>JAVJAP010000214.1:2400000-3013131 GCA_034770075.1 Aralia elata | reverse complement strand
ATCCCCATGTTTGCTGAATTATTCTTTAGAGACATTGTAACGAGTTGCATGGTAAGACCCCCGAACAATTGTTTCGGATAGAGATGCTAAGTTCTTAAGCTAATTTTTGGGTAAACTTTGTGGTGTAAACTAGGAACTAAACTGCTGTTTTCAACTACTTGTCATCCACAAACTGACGGCCAAACGGAAGTAGTTAATAGAACTCATATCTGCTTTTTTTGAGGGCTTATCAATAAAAAGAATATTAAGCTTTGGGAAGAGTGTTTACCATACATGTTGAGTTTCGCTTTATAATAGGTCTGTTTTCACTCTGCTACTAAAATCTCACCTTTTGAAATTGTGTATGGCTTTTAATCTTTTAACACCCATGGATTTGTCACCATTACCTGTTTCCGAGTATACTAACATGGATGGCAAAAACAAAGCTTGATTTTTGTTAAGCAGATACATGAGAAAGACAAGACTCAACATTGACAATAGGACGGATCAATATGCCAAACAGGCCAACAAGGGTTGGCGTCAAGTAATCTTCGAACCCGGGGGATTGGTGTATTGCTACACATGCATAAGGAACGATCTTCCTGTCTCAAAGGCGTTCGAAATTACTTCCAAGAGGAGATGGACCATTTCAAGTGCTTGAACGCATTAACAACAATGCATACAAATTGGACTTACCCGGTGAGTATAATGTTAATGCAACTTCAAATGTTTCTGATCTAAGCCCGTTTTGATGTAGGTGAAGATTTGAGGACAAATCCTTTTCAAGAGGAGAGGTATGATGAGGAACAACCTTAGATTTCACAAGCCCTTGACAAAACACAAGGTGGATTCCATTGCATATGCCGACTTGGACCCATTACGAGTACACGAGCTAAACGCTTTCAAAGAAGGACTATAACGGGATGATTCATCAAATTATGGACCGAGGTTGGATGCAGAGCAATAAGAGGTTATAGAGACGGGTTTACAAGCACAGCGCTAAGTTCATAAACACATTGGAAGCAAGCATACCCGAACTGACACAAAAGAATCAAGCATTTCCCGCACTTTTTGGACTAGTATTACATCAGTTTCGTATTTTGGCCATAACTTGAGTTTTCCAAACCTCCCAAATGAGGTGATTCAAAAGCCTAAATTCATTAGAAACACCAGGGCTACCAAATTTTTTTTTTTTTTTTTTTCCATTCTTGGCCCATGTCCAAATTCGAAATTTTATCAGGTGTGAAAATAGCTTGCCATGTGCTTGATCAGTTTATAGTTGTCCTGAATTTGGACTTTTAAACACATCACATGTTTTGGATTGGTTCAAATTCTTTTGGGTGGCTTGATACATGTAGATGTGATTAGTTGTTAGAATCTTGACTTAAGATGAATTGGTTTTAGCACAAACACACCATGAGTATCCTATATATACCAAGTGATGCCTAGGATCGATAAAATTCATTCAATATCAAAACAATTTTCAGATTAATCAATACTAATGTGAGTTTGTATTTCTCTACTTTGTGGTTCTTTTGAAGAATTCCTAAGATGTATCCTTAGTTCTTTCTTTTTTTAGATTCATAAGTTGACGTATCATACAACCATTTCATAGTTGTGTGTGTCGTCTTCTACCCGCAATCAATCGTCGATAGTACCCGAGAATTACCGCTTCCAATAATAAAGCGAGGGGTCGAAGTGTCGTTGGTGTTCATCCTCCGTGTAAAATTTCCGTAAGCAAGCAATTGTAACCAAGGATTATCGTCCTACATAATAGGCCGACAGGGGATTACAGGTGTTTGCAAGCTATCCATCCTAATCAACTTGTTTAGAAACGATAGCGGGCGAAACGACCCACCTCACGCAAGCGGTAGCCAGTGGAGTCTATCAAACTGCAAACACTCGTGCATTCGGGTGTTTCGTCCGCCATAGATGGCTGCACCTGCCCATCCAAGTGTTGCCTCGGACTCAAACAACGCCAGGGCTTCCGCGCGACGTGCCGGAGGCTGTCATGTACCCGGGCCTGACCCTCCCTGAGGTTGACCAAAGGAAAGGCCCGTTTTCTTTCTTCCACAGAATACTAAGGCCAGAGGGGGCCCATCCTGCTGGCGCACCAGAGCTACTCCCTCTTCCTCCGCCCGCGTTTTGCCCGGTGCCTTCGGTTCAAGAGTGGCCCGATCTGTTGGGTCCGAGATCTCAGTCGTCACCTCATCAGCATCCTTGTTTGTCGCTAAATGAGGTATCCCCCCAGTACTTCCTTTGGAAATTCATTCTCAATCTCTGCTCGTAATCCGAACTGATCCATTATCTGATTGCCCACAGGTGCACGAGTCAACCTCTCAGCCACTCGAGGGGGCAAATTGGTTTCAACAATCTATTCCCTCTACACAATCAAGCAACTAGCAAACGCCGATTACCCGCACGGTGGTGGACTCCTGGGTTTCCGTTCTTCTCTTCACCCATCAGTCCCCGTCAGTGTCCATAGACGGGTTACATTGAAGGTGCTTTGTCTGAGCAATGGTTTCCACCACACCAGCACCACAGTCCCGATTCATCTCTTGGACGGCGAGGTGTTGTGCTGACGCCTAGGGATGTGGAGGTACCATCACCCGGCCATTTGAGTTTACCCCGGGGTCCTGTGTTCCCCTAGATCTCGATTATCACTCCAGCAGAGGTCACCGAGCGCTATGGGGTTTCGCGGCCGAGGAAACCGGGTCCTTTTCAAGGCCCGCATACATTCGGTCCGGAGCAGTGGCTGTTGATGCTGTGGTAGGTATCTATGCGATGCCCTAATACCCTGTAGACCGAGCTTACTCGTGACTTATCTGCTCCCAAGCCGTATGTTTTCCTCGACTATCATGAGAGGTGTTGTTTCCTAGGGAACAACCTCTTGCCACGATTCATTTCAAGCGTTGTCGGAGCCATCAGAGGAACGTAAATCGGATTCGTGATTTTGTTCTGGGGGATCCGTCATAATTTGCGCTTATTTCCCTCCTGGGTCTCAGTCTATCGCTCTAGGGGACAAGACATACGCTTGGGCTTGGGTGATTACCCCCGTTCTTCTAGTTAGACCTGTCTTTTCCGTATACTGATCTTCCGTAATCATGTCGATGTTCACCCTTCTATTCTTCTGCGTGGGTTCTGCTGGTCCGTTTCTTGGAGCGGTTTCTACAGTTACTATCTGGGCGGCGTAGTGGGAGACACCAGGCTGTGGCCCTGTCTCTGAACCTCGGTCCGGGATACATATCTCCACAAGGGGTCGGCGGGGTGCCACATACTGTAATTGGGGAGGAGGTCCTCGGATTTCTGGCACAGCTATCCGCCCTTTGTCGCATTTCTGCTTGGGTGTCTATCACCGCTGCTAGTGGTAGTCTGGTCTCAATTATCTGTCTAAGCAGAGTGTACTGTGGGGTTTTATCTTCGAGTATCCATCCAAGCCTAGAGTTGCAAACTCTGCCACACCTGAACCCCTCCGCCTCTCCGTGCAGAGTGTCGGAGGTTGGGTGATGTTATTGGGGATGTGGGCCGCATTCATAGTGCGTGGAACTAGAGTGAGATCCGAATTCCCCGCATTCCCTGCCCCTTATCTACATCCTGGCCGGTGGTCGCTCAGGCCCTCATGATTATACTGGAGGGAGAGGATGAGGTCGGAACACGTTTCATACGGGTCCCAGCCACGTGTGAGGCCTTCCGTACCTGGTGGGTGGCCCCGCACTATGGGTCCCTTAGACATCCCTCGGGCCACATTTCTTCTTCCTCGGGTCATGGGACCTGGATCGGTTGATGAATGACTGACTGGGATTAAACCTGTCGTTCGGGCTCCTACACATACTTGAGGCAGAATTCCTAACTCTGTCCCGCCAGGTAGAACCAGCTAGCCTTATATCTTCCGGGTGTGTACGAGGGCCCGCGACCACAAAGAATATGCCCTTTATGCATATGATCCGGACCAAGCAGCGGGATTCCGATGCAGGCCTGAGCTCAACATCGGATGCCACCAGTGCCCCCATACATCCCAGATATTTAACTTCCGGGGCGTTCGTCTTTCTACTCCTGAGGATCAGTATTGGGGACCCCCGAATTTTCTTTGATGAACAATCTCTTTTGTTTTAGTATCATGATAGGATAGGGCTTTTTTTATACGTTGATACTGTTCGAATTCTCCCTTTTTCCATTTCATGCACTATGTATTTGAACTCCTTTATTATAGGTATTGCACATTTTTAATCATTATGACCATTTCATTTGCTTCTAATTAATAAATGTAATGCAGCATGCATTTTTTATTCATAGGTATAGAGTATGACCCTTGCACAGTCTTTTTTGATAACTATTTTTTCACCAGATGTTCGTCATCCCAAGACCGCCGTGGTAACGTTTGGATCTCATTCCCTTCCCACTTGGGTTTATTTGGTCAGTCTTCTCCACTGGTTGGAGGACAGTTTTCCCCGCCGGCCGGTCAGGGTTTATCGCGATTGCTCTTCTGGGACAGTTCCTGGGCCCTTATTAGCCTGTAAGGTCGCCTAGGCGGGCTTCGTGGAGGGTATTTCCTGAGCTAAGTGGTGGGCCCCTGGCCCGTTAGGGGTTCAATTTAGGGAACAGTGGTAGCGGACCCCTCACTACATCTACTCTCAGAGGAGTTTAGCTCGCTTTAACCTAAACCCCGGCTTCAGTCTTTTGCGTTGGTCATTTGTGCCAGGGTCAACAGCTGGTTCCATGCGCCGTCAGTTCTTTGCACTTTTTACTTCGGTTTTGCAGAGGACAGTCCTGTTATCGGTGATCCACATCACAATACCATCCTAGTTCCCCCCTTCGTTTCCGTGATTGAACCGAACCTTTGTTCGGCTCACCCGACATTTTTCAATCTATTCGCGTGGTGATTTTTTCCGTATCTGAGGAGCCACGTTGGTGCGCATTTGAGAGTAGCATTTTTTGATGGCTTTGTGTTATCTCAAGTTTTGTAATCTGGCCAGCCTGTATCTGATCTGTTGGATATGCGAGGTTTAGTGCGGCCACTAGAGCCCTATACAGGAGGATCACAAACAAAACCATTATATCCCCATGATACTAGCAGATACATGTAATGTCAGCCTCATATTTGTCATATTCTCCCCGAGGGCAGAAAGGGTATTCAGTGAGGTAGCTCAGTTTTGTTGTATGTGTGGTTTATTGGACCAAAGCCATCTCTGCCCTATCGGTCTTTTCCCTGTCGCCGGTGGTTTTGCTCTCCACCACGACATCGCCATGCATTTCTCGTTACCGGTCCTCGGTGAGCTGTACTTTGTGGCTTCGCTGAACACAAATTCTTATATCTGCTATTGAGGCGGCCCTTTTCATCTCTTGATTCTATTCGGGTTTATTGCTCCTTCATCGAGCTACCTCGACTCATGTGCACACCACCCTGGATTTCAAATCCCTATATTCTGGGCTTGAGGGGTGCGTTAGGACTTATCTTCCTTTGGCGGTTTATGGGGTCAGTTTGACCCAGAATACAGGATTTTTCACACCCATTTCACTAGGGCCGCATCCGACTACCGATTCCTCATAATCACCCAAATAGCAGAGAGAGATCTACTTGCGTGTTATAATGCCATCTTTGTGTCCTCGCAGGATCTTTGCCGAGTATAGTGAGAGTTTGCCCCACTTAGACAGCTGCTTATGTGCATAATGGTTTGCAACGGAGACCCGCCGATATTGGTTTGGTTCAAGTCAGACTGGAGTATTTAATGACTCTCGAGTGATTTTCACCATATGATTACCAACCCCCAGAGGTATTTAATTCCTTCTGAGTCTACATGTGATGAAGGCCGCAGATATAGATTTTAAACGGCTTCTCTCAATTCCGCCCGCACCTACTCCTCCTCTTTCCATCTCCAGCTGATTCTCCACCGAGTCGGGTTACTGAGGATACCCCGGTTACCGACTGGAAGGCCTTGCATTACGCATGGAGGCTGAAGAAGGGAAACAGCTCATTCGTTTGAGAGAGTATGCCTACTAATTCTAAGCCCGAGAAGATTGCCCTTTTACTCGACAGAGTTGTATTATTGGTATTTGTCAGACCTAAGGGCAGTTTATAGATGCTCGATCTTAAAGACAGTGGAAGCCGAGCCACTTGCTTTATTAGGATTCGCCATCGCGCCACGATGGGGCAGCAGATTGCACGGGGAGCCGATGGCTTCAGATCTATCCACCCACGCCTACTCCATCCTGCTATCAGTTTAGTTTTTACCCAGAATTTGGTAGATCATTTTATTTCCTAGCAATAGACTACGTCAGTTGCATCGGTTTATCGTAAAGAGAAATCTTGTAACAAAAGGTCTTAGAGATTTAGACAATAATGCATTTAAATTGGGAATCATTTTCCCCCTTTTTTGTCGTCATCATTTCCCTTCATTGGTTCCTCATTTTATTATCCAGTATACCACCGATTTTGAGATTTCGCCTTCTTTCCTCTTCGCATGATCTTGATGGACAATTTGAACAAGATTTGAATTTTGCCAGGCCCACAAAACCCAATATTAATTTTCATAGGACTGAGTCTTAGATTTTGGGCTAACTATTGGGTTGGGTTTAGGGTTATGCCAATTTGATATGGAAAGCTGAGTAGGTGGATGGTTTTCGGGAAGGATGTCGAGGACTTAGGAAGGCGTTTTTGGCTATATGGGGATTTGGTTTTTGATTAATGAGAAAGTATTATTTTTGTAAAGAAATGGACCGTTGGCCAGGGAGGCTGTCCTAACGTACTACACCCCACAAGGTATGGGATTCAGGTCCTACAGTAGTTCCGTATCCTTCCAAGAAATGTGGAGAATATGATGATTTCTTTTTTAGGCGTAGAACCCGATTCACCGTGTCAGATTTGATGGGCTAGGGAAACAACTAAGATTCTCCGTACCTTCTCATGCATTATGAGGGCTCCTCACGGAAAGCTCTTTCTTAATCACATAAGGTCCATCCCAAGCCTCGGGTGCAAAACTTACCGCTTCCCTTTGGCTTCGTCTTGTCAAGAGGCATGGAATCTCGTTAGCACTATGTCTTTTTCCTTGAACCTCCCGAGGTCTTAAACACCTTTTTTGTCGTACAATCGAGAGATTCTTTGCTGCATAATAGAACTGACCGTACGGCAATAAAAGCAGCCACCCCTCGCTTTATCGTCAATTAGGGCTAAGTAGGTCGTCAACCGACTCTTTTGCATCCTATCCTCACTGGCTTATACCGGTGTCGCAATTCTGAGTCTAAGGGACGCCCATCGCTCAACCCTAAACTGGCATTCACGCCTTCATTTCCGTATAACCCAAAGCGTAAGGGGTTGCCCCTTGTAGAAAGTAACGCATTGACATTCTTGTAACGCCAGCAGGGTGGAGAGGGTAGCAAGATCTGGCCATCACCCAAATCCCCGATGATTAGCAAACATTTTCGGCCATGATCTTCTTGATATTCTTATTTTGTTAAAGCCTCCCTCTGCCCCATTCATCGTAGGACTATATTTGACAGCAGTTTAGGTGTTCTGCATCTTATAGTGGTCATCATTAAGTCCTTCATGAGGAGGGCTATATGTTTCAAATGTCTTTCTGGCAATTTGTCGGAGACTATGACCTTCGGGTTGGCCCGTATCGGCAAAGGACATTATTCCAGATTAACACGGACGGATGAATTCTCCTGAGTTACCTTGGAGACAAGAAGCAGCTGGCTTCTAACCCATATTAGTGAAGTAATCCCCCCCCACACACACCACCCCCACCCCCCCCCCCCCCCCCCCTGTGTGGTTTGGGGGGGGTAGGGGGGGGGGATCCCATTAACAAAGTTTGTGGTCCCGTTGCATTGCGAATTTGTTGGGATCTATTGGTAACGACTTATTAGCCATTCCCCACTTTGAGAAGGGCCAAGGGCAGCATCATACAATTGGAAGTTCATTGGGAAGGCGCATGGATTAATTTGCCGTGCGCCTGGCATGGGTAAACAAAATCGGTTGACTATTGTCCCTCGCAGGCCGCCTTTCAGTGTTATAACAGACATGCCCCGTTCTCAATTAGCTGTTTAGCCAACAACTCGGTCCACTCAATGTGTGGCCCACACACTTCCACCCATAATATTTTCCAGTCCATAATCTTTTGGGGGGCCAACGTATCATTTACACACCGCAACAAAATCCCAAACCGGGCATCCCTCTTAGTACATTGAATCCGCGCTCAAAGTGATCTTTCCATCGCACATCTTTCAGATTCTCAACCTCTCACTCAGCTTTCGGTTTGCTTGGTCGGTGAATGGATCTATCCCTCCAGATACACATCCCTTGTGTTTATGAGATCCAAGGCTGCTTTTAGCAAGAAAACCCACCTCCTCCGATTAATACTGTCCACATGCTCCTCGTACGCTGGGACCACTCTCTGCAGCAGCTATTCTCAATACTAGTTGGAAACTCCCTACTTTTTGATTTTATGGTTTAAATGAAGCCTAATGTTGCCAAATGCATGCTTCCGCAAAATCATCTCCCCGTCCACCCCGGGGGTTATGTCCGGATAAGCCGATATCTTCAAATGCCTCTGCATCAATTTGGATAACACATCGGTGGTAATGGTAGCAAAACCGGAGCCCCTTAGTGCTAATATTTCCCCCGATCGCACTCTCTGATTACCAAGCTCTGAATCCCCGTACACCGCTAGTCTTCTTTACCACCCCATATCGACAGGCAAAAGCGGAGTCCCAATTATAACATCCCTTCATACTCAGACGGGTGTTATTCGAATTACTGAACTGCATAATTTATAAGTGGGCCACGAGGTATTGCTCCCCGGTGATAGATACCAGGAACTGTGCTCCGGCGCCTGACCTTGACTCAATAAACATTCATAGGCATCCACCATCAAAATACAACTTCGCATAACTGCCATCGTCGTCACAGCTCGGGTTGTATGACCCAGAATACCAAAAAAAAAATATTTTTCCCCCCCCCCCCTCCGCTCCGATAAAGGAAAGTTTTTTCTAAAGGCTCCATCCTCCCTGCTGGCTTTTTCTGACAGCTTAGATGACATTTTCCCTTCACTTTCAGGGTGGCCTTTCTGAGGTATATACACGATGTCCAGAACATGCTGTAAGAATTACCTGTAAACTGCCACACCTGACAATCGATCAAGTTCACAGCATGAGTACTTTTCAAAAGATTATACTATCATTCAGGGATCCTTTCTAGATTTCACGTTACGATCGTTGTGCCCATGGAGATAGTAGTGCTGTAATCCCTCCATGACGGCCCAACGCTAGAGAAAGAGCACAACAGGGTCCTTTCGATGGGGGTGTAATTTCTGTTCACCAATAGGCTAAGATCTCTTGCCTGAGGTAATAGATGGCATTGCTCTTTGCCTGTTTACATTCTTCTGTCCCTAGCATATTTCCAATTGCAAATGGCATTAGAACCTGGAGAATAATACAATAAACTGCCGGGATTCCCATCCTTTCGGAGGTACCCAGCACCGGTGCTTTCTGTCAGCTGTTTCTTGATGTTCTATTAAGGCTTTTCTTGGCATTGGCTTTCTAGGTCATCTTTAAATCATGGACTTGTGTGAGACTAACAAATCGTTTTGAAACGCGATAATATTGATGATATTTGCTCTCCTATTTTGAAGCTAATCAAACTTAGAAACGAAAAGTTATAGTAAGTCCTATTCCCCCTCTTTCGTTATGGGAAAATTTGTGAACTACTAATAAAAACATTAAAAGGTCTCCTATAAATCATGACTTGGTGTGAGAATGTACACAATGGTATTTTGACAGAAAACCAACAAGCCACTGAGAATGATGATATTTGCCTCCTTATTGAAGCTAATCAAACTAGAAGTAAGTATAATAAGACAGTTTCAAATTGCCTTATATATAATCTTGTATGAAATGCCGTGCTTTGTTTAATTCATGGATGGAGAATGACCCCCATGCACAGGCTTTTTGATTCTCGGTTTTTTTTCACAGATTGTTTTATATTTCCGTCTGTAACGATCGTGAATTTTGAATTCCCATTGTAACCCGAGTTTTATGTATTGAAAATGAAATGTATTTTATATTATTTATGTATATTATAATGTGTTTTATGTGCTTAAAGGTTGTGTGATAACTATTATGTGTTGCTTGTATTGAGTGTATGTGTTTGTAGCTGCCGTTAGGGGTGAATAAACTTTGACTTTCGCGAAAATTTTGCAAATTCACTATTCAACATGGGGCACGCTATATCGAGGGGTCTATTCACTACGCCAGAATATTTTTTGAAATTTTTTTCGACTTTAAATAAATTTCATAAATATGTATAATGCGTATCGAATAATTTTCCAAGAGTCGGATTTCTCGTTTATAGAGTCCCGTATCGTGTAGTTAATTCGGTATTCCGAAACATATGAGAAGGCTGTTCGCAATAAAATGGGAACAAACCCACCGTAATAATTATTTTTTATATTGTCCCAAAAATTTATGGGAGTAACCCCAGTTTTACATTTTGGGTAGAGGTTTTATGTTACCCTGTTTTTGGTTACAAAAAGTGGGAGTTTTCCAGATATGTTTTTGTGTATATTGGGTATAATTATTATGTCTTGTTACTCCAAGAGGGAAGCTCCTTAGAAGGAAAAAATCATAAACCAACCCCATTTTCAATTTTTTCTCTCCCACTTCTCCCTAAATATCAACGATCCTCTCTACTCCTCGCCCAAAATCATTCAAGACTCTCATTTCCTTCCCTAAACCATCAGCTGATAGAGAGAGTAGAGCGAGAGAAATAGAGAGTGGATAGATAAGCGGTGCAAAGAGGGAAAAGGAAGAAGAAAGAGGGAGAGATGGCCGCCCGGAAAAAGGAAGGAGGAAGTAAGAAGACTCCGTCTGGAATAAGGAAGGAGGATGGAAGAATGCACGGGTGGAAGAAGAAAGAGAGTCCCTAGCAAGAAAGGAACTCGAGAAAAGCATGCCTAGCAAGCTTTCTAAATCATCTAGGAAGGATTTACAAGAGGTAAAGCAACCAACAAAAGCCATCTCCATTCGGAATTTCTTGTAAAGGAAATTTATTCAAGGTATTTCTTAGTTTTTTTTGAGCTCTTGAGCTTGTGGATTGATTTTTCCTAGATCCGATTCCTAGGATGTTGTTTTTGCTTTGTTCTACTAGATGTTTTATATATGTTGTATTTACATGAGTACTATAGAAGCCATTAATTATCAGCAAAGTGGAACATATATAGAAGAAATTCGGACCTAATGCCGGAAGGAGGAAAAGAACAGGAAGAACAATGGTCTTTTTAGAGGACAATAAATGCTAGATTCTCGTGTTTGTTATTTTTAGTTGTTTGCTATGGTGTTGTAGTTTCCATGGGTTACGAAAGCTATCCCAAATGAAATGGAGTTAAAAAGGAGTTAATAACGAGTTCGTAGGAATGATTTATCGTAAAACTTGTCTAGATCTCGTTAGACACATAGTATAGAACTTTACACTTTGGCTTTAGATTTGACCTTGTAAGTGTTAATGGGTAGCTCTTCATTTTTGATAAGGTTGTATGCCCCATGAGTCAGGAGTCCATAGAGTCTCCCGGAATTGGACCAATTTGCTTGTGTATTGAAGGAGTATATGGAGTTGGGAGTGGCAGAAGGTCGCAGTCGCGTTCTGGAAACATACCCAGAATCCGGCTACTGCAGAATGGCGCCACGCAGTCGCCACCCATTTGCCCTGCTGAGCTCACCACCTGCTTCGAGGGCTAGTGGGGAATAATCGGGATTCCGCCCCGCAGCGTGAGGCCCTTGCTTTAAGGCTCACGCCGCTGCGTGAAGCCCCGGTCATGGAGAAGACACGGGACTCACGCCGCAATGCGTGAGGTCCAGTGACTTGGGCTCCGGCGCCGCAGCGCCAGCTCCGTGGTTGGGCCAGGTTGGGTCGGTCAGGCGGGTCTAGTCGGGTCTGACCCTAATGAAAAAACCTTTTCCAATGGGTCTTACACTTATATGTTTCTTTGGATTAAATGATTAGACAGGTTAACTAAGCATTTTCTTGTTAAACCCTAAATGCTTCTTTATGCTCAAATGTCAACCAGATGGGTATTGGTTTTAAAGGCGAGAAATGGAATAATCTAATTTGCAATTGTAGGCTTGGTTTCCTGGGGGCGGGGCGCTGCCCCCCGACCCCCGCCAGCTCACCGGCGAGCTGAGTAGTAACGGCTCGCAAATCCACCGGTGAGCGAGACCTCCCGACTGGGTAGTCGAAGGGCCAATCAACGTGTGTTTAATGATGCAACGGCAGTTTTGAACCTAGTCTTTATTTGACGAATTGTTATCGTGAATATATATTTACATGTGTAGGAATATTAAGGAGCGTTGTGTTGTATTATTGTAGCAGCGTTTCAGGCAATTCCTTCTTTAACCCTTGTCTAACCCTTGTGTTGGGCAAGTTTTTAAATCCTTATGCACTACTTTTTTTTCGCAGCTAACAGGTACTTTGTTTGCAAGTTTCATGACTCAAATTCGAGTTATTACCTTCAATTATTTTGGTGGACTAATTTTTGTCAATTACGCCACTTCAAAGATATATTAATTGATAATTCACCGCTTGTACATTTGAATTAATTATTTCTGTTGTTGGAACTGTGAGACGTTTAGTTCTTCATTTATGAACGGTTTAAGGAAATAGTTTACGCCACTTGGTTTCGGCTAGACGGTATGTTTAAATCATCATTGATGTGTAAGTGAAGCTAACCAATCAAATTGTTTGGTTTGGATTCCTATGTTAAGCTGAGATGAAGAACCCTCTTCGCAGAGGAAACAGTATGTATGTCGGGAGACCGACACGCCCGCGAACGAGTAATGTTTAAGGGGTTATGACTTAACACCGGGTACTTTAGGCTGATCACCTATTGTATTAGTATGTTGGATTATCGGATGAATTTTCTCTGGTGATTCTAGTAAAAGTTTCAGTGACAAGTAATGACTTACCCAGTATAGAATATTTCCTCCATTTGGAAACAGTGAAATCATTTAGTCCTTAGAGGCCCCTACAATTGTGTTAATGAGGTCAATCGTTGTAGAATATTATGGCAGTTTCTTGAGCTAATCTTTTATTCTCGTTGCTTCTTGTAAGCTATAAAGTATTCCATTTGATGATTCTCTGTTTTGATTGTTATTATACTTGCTGAGCAATATTTGTTGCTCACTACCGTGCTTTCCTTAAAATATTTCAGTTTTGGAGCTTGTGGTGAAAGGTCTGGGATGGATAAAGGCAAAGGGCAAAGCTACGGATTTGCTTGTGTACCATTAAGATCCACCATTTTGATTATGTATTAAGACACGTTGACTTTTGTGATGTATTAAGACTTAATTACCCTTACGGATTAAGTTACGTTGTAGAAGTTTTGGTTTCCGAGACTTGGGATAGGATTATTTGGTGTTTATATCATGAGGAAATAATTCCTTTTATTTCCGCTGTAAGTTATCAAGAGTTGGATGCTTGGGGTATGAGATAGTGACGAAACCAGGTCCCGCGGTTCGGGTGACCCCGGATTTGGGGGCGTCACATCGTCACTCAGACGCCGTGGTACGTTTGGATCTCGGATCTTCCCACAGGGTTGGTTGGTCAGGCTTTTTCGTTGGTTTGGACAGTTTGTCGCGCCCGGGCGAAAAGGGTACTGCATGATGGTCTTCTTGGGACACTTCCTGGTCCTCTGTTATCCTTTACAGGTGCCGGCGGGCTTTGTGGAGGTTATTCTGAGCTATTGTACCCCTAGCCCTTCAGTGGTTCAGATGAGGGACAGTGGAGCTGACCCCCATCCTCGTGGAGTTTGCTCGCTTTAATTAAAACCGGCTTATCTTGTGGATGGTCCCTTGTGCTAGGGGTCACGACTGGTTACATCCACCATCAGATTCTTGACTTTTACTGGGTTGCAGAGGTCAGTTCTGTTTTCGGTGATCACATCAGCACCAGTCTAGACTTCACCCTTCAACTTTTCTACCTGATTCGACCGATTTTACGAGGACTCACCAGAAAAGACACCGACAAAGTGTTTACATCTATTCTCAATGGGTGATCTTATTTGTTTCCTGTCTTCGCAAAGGTGACGCTGAGGAAAGCGACTTGAGAGAGTAGATGTTCTGATGGCTTGTGTTATCTCAGTTTTTGTCAAACATCTAGAAACCTAAGGCCATACGGATCCAATATGATTTGGATATGCGAGTTATTGCAGCCGTTCAGAGCCGAACAACTTTAAGCGATGAGAGATCACACCATTATTCCTAATGTTAAACTAAGCCAGACTACCTACCATGTCCAACGCATCATATTAGTCAGTCCTTTCCGGAGGCAGAGTTGTTACAGAGGGGAGCTCCTGTATTTTCTCTGTCTGTATGATATGGTTTATGAGCCGATCTCAGGCCCCATCGGTCATGTTCCGTCCGACCATGGACGTTTTGCTTCAACTCAGCCACGACATACAGCCATAGCAAATTCTCACTCCTATATGCCCAGTGAGCATCGTACCTGATGACGGCTATAAATCTCTAGTGAACATGAACTTCTTATCACGGACTATTCTGAGGAGCACCTTTTTCATCTCTCTATGTAAATCATATTCCGAGGTTATATTTATTCCTCCTTCATGTGAATCTTTCTATGAACCTCATATAGCCACAACCATTGGATTCTTCCATGCCCCCTATTTCACAGGCTTGAGCGCGGTGCGTGACGACTTACTTCATTCCCTTAGATAGCGGTTTATAGGGGGGGTAAAACATCAACGTGTTGACCATCAGGATACAGAGATTTTTCAACTCACTTCATACGGGCGGCAAGGCCAGACTACCGCGATTCCTCACTATTACCCAGCCAACTCAGACAAGAGAGAACGAGACTCTTTACTACCAGGTGTACATTGAGATCTTTGAGTCTCAGCAGGATCCTTAGCACGAGTATAATACAGTGAGAGTTGCTCCACATTCAGAACATCTGCTTATACGAGTGCCGATGATGTATGACAAACACGGAACGACTATCTGGATGTGGTTCGGCGCCTTGGAGCCAGAACTCACAGGAGTATTCTGATCCGACATCCTCAGAGTATTCTTCTCACAAGATAGAATTAAACCTACAACCACCACGAACAGGCGTATTTTTAAAAAATAAAATATTATCTCCTCCTGAGTCTAACAGAGATTAAGAAATAGTCTCAGCAACACATGATTTCGAAGGCTTCTCCACTCCCTCGATCACCAGACTCTGGAGATATCATTCCATACCCTATCACAAACTGATATCATAAGCCCCATAGTCCTGGGTTCTCAACTGAGGTAATAGTCGAGCAGGCCGGACACAGGAGCCTTGATTACTACTGCTTGAGACCCAAAAAGCTGAACACACACGAGAGATGACTAAGGCTCTTGCTGAGAGGAGAGCGACATGCCACGCTATTTCTGGTACCCAGAGAATGCTTTTGGCCAAGCTCATAAACTAGGGACCAGAGAGGGACGGAACAGACACAGAAACCATTGTTATTTACAGACTAGGGGCAGTATGATTAAGATGCTACACTCTAGAGACCTGTATAGCTCCGAGCCATCTGCTTTATCTTGGAACTCGCGCATACGACATGATGTGGAAGGCGCATGATTGCCCAATGGCGGAATGCTGAATGCGTTTCAGATCTATCCCACCAACCCTTCTAAAACCATCCTGCTTCCAGTTACAAGCGAGTTTTCAGATTCTTGGGGTCAAGATCATTTCTTATTTTCCCTCCTAGCATGCGGATCTTACTGTCCAGACTTTTCTCATACGCGATTCTATCGAAAGAGAAAATAGCTTTGTAACACAAAATGACTTATAATCATATAGCGAACACTCTAGCATTCTAAATTTTACGTCATTTCCCCTTTTTGCGCGCTTCGGTATTCAGTTGGCCTTGTCATTGAGAATCTCCTCATTTTATGCCAGCCTAAACCATGATTTTGATATTTCTGCCTTCACACACTTCCTCTCCTCTAAGGTCTTCTGATGGAAGATTTGATCAGAACTATTGACCCACCGACCAGCGCACACAAAACACCTGTTTCTGACTCTTTCATCGGAACCTGCGGAGTTCTCTCAGTAGATATCTTTTACCGCTCAACATGAGTTTTGAGGTCTGGGTTAGGAGTCTTATGAATGCACTTAGAGCACATGAGACAGCCTTAGGACTAGGTGGCTGAGGTTTTACGATGCCGAAGGGTTTCGAGAATGGGTATAGGAAGGCTTTTTCTCATGGGCTGTTGGGAATCAAGAGGTGATTTTGGCGTTATCAGAAAGTAGATTATTGTTGGTAAAAGAAATGGAACCTGTGTCCACATGATGGCTGCCATAACATAACTGACAGCTAACCCACAAGATCCGGCACAGAAATCAGGTCCTACGTAGTTCTGTATGCTTTCAAAGAAAAAGGAGGAAAATATTGGATTCACAAAAGCGGTAGAACCGCTTCACAACCGAGTCGGAAAATCTGATGGGTTTGTGGGAAAACAACCATCACCATCCATCTCTATGCAATTAATGAACGGAATGAAAGGGCTCCCTCCGGACACAGCCACTTCTCTCTTAATCACAAAAGCACAAAGGACACCGCCTTCCCCAGAATTCCGGAAGGAAACACTTTTCCACCCTATCTGCGACTTACGTCCTAATGAGCAATGGCATGATCTCTCCTCTTAGTCACTAGGTTTTATTTTCCTTTGCAACTTCTCATAGGTCTTATCTTGTTTGCTCGTCACGATCGAGAGTATTTCCTTAATGCTGATATAACTTGAACACCGTAAAAACAAACAGGTAAAAAGCAAAACAACAACACCAACCACTTTTTTTCATTCAAATTACAGGGCCAATTGGGGAATCCGTATCGAACCTTGCATCCAATCCCTCGCTCGTTACTATCTGAGCATAACAATCCAAGCATTGCTGAGGGACACGCCCAATACTTCTCATCCACACACACATACGGCAAAGAAACAGCCCTCCATTCTCGAACAACATACGCAAAAGGCGTAAAGGGGTTGGCCCATGTAGAAGTAACGAGTCACCGAACAGAGTTTCTGTACGCCAGCAGGTCGTGAGAGGTAAAGCCAGATCCTGGCCATCCTCGATGATTAGCAGACATTCTCGGCCATAATCTTCCTTGATATTCTTATTTGCAACGCCTCCACTGTCCACCATTTCATCTTAGGACGGTAAAATGACAGAATATGAGGGTGTTTGATCTTAACACTGGTCAATCGGTAATTCCTTCCATGAGGGCATTCGTTCAAAAGTTCCTTGGACATTTGTCGGAGACTAAGACCTCAGGTTGCCCGTATCGGCATAATGACATAATTCCCTGATGAAAACCCAACGATGATCTCACTGAGTTACTTTAGGGAAAGAGCCCAGCTTTCTTCCCATTTAGGTTGGAAGTAATCGATCATCGACGAAGATCAAATCGGTGTCCGTTGCTTGCTTTTGGGCTCCACGGTCCGATTACATCCATTACACCCCAACCATTGAGAATGGCCAAGGGGGAGGAGGTCATACAACAATGCAGTTCATTGGTGAGGCGCGTGGAGTACCATTTTTTGTCGTGCGCACTGGCATTGGTAAACATCGTTTGACCATTGATCAAATTCGCAGATCGGCCTTCAGTGTTAACTACTAATGCCACCGTTCCTCCAAGGATCCTTTTTGGCCTACGAGCATCGGTCCACTCCATGTGTGGGGCCCACATACTCCCCCATGTATTTTGTCGTATAATCTTATTTGGGCTAACTCTGCGTGTCATTTAAACACATCAGCAATAACAAATCGCCAAACACGGCATCCCTCTTGTATAGTGGAATCCCCGCTCAGATAAAACTTCATCTTCCATCTTTTGGAATTCTCAACCTCATCCTCGGCTACCGGCCCTTGCCTTGGTCGGGAATGGATTCTATCCCTTAGATACTCCCTTATGTCGGTGATTCCAAGGGCTGCCTTGCGCAGAACCCACACCTCCTCCGATAATACTGCGCACATGTCCTCGTATGCCGGGGCATTCTGTACTCACTGCTACTATTCAATCTGTGGAACGTCCTGCTTTTGATTATGGTGGATTTAAGGATTGCCAGAGTTTGACAATGCGAATCGGGCAAAATCATTTCCGTCCCCGGGGGATATGTCAGGAAAGGCGATATCCCTCACATTCTCCGCATCAATTTGGATAACACACCAGTTTCGGTGGTATGGAAAAGCAATCGGAGCTAGCCTTCGTGCTATACTCCCCGATGCGCCTGTTTGATTACCACAGCTTCTGAATCCCCCCGAGACACTCGCTAGTTCCTCATGTCACTCTCCCATCCCATAGCGCGGGCAAATACGGTAGTCCCCCAATATAAATCCCCTCATACCTCAGCTGTGTTATTCGACGTGAACTGAACTGCAATTTAGTGGCCACGGGGTTATTGTTCTCGGTGATTAGATACAAGGGACTGCTCCGGCTCCTGCCGTCTTCGCGCATTCATTTGGCACCATTCAAAATACAACTTCCAGACTACTGCCCCTTACCGTCCATCACATCTCGTGTGTAAGATCCAGAATACATCTTCGGCACCGGCAAAGGAGTTTCTTTTCTAAAGGCTCCATCCCTCACTGCTGGCATTATCCTAACAACTGATCTGAATATTTCCCTGCCCTTTCATGGCTTTCTCTGAGTTATGTAATACGATGGTCGAACTGGAAGACATACCTCCCCAAATCCATGGTACTTCATTTCCTCAGGATTTGGTGTTCACACAATCCAAAACTACATCACATCACATCTACACTTACCCATTTCAAATATAAATGAAAATACTTGAATAGAAATAGAAATCCTCCCATTAGAGTGGGTTACAACCATCATTCACCAACAAACAAATTCCCAGGTCCAATCTAACCTTAAATAAAACATCAGTGGCGGAAAAACATAAAATAAGTCCTATTACAATAATCATCTACTTTAACACATATTAACAAAATCTTCCATCACTTTGTTTGCTTTTCTTCCTCTTGCCCTTACTAGTGGATGGGGCTCATCATTCTTTCAACTTTAGCTGCAATGGTTATTATGCAAGGGTGAGAAATGATTGCCACAACAAAGTTATAACAAACAACGAGTTAATAATAAACATGCGAAATAATTAATGGATAATCGAATTATTCGAAAGATTTAGCTTTTGAGTCAAGGAATGTAATAAACAAGATTCAAAAGAAACGTCTGAGGGGTCTTTAAGGAACCCACGAAACTATGTCTTAGGTTAGTGCCCAAGTATTTTCTACTTTAAACCTTTAACAAGTTCCGTAAAGACTATATTGGGGGGGGGGGGGGGGGGGTGGGGGGGGCGGGGGGACCTTGCTTCGTCGTAACTCAGGGGGTATCAGCCCTCTTGTACCTATGTATTGTGCAACAATATATCTTAACAACTAACGCGCTTAAATAAAATTCCCCTGTATAAGGGTTGTTCATACTCAGTTTTGACATCGGAGTCCCGCACACAAAGGAAAGTTTGGTTTGGATTTTACTTCAATAAACGTTTTCTAGAAATTTAAGAAATGCTCATCAACTATGGACTAGTCGAAAATCAATAAGGTGTTGCGCTAGTCACTCAAGGTTCAAATAAAGGTATAATTCGAGAATCAAAACTAAATCTCACAAAAGGTACGATTGAAAACGTTATATATAACTGAAGCATTACAAAGAGGAATATTTAAAAAAAACGTCTCATTGAATCCAGTGAAATTGAATGGAATAGAAAACAATAAACTTGCTCAGAGAAGTAATAGGTCATTAATGAAAGCCTGTATTCTATGATAATGAAATTTGTAGAAACTATAGCGTAACAATGTAAATAAAGCTAAGGATAAGAATACTTTGCCTCGTGGCGTGGACTATAAATTATAAGACTCACGTTTCTCTATTAATCAACCTATACATTTCCGTTTATAAAAACAGTATCTAATAATTTAGGTTTATAGCATTATAAAAGTACTTCAGAACTCATTGCTCATACCCAAAATTTCTATTTTAATAGCTTAGTTTGACATCGAAACAATCACATGGGTTTATTGCTTTACCACCACATTACCAGTATTTTTAGCATTTCATTTTATACCTTAGCCCTAAAGCTTTAGGTATATCTTACGATATCATAACATGATCTCGAAATGAAAGAAGAAAATTTTGTTACTCCTCGTCTTTTTTAACTACTCTTTTTTTTTTCTCTTTTTTTTCTTTTTAAATGTTTCTCCGCCGCGGGGCGAGAATTATCGAATATCCATTTTCTCAGCTAGTTCGCGAAGAACGCAGAAACAGTGCCAAAAATTTTCCCATCTTTGTTATTCGTACTATCAAATTTAAAACATGGCCCAATTATTCATATTATTGGTATGAAAATCAAAACCCATTCCATAAACAGTGATTTTTTAATTATCACAAGATAAATCTTATACAACACAACCCAATTAAAGACCAAAAATCTAACTGTTCATTACTTATTATAGTACGTTTTTGGATACAGTTAACAAAATTAATTTGCAGTAAAACCCCTCGTTTATTTGGCCAAATTAATCCCGTTTGAACTCCTATAATTGTTCATATTAAACATGGCATGATATTATACACCAACTATCAATTATCAATGTTTACATAAAACACAATTAAAGCATATAATTTGTTACATGAGGACCAAACATACCAAATTTTTTCATAACTCCTATTAACTCCTTTGAAAAAAATTCAATTGAGCATAATTACATGGTATTAATCACTTTAAAATCATGCCTACATGGTAATCAATCCATGGTTATAAATCACATAGTAACACATCATAATAAGATCCATATCATGCGTTAATCGCCAATTTAGTCTTTTACCAGAAAACTCCAAGAAACACGTATAATCATGGGAAGAACTTTCAGAGTATGAATTAAAACTTAAATTAGAAGAATTACCTTTGATTAGTGGTTTGAGTTATTGCAAGAAGGAATGAATGAAATTCTCCAATTTCTCTAGATTTCTCTCTCTTTTTCTCCTCTTGATAATCTCTAATTTTGGTTTAGAAAATAATACCTTAATAAGACTATACGTGAGATTTAAAATCTGACTAGTTGGGTGTCAGTTAATCCCATTAAATGGGTTTAACTGACAATCAAACCCCTCCCATTAAGGGCCTGCGTTTGGCTAGCTGTTTATTTCTTTCCTTCTATGTTTTAATTTTAATAACTAGGCTTATTACATTAGTTTCATGTCACACGTCTTTAAATCAACTAAATAATCTCTTAATAAAATCAAATATATAAAATAGAATAATTTCTGACATTAAATCACGATAGTCATATAAATAAAATTTCCCCATTTATTAATAATGACAATTTAACTAAATCGTCTAATTATATAATTAAATTATATTAGTAATACAAACCATTAATACGCATTTAAATAATGTATTTAATCAATAATAAATTTCAATCACAAACAAGCCTATATTATTAAAATATAAAAAAAATCCTCTACAATTAATTATAACTTAATGTAACACATATAATTAAAATTAATCTAACCACGAAATTCATCGATTAATCAAATTAACCTCCAAGAATTAAATCATCGAAAACGAATATTTATTTAATTCAATAAATATTTAAAATAAGTTACAATAAACATTCTCGTTCTGTCCACATCTTTCCCCCCTTAAAAGGATTCTGTCCCCATGAATCCACGACTCAAATAACTCGTAACCACGGTACACTTCTCTCCCCCCTTACAAAGATTCTGTCCCCAGAATCGCTACACATAGTTTAAGCCAATAACTTGAGGATAATTTCTCATCATTTGATTTTTCGAGTTTCCCACTGTAGGGGCCTCTTCAGCATTGTGGTTCCTCCAGAATCACCCTTAACAGAAGGTTAATAAGTTTTGTATTTCTTAGCACTTGCAGCTTTGTCTTATCCTGTCATCTATTCTAAAACACAGGCTTTTTCCCTTCGTAAGACAAATCTTTCTCAACCTTGTAGGGGTTTCATAGACTCTATGGACATGCTTGTAAGTCGGAGCTTGTAATGGATCGTGAACACCAAGAACATGAAATGGACTTTGTGGGATGTGTTCCACAGCGCTGGAAGTAAAGGCCCTTTTTAAAAAAAAACCCCCTCATTATGCGATCCCTCACCAAACTCTTTTCTTAATTATTTCAATAGGGTCCTATGGAACCTCGGGCTACAGTTTTCCACTTCTTACCAAAACGGAATCTTCCCTTTCCAGGGAAGAATACTTTCAAGAAGAAACATAACTACCAGACTCAAACTCTCAATTGCTTACGATGTTGATCGGCGTACTCTGTCCTTCTGTCTATCCCTGAGCCTGCTATCAATCTTTGCCCTGATCACTTGTTATTTAAAACGATTTCTACCGGTCCTGTTGTTACCCAATTTCTGGTCCTGAGCCAATTTGACGTTCGCCAACTTCATCCCAGCATAAATGGAGTTTCTCTGCCACTTTTCCTGTCGAGCAACCGCTTCGTATGGCGGCATGCCAATACTTGCGTGGTAACTGTTTGTTATAAAGCAAATTCCACCAGACCGGTAGATGATTCGTCCCAATTTCCTTTTGAAGTCCATAATGCAAGCTCGTAACATATCCTCCAATGTTTGAATCCGTTATTTCACTAGGCTATGTCCGCCACGGTCTATGGATGATATGCCCGTACTCATCAACGTAAACTGTGTCCCCATGCATTCCTGTAGTCGTTTTTCCAGAAGTTCGATGTCCAAGCGCAGATCGCTATCTGAGACAATAGATATTGGAACATCACCGTGACCTTCGATATAATCTCTTATCGGACATACTAACCTTCGCCATTTGATCTAGGTTGAAATCTAATCTTGATCGTAGAAAATGTGCTGATTTCGGTCAGTTCCGATCCTATCGCATATACCCATACTGCGTCGAAACCTTTCTGAGGTCCCGTGTTCCCACGGAGAACACTAACTAACGAAATCCATCTGGTGATGTGCTCCCCCATGTTCCATTTCTGGGAATTTCTAAAACGGTTTTGTAATAGCCTACTTGGCCTCTGTTATTCTGTCTTTAACTTTCTGAACATGTCCAAACACTTGGCTACAACAATCGGCTAACGTCCCTCTTCATATTCGGCCTACCAAAAAATAACTGTCCGGAGGACTCTTGGTTAGCATTCTTCGTAACTACACTACCACCGGATGAATCGCAATATCTTGAATTCATGAGCCATCGTTTCAATAATTTTCCTCCTTAAAAGCTCTTGTACTGGCGGTGGAAACCCAAATTCTTTCCTTTCGAATCTTAATACTCATCCCTCGTTATCGCCACTTTGGAATTTCATTTCATCCACCTTCTTAGACAATCTTTTTCCCTGATCTTCTATCACATTCCTCTTCTCCGTCCTGAATTTGTACTTCCTTAACCTTATCTAGCCAAGGTTGAACCGATTTCTCAGCTGAAATAATTTTTTCGTCACACGCTCATCCAGAAATTTCACCTCCAATTCCAATTTCCGGCCATTGCTGCTAATTAAGGTCCTCTTGAGCGGTAATAACATAGACCAATTTCCTCCCGTCCTTTCTGCTTAAGGCGTCTCGCCACCCAAACATTTGCTTTACCCCGGCGATGATATTAAAATTTACGCAGTCGTAATCCTTTATCAATTCCATACCATCCTCGCCTTCTGTCGCATGTTCAGATCCTTACTGTGTAAAAAATATATTTCAGACTTTTGTGTGTCCTGTATATATTTCAACACTTCTACCACCGTAAAGATAGTGCCTTTCCATATCTTCAAAGGCATTCAAACACCACGGTCCGCGGCCATCTCCAAAATCATGGTAGGATAACCCCTTCCTTCATAGTCCCTTTAATTGTCGATGAACGCATACGCAATGTACCTTACCAGTTCGCATAAAGCCACACAGGCTAGTCCTTTTATGCGCACGCATCAACTAATACGACCAGTACAAAATATTCCTGTGCTATCTCATTCCGGTAGAGAACAACATAGAGGGCGTCGTACTCAAACCTCATTTTCTTTAATTCTTGAAAAACTTTCCTCACACTTTCTTTCCGTCCAAAACGAACTATTCATCAACCGTCTTTCTTAGTCCAAATTCGTTAACGGGAGTCGCGATTTTTGGAAAAATCCTGAAATGAATCTCCCTGTAGATAGACCACCCGCTAATACCGAGGAAACTTCCTTACTTCCGATTGGCGTTTTCCGGCTGATCCCCAGTTAAGCCCACTGCTTCAACCTTTGACGGATCACACCGAAAATCCCATCCTTGTCAATCATCATTGATCCAAGAAATTGCACTCATTCTATCTCAGAATTCACACTTTGAAAATTTAGCAGTAACAACTTCTCTCTTCTTAACACTCCCAATGTCAACTTCAAATGTTCCGCATGCTCTTCCTTGGTTTTGGAATAAATTAGAATATCTTAAATGAATACTACTATGAACTTGTCCAAAAACGGCTTAAACACCCTGTTCATTAGGTCCATAAATGCTGCAGGAGCATTTGTTAGACCAAATGACATCACCAGAAACTCGTAATGACCATAACGAGTTCTGAATGCTGTCTTCGGTACATATTCTTTCCTCACCTTCAACTGATGATACCCACTCCTCAAATCTATCTTCGAGAAATATCTAGCTCTTTTCAACTGATCAAACAAGTCGTCGATTCTTGGCAACGGGTATTTATTCTTAATCGTGACCTTGTTCAACTCTCTGTAATCAATGCAAAGTCGCATCGATCCGTCTTTCTTTTTAACAAACACCACCGGCGCTCCCTACGGCGATACGCTCGGCTGAATATACTTCTTATCCAA
This sequence comes from Aralia elata, assembly GCA_034770075.1. NCBI lineage: Eukaryota > Viridiplantae > Streptophyta > Magnoliopsida > Apiales > Araliaceae > Aralia > Aralia elata. The sequence goes on along the minus strand of JAVJAP010000214.1, from coordinate 2,988,282 downwards.
AAGTTCTTGCAGTTGCACCATCAATTCTTTCATCTCTACTGGGGCCATACGGTATGGAGCTTTCGATATCGGGGCAGTTCCTGGCGCTAAATCAATTACAAACTCAACTTCCCTATCTGGCGGAAGTCCTGGCAAATCATCTGGAAAGACGTCTACAAAGTCCCTTACGACAGGTATTTCTTCTAATTTCAGACTCTCCTTTCGAGTATCAACTATGTAGGCTAAGTATCCCACACAACCTTGTCTTAACAACTTCCCGGCCTGCATCATCGTCAGACAACTCGCTTGTCTAGGCGATTTGCTGCCATAAAATACTACCTTTGACGGAGTCATAAGGTTAATACGTTTCTTCTGGCAATCAATTATTGCTCCATAATTGAATAGCCAGTCCATACCCAAAATAACGTCAAATTCCCCAAGTTTAATTGGGTTCAGATCTACTGTCATCACGTTTCCCTTAATATTCACTCTACAGTTCTTGTGTACGTTCCTAACAGGAATTACTTCCCTATTCGCAATTTCTATGTTCAAAGGGTAGTCTAATTCCTCCTTAGGCAAATCTAAGTTCTTAGCAAAGTCATCGGATATAAATGAACAAGTAGCACCCGAATCAAACAATACATAAGCATCTATATTATTGATCGAAATGATACCTGACACCACATCGCGAGACTGCACAGCATCTTGCACGGTCATGTTGAAAGTTCTGGCGGTAGGTCGGTTTTGTTGGTGCTAATCCGGTTATGGTTAATGTACTGCCACCACTGTTCCCCTTATTCCCTCCTGCTCCTCCTCCTGCTGCCTTTTTGGGACAATCTCTAGCTAAATGATCCTTTGATCCACATGGTGAAACAAACAACTTTCTTTGGATTCGGGACAATTCGGCGCTATGTGGCCCTCCTGATTGCAAATTATAGCACACCCTTTTCCCTTTCAGGCATACACCTGCATGATTCTTACCACAACTTGCACAAGCCTCAATTTTCTTCTTCTGGTTACTCTGTTGACTTCCAGTAGAACCACCATCGTTCCATTTTCGTTTCTGGTTTCCTCCTCCATTACTACCGCTTGGCCTATTCTCAGTCTCATTCTTTTTCTTTTTCTGTTCCTGGTTGTATCTGGTCATCGCTTCACTTCCTCCCTCAGCTATTATCGCTTTCTCTAAACCGCCGCAAATGTGTTGAGTTAAAACATAGAAACCTTACTGTAAAGCCAAGGCTTCAATCCTTGCTCAAACCGTCTAGCCTTTCTCTCATCTATATTAACCTGGTATGGTGCAAACCTCGCTAATTCGTTGAATTTTGCCGAATATTCTGGCACTGTCATCGTTCCTTGTTTAAGTTCGAGAAACTGAACCTCCATCTGATTTTGTGAACTAGCAGGAAAATACATCTCGAAGAACATTTCCTTAAAACCGATCCCAACGGTAATGACCACCCTCTCCTGCTCTCGTCTTATTGGCTTGCCACTAGTAACTGGCTTCCGACTTTAACATGAAAGTCACAAAGGCAGTCTTCTGGTCATTCCCAACCCTAGCGACATCGAAAAACTTTCTCCATTTCCATTACCCCAGGTTTGGGCTTCTATCGGATTCATCGCTTCCCTTAAACTCAGGGGGACCAACGGCCTTAAAGTCCTTAAAGGTCGTAACGTGAGCTTGCGGTTGATTGGCAAAAGCTCCAGTCAAAAGATTCACTAGTTGTTGAACTGGGTTTAAACATCGGGTGGATTATTGTTATTGTTGTTAGTGGACCCCCTCAGGAGGTGGTGGTTGTTGACGGGGTCGTCCAGCTCTTCTTGGCAGGCATAATTCTGTTCAAGAATATGCGCTTATTTAGGATTAACACTCAATTTCTTAAGTGTTCAATATTTAACTCAAACAATTCAGGTTAAACATTTAACACATAACATCTTCAAATAAAGCTGATATTTCATTCATTGAATAAGTCTTAAACATCAGAAGATAGCATCACTGCTATTTACATCAACTATCCCAAGATCAAACAATCTTTAGGATTAAATAGTCCATATTCCATTGTGTATAAACCACGCTGGAATTTACATCATTAACTACCATAAATAATTACACATAACTCAAAAACTTCTCCTATCATGGCCTACTAAGGCGTCGAACTGCCTGTCTACGTTCTTCCTCCATGATACGACACATCGTCCTGCGATCTAACATGTACCATGGTAATTCCTCGAACTGAATCGGATAGTGGAAAACTCGATCCTGGGCCCTATCAATCGCTGTCTGAAATGTGTAGTCCGTCTCCTCAATCTTAGCCCGCTTTGCCCGTTCACCTTCTTCGGAAATCTCTGCACGTCGGGCGTTATGCATCCAAGCATCCTCTGCTCTAGCACGTTCTGCAGATTCCTCACTCAAATCATCCTTTAACTTCTGAATCTCTAGTTTCATCTTTTCATTCTCAGCTAGCAAGTCTTCTTTTTGACTTTCTGACTGAACTAACTTCCATTCTACATCTCCAAGACGTATATCTAGGTCCTCAATTTCCTCATCCTTCTGCTCTAGAACAGCCTGACGCTCAGCCACCTGTCCCTCTAACTCCTCCACTCGATCCTACAACTCTATGTTGCGATCATACACCTGCTCAAACATCTAAAAACCTAAGGAAGATAGTGGTATCTCCTCAGAGTCTTCTCCCTCCACCTCAACTTCTTCAGGATCCTCCTCGGGATCTGACTCAGGCTCATGCTCCTGACCTTAACCGTGATCAATGGAGATGGCTATCTATGCACCAACCGCTCCATGATAACATGAATATCACGGGGCTCCTCCTCCTCTCCAGCCACTCGGGGCACAATCTCCCTAGGCTGACTGGATCCCTCCAATATCCAACATCTTGACAACAAAGTTTAAGTTTTAATTAATACTCGGCACTAATCGCGGCACATAGGTTGTTAACACATAAGCACATAGCACATAAAGTCTTTTATTATCTTTAATGAATTCCTTAATTCATTCCTTAGAACTCGATGAGAGTTTATCACCACTATATATTCTGACTCTAAAAAGGCTACTACCCTAAGGTTTTCCCACCTAAGGTTCATAACCTATAGCTCTGATACCAACCTGTGACACCCCCAAATCCGGGTACTTCATTTCCTCAGGATTTGGTGTTCACAATCCAAAAACATCACATCACATCTAACTACCCATTCAAATATAAATGAAAATACTTGAATAGAAATAGAAATCTCCCATTAGAGGGTTACAACATCATTCATAAACAAATCCCAGGTCATCTAACCTTAAAATAAACATCAGTGCGTAAAACATAAAATAAGTCTATTACATAATCATCACTTTAACACATATAACAAATCTTCATCACTTGTTTGCTTTTCCTTTGCCCTTACTAGTGGATGGCTCATCAGTTCTTTCAACTTTAGCTGCAATGTTATTATGCAAGGGTGAGCAATGATTGCCCAGTAAGTATAACAACAACAGTAATAATAACATGCGAAATAATTAATGGATATCGAATATTCGAAGATTTAGCTTTTGAGTCAAGAATGTAAAACAAGATTCAAAAGAACGTCTGAGGGTCTTAAGACCACGAACTATGTCCCAGGTTATCAAGTATTTCTACTTTAAACCTTTAACAGTCGTAAGACTATATGGACCTTGCTTCTCGTACTCAGGGGGATCAGCCCTTTGTACCATGTATGTGCACAACATCTTAACGCTAACGCATAAATAAAATCCCCCTGTATAAGGGTTGTTCATCTCAGTTTGACATCGGAGTCCACACCAAAGGAAGTTTGGTTTGGATTTACTTCAATAACGTTTCTAGAATTTAGAACGCTCATCAACTATGGACTAGTCGAATCAATAAGGGTTCGCTAGTCACTCATGGTTCAAAACGATTGAATACGTTCTATATAACTGAAACATTACAAAGAGGAAATTAAAAACGTCTCATTGAATCCACGAATAGAAACAATAACTTGCTCAAGAAGTAATAGCATTATGAAGCCTGTATTCTATGATAATGAAATTTAGAAACTTGCGTAAACGTAAAAGTAAGGATAAGATACTTGCCTCGTGCGTGGACTATAAATTTAAGACTCACGTTTCTCTAATCAACCTATACATTCCGTTTATAAACAGTAACATTTTTTTTTTAAATTCTCGCCGGGGCGAGAAAACTCTTCACAAAAATCTCGCCAGGGCGAGGAATTGCTTCACAAAATTCTCGCCGGGGCGAGAGATCTCTTCACAAAATTCTCGTCGGGGCGAGAATTACGAATTCCAGTTTCTGCAGTTCGCGAAGAACGCAGAAACAGGCAAAAAATTTCCCATTTTGTTATTCGTACATCAAATTAACACATGCCCAATTATCATATATGGTATGAAATCAAAACCCATTCCATAAACAGTTATTTTAACATCACAGATAATCTATACAACCCAATTAAAGACCAAAAATCTAACTGTTCATAACTTATTATAGAGTTTTGATACAGTTAACAAAATTAATCGCAGTAAAACTCGTTTATTGGCCAAATTAATCCGTTTGAACTCTGTATTGTTCATTTAAACATGCATAATTATACCCAACTATCAATTTTCAAGTTACATAAACCAATTAAAGCATATAATTTGTACATGAGGACCAGACATACAATTTTCATACTCTGTAACTCTTGAAAAATTCAATTGAGCATAATTACATGGATTTAATCACTTTAAATCATGCCTACATGGTATCAATCATGTTATAATCACATAGTAACGCACATATAATCATATCATGCGTTAATCGCCAATTTAGTCTTTTACAGAAAACTCAAAACACGTATAATCATGGAAGAACTTTCAGAGTATGAATTAAAACTTAAATTAGAAGAATTACCTTTGATTAGTGGTTTGAGTTATGCAAGAAGATGAATGAAATTCTCCAATTCTCTAGATTTTCTCTCTTTTTCTCTTTGATAATCTCTAATTTGGTTTAGAAAATAATACCTTAATAAGAATACGTGAGATTTAAATCTGACTAGTGGTGTCAGTTAATCCCATAATGGGTTAACTGACATCAACCCCCATTAGGGCCTCGTTTGGCTAGCTCTTTATTCTTCCTTCTAGTTTATTTTAATAACTAGCTTATTACATAGTTTCATGTCACACTTTAATCAACTAAATAATCTTAATAAAATCAAATATATAAAATAGAATAATTCTACATTAAATCACATAGTCATATAAATAAAATTCTCATTTATTAATAATGACAATTTACTAAATCTCTAATTAATAATTAAATTACTTAGAAATAAAATTATACTCATTTAAATAATGTATTTAATCAAATAATTTCAATCAAACACATATTTTAAATATAAAAATCCTCTACATTCATATAATTAATGTAACACATATAATTAAATTAATCTACCACAAATTCAACGATTAATCAATTAACTCAAGAATTAAATCATCGAAAAATATTTATTTAATTCAATAAAATATTTAATATAAGTTACAAAAATTCTCGTTAGTCACACGAACTGCTGTAAGATTAACTGCCATCTTGACAACCGACAGTTCAGCATGGGCCTTTCAAAGATATACTTCAGGGGATCCATTCTCGATATCAGGTACGTAGTGTGCCCATGGAGATAGTGCTGCAATCTCATTGCGGCCCATGCCAGAGCACAACAGGTCCTTTCGATGGGAGTGTAATTCTGTTCACATCGGCTAAACCTCTTGCTGAGGTAATAGATGGCCTGCTCTTTGCCTGATTCATTCTTCTGTCCCAACATACATCCCATCGCAATAGCGTTGACCGATATATACATGAACAAAGGGATCCCATCCTTCGGGGGTACCAGCACCGGTGCTTCTGTCAGCTGCTTCTTAATAGTCTGAAAGGCTTCCTGGCATTGCTTATTCCACTCCTGGGAGGCATCTTTCCTTAACAGTTTAAAAATTGGCTCGCATGTAGTTGTCAAGTGGGATATGAAGCGGCTGATGAAGTTTATTCTTCCTAGAAATCCTCTTATCTCCTTTTCTGTGCGAGGTGCCGGCATATCCACAATAGCCTTAATCTTTGCTGGATCCAACTCAATGCCCCGATTACTAACCAGGAATCCTAAGAGCTTGCCCGACTGCACTCCGAAAGCACACTTCGCCGGATTGAGCTTCAAATTATATTTTCTGAGCTGATCGAATAGCTTTTTGAGATGGGTCACATGATCAGATTCCACCCTCGATTTCACGATAATGTCATCCACGTAGACCTCTATCTCCTTGTGCATCATGTCGTGGAACAGGGCCATCATGGCTCTTTGATAAGTAGCCCTCGCATTCGTGAGACCGAATGCCAATCGTCTGTAACAGAAGGTGCCCCAAGGGGTGATGAAAGCGGTCTTTTCTCGGTCTTCCTCCACCACCATTATCTGATGATACCCCGCAAAGCAATCAACAAAAGAGTACATCTCGTACTGGGCTGTGTTATCCACCAAGATGTGTATGAAAGGCACTGGGAAGTTGTCCTTGAGACTGGCCTTGTTCAGATCTCTATAGTCGACACATACCCTCACCTTCCCTCCAGGCTTAGCCACTAGGACTATATTGGACAGCCATTCCGGGTAAGTGGACACCATAATGATTCCAGCCTTGAACTGTTTGACGATTTCTTCCTTTACCTTCAAGCTCCATTCCGGTTTTAGCTTTCTTAGTTTCTGCTTGACAGGCTTGAAACCCTCCTTGATGGGCAACCAGTGTACCACAATATCGGTGGATAATCTGATCATGTCCTCATGAGACCAGGCAAAAACATCCTCATACTGGCTTAGCAACTCAGTTAGTTCTATTTTCTGGCTAGGGGTCAGGTCTGTCCCTATCTTGAGCTCTTTGGGTTTGTCAGGGGTTCCGATATTTATGGTGATGGTTTGGTCTAAGTTGGGTTTGGGTTTGTCTTCGACCCATCCTTTGATCTCGTCAGGCGTGTCGTCATTATCTGTCTCATCCTGCTTAATGCCCATTAAATCGAAATCCAGCTCAATATCAAAATCATAGTCATCTTTCAAATTTGAAACATCGTTTGTTAGGCAAGAAATACTCAAATTGGTACACCTGACATGAAACAAAATATTTGTCATATATATAAGTCGTTTTCCCACAATGATCATCTTTAAAATAACATGACAAAATAACACAACCATGCAAAATTTAAAATAAGGGACAAAAACTGGTATCTATTCATCCCCCACCATCCGGGGTATACCACTCTGACGCCATATTTTACCCTCGTTTGGATATTACTGGCTCCATCGTCCAGTTGTCAGTGGTCAGATCGGCCGGAATGCGACAGATGAAAGGCGGCTTCGCATCAGAAACTTCCTCGATGACTACCGCCACATCGCATTGGTCCTTCTTCATAACATCTTCAAGAATAGTTAGCCCCGCCTAATTGATGATAGGCACACTCTGTTGGGCTCCTGACGGCGTGGCAACATCCTTCCCTTGTCCACTGCTTACTAACTGTCCAAGGATATAACACTTGGTTTCAAACTGTTGCATGACCTCCTGCAGGAAACTCTCCCTTCTGCCCAACTTATCATTCGTGGGGGTCAATTTCTCACCTCCTGTCTCAGACATAGGCTTGCCAGTACCTTGTTCATTGTTGACTTTCGGCATCAGACTTTCGGCCCATCGCGTTAGGGTCTTCCCTTGAGAGTGTTTCTGTCCTACGCCTCCATAATACCCCAACCCTGCCTTGCCTATCTGATTGGGCAGTTGAATAGGCTCAGTAATTCCTTGACTGTTTTTTCCCAACCCTTGCCCAGGTCGAAACTTCATCTTCATCATTTCTCTAGCAACAAAGGTAAGTTCAGGAGAGACCTTAGGTTTCACGGCTGGAGCCCCCAGACATCTGTAGTGGGGAGTATTGATTTCCAGTGCCTGAAAACTGGCGGGCACCACCGTCTCATCCAAATTAATCACCGGCAGGCCATTCTTGTAAGGAGAAGGGTCATTATGCTCCGCAAAGACCGTCACCAGGTTCCCGTCGATGATAAACTTAATTTGCTGGTGTAGCGTAGAGGGAACTGCCTCGGCCATGTGTATCCACGGCCTTCCCAATAACATGTTATAACTTGCCGCGATATCCAGGACTTGGAATGAAATGTCAAAAGTACAAGGCCCTATTTCCATAGGAAATTCTATTTCCCCCATCGTATCCTTCCGGGATCCATCAAAGGCTCGCACCACCACATAACTGGCCCGCAGGCGCTTGGGATTGACATTCATTTTTTCCAATGTACTAAATGGACAGATATTCAAAGCTGATCCCCCATCAATTAGCACCCCATTCATAACATATCCTGATGAGATTACCGCAATATGCAACGGTTTCCGATGCCCCCTTCCTTCTTTGGGGATATCATCATCTGTGAACAATATTACATTGTTTTCCAACAGATGGTCCACTAGATGGCCGAACCCTTCTTTGCTAATCACCTTGGGAATATGTGCCTCTTCCAGGACTTTGGCCAGAATTCTGCAGTGATCGTCAGATGATAATACCAAATCCATGATCGATGTCAAGGTCGATTCCTCGCTCAATACCTTGATCCCCCTCGCTTCTGGATGATTCATCTTCCTTAAGAATTCTACAGCTTTCTCCTCGGATATCCTTTCGTTCCTCTTCTCTTTGCTCTCAAGGACTCGTCCTGGAAGATATAAAGGATTCCCCTTTGATGTTACCGAAGCACAATTGGCCGTCTCCTCTGATACTCCCCCGTAATTCCACGGTACTGTTTTTAGACTGCTAATGGGGATTTGTGGTCTCGCTATAATGGTGAAAGGTTTCGGAGCCGTTAACTTGATAGGCCCCTCCATGATACTCCTGCTCAGACCCGCCAACCTAATCGGTGTCCCTCGTATATTCTCCTGATCACTTGTCATGCCAATCATCTCATCGGTTCTCCTTATATAATTCAGCCTTGGTGGTCCTCCGGCTTCGCTGGCTTCCACCACATTGACCCCTTCCCCATCATGCTTAGGCAGAGGATTGACTTTAACATTTGGTGACTCTGGTTGTTCCACCACGATCTCCCCGCTATCGATCATATTCTGAATCTTGTGCTTCAGCGTCCAGCATTCCTGAGTATCATGACCAGGGGAACCCGAATGGTAGGCACACTTCTTTTTCGGGTCAAATCTTCTCCCTTTCGGGTCAATCGGGGGTGCCAAATTGACTATCTTTCTCTGTGCTATTAAGACTGCCAAAATCTGTTCAAGAGGATCCCAAGCGGGGTGAACACCCGGTCCTTTGTGGCCTCAAACCTTCTTCGTCCGTTCGTCCTTTGATTATGGAAATTAGATTGTCGGGGTGGCATTATTCTCTGTATTTGCACTGGAGGGCTATCCTCCACCTTCCTAGACGATCCCTGCAGGATGAGGGAAACATCTTCCTCCCTTTTCTTTTGGGTCCTGCGGGAAGTACTACCATAGTTTCCACTCTGGATTTGCTCCGCAACTGCCTCTAGAGCTGTGAAGTCCCGGATTTTGCCAGATTTTAACCCCATGTCAACCATTTCTCCATGCTTTATCATTTCGGCAAAAGGTCTTCCAATCCCTGCTATCACTCGCTCATAATAAGGCGCCTCCTGATTATCCACAAAGGTCATTACCATTTCTGCCTCGCTCATTGGGAGATTTACCTGTGCAGCCATACCCCTCCACCACTGTGCATAGTCCCTAAAAGATTCTTTTGGTTGCTTCTTGATCTTTGTCATCTGATATCTGTTAGGGGCCATCTGTGCCTGGAAACTGTATTGTGTCAAGAAAGTATGGGCCAACTCCTCCCAGTTGTGGATCCGAGCATTATCAAGGCGGGCGTACCAAGTTCTTGCTTCTCCCGTTAGGCTCTTTTGGAATAACTGCATCCTCAGTCCTTCGTCCTCTGCATAAGACCCAAGTTCCCCAATGTATATCTTCAGGTGTGTATAAGGGTCTCCCTTCCCATTATATTTCTCAAATTCGGGGATCTTGAACTTCTCTGGATACCTGGTTCCTGGAAAGACACACAGGTCTGAATAATTGACCATGCCCAGGGAACCTATGCCTTTCAGAGACTGGATAGTCTCCTCCATCTGCTTCATTTTTCTTTCGAAGGTCATCAGTGTCTCCCTCCTCTGGGATAGTGATCACTGTCCTGTTAAGTGTAGGAATGGCCTTTAGGATAACTGGCTCGCCCTTAGGCTGGGGTTGATCATCTTTAGGCGGATCCTTGCTTGGCGGATCCTGCTTAGGTAGCAACTGCTCTTTCAGCATCGTGGCCATTTCCAACATCTGTTTTTTAAAATCATCGAATTCCTCCCGAGATATGGAACCAGGATTAGTAGGTGGAATATCAGCCATTTCAGATGTAGAAACCTGGGCCTTCTTAGATTGCAAACGCGTTTGAGGAGCAATCCTACAGAAAAAAACGGTTTGGAGTTTAATCTTTGGGAAATGAAAGATGTGGATGCATGCTAAAGCTATAACTTTTGTGTTTTGGGGTTTTTTAATCTTTCCCTGCAAAATAAAATGTTAGCAGTCCCTTATTGCAATAATAATTGATAGACACGAATTATTATGCTTTCCCAACTATTCCTTGCAAAACATAGAGGTCAGTACTTTCTTTTGACAACAGGGAAGGTATATATAAAAATATTGAATGGGACTATGACACTTACACGCATAAACGTAAAAGGGCATGAAGAGACTTTCCTTGCGTTCGGTTAATCTGAGGCTGACCTATCCTAAGGTTACTCTCGCGGCTTTTCGGCATGAAGGTCCCCAAATCTTCGCAATCTACTCGTCTGAGTCCTTTCGATTGGAGCGGATCTGGGTAGTGCATTTCCTGAGTCATCTCCGGGGAGCAGCCCCTTCGAGTCCAGTAATAAGCAATCGACAGGTTTGCCTCAGGAGGAGGTACACTCTCAACATACATTCACATTCATCGTCCTCACCGTATGCAAATGATTACTTTAAAGTAAAGCAATTCCATTCAATCATTCATTCATTGGACAAAACACACATTCACACAACCACAAGTAAAACTTGTCAAAATATCGCATGTACACACGCATTTATAAAATTTTAAAGGATAGGACAGCATCAAGATTTGAACGCGGCTTAAGCCCTCTAATGTCCCCAGCGGAGTCGCCAGCTGTCGACGCCGGGAGGATCGCTTCTGTGGTGATTTTTACCCCTTCCAATTTTAGCCTTTTATTAGATGATTTTTTGGAAAAGGTCGGCACAAATGTCGACAGGGTTTTGAAAGATCATTTTTTATGATGAGCCAATTGACCAGAGTCACCAGTTGGTATATTTGAAATGGATGTACCAACTCATCCGAGTTTTGTTTTCGTAAATCGCTGGCTCATGTGTGACTCCGAATTAATTGGTCTGCAAACCGAGATTCATAGAGTTCGGGGCTTGCTTAAACGAGGGGAAGGTGTTAGGCACCCCCCGACTTCCGTGAAACACGGTTACCGCAATCTTGATGCTTTTCCTATCCTTTTAATTCTTAAAATGTGTATGTGTGCGCGTGTGTATGCCTATGTGAATGTGGTGGTGAGTTTATATGAAAGAATCAATTGGGTTTCTTATGGAAAGTCGTGCTTTAATTTGAGAATGCTTTAGAATGTCTTTCGGCATACACGAGAAAGCTTTATGAGAAAGGTTTGATTTTAATTGTCAAAAGATGCAAGATTTTCATTAGGTGTCGTTTTGGCAAAACAAGAGTTTTTTTTAATCCTTCGTCAAAATAGGAATCGGGACCTATACGTTGCTTTCATAACTAAAATGACGGGCAACTTCTAGGATCTCTTTAACTCTATGCACAATGGTTTAATAAAACGTCATTTTATTTTCATAAAACCATTTTTGTGATGTTTGAACACGATCTTTCTTTAGCCTTCTCGTTTAAGTAGGAATCGACATTCATTAGCACTTCCAATTTTAAGCCTCGTGGTGCTAATAACCTAATTTGATTGATTTTTATGGAAATCTTCATCGTTTAGCTTTGAAATCAAATTTTGTGTCGTAAATCAAATCAAGCATTAAAATGCGCGGGGGCTATTCATGGGCATGTGAGCCATCAAAATAACCCCAAACGCCCACAAGCACATACTTCACTATTACGGGGCCTTAAACCCGACTTTCAACTTGATATCGTTTTAAGGCCCGACGATTACATGTTTACAACAAAGGGCACATCGACCCCATTACATTCACCCAAAAATGTCCATCATCGGATTTGGACCACGGGGTCGCGTTCCTAGGCTCACATCCAAAATTGCTACACACCCACAAAATGGATACTACAAAAATTAAACAACACCGGATTACATTGCCCACCACAATATCCTAAAATAGCAATCTAAATACACTACGCATAATACATTATCCCAACGGGCTAAAAATCACCAAATGGATATCATCGGGCCATTAGGAAGAATTTTGTTCCATTGGAACCCTCACTAATAGTCCCTAATCCATGTATCCTCAATAATATACAGAAAAACTACATTTAATATAGCCTGAATGATAAAAGTTTACCGAAATGATATAACAAGAAATGCTATAAAAAATGTCTTTTCACCTTGCAAATGATACCACGATGCGTATAAACTCGTATATTGAATATAGTAGAAATTATATGTGATACAATCTAACAACAAAGGGGTATAAATCCTCTCTTTTCTCTCTTTTCTCTCTTTTCTCTCCTTTCCCGCTGCTGCTGCATGCTGATTCTTCCTCTTTTTTTTTTCTTCCGCTACTGTTCAACTCCCTGTATGCCAAATGAAGAAATGCGCTGATAAAGGGTGACCAGGGGCAGCCGCGGATTGATCTGCGGCTGGCCTTGGTTTCTCCGCGCCCGCCGCGCACTTCAGCCCGCCGCGCACTTCAGTTTATTTTAATCCTTGGCTGCAAATCAATTCGCGGCTGGCTGGGCTGATTTTCTCGATTTTCATATCACACCTCAATTCTCGTGTCGTACTGTTGGTTTTCGCTGAGAGGCTTGTATTTTACAGTCCGGGAACCGCTGGGAAACGTGCCACATCATTCCGCTTTGATCGTTGTCGTGTCGGTTTTGATCGCACGTCGTTGTGGTGGCTCTGAGTGTTCGTACTTATGTCCACCTTTCGTTCTCATAGGCTGGGTTAATTGATGATTTTGCCCTCCTGTCAGGTTTAGTATACGAAGTGCAAAATTTGGGTGTCTACAATAGGCGAGTAAAACTCCATTAGGTATTCCTCAGCGAGCCACGTTTAGTGAACTTATTCTCCAATAAGCACCTACATACTTACTTTAGTATCTACACACAAATGATTATGAGATCAATCATCCTCTTCATAAGAGCAAGCAACGTATGTACTAATCTATCCGGATTCACTAATCCCCTTTTTAGTAATCCAACGATTAGGAACGATTTTAGTTTGTGAGCTATCTTAGAATTTAAATCTCATTAGCATGATCACCATCATGATTCTAAAAGCATTGCTCAAAACTATGGGTTTATCACATTTAATATAACAGCACCATGTAGATAAATAAAAATGCCTTTAATACTTTTATTAATAAATGAATAAGATTACGAAGTATATGCTACATCATATCAAATATGATTGGCTTGTGTGCATACTACTTTCACTAGAAACTTATTACACAAGTATTCCTTCCTCGATCTGATCAAAGAAGCTTAATACTTTGTCAATTTGTTTCACTTCTGAATTTTGTGAACATTTCAAATGATTCAAACTTGTATTTCATCAAATACACATATTCAACTCTTTGAATGACCATCTACTTTTCTTTTACTAGTTTGTTCAATTTGTAAAATTATTTATTCATGTAAGTCAAGTATACAAAGTCCATCAAGTAATCTTCCAGTTTCAAACAAAACATTATCATTATAAATAGAACAAGAATTGTTCTTAAATATAATACCAGAATTTTCTTTGTCCAACAAAGGAAATAAATAATGTTTCTAATGAGAACTGGAACATAATAACAACTTATTAACTTAATAGACTTGCCCGTAGGCAATGCTAAACTATAAGTTCCTACAGCTAATGCAGCAACCATTGCTGCATTCCCCACACGTAAGATTACTTACTTTGTTTAGCTTTCTACTTCTGTATAGTCTCTGCATTGGATTGTATAAGTGAGAACTACAGCCGGTATCTAATACCCAAGTAGAACCTTGACTTACAGAAATATTTATTTCAATCATGAAAAAACATGTATCTGTAACCAAAGCTTCACTAAGCTTCTTCTGGTCAATCTCTGCAAGTTACTCCTTATAGTTTCATTTCTAGTGTCCAGGCTTATTGCAATGGAAGCAAACTCCTTTGCTATCCGCATCAATATTATTTCTTATTGTCCTTTATTTTTGCCTTTTCTTATACCTTCTTTGAATTTTTCTTCTTTCAGAAGATCCTTTGGCCCTCTTCCGCTTCCTGGAAGAATCATCTACCAGTAATACTTGGTCTTTCTTGGTTGGAAAGTGACTCTTTATAGTTTTCAACATGTTTAAGTAACTCAGGCAAGCTAACATATAGCTTATTCATGTGGAAATTCATAACAAATTATGATTAAGAGTCCGAAAGTGATTGCAAGATCAAATCTTGGATGAACTCTCCATTCATGACAAAACCCTGTTGTCCTAATCGTTCAATTAGATTGATCATTTTTGAGGACATTTGTCTATACTGTAGTGCCATCGGCTATTCTAGACCAGAAGAGCTCCTTAGATATCTGATATCTAATAGTCCTACTTTCCTCACCATTCAACTCCTTGAAGGTGCAGGATTCCAGTAGGAGCATCCATAGTTTCATGCTGACGCTAAAGCTCGTTACTCATGGATGCGAGCATGATGCATTGAGCCAACTATGCATCATCTTGCCACTTTCTAAAAGTAGCAATCTCTTCCTCAGAGGCATTGTCTGCAACCATTGCAGGGATAGGCATATTAAGGACATAAGATAGCTTTTCAGCCTTGAGAACTATTCTCAGATTCCTTAACCAGCCCGTTTAATTTGATCCGGTTAATTAGCATCTAATATACTCCGCAGTGATAGTAATTTAGACATTATAAAATTCTATAAATGAAATTGTAATTTAACAACATTTTAGCATACATTCATTTTATTAATTACCAAAATAAATTAGGTCTTTATTTAAATTGGTATCTCCCACTATTTTCATCAAACTATATTACTCTCATTATATAGTTCGACAAATCTAATTAATGATTTGCTATTGAGAATAAGGACCTCATTTCAAATGTATATAACTTTGTGTGACACAACAAACGATATATAAATAAATAGGTAGACAACTATTGTCAATTACATCACTATGTAACTCCTTATATTTTGCCTCTTAGATTATTTTGATCAAGTGTGACACATCCGAATCAAAATTCTCCAAGTTAAGTCCAACCTAGCACTTTCATATATTCAAAAGAAAAACACTGTTCTTGCGTGACATAACAAAACAGCATCGTTCAGTCTATTTATAAGCATTAAATGTGATAAAACAACATCTCAAAAAATTAAGATAAGCTTTGTGTGACATAACAAACTTATAATGATTAATTGATACTTTATCGTTTTATCATGCTAGAAGGCGATGTTTGATATTCCAAATATCTTTGAACGCTTAGGACTTAATATAAATTCTTTGAGGGGTTTGTTATTATTTGTCTCATCTTGATTAGCGCGCATGCAAACACACACACACACACACACACACACACACACACATATATATATATATATATATATACATATATATATATATAATATGCGTCATATTATTTAACATGCGAAGCATGTTGGATAATATCTCATGCACATATAAAATACTATATTCTACCCGGATTAATTATAGACTTTTATTCTAGTTTGGTTCACTAGAGCCACCAAGTGAACCAAAAGGTCAAACCTAGGGTGCAAGAACTGAATTTAAATATAACTATTACATTTAAACCCGTGCTCCATTACAAACGGGTATTCAAGAGCTCCTTGCTCCTTGGTCTCCAATTCTTCAAAATAATTCTAACTAAACCTATTACATTTACTATTTTCAATAAATAGAAACCTTGATCAGCAGTCAAGGGGAAGTACATAGGAGGAAGATAGAATTTACATTAAGAAAAACTAGAGAAGACGAGGTACGCATACCCCATTTATAAAACTCATTCATTCAAGCATTCTCTAAAATAATTTCAATCGCACATTGGTCAATAGTCCATAATCAATCCCATTTATTATCATACATAGCTCCATATGCATAAATAAATAACATTCATCTCATGAATAATAAAACCATTTCATATATGCATTGATATCATTTAATGGGCAATATTAGTTAGTATAAAATTTAATTTCAATTCCAATTAGTTATCATGGAATCCAATTCTAACTCTAATTAGTTATCATGAAATCTAATTCCAATTAAAATAAACTTCTTTATTTTAATTCTATTTCAAATCAAAATAAACTCTTTTATTTTAATTTATCCAATTTTGAATAAAAATAAACTCCTTTATTTTTAATCAAATTCCAAATCAAAATAAACTCCTTTATTTTAATGTACAAAAAAAATGAGGTCAACCCTTGATCATAAACCTTTAAAAGAAATAATCAAACAAGCCTTTAAGTCAAATTTCAAACCCAGAATTATATAGTTTAAATATTAAACATTTTGATTCATAATCAAAAGTGATTCTGGTGTAGTGGTAAGACTTCCAAAATATAACCAATAGGTCAAGGGTTCAAAACCCTCTAGCCCCAAATTTATTATTTTATTTTTAAAGATTGACCAGTCATCGCCACATCAGCAGTCAACAGTTGACTAGTCAGCGCCACATCAACAATCAGCAGTTGACCAGTTAGCGCCACATCAGCATTCAGTGCCACATCATCAGTTGACCAGTCAACAGTTGACTAGTTAACGGTCAACGTTTGACCGTTGACTTTAACCAACGTTTTTTTAATAAAAAAAATAATAAGAATTTTACACAAACAGTTATGCCCAATTAAATTGTTCTAACACATATCAATATTTATACAGAATCAAAACAATTAATAATTCGCATAAAGTTTGGCTCTTGATACCAATGTTAGGTTTGCATATAACGCAAACATATAATCAAATTATATAAATATATCAGAAGCGCGATAAAATTAGATTTTAAAATTTTATACAAACCATCACCATGATCTTCCTTATGCATAATTATTAATTAAATGAAAAATATGGAGAATAAAAATTATACCCTTGTAAAATTCTAGTCAAGTACAAGTTCACCTCCAATTCCTTCGCGTTCTTCTTGAATTCCACCGATTAAATTTTTTTCTTTGATCAACGTTAGCCACCCAAGTGTTTGGCCTCTAGAGGTGATCCACCAAGGAATAATACTTGTTTAAGAAGATGGGTATTGGCAAAACCCTAGTTTCTATCTCTATAGATTTTGTAAAAACTCTGCACAATTCTAATACAAGAGTGTGTAACCCTAATCTATGATAAGACTTGTCTTATTTATAGATGTAGGATAACCCTCCCCTAAACTATTTAGGATTAGGGTTTCTATTCTAATTAAACTTCTTTAATTAAATCAAACTCCTAATCTAATTAAGAATTTATGAGAGCGTACTTCTATTAATTAATTCTCAATCCCTATTAGGAATTAAATAATAGTAATAGTAATAATAATAATAATAATAATAATAATAATAATAATAATAATAATAATAATAATAATAATAAGACTCCTCTTATTAATTTATATTTAATATTTCTAAAATATTAAATAATAAATATTAAGTTATTTAATTTATTCTATCTCCATAGATTAAATTAAATACATTTAACTTATTATTACAATTATGTCATTTACTTCTTAAACAAATATTTTTCTTTTGCGGTGTGACCCTTTAGGTTCTCCATATTAAATAGGTTGTGAATAAATCAATTAGAATAATTCTAATATTATTTAAATAAATAAATTAAATTATTTAATTCATTTAAATAAATAACATTTATTCTACAATAAGGGTAAGCCCCCTTAGCGATCAACGACTTTCCAGATAATATAGATTTTAACATTAATCACAAAAGAACTTTTCAATGAATAGTTTCCTTACAATTCAATCCTTCTACCATACAATATCCCAATTAAATATAAGACATGGAATTACTGTCAAGTCTTATTTTATTTAATTATATGTATTTCGATTCCCAAATGCACAACTCTAAATAATGCAAATTAAAAACTCCTTTCTAATTTCAGTGTGCCTTGGCCAAGGACTATTGAGTTGTCATTTATCGAATCACATAGGACATTCACCTATTTTACTAGATGTGGTAAAGTTTTTGTTCATCATTCACCTATCTCCATATACAACTTATTATACCCAATCATTCCCTTTGATATACCCTACAGGTTTTAAGGGACATGTCAAAGTATAACTCGTCATATACAAGATACTATGATGATCTCAAGTCCAAGGATCACTTGTACTACTATCACTAGAGGAATTCTTATTGACAGACGAGTAAAACTCTATTAGGTATTCCTTAGCGAGCCATATTCAGTGAACTTATTCTCCAATAAGCACCTACATACTTGCTTTAGTGTTTCCACACAAATGATTGTGAGATCAATCATCCTCTTCCTAAGAGCAAGCAGCGTATGTACTAATATATCCGGATTCACTAATCCTCTTTTTAGTAGTCCAACGATTAGGAACGATTTTAGTTTTAAACTTTCTAAGAATTTAGATCTCATTAGCATGATCATCATCATGATTCTAAAAGCATTGCTTAAAACTATGGGTTTATCATATATTATTATAATAACATCATGTAGATAATGAAAATGCCTTTAATAACCGAATAAGATTACAAAGTATATGCAACATCATATCAAATATGATTGGCTTGTGTACATAGTACTTTCAGTTTTTGGACGGCGCGGCAGCGCTGCAGTGAGAGGAATCTATAGAAGAACGGTGTGGCAGCACCGGTTGAAGGCCAAAGTGTGATGCGGCAACGCGAGGACGAATTTCAAAATTTTGTATACATGGCGTGGCAGCGCCAGAAGGAAGAAGAAACGCGGTACGACAGCGTCGGTTACGCTGACAACCTAGATTTTGTGCGGTTTTGGCTTAGATTTTGATTCCAGATTGGATTACTGTTCCTTTTAAGGTAGGGTTTTAAGTTAAGGTTTTCCTATGTAAACTATAAATACATGTTATTAGGCACAAAAGAGGGTGTCCTTGACTAGCAACTCTTTTCTATATTCTTTGGTGTTTTCATAGCTAGGAGCAACTAAATTCTTATTCTTGGATTAAGGAGACGAAAACCTCAAATTATTACACTGTGAGATCTAATTGATTTTAATTGTTCAATTATTATTTTGAGTATTGATTATTCTTATGTGCTTTAAATTTTATGATTGATATGTTTAATTGCTAGAGCGCACACTAGTTTATTAACTGTTGAAATCTACTACTAAATTAGATATGAAATCCGTAATTGTTTGGTCACTCTAATTTGCGAAGCAACTAAGGTTAATAATTAACTGCAGATCACGAGATTATTATATCTTAGGAAGAATACTCAACTAAATTAAATACAACCACTTGTGCTTGTGTTGTTTAGCTTCATCGATTTTTCTAATTCTTAAAGCATCTACCAAATTAAACTTTTAGCGCTTGTCTGAAGTTATTTAGTAGTTAGGGTTATTTAGATCGCTTATTTCTATCTAACTAAAATTAAGAAAAGATATAGAATGATTTAGAATGGTGAATTAATTCTAACGGTGAATAGTCAAAATAAATTGGTTATGTTTGAGTCAATGATCACTGTAAGTTTCTGAGGTGGAAGTTGATTTAATCCAAGGTTTGTTTTCTCTGATTTACTTTAACAAATTATTTTGCATTATTTTGTAGTTTACTTTAATAATCACAATCAAACCCCCCAATTTTGGTTACAAGGCATAAAAGCAAAATAAATCATTCTCTATGGGATCGACTCTTACTTGCACTACTACATAATTATCTTTCCTAATAAGGTTTTATTTTTGGTTGCCTGCGACAGTACACCAAATTTTGGTGTCGTTGTCGGGGAATTGATCATTGTTTATTTTTGTGCTTTAATAATCCTTATTTTGTTTTAGTAAACTTTTAATTTTTCTTAGTTGTTTTTGGTAGATTAATTGAGTTTCCTTGATTGTTTATGACCAAAACTCGTTCTACTAATCAAAGTGATTTGGTGTGTGATTCAGAGATCTAGAAAACCATACGGAAATTAAGGAAGACATCTCGGAGAAATTTAGAAGAGAAGGAAGTTATGGCAGGAAATCAGACTTTGAAAGAGCTTACAGCTCCGGATTTAGCTCAACAACCTTTATGCATAACTTTACTTAATTTAGATGTTAATACTCCTTTTGAATTAAAATCTAGAATGATATATCTTTTACCTACCTTTCATCGTCTTTTAGGTGAAGTTCCTCACAAACATCTGAAGGAATTTCATGTGGTGTGCACAAGTATGAAGCCGACCAGAGTAACCGAGGAACAAATCAAATTGAGAGCCTTTCTATTTTCTCTAAAAGATTTAGCTAAGGATTGGCTATACTATCTACCCTTCCGAAGTATCATCACATGGGAAGGAATGAAAAGATTGTTTCTGGAAAAATATTTCACCGCTTCAAGGGCTACCAATATTAGGAAAGAAATTTGTTGTGTGAGGCAGAACAACGGATAAACCCTACATGAGAATTGGGAATATTTCAAGAGATTGTGTGCAAGTTGCCCCCATCATCAAATCAGTGATCAGCTTCTTATCTAATATTTCTATGAAGGACTTTTACCTACCGATAGAAGTATGATTGACACTATTAGTGGAGGAACTTTAGTGGATAAACTCCTGATGCTTTGCGAACTTTGATTGCAAATATGGCGACTAATTCTCAGCAATTTAGCACTAGACTTGAATTTTCACCTAAGAATGTTAATGAGGTAAATATTTCATCAATTGAACAACAAATTGCGAGTCTAACATCTCTTGTTCGTCAAATGGCTGCAGGTAATACATAACCAACAAAAGCTTGCAAAATTTGTGCGATTATCAAACATCCAACAGATATATGCCCAACTCTTCAAGAGGAATCTGTTAAACAAGTGAATGCAGCAGTTGGATTTCCTGGACAACCACAAAGGCCATATGATCCCTATTTGAATACGTATAATCCTGGATGGAGGGATCATCCTAATTTCAGCTACGGGAATCCACAAGCGAATTAGCCCACAAATCACACTTTCCCAAATCAACAACAGTACAAGCAGCCATATCCCAATAAACAACAACAGGGTCAATCATTTAACTCCACTATGACTTTAGAAGATATTGTTAAATCTCTTGCCACTAACACTTTGCAATTTCAACAGGAAACAAGAGCAAGTATTCAAAACTTGGGAACTCAAATAGGATAAATGGCAACCGCAATCAGTCGATTGGAGGCGCAAGGTTTTGGAAAGTTACCCTCTCAAATAGTGGTGAAATCCAAAAGAGAATGCAAGTGTCATCACGTTGAAGTGATAAAGAGGTAAAGAATTCAGTAAAGATAATACCTACATCGGAGGAGCAAAGCAAAACAGAAACGGATAATTTAGATAAAGGAGTTAAGTGTGATGATGATATACTGAAGCGTAAATTTCCCCTCTCTCTGATTATAAACCGGTACCCCCTTTCCCTCTAGCTTTAACTGAGAACAAGAAAATTGATAAGTATTCATATTTGTATGAGACTTTTCGTAGATGCGAGGTAAACATTCCACTGTTAGATACTATTGAACAAGTACCTCGTTATGCTAAATTTTTTAAAGAATTGTGTACACATAAGAGGAAGGAGGAACTTTAAAGATATGAAAAGGTAAAAGTAAGGAAAAATATTCCAGCTGTTATTCAAAGAAAACTCCCTACTAAGTGTCAAGATCCGGGTATGTTCACTATCCCTTGCACAATTGGTAGCACTAGATTTGAAAAGGCCATGTTAGATTTAGGAGCATCTATTAATGTCATGCCATATTCTATATATATTTCTTTGTCACTTGAACCTTTGAGTAAAACTGGTACAATAATTCAATTGGCTGATAGATCTAATGTTTATCCTAGAGGTATAGTTGAGGATGTTCTTATGCAAGTCAATGAATTGATTTTTACTACGAATTTTTATGTGCTTGATATGGAAAACGGTGATCAAAATGCACCTATTTGGTTAGGAAGACCATTTTTGAAGACATCCAAAACTAAGATAGATGTTCATTATGGTACACTTTCAATGGAATTTGATGGCAAAATTGTTAAGTTTAATATTTATGATGTCATGCAATATCCTAGTGATGAAAATCTTGTTTATACTATTGATGTGACTAACTCTTTAGCACAGAAAGTTTTCAAACTTGATGGGAAAGATGACTTGGAGATTGTACTCAGTAAGAACATTGATGAAGGAAGTGCGAAGTTAACCTTGAACACAGATTTGCAAGAGACTGTGGCAGCTCTAATGATGCACCGAAGTCAGGTAATATTTTTTATGTGGAATTGCCAATTTCTGACGAGAAGTCCCTACTATCTGTATTGCAGGCAGTCAAGCTTTCAAATGGTCATGAGGAGTGCTTCCGGGTTAGTATGGTCAAGGATGCAGGAATACGTGAATTGAATGATGAAAGTTATTTTCTATTGATGGATGAAGATGAGTTCAGGGGTTTTCATATGTACAATGATGCCAAGGGATTCAATGAAAAGACTAAGTGGCGGCATGAAATGACAATTTATGTGTTTGAACCAGACTGAGAGATGAGGAAGTCGTTGAGCCAATGACAATAAACAAAGGCGCTGCTTAGGAAGCAACCCAATAAATCAGATTTGCTTTTCTTTCCTTTTCTTCTTTTTAGTTACATTTATTTTGTTTACTTTTCTTTGTATTTTTACTTTACATTGGGGACAATATAAGTTTTAAGTGTAGGGGGGAGGATTTAGGGTATTTGTTATTTTATTTGTCATATTTTGTTTAGATTATTTGTTATTTGTTATTTAGAGCATATTTTTAGGTTTTTTGTTTTTGTTATTTTGAATTTTGTGGGTATATTCACTGTAAACCCTCACAAGACATAACTCGTCCACTTGGGGTAACCTTGGGGTTTAAAGGCTTGTTGCACATGCTAAGTGCAATCGTGTTTCCTACGAAAATGGGGTAATGTTTTGGATGTTTCACTTGAGCAATAAGTTGATTTAGATTTTAATTCTTGACCAATGATAAAATCTTGATTTCAATTTAATAACTCTTTAGAACATTGATAGACATTGGGTAGTCTAAATTTGGTTTTCTTTGTTGATTATTACTTTATTTGAGACCCTTCATACTTGAGCACATGTTCATTTGGTCGGCCTAGTTGTAATTTGGCAGAAATTTATTTGATTGAATGAACTAAAGGAGATATTTTAGAACTCTATTACTTATTTGATCATAATTTGGAGTGAATATGAGGAATTAATAAAAAAAAGGAAATGATTTAGGCAAATTTAAAAATTTGACAAAAAAATGAAACAAATAAAGAAAAATAAAGTGAAGAAAAAAATATATAATTCATGTGGTGGGTTGAGATGGAGCGTAAAATGCACTCACTCATAAATACGTGACATGCGAGATTGAGCGTAAAACGCACTCGCTGGTAAAATGGTGCATAAAATGCACTTACCGAAGAAAGAAAAAAAGCCTCTTGATCCTCTGGTGTTTTCTGCTTATGTTAACTGAGAATGGTATGAAAATAAGTGCTTTAGTTTCTCTTTTTCCTTCAAGGTTTTGATTTCATAAATTTTTCTGAGTGTTGATGGGGTTGGTACATTTGGATTCATACACACACGAATGGTTAAGAGTAAAGTAAAATTAATAAAGGAGCTTAAGTTCTCGATGATACATTGTTTTGAAGTTTCTCAAGAGTTATTGTTTTGGATCTTTGAGGTTAAAGTTGAAATTCATATTAATTTGTGGCTGAAAGTTGTTTAGTTTATTAGTATTGTTTAGATGAATTTTTAGTGTTATAGTTTATTTTAGTTTTACCGAGGACATGCAAAAGGTAAGTGTGGGGGAATTTGATGAGTAGTTATGTTTTTATCCCTTAATTCTTTACCTTTTGTATTGATTTTATGCCTGAATAGGCTCACTATTCTTATATTTTGATTTTAGGTGCAATTGGAGAAGTTTATAACTTTGGAGACGATTTGGAGAGCATTTGTGCGTTGTTTTGTACTATAGGCAGCGCGGTAACGCTGCAGTGAGAGGAATATCTGGAAGGATGGCGCGGCAGCGCCGGTGGAAGGCCAAAGTGTGACGCGACAGTGCCATGACGAATTTCAAAACTTTGTATACATGGCACGACACTACCAGAAAGAAGAAGAAACGCAACGCGACAACGCCGATTACGCTGACAACCTAGATTTTGTGCAGTTTTGGCTTAGATTTTGATTCCAAATTGGATTACTTTTCCTTTTACGTTAGGGTTATCCTATATAAACTATAAATACATGTTATTAGGCATAAAAGAGGGTGTCCTTAACTAGCAACTCTTTTCTATGTTCTTTGGTGTTTTCATGGCTACGAGTAACTAAATTCTTATTCTTGGATTAAGGAGACGAAAACCTCATATTATTACACTGTGAGATCTAATTGATTTTAATTGTTCAATTATTATTTTGAGTATTGATTATTCTTCTATGCTTAAATTCTATGATTGATATGTTTAATTACTAGAGTGCACGCTAGTTTATTAAGTGGTGAAATCTACTACTAAATTAGATATCAAATCTGTGATTGTTTGGTCACTCTAATTTGCGAAGCAACTAAGGTTAATAATTAACTCCAGATCACGAGATTATTATATCTTAGGAAGAATACTCAACTAAATTAAATGCAACCGCTTGTGCTTGTGTTGTTTAGCTTCATCGATTTTTTTAATTCTTAAAGCATCTACCAAATTAAACTTTTAGCGCTTATCTGAAGTTGTTTAGTAGTTAGGGTAATTTAGATCGTTTGTTTCTATCTAACTAAAAATAAGAAAAGATATGGAATGATTTAAAATGGTGAATTGATTCTAGCGGTGAATATTTAAAATATTAATTGGTTATGCTTGAGTCAATGATCAGTATAAGTTTCTGAGGTGGAAGTTAATTTAATCCAAGGTTTGTTTTCTCTGATTTACTTTAACAAATTATTTTGCATTATTTTTTAGTTTACTTTAATAATCATAATCAAAACCCCCAATTTTTGTTACAAAGCATAAAAACAAAACAAATCATTCTCTGTGGAATCGACTCTTGCTTGCACTACTACATAATTATCTTTCACAGTAAGGTTTTATTTTTGGTTGCCTGCGACAGCACACTAAGGTCTTTGGAGGAGATCACTGTAGCTTTAAGAGTTGCACCGTTATCCTTGTTTCTTCTTGTCTCTATTGTTGTTATTTTTGCTCTTTGATTCAGCTCTAGCTCATGTGTAAGCAGTTTGCAATAGAGCTTTTGTACTGTAATCTCATA
Source organism: Aralia elata (assembly GCA_034770075.1). Taxonomy (NCBI): domain Eukaryota; kingdom Viridiplantae; phylum Streptophyta; class Magnoliopsida; order Apiales; family Araliaceae; genus Aralia; species Aralia elata. Next base: position 2,962,646 of record JAVJAP010000214.1, on the reverse strand, counting down.
CAGATTCTTGAATTCTCTAATGGCAGTAGTCTTTACATCCCACTTGCTAGGTAAAGCTCTCATGAACTTGATGTTCACGTCTTTGTTGGGATATATCTTCCCAAATGCTCTAAGAGAATTAAGTAGGATGTTGAATCTCTCATATGTTGCAGCAATGTCTTCTTTAAGGATGTGAGAAAATATTTCTCGCTATTAAGTTAGAAGTGATTGCTTGTTCTCCCTCACCTCTTTTTTACCTTCATGTATGACTAAGAGAGTTTCCCATACTTTTTTTGCAGTCATGCAGTTGACCACATTCTCGAATAACTCATCCTCGAGAGCCATGAACAAGATGTTTTTAGCTCTTTTATCAAGTGTTATTAGCTTCTTTTCATTCCCTGTCCATTTTACTCTCTGTTTGATAGCAACCTTATTTAGATCTTCAGGTGTTGGAGCATGCTTTGTTAGTACATAACGACCATTTAGAGCAGCATCAAAAAGCTCGTTAACAATTTCATCCATGTAAGCCTGTATACAAACCTTCCAGGTAGCAAATTTATCTTTATTACACAACGGTGGCTTGTTTCCACCACTAAGCTTAGAACTGGTTTGATTAAGTGTCATGGATCTACTCAAGCTGTAAAACTTTAGTTCAAGAAAACACAACTCTAATACCACTTGTTATTTCCAAAGGCACTAAGAGATCTAGAAGGAGGCTGAATAAATCATTAAAATTTCTTTTTAAATAATGATTACCAAGTAATTAAACAAGTCGATTTTTACTTAATTTACACAGCGGAATGTATTGAAAAACCCTTCAAAGATTAAATAAAAAATATCAGATACTGAATTTAGTGTAAGTGTAGAAACTAGTCACATAAATAAAATATAAAGTGCCAAGTAGTAGAATGCAAGAAAGTAAAGTGCAGAAAAGTAAGGAACGCAATAATTTTTAAGAGATTCGAAGCACAAAAGTCTCCTAGTCCTCTTTTCTACTCTGAGAGTAGAGATGATCCATTAAGGATGGAGGTTACAAAAACCTAGGTTCACTTAAAACCAATACAATAAGATGATTCACTAAGAATTTAGTAAGTCACTAAGACTTGATACAAAAGATTGCTAAGATCATGTTACAATCACACAGAATGTAGTTTGTTTGAGGTGTTATTAAGTTGCTTTAAGTTTCTCTTTGAATAACTTAGCAGCAGATGTTATTTTAATGAATCGTAGAGTGGAGCTTTGGAACACTTCGAATTTCAGTGCTTGATTCTTGATTGATCGTGAACTTCAGTGTTATGGCAACAATCCTTTTATAGTGTCTCATTGGGATTTGTGACGCCCCCAAATTCGGGTCTCAAATGCCCGGATTCGGTCATCACGATCCAATACAAACATCCACCTCTAACAACATACAATAACTAAATGCGGAATATAATAAACATATGTTGTTCATTCAAAAGGTGTTACTAGTCCCAAGATTCGATAACCTCAATACATATCACAAAACATGCCCTAAATATTAATTAGGGTTCAAATTACATTAATAGTTAATTAAATTAAGCATGAAACAAGGCCAGCTACTTGAAGTCTATTACTTTATCTTTTCTTTGCCCTTGCCCTTCCCTAAAGTTTCGGGTTTAACTATAATAAGAGTCATGATATAGTAAGGATGAGCAACTAGTTTGCTTAGCAAGTTTAAATACAACAAAAAAGGATATATCATGAATGACGGAATATATATACAAGAGATTCAATAATATGAATATCGGAAGCAAGGATAGTAATTGCTTTTAGAATAAATGATAGTCAAGTAGACTTTGAACAATAAACTTCCAATGGAATCAATAGCTAATTGACCCTTTGGTTATTGGCTACAGAATAAGTACTTGAGGGGATTAGCCTCGCGTACGCTATGTATATGCATAACATTCAACTCTGCTGTTTGTATCTTATATTAGATACGTGGGGTACTCCCCTATAATAAAAGGGGTGTTCACTTTAGTCTAAGAATCCATACCATCAATTGACGTGGATAGCTTTTATAAAAATTTCATGCAATTGTCTGACCGAACGAAGGTTCAGACTCAATCTTAAACAGTTCATGAATTATAGAACTTTGAATAATGTACAAGTCCAAGACTGTACGAACCCAAGTGCACCAAGTGCGAGTATCAATAAATATCATAGATGTGGACTAATTATAAAGTAATTAAACCACTTAAAGCATGCTTGGAAATAAGGTTCAAGCTTAAATAAATAACTTGCAATACAATAATATCCTGCTCGAATATAGTTTGAGTAGGATTAAGGAACTTGCTCAATAAAATATGAGTAAGGATAGGAAACTTGCAACAATTAAAGTTTCGGGATAGAGAACTTGCTTGTCTGCTCAGCTACAAATAATTCTAGCTTTAACTAATTGGCCTTGAATGACCTAATTAGTATTGCGTAGTTGTATATCGATACGCTTACTTATGTTATTTATTTAGCAAATAAGCAAATCACATAGCACACATAAGTTAATAAACTATTATTAATCCTATAAGACACTTAATTGATTTTTAGGTTGATGATTTAATTAATTAACAACGTTTCCCTTAAGTGATAAACACTTATTAAACCCCTAAACAATTAATTATAATTGTTTAATTAATTAACATTACTTTTTCTTAAGTAAGATTCATTTATTAAATCCTTAAACAATTTATTATAATTGTTTAATTAATGTGTTATTTAAACTCTCTTTATTTTATTAACTATATCTTCATTTAATTACTATTTAATATTTGTTAAATAGTAATTAATTAATTACCTTTAAATAATCACTAATTATATTTATTTATTATTTAATTATTAATTAAATAATAATCGAATTATTAATTTTAATTGTCTTTAATTATTATTTAAGATTAAATAATAATTAATTAGGTTTATTTATTATTTAAAGTTAATCAAATAATAAATAATTAATTAGTAACTAAGAATTATCTTTAGTTATTATTTAATAATAAATAATAACTAATTAGGTTTATTTATTATTTAAAGTTAATCAAATAATAAATAATTAATTAGTAAGTAAGAATTATCTATAGTTATGCTTAGGTTTATTTATTATTTAAAGTTAATCAAATAATAAATAATTAATTTAAAATTCTTAATTATCCTTAATCATTGTTTATTAATAATTAAACAGTAATTAATATAACATATTTAGAAAATATAAGATTTAATGCCCAAAACTTAATTTTGTACATTTACTAATTTTACAAAATTAAGTAATAATATTTAAAACATTAATTTTAATTAAAACTAATTCTTGATGGCATTCTGGTAATTAACGCAAAATCTGGGCGGAGGGGTAATACCGTAATTTACCGCCGAACCCTTCCCCACGCATTGCGCGCGAGCCCCCCCATCACGGCCAAAACGACGTCGTTTGAGAGTCGTCAAGCGCTTAACATTTAACCCCTGGCGCCATGCGCGACCAGGGCTGCACGCCACTAGCGCGCCATGCGCGGCCAGGTTTGGTTCGGGGGATCCAACAACTTTTAGTTTTTTTTTTATTCTTTGCATATCAAATAAGTTCTAACCATCATTAAACAAGTTCTATACTCCAAATAAATTCCAAAAATTTTACCCATGACTAAGAAAAAAATTTCTAATATTAAAACTAAATATTTATAACTTAAATCAACATTTTTCATCAATAAATTGTGTACTCCAATAAATCATTATACACATGTTTTAGCATCTCAAACCTACCAAAACTTGCTACGAATATTATTAAATTTAAACATAGTATTAAATAAACATACTAGATCATTATTTCACATTACCTAGGTTTTAAATCATATGAGTTAAGCATTCTTTTAAAATAATGTAGATCTAACAAAATGAAACCTAGATCTATACATACACATTTCTTCCATAAGCATCAAGCAACAAACATTAAAATAAAATCCCAACACAACAACTAGGGTTTGAAAGAAATGAAGATCCATACCTAGATTTAATGGCTATTCTCCTCTTCCTTCCAAAGTAGGTTGTGAGAGGAGATGGCATAAACAACCAAGATCTTCTCCTTCTCCTTACAAGGTTTGGACACCACCGTCTTTTTAATCTTCCAAGTGTTTGCTCTTGCTTTTTCTTCAAACCCTCTCTAACACTCTCTCAAGATTTTAGAAAAATAAAGATGCAAATAACCACTCTTTGGTCTATTAACTAGATAAAGCAAGAACACCTATACATGCCATCATGATGCTAGTGAAAGACTTGTGTCACTAGGGTAGCTAGTTGACACCTTAGGAAGCTATTTGACATCATAGATACCTACTTGACATCCTAGGTAGCTATACTATCAAATCTACAATCCAACTTCCAAGACAACTAGTTAGTTAATTAAATTAGGATTTTGAAAAGCAATTGCCCCTCTTTCTCTCTAGTTACACGGCAAGGAGGAGAGTTTTTGTCCCAATTTGATGTCCCAAGTACTTGCCTTAATTAATAAACAAAAGTGACATATTTAATTTACCAAGTGGCTAGGTTTTGGGCTAACCATTAAATACCTTAGGGCTTTCATGTAATGCCCGTGAATTTTGAACGTCCTTATTAATTAAATCTAATTTAATTTAATGAGTTAACGTTGTGTTCTATTTAAACCAACTTGGATTAATTGGTGGGAGATGTATAAGATGTGTCTATACTTGTGTTGGCAGGTATGATATAACTATGGTTAAGAAATAACCATATGTGAGTCAAGTGTAGGAATTGGTGTGTAATGGCTAAAATGGCCAAGAGTGGTTAATAACCAAGGTAATTATGAAGGGGCAATAATCATTGTATATCCAAGTGGTTAATAATCAATGTAATTATGGCGGGATAATAACCATTGTGTTTAAAAAATGTAATTGTGACAAGATAATAACCAATGTCTAATAACCAATGAAGAATGGTTAATAACTAATGGATAATTAAGATTTTGCGAAAAGACTATTTTAACCTTAAAAGAAGTTGGGTAATGATTAAAATACCCTTGAGGAAGTTGCTAGGAAGCTTCCTATTATTGATGAATTGATCAAATTGCCCTTGCCTAGTCATGATTAATGACTATTTTGCCCATGGTCTCTACTTTCCTATAAATAGGACCCCTCACCAATGCTAGTAGGGGTTGGTTCATCTATTATTCACCAAGTATAGAGAGTTTGTGAGCTTGAGAGAGAGAGCTAAGGAAGAAACCCATTCTCAGGTGGAGCTTAAACACTTGTGAGAAATATTTGAGAGGAAAATTAAAGAGGAGGTGGTGTTCAAAATTTAGGTATGGATCTTCATTTCTTCAAACCCTAGTTGTTGTGTTGGGATTACATTTTTATGTTTGTTGTTGATGCTTATGGAAGGAATGAAGCGTGTATAGGTCTAAGTTTTATTTTGCTAGATCTAAGTTTTATTTTGCTAGGTCTAAGTTTTATTTTGCTAGATCTAAGTTTTATTTTGCTAGATCTAAGTTTTATCTTGCTAGATCTATATTATTGAAAAAATATGTTTATCAAATATGGTTTAAAGCTATATAAGAAGAGATCTTGGTATTGTATGCCTTATTGATAGCATATATAGGTTTTAAAATTTTCGTAACATGTTTTGGTGGGTTTGTATGCTAAAACATGGGAGTAATATTATTTCTTGGAGTATAAAATTTATGGGTGAAAAATATTGATTTAAGTCATAAATATTTTATCTTAATATTAGAAATATTTTTCTAGTCATGGATATATTTTTTAGAATTTATTTGGAGTATAAAACTTGCTTGATGGTATTAAAACCTTTTGGGTGGCTTTGAAAACTCCCTGGAAGGCTTCCGCACGAGTGGGTCAAGACCGGTCGCGCATGGCGTGCGCCTGGAAAAATAAAAAAATGGACTGGCCGCGCATGGCGCGCCAATCTGTCAAGTAGTAGCGCCAAACGGCGTCGTTTTGGCTAGGGTTAAAGGTTAAGCGCCTGGCGCTCACACGGCGTCGTTTTGTATGGAGGGGGAAGGGCTACGCGCAATGCGCGGAAGGCACCGGGTGGGGAATTTACAGTTTTGCCCCTCCGTCCGGATTTCAACTTATTTACAATACTGCCATCAGACCTATTTTAATTAATTTAAAATACCTTAAATGATATTATTAAATTATGTAAAATTAGTAAATGCACAAAAATAAAGTTTTGGGCATTAAATCTTATATTTTCTAAATATATTATATTAATTAATTATTGTTTAATTATTATTAAACAATGATTAAGGGTAATTAAAAATTGTAATTAATTATTTATTATTTGATTAACTTTAAATAATAAATAAACCTAATTAGTTAATATTAAATAATAACTAAAGATAATTATTACCCACTAATTAATTATTTATCATTTGATTAACTTTAAATAATAAATAAATCTAACTAATTATTATTTAAATCTTAAATAATTAAAGACAATTAAAATTTATAATTCGATTATTATCTAATTAATAATTAAATAATAAGTAACTGTAATTAGTTATTAATTACTATTATTAATAACTAAAGATAATTAATTAATTACTATTTAATAGTAATTAAATGAAGATAAAGTTAATAAAATAGAGAGAGTTTAATAACCCATTAATTAAACAATCATAATAAATTGTTTAAGGGTTTAATAAATGAATATTACTTAAGAAAGAGTAATGTTAATTAATTTAACAATTATAATAAATTGCTTAGAGGTTAATAAGTGATTATCACTTAAGGGAAACATTGTTAATTAATTAAACCATCAACCTAAGGATCAATTAAGTGTCTTATAGGATTTACGATAGTTATGTGTGCTATGTGATTTGCTTAATTGTTAAATAAATAGCATAAGTAAGCGTGTCGATATACAACTACACAGTACTAATTGATAAATCAACATTATCAATGTTAGGTTCTTCAAGGCCAATTAGTTAAAGCTAGAATTATTTGTAGCTGAGCAGACAGGCAAGTTCCCTAACTCAAACTCGAGTTATTATTTTCGAAGCATGTTAGTGAATAATTATTGTTGATTATTCACATCTATACTGGTTATTGAGATTCGCACCTTGTGCAATTGAATTCCTATTCTATTGTTATTGAACTGTGAATTAGATTAAAGTTCTTTCAAGCATGAACTGTTTATGAGGTAGATCTATGCTATTTGTATCAGCTATATCAAATAGGTCTAAATTTGTTGAATTAAAGGTATTTTAAAAGCTGTTCTTATTAAATTATTATGGCAAGAACTCTTGGCTGAGAAAATGATAAATTTGATTAAGGCATGATATCAATGCTGGTTTATTAAGTGTTTATGCATAAATCACGGGGTATGAAAGGCTGATCCCCTTGATTACCAAAACTTTTTAAGAGGTCCAGTTTAAATGCTGAGAACCTTGGCAAATGTCTATGGTTATTTCCAACCACTTAGTAATTGTTATTCAATTATTCGAATATTCAATTGTTGACTATTAATTCATGTTTCTGCACAATTTTATACTGTCGTTGAACATTGAAAGCGAAACTTCCTTCTATTCATGATATATCTCCCTTGTGTATAAACTTGCTAAGCAAACTAGTTGCTTACCCTTGCTATATCATGATTTTTATTTCAGCTAAGGCAGAAACGTCAAAAGGGGACAAAGGAAAAGGGAAGGTGCAAGAATAGTTGCCTGATAGGGCTTATGTATTAGTTATCTAAAAATGTTATTTGGTTATGTGAACTCTTATTGTATTAAGGGTATGTTTTTAAGTTAAAGTTAAAGAACCTTGGGACCATGATTGTAAGACGTTATTACTATTTCGATAGACATTGTATGATTATTATTCCGCATTTAGTTAGAAAGTATGTTTGTTGTTGAGTATCGTGAACACCGAATTCGAGGTTAGGAAACCCGGATTTGGGGGTGTCACATTTCCATTTAAATGATTAGGCTAATAAAATCAAATCTATTTAATGCAATATTGGGTCATTTAATTTAACCCAATGATTGATTAATTAATTTGTCACACTATTAATTACTACACCCAAAATAAATAATTGGTCTTAGTCCCTTAATTAAATAAGTTAATTAATTAGTAATTGATTACTAATTGGACTATTAAATTTTATTATTCAAGGTGACAATATTCTCCTTAATTAATACTTTTATTAATTAATTTACTCAACTCAATATACTAACTATATTCAATTTAATTGAATGATTAATTAGTAACTACTTTATCAATTTAATTGATATTAAATCTTAGGGCTTGCTCACTAATTTAACTATTCTATTAGTGACTCCTTTTATTCAACTTAAATCAATTCATCACCTCGTCACGTAGGCTACCAATGTACATAAAGGTTCAAATAAGCATACAAACTAACTCATTATAAATTAAATTTATATATTTAATTAATAATGACGTTTAAAATTTCACGGGCATTACATGATTTGTCTGTCAGATTATTATCGTTGCTCCAATTTTCCTAGGACACTTGTCAAAATGTAATTCCTTTGAGTTTGAATTGTTGTTTGTTGGACCACTTGTTGTTGCTTTCCTTTGGTGCAGCAACAGACACCTGTCCTCATCCTTACACAAATAGCTATTGAAAAAGCTGAGATGTCTCCTTAATTCATGTAACGATCGAGAAATCGAACTTAGTCTTGTAACTAGGGTTTGTGAATATTATTGAATAAAATGAAGTTTTATGAATATTATTCTGTGTTATGTGCTTAAAGGTCGTATTATGACCTAAGATGGTGTTTATGTGTAAGAATAATTGAATTAGGGATTCAAAGACGAAAATAAAAATTTTTGAGAAAAAGACGAAAAACACTATTCACGCTAAAAATGCCGTTACATTTTTTTTCGATATTTCAAAAGACGACATAGCGTTTAATATGACGTCACGAGACGTAATATCTAATAAAATTCGAAAACAAATTTCACGGTTTTTCAGCTTGTCGACTTAATTTTTGAGAGAATAATACGAGTATAATACGAATTATTATACGAGTAGAATACGAGGATAATACGCGTATAATACGAAAATTATACGGTAGGAATACCAAAAATCATAGTCAAACATTGCGGCTTAACTAAATGGTTAAAGTAACCTAACTAAGTAGAAGACCAAGTTAGGATGACTAAGTCCTAACTAAATCCAAGTGAAAAGGAATGGACCAATGGAAGGGAAGAACTTCCTAAGGAAGCTACCCATCCCATCCCCCACCACTTAACCATGGTTAATTGGTGGTTAAGTTAGCCAAATAACCAAAATGCCCTAAGCCTTGCCAAGCCTATAAATAGCAACCTCTTCTCTTCTAAATCCTTACCAATTCACCAAAAGCAATAGAAGAAACTCTTCATAAATTGTGAGAGAAGTGAGAGGCTCGGATTATAGAAGGAAGAGGAGGAAAAAGCTAGCCAATTAATTAATCATCTTCTTCAAGCTTAAACTAAGAACACCAAAGGTAAATCCCTAAAACCCTTTAAATGCTTTGTAGATTTATTATAAAGTGCTGTGTTAGTGGTTGTTGATTAATGGGGGTCATAATGATCCGAAGTTATAAGGATGATGATATTAGTAGTGTAAATCACGAAAATATGCATGATAAGTGGAATTGTAGTTTTAATAACGAACCAAACCAAGAAAGTATGATGATCGTATTAAATGTTGTTGATGGATAAATTTAAAACCATCGTTCGTTTGTTAGTTTGTAAAGTCTAAGAAGAAGGAAATATACGTGTGTAAGTTGTTGAAATGTTCCAATTGGAATGGAGTAAAAATATGCTACAACGAAGTCATGGCAAAAATTTTAGTAAAATACATCAATCGATGGAAAACCCTTGCTCAGTATGACTTTCGTGCTAGGTTTATGGTTAAGTACTGCTTCTACAAAATGTTAGTTTTCTGGGGGTTTTGTAGTTCATGAAAAATGTGAGCCGTAGGCTCAAGAACAAACACATTCCGATAACGGATGAGGAAGTTACGATATTCGGAAATGAATTAGACGGGAAACGAAAATTTCAAAAGATGAAAAAAATGAGAAATGAATCCCTGACTGTAGGCGCCGCAGCGCTGCATATAAAGTAAAAAGTTGGCACCGCAGTGCCACATCAAGAACTGGGGAAAATTATGAATGGCGCTGCAGCGCCGTTCACAGTATAAAAACTGGCGGCACAGCGCCGCTTCTGGCAGGGCTACTATGAGAGGGCGCCGTAGCACCGGAAATGAACTGGAAACGGGCGCCGCAGCGCCGGTCCTGTGCCAAGTCCAGTAAAGAGCTTTTATGAGCTCGGGTTTTGGGTGATAGCGTAAGCATGTTAGACGAACGTTGTGCATGTAGCATAACATCATGTCAACTCTTAAAAACAAAGTTAATACTAAGTTTCGAATAACAAAAAACATTATTAATTATGAATTAAGGGTAGCATAGACCAATATTTGGCGTCAATTATGTGTCTAATTGGTATGTGAATGTAAACTTAATTGTGTAGGCCATTCGAAGGGCAAACTAGCATAAATTCTAGAAGACGTTTAAGGCAAGTTTTCTAATTTCATTTGATTATTGTCTTATGAATGTTATGTGATATAATTAAGTCTAAAATTCCATAATACCTTAAAGATTGTGTGAATTTCATTCTTATGCAAATCTTTTAGAATTTGTACCAGTATTCAAGCTATGCTATAACATAAACTGTTAAAGTTTTAAAGTTCAGATATGCATGAACTTCTTGAGAAATATGTCAATGCCATTTATTTCGACTAGACGCATGTTAAAGTGTTTTATCGATTGGTTATTGTATCTATAAAATATTATTGATGTTAAATCGCGCTTTCCAAACCAATTTGTTTAGTGCGTATTCAAGGTAAGTCTAGAAATGTACAAATCATTTTTAATAGGGATAGTTTTTGAACAAACCTGTAACGCCCCCCAAATTCGGGCATTGGCCGCCCGAACAAGGGTCCGACGTTATCTCAGACTTCTATCATAACTTAAGCAATGATCCCATAATCATATTGGTTGAATTAGTCTATTACAGACTATAAAATTATAAATTTCTTTTATCTTAATCCCTGGATCGTAACTTGATCTCGATCTCATTCTTTCTACAAGTATCAACTTGTAGTTCATTCGTATATATGGATAACACCATATATATATATATATATATATATATATATATATATATATATATATATATATATATATATCGATCAAAATTTTAACCTTAAGATTTAAACATTCTATAATTCCATATACCCAAGGTTCACAACATTAATAATAGGATGGTTCTTGGGAACAGAAAAATCTTGCGATAAATATTTGCATCTTTATCCGTGACAAGATTCCTTTTCTTTACAGAGCATACCGTATTATTCAATACCCTCACTTGAATACATATCTTTATAGAGATATCTCTTTGTATTAATATTCCTTATCTATCTGAAATTCACAGTATTAATGATAAGATTGTTCTTAGAACCGAGGGGCGCATTCCGGTAAAGGTGGCACCTTACCGGCGCTCATTAAGTATAACCTCAGTACTTACAGAACTCCCAATATCATTCAATACCCTCACTCAGATTTATAGTTCTTGATCAACATTGTATTAATGTTTTACTATCTATTTCAAGTTCAGAGTATCGTCATAACATGATCAGTCCATATTACCAATACCCTCACTTAGATTTATAGTGCTTTAACAATTCTAAGTTATATCAAATTTAAAGACATAACAACGTTCCATAATAATAACATCATATTATTGATATAATCTTTGGTTACATAGTTTACTTGTTCGTATTACAACAGTCATTATGACCTCATACAAATACAAGTAAATAAAACATGAAACCTAATCTAAGCTTCTTCTTATTGTTCATGGTCTTCTTAACGTTCTTCATAACTACAAATAAAGTTTTATTCGCAAGAATGAGCACTACGGCTCAGCAAGTCTAGTAATAACACATAAACAATTTATGCTTTCATATAAAGTCAAGTTTACTAATAACACATAAACAATTTATGCTCGCAAGAACGAGCACTACGGCTCAGCAAGTCTACTAACGAAGAACAGAAATCATTGAGAGAATATTCCATGCCTAAGATTGATGAAATCAAGTCAAGCATCACGAGGCCAGCCATCACAACTAATTCTTTCGAGATCAAGCCGGGTACAATTCAGATGATTCAGAATTCGGTACAGTTCGGGGGATTAGCCAACGATGATCCTAATGAACACTTGGTTAGCTTTCTTGAGATTTGTGATACATTCAAATATCCCAATGTAACTGATGATGCGGTGAGATTACGTTTATTTTCGTTTACACTAAGGGATAAAGCAAAGAGTTGGTTGCACTCACTTCCGCTAGGGTCCATCACAACTTGGGATGATCTAGCTCATAAATTCCTAGCGTAATTCTTTCTGCCAGCTAAGTCGGCTAAGTTGAGAAACGAGATTTCTACATTTGGGCAACAGCATGGAGAGTCACTATACGAGGCTTGGGAAAGGTTCAAGGAGTTATTGAGAAAATGTCCACATCATGGGCTACCCAAGTGGCTACAAGTTCAGACATTCTACAATGGGTTGAATAGTGACACTCGAACAAGCATTAATGCAGCTGCGGGAGGAGCACTTATGGATAAGAATTTTGATAAAGCTTTCACCTTGTTAGAGACTATGGCTGCAAATAACTATCAATGGCCGACGTCGAGGATGAATCACCAAAAGGTAGCTGGAGTATTGGAAGTCGACGCAGTCACAGCATTAGCGGCTCAGATGGCAGCAATCTCTAAAAAGATCGATGCTATAGCAGATTCAAAAACTCAGCAAGTGCTTTATGTTTGTGAGTTATGCGCAGGTGCACATCCTACAGAGTATTGTGCCATTAATCCTGAAGTAGTTCAGTTTGTGGGTAGCTACCAACGTCCTCCAAACTCATACCAAAACACTTATAATCCAGGGGCAAGAAACCATCCAAATTTCTCATGGAGCAATAATCAGAATCAACAACAAGCTCCTAGAGCATCATATCCCCCTGGATTTCATAATCAACATCAGCCAGTAGCTACACAACCGCAAACAGAAAAGAAACCAGATTTGGAAGAGATCTTGATGAAGTATATGGCAAGTAATGATGTGTTGGTAAAGAGTTAAGCAGCTGCCATCAGAAATCTGGAAAATCAAGTGGGACAAATGGCCTATATTGAACAACAGGCCTCAAGGATATTTGCCAAGTAATACGGAAGTTAACCCCAAGAGAGATGGTAAGGAACAATGTCAAGCTGTCACACTTCGAAGCGGGAAACAACTACAGCAGAGCAGCGCGGCCGCGCCTGAAATACAAGGAGAGGCAGCGCGACCGCCCCTTCCCCAGTCTCAGCTCCTGCAGAGAAATTGGTAGAAAAAGAAAAGGAAACGAAAACTGAGATGAAATAAAAGGAGAAAGCAAATCAATCAGTAGTATACCCTCCTGTTCCATATCCGCAGAGATTTCAGAAGCAAAAATTGGACAAACAGTTCTCCAAATTCCTTGAAGTCTTTAAGAAGCTACAAATCAACATACCGTTTGCGGAGGCTTTAGAGCAAATGCCAAGCTATGACAAGTTCATGAAAGGAATTTTGTCAAGGAAGAAAAAGCTGGAGGATTATGAAACAGTTACGTTAACTGAAGAGTGTAGTGTTATATTGCAAAAGAAGTTGCCACCAAAATTAAAAGATCCTGGTAGTTTCACTATCCCTTGCACCATTGGCAGCTTATCAATTAACAGATGTTTGTATGATTTGGGTGCTAGCATCAACCTTATGCCTTTATCGATATATGTCCAGCTGGGTCTACCTGCACCGAAACCAACCAACATCTCTCTTCAGCTTGCAAATAGGTCGGTTACATATCCTAGAGGTATTGTGGAAGACATCTTGGTAAAAGTGGATAAATTCATACTCCCAGCTGATTTCATCATTTTGGACTATGAAGAGGACAAAGACATTCCTATCATACTTGGGAGACCTTTCTTGGCAACTGGTAGAACACTTATAGATGTGCAAAAAGGAGAATTGACTATGAGGGTGCAAGACCAAGAAGTGACATTCAATGTGTTCAAAGCCATGAAATTTCCTACGGATGAGGAAGAGTGTTTCCGGTTGGATGTGGTAGAAAAAGTGGTAGATGACGAGTTTTTAAGGAAATTGACTGAGGACCCGTTGGAAACTATTTTATTGGGGGAGGCTGACATGGATGACCCAGAGATGATGGAGTTTCTTCAAATTTTAGATGCAGTGTCGAGAGTACGTAAATTTCAAATCCCTTTTGAACCTTTGGAACTTACTGACAAATCCTTAGAGTGCTTGAAGCCATCTCTTAAAATACCCCCTACACTTGAACTTAAACCTTTACCTAGCCATCACAGGTATGCTTATTTGGGTGAATAATGTACTTTACTTGTTATTATTGCATATGTACTTAACGAATTGCAAGAAAGTAAGTTGATACATGTTCTCCAGGAGTACAAATCAGCAATTGGTTGGACCATCGCAGACATTAAAGGGATTAGCCCATCATTTTGTATGCACAAGATCCTTTTAGAAGACGATGCCAAACCAACAATTGAGCAACAGAGGAGGCTGAACCCAATCATGAAAGAGATGGTGAAAAAGGAAATTTTGAAGTGGCTTGATGCAGGTATCATCTACCCCATCTCCGATAGCAGTTGGGTGAGTCCAGTATAGTGCGTGCCTAAAAAGGGTGGCATGACAGTTGTAGAAAACGAAAATAATGAATTGATACCGACAAAGATAGTGACCGGATGGAGGGTTTGTATAGACTATAGAAAACTAAATAAGGTGACCCGCAAGGATCACTTTCCTCTACCCTTCATTGATCAGATGTTAGATAGACTGGTTGGACACGAGTTTTATTGCTTATTCGATGGCTATTCAGGTTATAATCAGGTAGTGATTGCCCCCGAAGATCAGGAAAAGACTACCTTCACGTGTCCTTATAGTACTTTCACTTTTAGAAGGATATCTTTTGGCTTATGTAATGCACCAGCGACGTTCCAAAGATGCATGATGGCTATTTTCTCAGATATGGTCGAACGCAACGTGGAGGTATTGATGGACGATTTTTCAGTGTTTGGTGACTCCTTTGATAGTTGTTTGGAAAATCTGGTCCTGATTTTAAAAAGATGCGTGGAAACTAATTTAGTGCTCAATTGGGAAAAATGCCACTTTATGGTGCAAGAGGGGATCATTCTTAGGCACAAGGTGTCATCAAACGGGTTAGAGGTAGATCAAGCCAAGCTGGAGACAATAGAAAGTCTACCTCCACCAACTATAGTTAAGGGAATACGAAGCTTCTTGGGACACGCTGGATTTTATAGGAGATTCATAAAGGACTTTTCTAAAATCTCTAAGCCTTTATGCAGTCTATTGGAGAAAGATGTTCCCTTCAAGTTTGATGATGAGTGTCTTGCGGCTTTTGAATTGTTGAAAAAGAAATTGACCACAACACCTATAATAGTAGCACCGGATTGGTCAAGACCGTTCGAGTTAATGTGTGATGCTAGCGACTATGCTATTGGGGCTGTTTTGGGCCAACGAAAGGAAAAGGTTTTTCACGCTATTTATTATGCTAGCAAAACATTGTCCGATGCCCAACTCAACTATACGACTACCGAGAAGGAGTTGCTCACGGTAGTTTATGCATTTGACAAATTTCGGTCGTACTTAATTGGAACTAAAGTGGTGGTGTTCACTAACCATTCTGCCATAAGATATCTGATTTCGAAGAAAGATGCGAAGCCAAGACTAATTCGATGGATACTTCTACTCCAGGAGTTCGACTTGGAAATCTGGGATAGGAAGGGGACGAAAAATCAAGTGGCATATCATCTCTCGAGATTAGAAAACAATGACCACGTTAAGGGAGACAAAACGGTGATAAATGAGTTCTTCCCGGACGAGCAGTTGTTTGTGATACATTTAGAAGTCCCATGGTATGCCGATTTTGTCAATTATTTGGTTAGCAACGTACTTCCCCCAGATTTGACCAGCCAACAAAAGAAAAAGTTTCTACATGATGTAAAAAGGTACATATGGGATGAGCCGTTCCTGTTCAAACAATGTGCTGATCAGATGATTCGACGGTGTGTGCCACAAAGTGAAATAGAGAGTATCTTACATCATTGTCATGATTCGCTATATGGAGATCATTACGGAGGCGAAAAGACAGCTGCCAAGGTGTTACAGGCAGGATTTTTCTAGCCCATGTTGTTTAAGGACGTCCACCACTTCGTTCAGAAATGTGATAGATGTCAAAGGATGGGAAATATTTCCAAACGTCATGAGATGCCTTTGAATGCCATTTTAGAAGTTGAAGTCTTCGACGTTTGGGGAATAGATTTTATGGGACCATTTCCATCTTCCTTTAACAACCTCTACATCCTTTTGGCGGTCGATTATGTCTCTAAATGGGTGGAAGCAAGTGCTTTGCCGACTAATGATGCCAAGGTGGTTCTAAAATTTCTGCAGAAAAACATCTTCACACGATTTGGCACCCCAAAGGCAATTATAAGTGATGAAGGGAGCCACTTTTGCAATAGGTATTTCACGGCTCTCTTAGCTAAATATGGGGTAAACCACAGAATTGCTACAGCTTATAATCCCTAAACCAGTGGTCAAGCCGAAGTTTCAAATAGAGAAGTGAAGAGAATTCTAGAGAAGATTGTTAATCCGAACATGAAAGATTGGTCAACAAAGTTGGATAATGCACTTTGGGCTTATCGGGAAGCTTATAAGACACCCATTGGCATGTCACCGTACCAATTAGTCTATGGCAAGGCGTGCCACCTTCCGGTTGAACTTGAACACAAAGTATATTGGGCCATCAGAAAGTTGAACTTTGATCTCACGGCTGCAGGGGAAAAGAGACTTCTTCAGCGTAATGAACTCGATGAATTTCGTCTATAAGCATATGAGAACTCAAAGCTTTACAAGGAAAAAGTCAAGAAGTGGCACGATCGGAAAATCATCGACAGGAAGTTTGAGCTGGGACAAGCAGTGCTTCTATACAACTCTAGACTGAAATTATTTCCAGGGAAGCTCAAGTCTCGGTGGTCGGGCCCCTTCATTGTCAAACAAGCATTCACTCATGGCGTCGTTGAAGTTTTTACAAACAATCCGGAAGAGTCATTCAAAGTCAATGATCAAAGATTAAAGCATTATTGGGGTGGTGATTTCGATCGCCAGAAAACCTCAATCACTCTTGCCGATTAAAGTTTGAAACAGGGAGTAGTCAGGCTGAAAGACTTTAAATCAAGCGCTAGTTGGGAGGCAACCCAATTTTTAATTGCTTTTAGTTAAGAATTTTGTGATTTTTAGGAATAATTATTAGACTTAGTTTTGTTTTTATCTTGTAGTAATTAGTTACTTTATTTCTTTGTCTTTTCTTATAGGTCATACATCAAGGATTGCATATGATGAAATCAAAAAGGAGGGCTTTAGAATTTAATTTTAGGTTTTTAGACAAGCGCGACCGCGCCCCAAGTGTTCATAAATCAAACATAGCCGCGCCCGTCTTCAAAAATCAAAAAGCTTCAGCTGGCATACCAACGCGACCGCGCCCAAATTGTGAAGGAAAGCAGCACGGCCGTGCCTAACCTCAGAGCTTAAAAAGTTTCAGTTGCCACCCTAGCGCGGCCGCGCCGCGATCGGATCAAAGAATTTAAAACCCAGTTTAAACCCGACCCAGTGCCTATTTCTTTCCTTATTTTCCCGCTTGGAGTCTCATTGTCACTAACCTCTCCATATTAGAATCGGTAACTTCTCTTCTTCTCTCCCTTTTCCAAATCCAAATCAATTTCCTATCAACATTCACTCCTTCTCCAAATCAAGCACCTCCAATTGCAAACCCTAATTCTTATTTTCTCTTCATCTTCATTCTTCTCGAATTCTTTACCACCCACAGTCCATTCCTCTCTTACAAACCCTAAAATCGAAACCATCCAACCATCTAAGTGTGATCCAAGAGGGTTGTTCATTACATCGTGGTGGGATACTGAGGAATTGCATTGGTTCAGAACGAAGTAAGTGCATTGTGGTTTTGGGTTTTGCTTCGTATCAAGGTATTACTTCCAATTGACAGATTTTAGGCTTGGGATTGCATTGTTTTGGGAATTTTGATTATACACTTCAAGATATTGTGTTATTATTGTTGGATTGAATTGTATATGTAAGTGTATTGGTTTAAGATAGTTTGTTAAATCCTAGTGTGATTTCTGTCAAGTTTGGGGGTCTTCACATTATTGTACGTTTGGATTGAATTATCATAGCTTCTAAGAGATAACGTGGGGAATCTTCTAGTTCTCAAGCCCGTTCTGAGCCAATTGAATACGATAGTAGTAGGTTTGTTTCTGTAGAGGCTGAAGAATTTTATCAGAAGGTTTTTCTTGGGAAGACTTTTTTTTTGGAACGTGGGCTAAAGCCCAATCCTGATTTGGATGGTTAAATGATGAGCATGATCCGAGCTAAGGGTTGGTTGATGTTCGTGGAACCACCTTTGGCAGCTCTGATATCAGTAGTTCAAGAATTCTATGCAAACGCGAAAATCACTAAGGATGGTACTGCTTTTGTGCGGGGTTGCCAAGTGTCATATACTAGCCAGAGTATCAATGCCCTATTCCACTTGCCTACGATTCACCCCACCGATCCGGAATGCTTATACTCTACAAATTGGGACACTAAATTGGACCGCATCAAGAATATTTTGTGCAAGCCAGATACAGTATGGACAACTAAGCAAGGAACGGATCAGAAACTACACTTTCCTCACACAACCTTGAGTCGTTATGGAAAAGCCTGGTACAGTTTTATTTGTGCCAATCTCATGCCAACCAGGCATCAAAATGACATGACCAAGGATCGTGCTATTTTGTTATATGGGATTGTGTAAGGAAAGAAAATCGATGTGGGGTATATTATCCATCAGTCCATACGTCGATATTTGTAAGGTGGTACGTCAGGAGGTCTCCCTCATGCATCGGTAATAACTCATTTATGCATTGCTGCTGGGGTGGAATGCGGTGATGGTGAGCCCGTGCAGCTCCCGATGAACACTATTGATCATGCTACGATTGCCAAGTACAAGGTTTGGACTGGTGCTCCTTCTCATGCCCGTGGAGCAGGATTTCTCTTGGGGGACCACAGTGAGAGTGAGGATGCATCCGATCAGCCAATGACCGAACCTGAACAGCCGTTTCATATGTCTCGGGCTAGGTTGGATCGAATGGAGACGCGTATGACTCGGCGGATGGATGCTATTCACACGAGTATGACCGAGCTTCGATCTTTCTCCACACAACTCTCGGACAGTTTTTCGCAAGCCTTTTCTCAATTGGGCGTTCAAGTCCAATTCCCAACCTTTGGTGCTCCTTCAGCTTATCCTCCTCCGGATACACCTTCAGATGATGATAGGGAGGCTTCGGACGATGCTGCTTCGGATTAGGGGAGTTTCTCTTCCTTTTTCTTTTTACTGTTTATCCAATGAGGGCATTGTCTGTTTTAAGTTTAGGGGAATTCGTATAGTTTTTTTTGTTTAGCATGTTTGTTAGTTTTGTGCATTATATCTGTTAATATGTTGGCATATCATTGAGTTTGCATAGTTATTTCATGGTTGGTTGTGTTAGGTGCATTTAGTTTGTTTACATGAGTCCAAGTGATTAATTGGTATGATTTTGGCTAGGCCAATGATGAGATGGGTTTTACTGTGTTAGCTTGGACAGTGTGATGGTCATTAGGGATGATATAATTTAGATCATGAGAGTAATTATGCCTGTCATAGCTTGAGTTATTGGATAGCACAAACAATTTGATTAATTTGACTGTTGGGGTTCAAAGTGTTACATAATTGACTTTTACATGAGAATTGGGTAAAAACAAAATTTAGGTGAATTAACAAGAAAGGCTGAAATAAGGTAAAAGCTGAGTTTGAGGGTTTCTTTTTAAGGCTAAAAAATAAAAAATAAAAAATAAAAAAAATCCAAAAATACAATAAATGCGTTGACTAGTTAGGTTCTGTGGCCTTTGTCACTCGGGTAATTAGATCCTTAGGGGTGTCTTAACACCTAGTGCGCTAAAGCCGACTGGTTTGGGAGTCACTGATTGAACGCTCGCTATATGGGTGACTTTGAAGAGCCTAAGAGAGCTTGGTATTGCACAGTTAAGCATAAATACGAGATGGAGCGTAAAATGCACTCGTAGAAGAATAAAGATAGAAATAAGCCTTAGTAGAACCCTGTTGCTCAGTATTTGCTTAATTTTGGTTGGATTTGTTGTATTTGCTTGAATTGAATTGAAAATAGATTATTCTTGTTATAGAGTTGGTTATGTGGCTATATTTTGAACTTTGGTTAGTTGAATTGATTAATGAACACACACACACAACTTGGGTGATGGTAGGTGTATATTGTTTGATTGATTGGGATTATTAGTTCCTATTGACCGGATTTACTGTTTCAAGTTAGTTGTTGATATCTCTGAGGCTAATGGTTAAGATTCATACTGGCTATTGGTTGGATTCTTAGGCATGGTAGTTGTTAGTGCATTCATGGTAGTGTGTTGCATTGTGCTAGTTGTATTGCATTGTGTTGCTTGGGGACAAGCAATAGTTTAAGTTTGGGGGAATTTGATAAGTAGGTTTTATACCTACGAATCGGATTCCCATGAACGCGGATTATTGTTTATTTTCATGGTTTGTAGTTACTTTTAATGCATTTTATGCGTTTTTGTAGGTTGCACATGTTGGGAATTGGTTTAGCAAGAGTTGGATTGATTTTGATGTTACAGTTACTGAGTTGCTGTAAAATTGGTGCAGCGCGGCCGCGCCCAAAATGAACTAGGAGACAGCGCGACCGCGCCTGTCTCCAGAACTTAAAACAAATTGGCTGCCAGGGTAGCGCGGCCGCGCGCCACACAAGCCTTTTCCAAGCGCGGTTGCGCCGGTTCGAGAAGGGGCAAAGTTAACTTTTTCAGCAGTTCAAGCAAATTTGATTTGTAATGGGATTTGATACTTTGTAATTAATTAGGGTTTTTATCAGATACTATAAATAGTTGTTTTAAGTTAATTTCAAGGTTGTTGAACTTATCATTAGAAAACCCTAGTTTAGAGCAATTGGAGAAGACTTGAAGCAAGCTAATAGCAACAAGAAAGCAAGGAGGAGCAAGATAGAGATTCAAGGATTACTTTACTCTGAACTTTTGAATGTTATTAAACTTTACAGTGTTTCTTCTTTTCTCTTCTTTTTACTCTGAACTTTTGAATGTTATTAAACTTGTGGATGATGAATTCTAGTTTAATTATGAACTAAATTTCTTTTTAAGGCTATAATGGATCTTATTGCGTAGTTTTGAATGACATGCTTCCTGGAATATTATGACTAGTTGCTTTTGGATTGTCTATTATGGTTTATGCTAAATTGCTTAATTATCTGGCCAATAATTACTGGGATAATCTATATGAACTCGAAAGATGAAGTATAGAATTAGATCTGACCATAATAGCTTGTGTTTGTGTATTCTGCTGTCGATGGAATCTATAATTTGTATTTAGGATAGAGATATACCTATTCACCGCATGTAATCTAACAGAGAACCTGAACTTAAATCCTCTTTAATTGTAATTCACATAGAAATATAGTGAATTAGTTATCTAGAGTAATTAACTTGAGTCTATCAATTGTGGATTTGCGTTGAGTTGTTTATGAAACATTGAGAGATGATCATAAATATTGATGAGTTCTTGGTTAACAATCCAAAACAATTAGCATGATAAAAAGGGAAGTTTGTTGAGCAAAATAAAGTATTAAGTGAAGTTATAGTCTTAAGTCTTTAAAAATCTGTTTTCAAATTAGTGGTAGTAATTTAATTTAGAATTAATTAGTTAAATTCAAAACTTCAAAAATCATTGATTATTTGTTTACTAAAATTGATTTGATTTAGAATTGGAAATTGTCATTATAAATTCAGTTCTTCTTTGTGGGACGATACTCTACTTTCACTTTATTACTTGTGGACTGTGTTTACTTGCGTATTTTGCTAGTATAGAATTAGGCAAACATTAGTCGAGGACTAAGTCTATAAGCTTAAAGAAGAATTGAGAGATAAGAAATTGAAGATAAGTCAAATGACTTATGTCTTTAGGAGTTCTCATCAGGAGTACCAGTGAAAGATCGCCTACCATCCGGTTGAGACAGGATAGACGAGGCACACTATCAGT
Organism: Aralia elata; assembly: GCA_034770075.1. Taxonomy (NCBI): domain Eukaryota; kingdom Viridiplantae; phylum Streptophyta; class Magnoliopsida; order Apiales; family Araliaceae; genus Aralia; species Aralia elata. Next base: position 2,940,377 of record JAVJAP010000214.1, on the reverse strand, counting down.
AGAGATGCTATGATTGATCTAGTCGATCAGGAGTATGCTTATTGATGAGTAGGTTTTATACTTATTATTTGGGTACTTTTAGGCTTAATAATTTGTGTGTTTTTAAGTATTTTATCTTATTTTATAGAGTTTGTATTTAATTTATTATTTTTATTAATTTTATAGGAATAAAGGAGTTAAATGGAAAAATCATAATATTTGAAGCAATTGGAAGAGCAAGGAAGAAAAGCAAGAAAATGAACAGAGATCATAGGCCACAGCGCTCGCTATTGTGAGCCGCGGCATGTATCATGGGTCACGGCGCTTGGTATTGTGTGGCGCGTGCGTGGGACAGAATTAGGGTTTTGTTTAGCTTTTATATATGGAACGATGCCAAGAAAAAGAAAAAATAAATAAAAAAAGAGAGAGCTGATACAACAGGAGAAGGGGAGCATTATTCAATCTATTCTATCTGGAGAGAGGGAATTGAGGACTGAGGATCAAGATCTGAAGAATTATAGCGGGAGCTGATCATCAGATTCTTTTCTTTTATCCTTCTTTTAGACTCTTGTGTTTATAATGACTATGATTGTTGAGATGCTGTTCTTTTCTTTATTCATGAACTAAATTCCATTTTCAAGATTGCAATGGAACCCGATGATTGGTTTTTATTAATCTATTGACTATTTAACTTCTATCAGATGTTTGCAAGATTGTTTATTATATTTTAGTTTTCACTCAATAGTTATCTGGCCAACAATTAATCTATTGATCTAGATGAGATGGATACATTGATTCTAGATTGGATGTCAAATATGATACATGTGTTGGATTAATTCATGTTAAGAATTATTATTCAATTTGCATAAGGGATAGAAATATAACCAAGTGTCACATGAACTTGTTAAGAATTGGTAATTATAACATCATTGTTGATTATTCACATAGGAATATAGTGTTTTAATTGAGAAGGATAACACTTATCTAATATTGTAATAAGTTAGATGAATACTTTTGAATTCTTGGTTAGCAATCTCCAATATTTGATTGATTAAATAGGGAGTAGATGACTAGGGAACATCATCGGGGGAAATTGTAATCTTGATAACTTTATTTCTATAATATTATTCAGAATTATTTCTCTTATTAGTTTAGCTATTTGTGATTTCCAAACAATTATCTCTTAAATAGAATTTGGTTAATTAAAGATTAACTATTGGATTAATTAATTGATTTATTAGATTATTTCTCGTGGGTTCGACACTCTACTTTCACTTTATTACTTGATTGACCGTGTATATTTTTGCACGTAAAAATTGCTACTATAGATTTAGCCCATCAAATTTTTGGCGCCGTTGCCGGGGAATTAATTCTAGTAATTAATCTTCTTATTTCTAATATCAATTACAATTAATCTGATTCTAATTTAAACACAAATTTGTATTCTTTTACAGGCACTCTCGTTATTGTTTCAAAATGCAAGATTTAGAGAATTTGGTTGCAGAAGAATAGAAAACATTGCAAGAGTATGCTTACACCGTTGGCAATAAATGTTCAATCCAGTATTAGAAGACCTGCAATACAAGCTAGTAGTTTTGAAATTCAACCAAGCATGATACAGATGATTCAAAGTTCGGTACAATTTGGAGGTTACCCTAATGATGATCTGAATGAGCATTTGATCAATTTTTTTGAGCATAATCCATTCGTCAAGTTCATATAGGTTCCCAAGGTAATTACGGGCCAAGCAATTAATCTAGAAATCAAAGGTTATGATAATCAATTCACAAATGAATAACTAAAATCAATAAAGAGAGAATTTAATTCAATTTAAGTGTTGGGTTCAATTGCAATCTTAGAATAGAAGGTTAGTTCATGATAGGTACAAAAAACATCAATTTCAATTTATACATTGTCAAATTCAAAGTACAAAGGAGTTAAAAATCTAGAAATGAAACCACTTTTGAAGTTGTTCAACTGTTGTTCCTTGGGTTGCTGTTGGTTTCCAGCTCTCCTCCTTAGTTTTGTAATTCTTGTTGAGTGAGTTCCTTGGCTTGTGGCTTGATTCAGCTTGATTTGCAGCCTTTAGCCCTGTTGTTTGATGTATTTTCTAGCCTCTCTATCTCTGGATATCTGATATGAAGCTTAAAAGAGATTATATATAGCATCCTTCAAGAAACCCTAGCCAAAGTCGGACAAAATATAGCTCAGATCGCACTGAAACTGTGAGATCGCACTCAGGACGGCATTTGCGCGCCCGCACGGTGCCTGGCGCGCACGCGCCCAGACCCTGGTTGGCCCATGCTGAGTGTCGCACGCCTGCACGCTGGCTGCTTCATGCCCGCGCCCCGCGCCCGCACGCCAGCCCGCTCCTACCGTTGAGGCTACCGAGCCCCAGCGCCCAGCACCTGCTGAGGCTGCCGAGCGCCCAGCGCCTGCCTAGCGCCCAACGCCTGCTTCCTGATGCCCATGCCGACGCCCAACGCCCATCTGCCGAGGCTAGCTGCCAAGGCCCGCGCGCGCCGCACGCCCAGCGCCTGCCTGGTGCCCCCAGCTGTTGCACGTGCGTGCCCGCGGCTTGGCCGACGCCGCACGCCGTGCACGCCTTCCAACGCCGTGCACGCCCAACTTTCAAATGTCATCAAATTCAACACCGAGCATCGCCAAACACAACTTTCCATCGTACTACCATTCGGGCACAGACGTCCAAACACGGATATTAAGTCAATACGAACAACGATCCGAGTGGTCTTTATTTCCATTCCTACAAACATAATGAAAATACATCAAAGCAACATAAAACATGTAAAAATAACTAAAAACTAAACTATCTCGAAATACGATAAAAATAGCTAAAAACCATATAAAAGTCCCAAAAACTAACAAACTATCAAGGTTAAAGGTACCTAAATTGTGTGTATAAAACGCCCTCATCAAGTACCCCCAAACTTAACCCTTTGCTTATCCTCAAGCAAACAAAGATACACTAATTTCTTGAAATAAACACAACGACAACTGAATTAGAAGATAATGACTCAAGAATTGGCCTCAAAGGAAAACGATCAAAAGGGGCCCAAGAACAACGTAAAGTTACAATTTAACAAAATTTCTAAGCTCACAGCTACTCAAGATCTCTGCAATGTGTGTGTGTGTGCTATCTATTTATGAGAGTTAGGAAAGAGCTAACGCGTGAACTCAATTTATGAGGAATTATACTATAAATCTACAAACTCATGATTACCTTGATATTGCCAAACAAGACGACCGTATAAGAAAAAGGGTTCCCAAGGGATTATTGCAGTAATGAGTAATCACACTGGTGAGTGCGTTTTACGCTCCATCTCACCTTAACTGAGCGCGTGACCGTGCGATGTCTAATCACATTAGGCTATTAAGAGCTACCCATGTAATGAGTGTTTGATCAATGACTCCCAAACCAGATAGCTTTAGGGCACTAGGTGTAAAAATACTCCTAAGGATCTAGTAACTCGAGTAGCAATGGCCACGTAATTAAACTTAGTCAGCAAATAATAATAATAATTTTTTTTTTCAAATTCCCCCAAACTTATATGAAAGTCTAAAATAAACATTAAAGGCTGATGGCGTGAGTTCAGTATATTTAAAGTATAATATCTAAAGTATTTAAGTAAATGAGATTTCTCAATGCTAACTAACTAAACAAGCACACTGTGTACGTGGAGAGATTACACAACCAAGAGTAGGGTGGTTAGCCAAAATGTTAAGAAGTAACTAAGCATGCTCAAACCTTACTTTAGATAAAAACACAATAACCAGCAAAATATCATTGGCCATTCTTGTACCACAACACGACTTAGATAAAATAAAACTAAATTAAACTACCACACCCCCAAACTTAAAATAAACGTAGTCCTTGATGTTATAATAGACAGAATTTAAACAGAGAACCTCACTGAGGAACTCAAGCAGCCATCATCCTCATTGCTGCCATGTGCGTGATTGACTCCATTTGCATCATCACCTGAATCAAGGTCATACTCCGAGAACATAGGTGTCATGGGGAATTGGACTACATTTGGGCCAGTATTAAACCCATTGTTGTTGATCACCTGTGCGGTAGTGATGAGTGGGTTTCATACCTACGAATTGGATATCTTTTGAACCCAATTCTTTGTTATCCTTAGGTATTTTTAGTGTCTATTTACTTGTTTTATGCTTTTGTTGTGTAGGGATCAGCCTTGGACGACCGTGGCGGTAATTAGCACTTCCAGGGACAAAAGGGTAATTCCAGCACGAAGAAGGATCTCGTCGCGGCGAGCCCCCCAGGCTTAAATTCTCGTCGGGGCGAGCTCTCACCGGGGCGAGCCCTCCAGGCTTAAATTCTCGCTGGGGCGAGCTCCCGCCGGGGCGAGCTCCCAAGGCCATTTTTCTCGCCAAGGCGAGCTCGTCGTTTTGCTGGTGCGGCTGGCTTTATCTTGTTCTACAGAAGTGGCGCACCAAGGGAGGATTTTCAGGAACGGTAACATGAGGAGAGAGAAAGAAATTATCAGGCATACAGGGAGTTATTATGCGAGGGATTATACATTCCATATTATCAAGATACCGTTGGACATCAGCCAAACCCTAGTTTTTGAACGGAAGCAAACAAGGAACAAGGAGGTTTATTATTTACAATTCATCAACTCAAGGAGGAGAGGAGCACGAAATAGGAAAGCAAGAGCTGGAAAAGAGAAACTACACCATACCAATTCGGGAATCTCATCAAAAGGGGTGTATCTTCATATGTTTTAGTTCTTCATTCTTATTTTGTAATTCCAAACCATGTACTATAATCTGATTATGATGTTATTGAGATTAAATATGAGCTAAACTCTTCATTCTAAGATTGTAACCCAACTTGTAGTTTAAATTGAATGCTCTCTCTTTGAATTGTAGTTAGACATTACATGAATTGGAGTTCATAACCTTTGCTTAAGGATTAATTGTCTGGCCCGTAATTACCTTGGTAATCTATATGAAATTGAGAAATGGAATATAGGTTGAGACCTAGTTATGGATTCATGTGAAAGTTGGATACTCTTTATGGATAATGTATGAGATTATGTGACGTGAGTCTTATATATTGTTCTCGAGAGTTGATAATTTGATTATATTTGGGATAGACATATACCTAAATAACACATGTATCCAATTGAGAATCCTTGCTTAATGATTTCTATGGTGAAAGTGTGTAATTGATAGAATGGTAAATGGGATTTTACGTGACATGTGTCTTATTGATTGTTCTTGATAGGAGATGCTTGCTAGTGTGTAGAATAGAAATATATCTATACACCACAATAGGAAATACGTATTCGACCATCGAGAGAGGCTTATATATACTTGTGAATTCTCAGATAACAATTCTTATGTCTTAATTTACTAAACAAGAGAGAGTATGATGTTTAAATGAAGAGTTGAGAGAAATTGTAGTCTTAGATCTTTTTATCTTGATTTTTATCCGTGTTTAATTAAGCGTTGTTTTCTAAATTATCTTTATTTAGCCTTAATCAACAACAAAAACAAATCATATTGTCATTGTTTAAATTAGATTACTTTTTCATGTGATTGATATTTGGTAATTATTTAACATAATTTCTCGTGGGTTCGACACTCTACTTATCTTATATTACTTGTGGACCGCGTATACTTGTGCGTGTTTTATTGATTGCGAAATCTGACAACATGTTTTTGGCACCGTTGCCGGGGAATTATTTTACAATAATTTTACCAATATTGATTATAGTCGAATTGATCTTAATTTAGACTTGTTTTTAATTTTTCACTTGATTGTGTAGGTACCCTTGATTTGTATGCGCCGATCACAAAGTCTTGAGTTATTTCCTTACGATCCCGAGATCGAGAGAAATACCCGAAGACTAAGAAGAGAAAGAATCAAGGATTCTAACAATCAAGAAACTATGGCGGCAGAGGAACAAAAAGCATTGAGAGACTATGTAACGCCGCAGATAAGTGACTTACAATCTAGTATCACAAGACAGGCAATAACTGCAAATGCCTTTTGGACACAAAAACTTTTTTTTTAAAAAAAAAAACCTGCGATGGGAACAATATAAATGGTGCAAAATTTGTTACAGTTTTGGGGTTTGGCTAATGACAAACCTAATGAGCATTTGTTGAGCTTTATTGAGATATGTGATACTTTCAAATTTAATGGAGTGACGGATGATGCTTTGAGACTTAGACTTTTCCCGTTCACTTTGAGAGACAAAGCTAAGGGTTGGCTTCACTCATTGCCACCGGGATCCATCACTACATGGTCAGACTTAGCACAGAAATTTTTGGCGAAGTTCTTCCCTCCTGCAAAGTCTGCTAGATTGAGAAATGAAATTGCAACCTTTGAACAACATCATGGAGAATCATTGTATGAAGCTCGGGAAAGATTTAAAGATTTGCTTCGAAGATGCCCACATCATGGATTCCTCCCATGGATGCAATTGAATACCTTTTACAATGGATTGGGATCTCATAATCGGTCTTGCATAGATGCAGCTGCGGGAGGATCTTTCATGGCTAAAAATTATGGAGAAGCACTTGATTTATTGGAGGTCATGGCTGCAAATACCTACCAATGGCCAACTTCTAGAATGAGTCAACCAAAGGTAGCCGGAGTATTAGAGGTAGATGCCATCACGTCCTTAGCAGCTCAGATGGCAGCAATGTCAAAGAAACTTGATTCCTTGACTGATTCAAAAGTGCAGCAGGTGGCTCTTGTTTGTGAATTATGTGCAGGGACACATGCCAACGACCAATGCCCATTTGACCACGAAGCAGTTCAGTTTGTAAGTAGCTACCAGAGACAACCAAATCAGTACCAAAACACTTACAATGCTGGAAATAGGAACCATCCTAACTTTTAATGGAGCAACAATCAAAATTTTCAGCAAACTCCAAAACCACACCATCCACCAGGGTTCCAAAATTAGCCACAACATCATGCAGCTCAAACTTCACAACCAGAGAGAAAATCAGATTTTTAAGAGTTGATATTGAAACATATTGCTAACCAGGATGTGATGATAAAGAACCAAGCAATAGCACTCAAAGCTTTGGAAAATCAAATTGGGCAAATGGCTAGTTCTATGTCAAATAGACCCCAGGGATCTCTTCCTAATAACACAAAAACTAATCCAAGGAGAGATGGGAAAGAGGAATATCAGGCAGTAACACTCAGAAGTGGAAAACAAACCTTACAGGAGCCTGAATTACAAAAGGGGGCAGCCCACTCATGCTCTCCTCCGGACTTGAATAATGCAGATTTTTCTAAGGAAATGGACAGCAGTGTTCCACCTGAGTCAGAATAGAGAGATACCACAGATAAACCTAGTGTTGTTCCTACACCGAAAGTGTTTCCACCAGTGTCTTTCCCACAAAGACTGCAAAAGCAAAAGTTAGATAAACAGTTTGCCAAATTCCTGGAAGTCTTTAAGAAGCTACAAATTAACATCCCTTTTGCACAGGCCTTAGAACAGATGCCAAGTTATGCCAAATTTATGAAGGGTATTCTGTCTAGGAAGAAGAGGTTAAATGACTTTGAAACAGTGGCTTTAACGGAGGAATGTAGTGCAATGTTGCAAAGAAAGCTACCTCCCAAATTGAAGGATCCAGGCAGCTTCACTATCCCGTGTACTATTGGTAGCCTTTCATTCAACAAATGTTTATGTGATTTGGGTGCTAGCATTAATCTCATGCCATTATCCGTGTATACTGAAAGTAGTATGCACACAAGCCAATCATATTTGATATGATGTAGCATATACTTTGTAATCTTATTCGATTGTTAAAGGCATTTTGCTTTATCTACATGGTGCTGTTATATTAAATGTGATAAACCCATAGTTTTGAGCAATGCTTTTAGAATCATGATAGTGATCATGCTAATGAGATCTAAATTCAAGATAGCTCACAAACTAAAATCGTTCCTAATCGATGGATTACTAAAAAGGGGATTAGTGAATCCGGATAGATTAGTACATACGTTGCTTGCTCTTATGAAGAGGATGATTGATCTCATAATCATTTGTGTGGAGACACTAAAGCAAGTATGTAGGTGTTTAGTAGAGAATAAGTTCACTGAACGTGGCTCGCTAAGGAATACCTAATAGAGTTTTACTTGCCTGTCAATAGAAATTCCTCTAGTCATAGTAGTACAAGTGATCCTTGGACTTGAGATCATCATAGTATCTTGTGTATGATGAGTTATACTTTGACATGTCCCTTAAGACCCTGAGGGTATATCAAAGGGTATGATTGGGTATAATAAGTTATACATGGAGATAGGTGAATGATCAACAAAGAATCTGCCACTTCTAGTAAAAGGAGTGAATGTCCTATGTGATTCGATAAATGACGACTCAGAAGTCTTTGGCCAAAGCAGAATGAAATTAGAAAGGAGTTTCTAATTTACATTATCAGAGTTGTGCATTTGAGAATCGAAATACATATAATTAAATAAAATAAGACTTGACAGTAATTCCATGTCTTATATTTAATTGGGACATTGTATGGTAGAAGGATTGAATTGTACGGTAACTATTCACTGAAAGGTTCTTTTGTGATTAATGTTGAAATCTATATTATCTGGAAAGTCGTTGATCGCTAAGGGGGCTTACCCTTATTGTAGAATAAATATTATTTATTTAAATGAATTAAATAGTTTAATTTATTTATTTAAATAAGATTAGAATTCTTCTAATTGATTTATTCACAACCGGTTTAATATGGAGAACCTAAAGGGTCACACCGCAAAAGGAAAATGTTTATTTAAGAAGTAAATGGCATAATTGTAATAATAAGTTAAGTGTATTTGATTTAGTCTATGGAGATAGAATAAATTAAATAGCTTACTAGTTATTATTTAATATTTTGGAAATATTAAATATAAATTAATAAGAAGAGTCTTATTATTATTATTACAATTACTATTATTTAATTCCTAATAGGGATTGGGAATTAATTAATAGAAGTACTCTCTAATGAATTCCTAATTGGATTAGGAGTTCAATTAATTAAAGGAGTTTAATTAAAATAAAAACCCTAATCCTAAATAGTTTAGGAGGGTTCCCTATATCTATAAATAAGAGGAGTCTTATCATGATTTGGGGTTAGACAAGTTACACACTCTTGCATTAGATTGTGGAGAGTACTTACAATTTCTATAGAGATAGAAACTAGGGTTTTGCCAAATACCCAACTTCTTGAATACTTGTTCTTCCTTGGTGGATCACCTCTAGAGGCCAAACACTTGGGTGGCTAACGTTGATCAAAGGAAGGAATCTCATTGGTGAAATTCAAGGAGAACGTGAAGGAATTGGAGGTGAACTTGTACCTGAGGAAGCACGGTTCTACGAGGGTATAATTTCTTAATCTCTATCTCTTTCGTTTAATTGATAATTGAGCACATGGATGATCATGGTGATGGTTTGTATGAAAAATTTTAAAATCCATTTTATCGCGCTTCCGCACTATTTATGTAATTTGATTGCATATTCGCGCTATGTACAAACCTAACATATACTCAGTTGGGACTTCCTGCACCAAAGCCTACAAACATTTCTCTTCAGTTTGCCGATAGGTCGGTTACTTACCTAAGGGGAATTGTAGAAGACATTCTTGTAAAGGTGGATAAGTTCATCTTCCCGGTTGATTTTATCATCTTAGATTTTGAGGAAGATAAAAACATCCTTATTATTCTTGGGAGACCATTTTTAGCCACTGGGAGAACTTTAATCGATGTGCAAAAGGGAGAGCTCACTATGAGGGTTCAGGATCAAGAAGTCACATTCAATGTGTTTAAAGCCATGAAATTCCCTTCGGATAAGGAAGAATGTTTTCAGGTGGATGTGATTGGGCAAGTTGTAAATGAGGAGCTTTTGAATGTGTTGAACAATGATCCATTGGAGACTACACTTTTGGGAGAGTTCGACATGGATGATCCGGATTTGGTTGAATATCTACAGATTTTGGATACAGTGCCACGGGGAAGCAAGTTTCAAATCCCGTTTGAATCTCTAGAGTATGTTGAGAATGCTACAGATCGGTTAAGACCATCCCTTGAGATACCTCCATCACTTGAGCTAAAACCATTGCCTAATCATCTCAGGTATGCATATTTGGGTGAATCATCTACTTTACCTGTTATTATTGCCTCTGTTCTTAACGAGTTTCAGGAAAGTAAGCTGTTGCGAGTTCTTAGAGAGTACAAATCTGCTATTGGATGGACCATCGCCGACATCAAAGGAATAAGCCCATCGTTCTGTATGCATAAAATCTTGATGGAGGATAATAGTAAACCCACTGTGGAACATCAAAGGAGACTCAACCCAATCATGAAAGAGGTGGTAAAGAAAGAGATTTTGAAGTGGTTAGATGCTAGAATAATTTACCCCATTTCTGACAGTGCTTGGGTGAGTCCAGTTCAGTGTGTACCTAAGAAAAGGGGTATGACGGTTGTAGCCAATAAAAATAATGAATTGATTCCAACAAGAATAGTAACTGGTTAGAGGGTTTACATGGACTACCGGAAACTCAACAAGGCAACCCGAAAGGATCATTTTCCACTGCCCTTTATTGATCAGATGTTAGACAGACTGGCAGGACATGGGTACTATTGCTTGTTGGACGGGTATTCGGGCTATAATCAGATTGCTATTGCTCTAGAGGACCAAGAAAAGACCACTTTCACTTGTCCATTTGGTACTTTTACTTTTAGAAGGGTCTCATTCGGATTGTGTAATACACCGGCCACTTTTCAAAGGTGCATGATGGCAATTTTCTCAGATTTGGTGGAACGTAATGTAGAAGTTTTCATGGATGACTTTTCAGTATTTGGTGATTCGTTTGACAATTGCTTGGAAAATCTAGTTCTAGTACTGAAGAGATGTGTGGAAACTAATCTAGTGCTCAACTGGGAAAAATGTCACTTCATGGTGCAAGAGGGGATCATACTTGGGCATAAAGTGTCATCGAAAGGTCTAGAGGTGGATAGGGCAAAACTTGAAACAATTGAAAATTTGCCTCCACCAACCTCAGTGAAGGGTATTCACAGTTATCTGGGACATGCGGGGTTTTACCGAAGATTCATAAAGTACTTTTCTAAGATCTCAAAGCCTTTATGCAGTTTACTAGAGAAAGATGTGTCGTTCAAGTTTGATGAAGAGTGTTTGATCGCATTTGAGCTTTTAAAGAAGAAATTGACCACCGCACCAGTGATAGTTGCTCCGGATTGATCAAAGCCTTTCGAATTGATGTGCGAAGCCAGTGATTATGCAGTTGGGGCTGTTTTGGGACAGCGTAAGGAGAAGGTTTTTCATGCTATTTACTACGCCAGCAAAACCTTAACTGATGCACAGCTCAACTACACCACTACCAAAAAGGAATTGCTTGTGGTAGTTTATGCTTTTGACAAGTTTTGATCCTACTTGATTGGAACAAGGGTGGTTGTATTCACGGACCATTCAGCTATTCGGTATCTAATTGTAAAGAAGGATGCTAAACCGAGGTTGATTAGATGGATCTTATTGCTGCAAGAGTTTGACTTAGAAATTCGGGACAAAAAGGGGACTGAAAACCAAGTAGCCGACCATCTATCTAGATTGGAGAATCCGGGTCATGACAAGGAAGATAAAGTTCTAATCAATGAGTCTTTTCCGGATGAACAGCTGTTTGTGGTTTAAGGCGAAATTCCATGGTATGCAGATTTTGCTAACTACTTGGTTAGTAACACACTCCCCCCAGACTTGTCGTGGCAGCAAAAGAAAAAGTTTCTTCATGACGTGAAGAGGTATATGTGGGATGAGCCATATCTGTTCAAACATTGTGTGGACTAAATGATTCAAAGGTGTGTTCCACAAAGTGAGGTGGAGAGCATTCTTCATCACTGTCATGATTCACTATATGGAGGTCATTACGGTGGTGAGAAAATGGCTACTAGGGTGTTGCAAGCAGGGTTCTTCTGGCCAACTTTGTTTAAAGATGCTCATCAGTTTGTTCTAAGATGTGATAGATGTCAACGAATGGGGAACATCTCTAAATGACATGAAATGCCTTTGAACATGATCCTTGAGGTTGAAGTCTTTGACGTTTGGGGTATAGACTTCATGGGGCCATTCCCGCCCTCTTTCAACAATCTATACATTCTCTTGGCAGTGGATTATATATCTAAATGGGTGGAGGCAGCTGCATTGCCTACTAATGACTCCAAGGTAGTGCTAAAATTTCTTCAAAAGAATATCTTCACAAGGTTCGGTACTCCAAGGGCTATGATCAGTAATGAAGGGAGTCATTTTTACAATAAGCATTTTGCAGCCCTCTTGGGAAAATATGGGGTCAATCACAAAATTGCTACAGCATATCACTCCCAGACCAATGGTCAAGCTGAGGTCTCTAACAGAGAGGTGAAGAAAATCTTGGAAAAGATCGTCAATCCCACAAGAAAGGATTGGTCAATGAAGTTGGATGATGCACTTTGGGCGTACAGAATGGCTTATAAGACACCCATTGGCATGTCACTATACCAACTAGTTTATGGCAAGGCATGCCATCTCCTAGTTGAACTTGAGCATAAAGCGTTCTGGGCCATAAGAAAGATGAATTTTGATCGCACAGCTGCAGGCGAGAAAAGGCTTCTTCAGCTCAATGAACTTGATGAGTTCCGACTGCAAGCTTATGAGAATTCAAAATTATACAAGGAGAAGGTAAAAAAATGGCATGATAAGAAAATTGTTGACAGAAAATTCGAGCCCGGCCAAGCGATATTACTATACAACTCTAGATTGAGGCTTTTTCTAGGAAGGCTCAAGTCACGTTGGTCGGGGCCTTTCATTGTCAAGCATGCATTTCCTCAAGGCGCTGTGGAAATTTTTGGTAATAACCTGGAGGAATCGTTCAAAGTTAATGGCCAGCGGCTTAAGCATTATTGGGGTGGAGGCTTCGATCGCCAGAAAACCTCAGTCACTCTAGCCGATTAAGCTTGATACAATGAAAAGTCAGGCCGAGGACTCTAAACCAAGCGCTCGGTGGGAGGCAACCCACCATCTCCCGTATCCTTTATGTTCAATTTGTGTGTCTTATTTACTGCATTTGTCATAGTAGTTAGTTTTTAAGTTTTTCATATTTAGTGTGTTGTGTGTTAGTTGAGGATTTTCAACGTCGAGTCGCTTTCGAGAGTCATTTTTGGCCCTATGTTTGCTAATATGTGTTTTGTAGGTTGCAAGGATACAAGGAAGTGATATTAGACATGGTCCCTTTTCTAACTTTTCAAAAAATTAAAATTTACTTCAGCAGGTGAGCTCGCCGCGGCGAGGATTTTGGCTTGGGATCTCTCGCCCCGGCGAGATCTCGCCTCGGCGAGAAAAACGTGAAGAAATCTCTCGCCCCGGCGAGAGACGCGGATTTACAGAACCTAAAATCTCCCTCCCGTTCGAATTTTTCTCCATTCTTTTTCATCCTTACCTTCGGCAACCTAGTACCAGCACTCCCAACCCGTCCTAAACCATTTGAAATCTAACCCTAGCACAAACCCACTGTCGATTTCAACTTCATAAAGGATTGGCGACCCCTTTTTTTCCACATAAATTTCTTTCTAATTAGGGTTTACAGTCAGTCCCACTATTACAGTCACCACCATTGAAGCCACTCGCAATTGTTCAATTAATTTGTAAATTTGGGGCTAGAACTCAGTCTCATTACATCTTATTTTATGCTCAAGCTACAATTGGGTAAATTCAAGCAAATCTAACTGACAGAGACAAGGTTTTCCAACTGAAGATTGATTTCTCACTGTAATTGCTTTAGTTATTGTTGATTTTGATTTGCATTGCATCTGAGAATTTAATTGGGTTATAATTGAGTATATCAAGCACTGAGTTGGGTTTAACTGTGTTGATTAATTTGAACTACCATTCATATGCTCTATTGCACTGTTGATATTGGATTCCCAATTGAGTTTGTGTTAGCTCAATTGGAGGTTGGGTTTTATATATTTGGTGCATATTGAGAACTTCTTGCAGGAAATTGGGGTTTGAGCAACTTTTGAGTTTGGGGGAACTAGTTTTACGCAGTTTCTGCTAAGTGCACAGCAGGTGCTTGGTTCAGTTTCAAAAGGAAATTCAGTCCAGTTGTTACCATGCAGCCAAAGCGATTCCGTAGTGAGGGCTCCGCCTCCGCGCCACCCCGAGTGTACGACCACAACAAATTCATTAGTGCTGAGGCAGCCGACAGATTTGACGAGTTCATCACGGGTAAAGCTCTAACTCCCGAGCGGGGCCTCAGGCTAGAAAAGGGTGTTGATGGGGAGATCTGGGAGCAGATTGATGAGAGGGTTTGGGATACCTTCACGCACCATCCCGACCCGGCAGTTGTTCATGTGGTATAGGAATTCTACGCTAATGCTCAGGACAGACAGCCGTTTGAGGCCACAGTCAGGGGAGGAGGGTACCGTTCAGTGCACAGGCCATTAATGACTAATATAACCTGGTGCCACCTGACGTGTGCCAGTACACAGAGTTCATTTGCTCTCAGCCGGATTATGATAAGATTATGACAGATTTGTGCAAGCCAGGCACCACATGGATCACTAAAAAAGACAGAGGCGCCTCTCTCTTCCACAGCAAGGACCTCAGCTTATATGGAAAGATTTGGTATGCATTCCTGAGTGCCAAGCTCATGCCATCCCAGCACGTGAGCGATGTTTCGAAGGACAAGGCAGCGTTGTTATACGCTATTGTCATGGACTTCACGATTGATGTAGGAAACATCATCGAGGGTAGTATCCGCCGGCTCTTGAGGGGTAATGTTTAGGGCGGATTACCTCACCCTCCCTTATATGCGGATTATGCAGGCAGGCGGGGGTTACAGTGGCGAGATGATGAGGTAACATAACAGCCATCACAGATCCTCGACCACAGACTGATTGAGAGGTACAAAGTATGGGATGGAGCCGAGTCGCATCCTCGAGGCCGAGGTTTTATCATTGTGGCTACTTCCGAGGATGAGGAGGATGATGCTCAGTTACCTGCCAGTTGATCGCAGCCTAAGGCAAAGTTCAGCTCTCAGATCAGCAGCCTCCAGTTACGTATAGACAGACGGGCTAAAAGGCTAGAGCGGCAAAATTAGCACATAGCAGAGAGGCAGGAGCACATGTGGAACTACACCACTAGCTTCAACGCGGTTCTAGCAAAACAGTACCCGAGTGCAACTCCACTTCCTTTCCCCGTGCCTACACCGCTACCACCTTTCCCACCATCTGACTCTAACGTCGAGGAGGTGGAGGACCACCCCGCCGATTGATATCCAAGGGAAGTCCTCAGTTCTTCATTTCTTTATCCTTTCTATAATGAGGACATTGTTTATTTCAAGTTTGGGAGTGTTTAGAGTTTGTAGTTATAGTATTTTAGCATGTTGCATTTAGTTGTAGTTTTGCATCCATATAGTATGCTTCAAAACTATGTTAAAGTTAAAAAAAAAAAATTGATATGCTTATATACTGCTTCGATGTCTGTCTTGAATGTTGGTAATAATTGAAAATGTAGTATAGACAGATATGAGCAGATCTTGACTAGTTTATCTTTGTGGCCTTTGTCATTCGAACAAGTAAGCCCTTTGGAGCGTTTCTACGCTTGGTGCCCTAAAACCATCTGGTTTGGGAGTCATCGGTGGAAAGTTTGCTACATGGATGCCATTGAAAAGCCTAATGAAGATAGACATTGCACAGATCTAGATGTAAATAAAACTAGTATCGAGATGGAGCGTAAAACGCACTTAGTGATTATTATAGAATATAGCTAAATAGAGTGTGAAAATAAAAGCTAGTGAGCATGTGAGATACTAGTAGTTGGTTGTTGAATGTTTTATCTTCTTTTGAGCATTGTAGTTCTTAGATCGAATTGTGATCATTGCGTACTCTGACATTCTGACCACACACACACATAAGGGTTAAACATTTAGCGAAATTGGTATGGGTTTCATTTCTGATAATCATATTGTTGAGATGTTGTTTACTTATTTCTGATTGTTAAGGCTTGATTTCTTATCCTGGCTGCTCTAGGCTTATAACGCATGCATTTTCATTCATCTACTTCATTGCATTGTGTATTCTTCATTTCCTTTGTGTTTGCTTGAGGACAAGCAATGTCTTAAGTTTGGGGGTATTTGATGAGTGGGTTTCATACCTAAGAATTGGATATCTTTTGAACCCAATTCTTTGCTATCCTTAGGTATTTTTAGTGTCTATTTACTTGTTTTATGCTTTTTTGTGTAGGGATCAACCTTGGACGACCGTGGCGGTAATTAGCACTTCCAGGGGCAAAAGGGTAATTCCAGCAGGAAGAAGGAACTCGCCGCGGCTAGCCCCCAGGCTTAAATTCTCGCTGGGGCGAGCCCTCCAGGCTTAAATTCTCGCCGGGGCGAGCTCCCAAGGCCATTTTTCTCGCCGGGGCGAGCTCATCGTTTTGCTGGTGCGGCTGGCTTTATCTTATTCTGCAGAAGTGGCACACCAAGGGAGGATTTTCAGGAACGGTAACATGAGGAGAGAGAAGGAAATTATCAGGCATACAGGGAGTTATTATTCGAGGGATTACACATTCCATATTATCAAGATACCATTGGACATCACCCAAACCCTAGTTTTTGAACGGAAGCAAACAAGGAACAAGGAGGTTTATTATCTTCAATTCATCAACTCAAGGAGGAGAGGAGCACGAAATAGGAAAGCAAGAGCTGGAAAAGAGAAACTACACCATACCAATTCGGGAATCTCATCAAAAAGGGGTGTATCTTCATATGTTTTAGTTCTTCATTCTTGTTTTGTAATTCCAAACCATGTACTATAATCTGATTATGATGTTATTGAGATTAAATATGAGCTAAACTCTTCATTCTAAGATTGCAATGGAACCCAACTTGTAGTTTAAATTGAATGCTCTCTCTTTGAATGGTAGTTAGACATTGCATGAATTGGAGTTCATAACTTTTGCTTAAGGATTAATTGCTTGGCCCGTAATTACCTTGGTAATCTATATGAAATTGAGAAATGGAATATAGGTTGAGACCTAGTTATGGATTCATGTGAAAGTTGGATACTCTTTATGGATAATGTATGAGATTATGTGACGTGAGTCTTATGTATTGTTCTCGAGAGTTGATAATTTGATTATATTTGGGATAGACATATACCTAAATAACACATGTATCCAATTGAGAATCCTTGCTTAATGATTTCTATGGTGAAAGTTGGTAATTGATAGAATGGTAAATGAGATTTTACGTGACATGTGTCTTATTGATTGTTCTTGATAGGAGATGCTTGCTAGTGTGTAGAATAGAAATATATCTATACACCACAATAGGAAATACATATTCGACCATCGAGAGAGGCTTATATATACTTGTGAATTCTCGAATAACAATTCTTATGTCTTAATTTACTAAATAAGAGAGAGTATGATGTTTAAATGAAGAGTTGGGGGAAATTGTAGTCTTAGATCTTTTTATCTTGATTTTTATCCGTGTTTAATTAAGCGTTGTTTTCTAAATTGTCTTTATTTAGCCTTAATCAACAACAAAAACAAATCATATTGTCATTGTTTAAATTAGATTAATTTTTCATGCGATTGATATTTTGTAATTATTTAACATAATTCCTAGTGGGTTCGACACTCTACTTATCTTATATTACTTGTGGACCGCATATACTTGCGCGTGTTTTATTGATTGCGAAATCAAGCAACAGGTAGCATTACAAAAATAGAAGTATACATACACAATGAATTGACCTGTTGAATTGAATGATCAATGCACCGGGACATGTGCCTATTTTCACGCTCCCTCTCCCGGGCTTCCTTTTCTCTTTCTTGCGCATTCTGCTGCATTTGAGCCCTCATATCCTGATTTTCACGCCGAAGTTCGCGCATCTCAGTAATAAGTAAGTCGATTGAAGAGTTAGATGGCTCGGGGTGCTCGATGCTAAGTGGTGGGTTGTCATCATTTTCAGGTTCATGAGGATGCAGCAAAGGTAGGAATCCAGCTCCATGCTCCTGCAGCACCCCACCCTTCCAAACCTTGTAGTGTCAATAGCTTGGTTATCAATAGGAGTCAGTGGGTATTGAAGTAACTCGTTGGAACTCCACTGTACTTTAGCCCCTTTGCACAAACCACAGATCAGTGATGGGTGTGGCAATCTGCTTGTAGACTTCCCTTTAGCATGTAGGATAATGGAGTTACGAATCAGCCTTCTAACATTAATGCCCCGCCCCGTTACCAAGGCAAACAGGATAATTGCCCGCATTGGAATCACCTCCGTAGCGTGGGTGGTAGGCCATAGCTTGGCATTGATGAAGTATAGCCATGCTTTCCCATATTTGCTTAAATCACTCTGCCGGAAAT
This sequence comes from Aralia elata, assembly GCA_034770075.1. Classification (NCBI taxonomy): domain Eukaryota; kingdom Viridiplantae; phylum Streptophyta; class Magnoliopsida; order Apiales; family Araliaceae; genus Aralia; species Aralia elata. The sequence goes on along the minus strand of JAVJAP010000214.1, from coordinate 2,921,978 downwards.
GCAATGGCTCTCCCCTTTTCATAGTCCAACGAGCGCCTGGTTTGCATAATGTTGTAATGATTTCGTCCCAGTCAGGCTTCTCGGTTCCATACTTGGTAAGTGCGTCCTTGCCATGACTTTTAGGAAGGTTATAAAATTATTTAATGCTCCGTTTACCAAATGACACATTTTTGCCCCGAACCATAACCACATAGTCATCAGCCTCTGTGGCATTCGCATAAAATTCCCGGACAATAGATATACATGCGGGCTCGGGTTTGAACGTCTGCCATCCCCTTTCCTCAATTATGTTAGCTATGCCAAAGTCATTAGTTTCGTCCAGTAGAATACCCCTTTCAGGAATCAATGATTTTGTGGCCATGACAGTGTGGTAATGCTCGGATGCCTCCACACTAACGAACCTTTTCTTGTCATAGGCTTTGGTTAGCTTGGAAGAGGAAGATTCACCCCGTTGACCTTTGGGAGCCATACCAGAAGAAGCTTCAAGCAAATCACCCAAAATAGCCAAGAATTCCCACTCAGACAATTTATCGAACAGGTGGTGTGCACTCTTTAAAATCACAGTTGTAAGTGCAATGGAGATAAAGCCTAACCCTTCACAAAGTCTTGCAATGGGAGCTAGCTATGTACCTACTAATCAAAACTACCAAAACACAGCACCCAAGTAAGAAAATTTGTAATTTATAGCCCCTTTTTACCTTTACTTGGAAAACTTTTGAAAAGCCATGGAAATCCTTCAAAAACCTTCAAATCCTTGTTAAAATCCAAGTTAGAAGATGAAAATGATGATGGGTTGCCGAGATTGGATGCCAATTTGAAGTAATGGAACTTGAAATTGAGTTTGGGAAAGATGCATGCAAGTTGGCTATGGAGTGGGAGGAGAGAGATATAAGAGTGGGCTGAAGCAAATGAGCATAAGTGTGACTTTAAAGAACATGCACCAGTTGGTTGGTGCGGCCGCACGGCTTGGGGCGCTCCCGCACGCGCCTGCTGGGCGCCCAGCCCGCGTGCCAATTTGTTGCTCGTGTTGTGCCTGCTGGGCGCGCGCGCCTGCCGCGCCTGCTGCTCGCCCACCTGCTGCGCCCGTCTACTGCCCCCCGCGCCCAGCTGCCGAGGCCCGCGCGCCCCACACGGCGTCCGCGCCCAGCGCCTATCTGGCCTGCTGGGTTGTTGCTGCTGGCGTGTTGCCGGTGTGCCGCAGTGCTGACATGGTTCGCTCAAGTGCTAAAATTGGATAAAAACACCTACATGTAGCAACAAAATTAACAAAATTAGAAGCAATTAATGATAAAAATCATCCTTATGAAAACAAAGTGAATTTTTTTTTTAACAAACAACAACTCATGAATTTAATCTAAAAATTGGGTTGCCTCCCAAATAGCGCTTGATTTCGAGTCTTCAGCCTGACTACTCCCCATTCATTTCGGATATTTGAGGCTAACTGAGGTCTTTTGGCACTCAATGTCACCACCCAGTAATGCTTAACTCTTTTCCCATTCACCTTGAACAACAGATTTGTCTTATCATCCCGCAGTTCGATTGCACTATGTGGAAAAACATGATTGATATAAAAGTGCCCTTACCATCTTGATTTGAGTTTACCGGGAAATAGCTTGAACCGAGAGTTATAAAGTAGGACGGATTGTCCAACCTCAAACTTTCGATCGATTATCTTCTTATCGTGCCACCTCTTGACTTTCTCCTTGTAGAGCTTTGCATTCTCATAGGACTGGAGACAGAACTCTTCCATCTCATTGAGTTACAAAAGGCGTTTCTCTCCCGCAGCATTCAAATCAAAATTTAGCCTCCGGATGGCCCAATAAGCACTATGTTCGAGTTCCACTGGAAGGTGACATGCTTTCCCATACATAAGCTGATATGGTGACATCCCGATAGGAGTTTTATATGCCGTCCTATACGCCCATAAAGCGTCATCAAGCTTCAATGACCAGTCCTTTCTATTCAAGTTCACAACCTTCTCTAAAATCCTTTTCACTTCTCTATTAGATACCTCCACCTGACCACTTGTTTGAGGATGATAGGTCGTGGCAATTTTATGGGTTACCCCATATTTAGCAAGAAGGGCATTAAAGTTCTTGTTACAAAAGTGCGACCCTTCATCGCTAATTATTACCCGTGGAGTTTCGAATCTTGTGAAAATGTTTTTTTGAAGGAACTTCAGCACAACCTTGGCATCATTTGTGGGCGTCGCGGATGCTTCGACCCATTTTGACACATAATCAACAGCCATTAGGATATACAAATTGTTGAATGAAGAAGGAAATGGACCCATGAAGTCAATACCCCATACGTCAAAGATCTCAACCTCCAAGATTGTGGTTAGTGGCATCTCATGACGCCTGGAAATGTTCCCCACTCTTTGACATCGATCACATTTTAGCACAAAAACATGGGCATCCTTGAATAGCGTTGGCCAATAAAAACCCGACTGAAGTACCTTCGCCGTTGTTCTCTCTCCACCATAATGTCCTCCAAAAGCTGAAGCATGACACTGTTGCAAAATACTTTCCATTTCAGATTGAGGTACGCATCTTCTGATCAACTGATCTGCACATTGCTTAAACAAAAATGGTTCGTCCCAAAAGTAGTGTTTCACATCATGTAAGAACTTCCTTTTCTGTTGATAGCTCAGCTCGGGCGGTAGCACATGACTCACCACATAATTCACATAGTCAGCATACCATGGCACTTCATGTGTGATGGCGAAAAGTTGTTCATCGGGGAAAGACTCATTGATCGTGACATCACCTCCAACCTCATGGTCTGCATTTTCCACCCTTGACAGGTGATCCGCCACTTGATTCTCGGTTCCCTTCTTATCCCGAATCTCAAGATCAAACTCCTGAAGCAATAAAACCCATTAAATCAAGCGTGGCTTCGCATCCTTCTTTGCTATCAAGTATTTTATGGCTGAATGATCAGTATACACAATGACCTTGGTGCCATGAGATAAGCACGAAATTTGTCAAAGGCATAGACAATAGCAAGCAATTCCTTCTCTGTGGTTGTATAATTAAGTTGTGCTCCAGTTAGTGTCTTGCTAGCATAATAGATCACATGAAAAACCTTGTCTTTGCGATAGCCCAAAGCAGCACCAATTGCAAAGTCACTAGCGTCGCACATCAATTCAAACGGAAGATCGCAATCTGGGGCCATGATGATAGGAGCACTTACAAGCTTCTTCCTTAGTAACTCAAAAGCCTCTAAACATGCTTGATCGAAGACAAATGGAGTGTCTTTCTCAAGAAGGCTGCACAGCAGTTTTGTAATTTTGGAAAAATCTTTAATAAACCGCCTATAAAATCCAACATGTCCAAGGAAACTGCGAATGCCCTTGACGTTGGTTGGTGGAGGAAGTTTCTCAATGGTCTCAATCTTGGCCTTATCAACCTCCAGCCCCTTTGAAGACACTTTATGCCCCAAAATAATGCCTTCTTGCACCATGAAGTGGCATTTCTCCCAATTTAGCACCAGATTTGTTTCAACACATCGTTTCAGCACTTTCGGGGACAATAGCAATTTGGTCGTTTCAGCACTTTCGGGGACAATAGCAATTTGGTCGTTTTCTCTTGATCTTCGGGGGCAATAGCAATTTGGTTGTAGCCCGAATATCCATCCAAGAGACAATAGAATTCATGTCCTGCCAACCTGTCCAGCATTTGATCAATGAATAGAAGCGGGAAATGATTCTTGCATGTAGCCTTGTTCAACCTCCTGTAGTCCATGCAGACTCTCCATCTGGTGACAGTTCTAGTTGGGATCAACTCGTTATTTTCATTAGAAACCACTGTCATCCCTCCCTTCTTTGGAACACATTGTACTGGATTGGCCCATGGACTTGTTAGGTTTGTATATAGCGCGAACATGCAATCAAATTACATAAATAGTGCGGAAGCGCAATAAAACGGATTTTAAAATTTTTCATATAAACCATCACCGTGATCATCCTTGTGATCAATTATCAATTAAACGAAAGAGATAGAGATATAGAATTATACCCTCGTGAATCAAAGCTTCCTCAGGTATAAGTTCACCTCCAATTCCTTCGCGTTCTCCTTGAATTCCACCGATTAAATTCCTTCCTTTGATCAACGTTAGCCACCCAAGTGTTTGGCCTCTAGAGGTGATCCACCAAGGAATAATAGTTGTTCAAGAAGATGGGTGTTGGCAAAACCCTAGTTTCTATCTCTATAGAAATTGCAAGTACTCTCTCTCTTTCCAATTCGTATGGAAGAGTGTGTAACTGTCTAACCGTAAATCATGATAAGACTCCTCTTATTTATAGATATAGAGAACCCCCCTAAACTATTTAGGATTAGAGTTTTTATTTTAATTAAACTCCTTTAATTAATTAAACTCCTAATCCAATTAGAAATTTATGAGAGTACTTTTATTAATTAATTCTCAAACCCTTTTAGGAACTAAATAATAATAATAGTAATAATAATAATAAGACTCCTCTTATTAATTTATATTTAATATTTCTAAAATATTAAATAATAAATATTAAGCTATTTAATTTATTCTATCTCCATAGATTAAATTAAATACACTTCACTTATTATTACGATTATGCCATTTACTTCTTAAATAAATATTTTTCTTTTGCGGTGTGACCCTTTAGGTTCTCCATATTAAACCGGTTGTGAATAAATCAATTAAAACAATTCTAATTTTATTTAAATAAATAAATTAAACTATTTAATTTATTTAAATAAATAATATTTATTCTACAATAAGGGTAAGCCCCCTTAGCAATCAATCACTTTCCAGATAATATAGATTTTAACATTAATTACAAAAGAACCTTTCAGTGAATAGTTACCATATAATTCAATCCTTCTACCATACAATGTCTCAATTAAATATAAGACATGGAATTACTGTCAAGTCTTATTTTATTTAATTATATGTATTTCGATTCTCAAATGCACAACTCTGATTAATGCAAATTGGAAACTCCTTTCTAATTTCAATCTACTTTGGCCAAAGACTTCTGAGTCGTCATTTATCGAATCACATAGGACATTCTATCCTTTTACTAGAAGTGGCAGATTCTTTGTTGACCATTCACCTATCTCCATGTATAACTTATTATACTCAATCATACCCTTTGATATACCCTAAGGGTCTTAAGGGACATGTCAAAGTATAACTCATCATACACAAGATACTATGATGATCTCAAGTCTAAGGATCACTTGTACTACTATCACTAGAGGAATTCCTATTGACATGCGAGTAAAACTCCATTAGGTATTCCTTAGCGAGCCACGTTCAGTGAACTTATTCTCTAATAAGCACCTACATACTTGTTTAAGTGTCTCCATATAAATGATTATGAGATCAATCATCCTCTTCATAAGAGCAAGCAACGTATGTACTAATCTATCCGGATTCACTAATCCCCTTTTTAGTAATCCAACGATTAGGAACGATTTTAGTTTGTGAGCTATCTAGAATTTAGATCTCATTAGCATGATCCCCATCATGATTCTAAAAGCATTGCTCAAAACTATGGGTTTATCACATTTAATATAACAACACCATGTAGATAATGTAAAATGCCTTTAATAACCGAATAAGATTACAAAGTATATGCTACATCATATCAAATATGATTGGCTTGTGTGCATACTACTTTCAGGACTATCTGAGATGGGATAAATGATGTCGGCATTGAGCAATTTGATAATTTCCTTCTTGACCACCTCCTTCATGACGGGGTTCAATCTACGCTAATGCTCAACCACAGGTTTGGCCTCGTCCTCCAATATAATCTTGTGCATGCAAAATGCAGGGCTAATTCCCTTGATGTCGGCAATGGACCAACCTAGAGCTGTTTTGTACTCCCGTAGCACTCTTAGCAATTTATTTTCCTACACATCATCAAGTGAAGCAGACACAATAACAGGCAAAGTACTAACATTACCCAAATACGCATACCTCAACTAGATAGGCAATGGTTTGAGCTCCAAGGTGGGTGGCTCCTCCTATGAGGATTTTGCAATGGCACTAGAACTGCATGGTTTATCTAAAGGTTCAAACTGTTGCTTCTACTTGATAAAACGTGGGGGAATATTTAGCACATTTCCCATTTCATTAAGAAAAAGAGGTTCACTCTCAAGCGATTCACCAAGTAATTCTTCAAAAAGGTCAATGATAAGTGTGTTTTATACACACAAATTAAGTGCTTTTGAGCTTGATAATTTGTAAATCCAAAGTCATTTCGTTTAGTTTTATGTGTTTTTATCTTATTGTTGTGTAATATAGTTTTGTATTACTTTTATATGTTTTTGTGTGCTTTTATGTATTTTTACTTTGTTTTGTAGGAATTGAAATAAAGGCCCCTTGGATTGTTACGTTTTTGGCTCGAATCTAGCATTCCTGCTGCTTGTTTCTCAATTTGACCCATGATGCAATCCGAATCTCTCAACATTCAAAGAACAAAAGTTGTAGTTCTTTGTCTTAGCTTTCTAGAACATCCGGAATCATCCAATTTGAAGTTCGTATGAGAGAGTTATGGTCATTTTACCATCGGATTTTGCATGAATTTTACACAGCATCTGCTTCGGGGCCAATTTGAGCCTTTCTCCGGTCATTATCTCGATGAGCTCCAGAAGTTGTAGAACTACTTCTTAGCTTTACATAGCCTCCTTAATCGCCTTAATCCGAGTTCGGACGAAGAAGTTATGGTCATTTTACCAACAGACATCGAAACTGTCTCGCGGTACAGAGTTCCACCGCCGGTGCGACGGAATTCAGGCCAATTTTGGCGCCGGGGCGAGAACCCCCTGGATGCACTTCGGATTTCGTGATTTTTGGCCAATTTTTGACATCTAAGCTAGGGTTTCATATACCCAACTCTTATAACATCTAGGGGGCGGCTCATATAGGTATTCTAACACCATCTAACACTTCTAACATCAATTCTAGAGAGAGGAAGGTTTCCATAAACATCAAATTAAGAGGAAAAATCTGCAATACAAGGCAATTTTCAGCAATTTCCAAGGATCAAGAAGAGCAAGGAGTATCAAATATTGAGGGAAAGCTAGAAAACAAGAATCAACCCATCAAACAATCATTGAATATCTTCCTAAGGGGTTTTATCATTCTATCTCTAGTATTCTCTTCTTAATTTGTAATTATATCATGATGTATAGATCAAATTTGATGTTTATTGTAATTCCCATGAACTAGAACTAATTTTCTAAGATTTCAATGGAACCCAATACATAGTTTGAATTGAATGCTCTCTCTTTGATGTTGGTTAATTATTTGTGATTGAATATCATAATTTGTGCTTTATATATTAATTACCTAGCTAGTAATTACCTTGGGAACTTATATGGAATTGAGAGAGGAAGTATAGGTTGAGACCTTGTTTATGATATCATGTGAAAATTAGATATTCCTATGGGTAATTTATGAAATTAAGTGACGTGTGTTTTATTTTTTACCCTCATGAATGGATAATTTGATTGTATTTAGGATAGACATATACCTAAATACCACATGTATCCATGGGAGAATCCATGCTTAATGATTTCTATTGCGAAAGTTGGTAATTGATGGAGTAGTTAATGAGGTTTTGTCACATACACCTTACTAATTGTTCTTGATATGAGAATCTTGCTAGTGTGTAGAATAGAGATATATCTATACACCGTAATGGGGAATACGTATTTGACCATCGAGAGAGGCTTAGACATACTTGTGATTTCTCAGGTAACAATCCTTGTGATTTAACTAGTTGACAAGAGAGAGTTAGGATATTCAAGTGAAGTGTTGGGGGAAATTGTGATCTTAGACTAATTAATATTAGATTTCATTATATTAAAGCTTTCCATAGTTCTTTGATTATTTGTTATCTTCATCATTGCAAAACAACAAAAATAATTATCGTTTGTTTAAATAAGATTGAGATGATAAAAGGTTAATACTTGGAAAAGACTAGTAATAATTTCTCGTGGGATCGATACTTTACTTACTCTTTATTACTTGTTGATCGCGTATACTTGCGCGTAAATTGTCGTTATATTAATCGGACAACATAATCAAATTAGTCTTAATTTAAACTTGTATATAAATTTGTTTTTACTTTATTTAACATTTTTTATGTTTTGATGATTTACGAGGTACACCATGGATGACTTTGTTGATCAATGGCCATACACGAGTATGACTCAACCAAAGGAAACTGGGATTGATGGACTCAATGCACTCTCTGCATTGTCAGCACAATTTGAAACACTATCGAGGAAGTTGGATGCCTTAGTAGCAGAGAGCACTCAAGGTATAACAGTTACTTGTGATTATTGTGCTGACAATCATCCGAGTCATCAATGCACCGTCAGTTTTGGACTGGTACAATACGGTGGTAAGTACTTCAACAACTATGATTATCCCGATTATCACCAAGATTGGGGGTATCACCCGGATTCTATATGGAGCTACAATTATGATGATCAATACTATGCTCCAAGTCCAGTTGTTGCACCGGAATTCTCATGTCCACCTCCATTGCCACAAGAAGAGAAGATGTCAAACTTTGAGGAACTTGTGTCCATGATCATGGCTTCGAATGAGGAGATGTTAAAAAGTCAAGAAATATCAATTTAAAATCTTCAGAATCAGATTGATCAAATGCTCAAAGCTTTGAACAACTGTCCTCAAAATAATTAGTGTTATGACATGGATTCTGAGACTTATGGTGAGCCCAGGTGAAATCTGCAACTGGATGAGCCACAAGATGTCGAAAGTGGGGAGACAAGTGGGGAGCTGGAAAAGGAGGCCGAGGATCCAGCCTTGAGTTCCAATAAAGATGAGCCGATTGTATTAATACCCCAAGTGCCTTCGCCACCAAAGTTCAAGATTCCAATCAGTTTTGTAAAACCATGCCCGCTTGGTAGTCATGTCATCGATAAAGCTCAATGTAACTTTAGAGCTAGCTTAAAGTTGAAACCATGGTGTGAGGACGTAGAGGTCGATGAGGAGAAACCCGATGGTTCTATTGTGTTTGTAGAGCTTCAATTCAACATTCCATCCATAGACACAATGGAACAATCACCTAGCATTGTGAAGTGCATAAATGAGAATGTATCGAACAGAAACAAGCTCGGTGAACTTGAAACAATGACCCTTACTAAGGAGAAGCCCTCAAATATTACATGGTTATCAATGGATGGTGGGTTCCTCAATTATCGAAGGGGAATTGGATAAAAATAGGGAGTTAGTCAGGCCGAGGACTATAAACCAAGCACTTGATGGGAGGCAACCCATTATCTCTATTCGTATCCTTTATGTTTAGTTGTTATATTTCAATTTCGCAAGTTTAAAATTTTCAAGTTTCTAAGTTTTCAATGCATGTGTTTTTGTTAGTTTAGCTTGTGAGTTTGATTAGCTCTATAGGCCCAATCTTCGCTCAAACTCTCTAATGTATGTTTTATATGTTGTATTATATCATGTTAGGTGTATTGAGGATGGATACGGCCTTGAAATTGAAAAAAATCAAAAAAACATTTTGGGGATCCAGGAATTGTCGCCCCGGCGACAGGTTTTAGTTCATTTTCACCGCCCCGGCGACGAGCTCGCCCCGACGGCTTCCCAAGCACATCTTTACTGTGACGCCCCCAAATCTCTACACTCCCCTGTACAAGATCTGGTGCTCACGTGGAACTATACAACTATAAATATTCAATAAAATATGACTTCTAGCTATCCAAGGTTCACAGTATCCCATAACAGGTACTAGTTCCGGCCAGAACGTTGTCTGTGTTTGGATACCCTCACTTAGATATATAGATTCATATCTTATGAATATCTCTTTCATATCAATATTCCCTATCTATCTGACATTCACAGTATAAATGACAAGATTGTCCATATAGGACGCTCAACATCATTTAGATACCCTCATTCAGATGTATAGTTCATATAGACATTGTATTTAACTTAGTACAACTATTCTAAAGAATTTAAAGATCAGAGTATAACGCATTCTATGACATAAAGGATCATAATATATTACATAACATTTTGTTCGGTTACATCATTCGTTATACTAAGTTATTACAACAACAAGTCTTTAAAAGACTTAAAGTATTCAACAACAAACATTAAAGCTAATAAGCATGACGTTTCCCCTTATCAGTCCCAGACGTGCCAAGAATATCATTTACAGCTGCAAAAGAAGATATGCGCAAGAATGAGCTACAAATGCTCAGCAAGTTCATTTAAATATATAAACACCATGTGTTTGATTTAAAAGATGTCAATGATGTATACTGAGGGTTCTGTACATGAACCATATATTTCATTTAGTTCTATCAGTCTTTAATGACTTAGAACCATTTGAGTTTTGGATATCTGGTAGGTGATCAGCCTCACCAATATCCTAGGAGTATGCATATCATCCTACCATTTTATGTTGATATATTATCAACTTTTCGTCACCTTATATTAAGGGAATTTCGTCACCTTATTTTAAGGGAAAATTTCTAGTTCACCTTACATCAAGGTGTTCCATTTCTCAGTGTAAGATGTCGTAACCAAACAATTTGGCTTGACACAACAATTTAAGCTCGAACAAGCAATATATGAATAATAATTCATTTCTTAAGTTATACTGAACAAGAAGCAATAACTTCACAATAATTGATAGCAAGATGTATAATACTTGCTTAAATATAACAAAGTTAGGAGACTTGCCTTAGCGTAGCTCACTATAATTTTAGTACAATCGGTCAACGCACGTAGTCTACGTATACCAATAATAAGCGTTAGCACGTATATAAACATGTATTACGCTAATCTAAACAAGTTTCATTAAGGTTTGACGTTGATTCGGTATCTCGGTCGCATCCTCAATGGCTAAACACATAGATTGTTTGATAAAACTTCATTTGGAAGTCGAATTATTAGTCTAAATAATTTAATTATTATTTCTAACATTTTTAGAAGCTTGGTATTATTTTTAAATAATTTTCAGAAGCTTGGAAGTATTTTTAAATAATTTTACAAGCTTAAGAATATTTTTTTAAATGATTTAATTATCATTTAGAATAATTTTAAAACATTTAATATGTTATTTAAATGATTTATTTATCATTTAGAATATTTTTAGATATTTAAAATATTATTTAAATGATTTATTTATCATTTATAATATTTTTAGAAAGATAGAATATTATTTAAATGATTTATTTTATCATTAATAATATTTTTGGAATTTATTTCATCATTATAATAATTTAATTATTGCTTATAATAATTTTCAAAACTTAATTTGATATTTAAATGATTTAATTATCATTTAAAGTAATTTTTAAATACTTAATATATTATTTAAATGATTTATTTATCATTAATAATATTTTAATATTTAACATTTTATTTAATTATTATATATAATAATTTTATTTACCTTAATATTATTTTTAAATAATTAATATAATTATTTAATAATTTAATATCATTTTTAAATAATTAAAACAATTATTAAATGATTTATCATAATTATTATTTAATATTTAATTAAATTAAATAATAATTCAGAATATATAAAAATATTAAAAATAAATTTTTATAATTTAAAAATGAATTTTCGTATTTATTTATTAATTATTAATAATTATTTAATATTTATTTATTATTTTATAATTTATTTAATAAATTTTTTATTTATTTTTATTAAAAATCCGTCGCTAAAGGGCTTTAGCGACGGTCTGCATAGAATTTTAGTTTTCTGGGTTTGTGCATGCATTTCGTCGCTAAAGGTGTTCTTCATGAAGAACACCTGGTCAACGTCCAACAGTGACTTTTGACCTCAAATTAATTCCAACTGGTTTGATGTTTGTGTTTAATTTTTGTTTGTTGTTATAGCCAACATGGTAGGGTACAATGACATATCAATTTCCATCTCAAAATATATCATAACATGCTAGAAATTTATGGTCAAACTACCCCGTTCATGACTGTTCTTGAGTTTCTGGGTAACCCAGAAATTCATCCAGTCATAACGGTCAACGTGGTTTGACTGCTAATTCCGTTTGATTGATTGTTTGTTTATGTGTTTTAATGGTTCAAGATTAAAGTCTATATAGCATACAACAACTTTAAACCAACAAACTACACAAAATATGTCATCTAGGTCATTTCTGGGTTGATCAAAAGTCTTGTCAGACTCTGTCAGAATGTTCTTCATGTTTCTGGGTTACCCAGAAACAGTCTATCAGGGTTGGTCAATGGGTTTTGACCATTAATAACTTTCACTGTAGAGATAATTTATCCATTCTACAAGTCGGGTCTTAAAGCTAACATGGCATAGTACAGATTCATGTTTTAAAACACATCAAACAAACATTTTAAGCCGATCAAAAGCTCTGACAAAGTAGCTTGTCAGACTGTTCTTGACTGCCAAGAACAGTTTGCTATTTTGGCTTGATTTTCATATCTAGATGTTATGTAAACATGTTTTAACCGCCCAGATCACTAAATAACATCTTAACAAGGATTCCTAAACATCTAAAACACAAAAAATTTCCAGGCTTGAAGATCAAACATAAATTAGGGTTTTGTGCACCTTTTTCTTCAAATTTTGATTTCTGGCTTCTGATTCTGAGCTTGTGATTGCTAGGGTTTGTTTAGGCTGGATATGTGAGTGTATAAGCTTTAAAATTTCGTAGCTTTTAACCCTAGCATCTCATTCTATTTATAGGCTTTGAAATTAGGGTTTTCTTACTAAATTCCAAATTTTTGCCTCTACAAATATCCTACCATTTGACTTGTGCTGCTTATCATCTGGTGTGATTCACCTACTTGTGCTGGAGTGTGCCAAGCACAAGCTTGCACACTCCTAGCTTCATTTTCATTGGCTAGGATTTTAATTTTTGATTTATTTTACTTACTAATTAAAAGTAGATTTTTGTTAATCATGATTAGGATGTTTAATCATGGTTAGTAATACCTTAATTAAGTTAATATATCATAATTAAAGTTTATCATCTCATAAGTTAGGGTTATTAAACCAAATTAAGGTTTTAGGGTTCCGAATTAGGGTTTAGGGTTTTCAATCCTACAATTAGGGTTTTAATCTTTCGTTTAGGGTTTTAATATAAGTTTAATAATTCATAACTAATATTATGATTCATTACTTAGATCTTAATTATATCAATTAAGATTATTGTACAATAATTAGGGTTTTAATTGATCAATTCGGACAATTATTACCAATTAGGGTTTTCAATTTAGTGTTTCTATTTCCGCGTAACATTTTAAACCCTATTTAACTTATTTTAAAATTTTATCATTTAATATAATATTATATTAATGTCGAAGCACGACAAAGCACTTCGTCAATTCCAAGTACGACACAGCAGCTTACAAAAATAATTTGCCGAAACGCTTCTCGGTGAATTCGCCGAAAGCACGACAAATCATTTTGTCCGATTAAGCACGACACAGCTGCTTGGGCGAAAAACTTTTATTTGACCTAATTGTTTAATAAAACACACCATCACATAATATCAAGTCAGAACAAGAAATTTCATTTCATAAACACATAATTTATATTTACAAATCTTATTAGGGTTCGGAATATTACATTTACCGCCCCGGCGGTAAATGTTAGGCTTATTTTACCGCCCCGGCGGTGAACGCGGAATCCAGTTTTTAAAAATCCTTCCAGGCAGTTCGGTCCCTTTCCTAGCCCTATCAAGCAAGCACCCACAACTAATTTCATCTCCTTCCAGTCGGATTAAACACAACCCATTGAGCATTCAAAAGAGACCATCTCCAAATTGAAGGTACTAAACAAACTTTTTTGCCAACACAAAGCAAGGTACTCACTCCAATTTTTATATACAAGTAAATTAAATTTGTCAATTGTGATGGGTATTCTTGGTTAGTTAAACGCTTATACTTGAATTATCATTGGGTAATCATGCACTGTCAAATTTGGATAAATTTAGATTGGTTGCCCAATTGAGTTTATGTTGGCTCAATTGGAGGATTTTGGGTTATTCATTGCTATGATTTGATTGAATATTGCAATAACTTAGCAATTTTTGTTAAAACTGAGTTTGGGGGAGGTATTTGATGAAGAATTTCAATCAGTGCACATCACGTAGTCAACGAATTGTCTAAAAGAATGTTAGCTTGATTGAGCATTGTTTGGTAAGGAATTGCTTGGTCATTATCTGAATGTCGCCCCAATGCTTGTTCCTGAGCCACAACCGTTACCAGTTTATCCACCATCAGACTCAAATGTTTAGAAGGCTATGGTCGAGCATGACGCTTGGCCAATCAGGGAGGTTCTCAGTTTTCATTTCTTTATCTTATAAACAATGAGGACATTGTTCACTTTGAGTTTGGGGGTGGCTCATATAGCATTGTCATCATAGTTACATAGCATGTGTTAGTTATTTGTGCATTTTAATGTTTGTTTGCTATTTTGAAAAAAAAATTATTTTTAAGATGTGTCTCTTGAGCATTGTTTTAATTTGATTTGAACTATAATTAGTGGTTAATGATAAGAACTTGATTGAATTGATTCTAACTCATGGAAAATGGATAAATGTTGCTTAGTCCTTGTGCTTAATCGTTATTGTTGGTTATTGTTTTGCTTATGTGTCCTTTCACTCTTTTGCACCTACCCATGAGTATTGAGCTAGTTGTGTGCTTAGTTCAGGCTTTTATAACCGAATGCTTATGAGAAATATCTATAAACTCTAGAACTCGTTTAAACATCACTCGAAGCAAGATGTCCAAATTTGTTGGTCATGTAGTAAGTGAGATGGAGCGTAAAACGCATTCACTCATGGACACATGCGTAGGAGAAATAGAGCGTAAAACGCACTCTCTTATAATTGTGATTAAAGAAAGAAAATTGTATATTTCAAATCTTATGTTGAGTTGAGATGGAGCGTAAAATGCACTCACCTATAAGAGTGGATTTAGGATAAGATGGAGCATAAAATGCACTTACCTAGAGTCTTTTGATTTCAAAATTTTGGAATTATGATTTGTATACCTTTGTATTGAGTGGTGTGTTAAGCATGTTGTTTTGGGGTTTATTTTGATTATTTCATAAGGTAATGTGGTTGCATAACTTCATCCGAGCTTGATTGGTTTAGTGCTATTGGGTACTCACACACACACATGGAAGGGACCTAAAGCAAGCTATAACTAGCTAATTGTAAATCTAGACTTGCAACGTTTTGAAAGTTTTCTTGAGTTTTCATGTGTTTATGTTTTGAGACCATTGTTTAAACTTATTAACTCATTGCTCAAGATATGTTTTATTAGAAGTGTTTAATTTTTATAGTTTGTGTGTTTTGCTTGAGGACAAGCAAATGTTTAAGTTTGGGGGTATTTGATAAGTGTGTTTTATACACACAAATTAAGTGCTTTTGAGCTTGATAATTTGTAAATCCTAAGTCATTTCGTTTGGTTTTATGTGTTTTCATCTTATTGTTGTGTAATATAGTTTTGTATTACTTTTATATGTTTTTGTGTGCTTTTATGTGTTTTTACTTTGTTTTGTAGGAATTGAAATAAAGGCCCCTTGGATCGTTACGTTTTTTGCTCGAATCTAGCATTCCTGCTACTTGTTTCTCAATTTGACCCATGATGCAATCCGAATCTCTCAACACTCAAAGAACGAAAGTTGTAGATCTTTGTCTTAGCTTTCCAGAACATCCGGAATTATCCAATTTGAAGTTCGTATGAGAGAGTTATGGTCATTTTACCATTGGATTTTGCATGAATGTTACACAGCATCTGCTTCGGGGCCAATTGGAGCCTTGCTCCGGTCATTATCTCGACGAGCTCCAGTTATGGACGTTGTAAAGCTACTTCTTAGCTTTCCATAGCCTCCTTAATCGCCTTAATCCGAGTTCGAACGAAGAAGTTATGGTCATTTTACCAACAAACATCAAAACTGTCTCGCGGTACAGAGTTCCACCGCCGGGGTGACGGAATTCAGGCCAATTTTGGCGCCGGGGCGAGAACCCCCTGGATGCACTTCGGATTTCGCGATTTTTGGCCAATTTTTGACATCTAAGCTAGGGTTTCATATACCCAACTCTTATAACATCTAGGGGGCAGCTCATATAGGCATTGTAACACCATCTAACACTTCTAACATCAATTCTAGAGAGAGGAAGGCTTCCATAAACATCAAATTAAGAGGAAAAATCTGCAATACAAGGCAATTTTCAGCAATTTCCAAAGATCAAGAAGAGCAAGGAGTATCAAATATTGAGGGAAAGCTAGAAAACAAGAATCAACCCATCAAACAATCATTGAATATCTTCCTAAGGGGTTTTATCATTCTATCTCTAGTATTCTCTTCTTAATTTGTAATTCTATCATGATGTATAGATCAAATTTGATGTTTATTGTAATTCCCATGAACTAGAACTAATTTTCTAAGATTTCAATGGAACCCAATATATAGTTTGAATTGAATGCTCTCTCTTTGATGTTGGTTAATTATTTGTGATTGAATATCATAATTTGTGCTTTATATATTAATTACCTAGCTAGTGATTACCTTGCGAACTTATATGGAATTGAGAGAGGAAGTATAGGTTAAGACCTTGTTTATGATATCATGTGAAAATTAGATATTACTATGGGTAATTTATGAAATTAAGTGACGTGTGTTTTATTTATTACCCTCATGAATGGATAATTTGATTGTATTTAGGATAGACATATACCTAAATACCACATGTATCCATGGGAGAATCCATGCTTAATGATTTCTATTGCGAAAGTTGGTAATTAATGGAGTAGTTAATGAGGTTTTGTGACATACACCTTACTAATTGTTCTTGATATGAGAATCTTGCTAGTGTGTAGAATAGAGATATATCTATACACCGTAATGGGGAATACGTATTTGACCATCAAGAGAGGCTTAGACATACTTGTGATTTCTCGGGTAACAATCCTTGTGATTTAACTAGTTGAAAAGAGAGAGTTAGGATATTCAAGTGAAGTGTTGGGGGAAATTGTGATCTTAGACTAATTAATATTAGATTTCATTATATTAAAGCTTTCCATAGTTCTTTGATTATTTGTTATCTTCATCATTGCAAAACAACAAAAACAATTATCGTTTGTTTAAATAAGATTGAGATGATAAAAGGTTAATACTTGAAAAAGACTAGTAATAATTTCTCGTGGGATCGATACTTTACTTACTCTTTATTACTTGTTGATCGCGTATACTTGCGCGTAAATTGTCGTTATATTAATCGGACAACAGTCAACTACATAATTTGCTGTGAACACCTCATTCACCACTTCGTCAATCAAGTCTATCCTAAAGCATTCATCCTGCACATTAGGAAACTTTATTGCTTTAAAAACATTAAAAGTTACCTCTTGGTCTTGGACACGCATGGTTAGCTCTCCCTTTTGCACATCAATCAAAGTTCTGCCCGTGGCTAAGAATGGTCGCCCAAGGATAATAGGTATCTCCCTATCTTCTTCAAAATCAAGAACAATGAAATCTGCTGGAAAAATACACTTGTCCACCTTGACAAGCACATCTTCTACTATGCCTCTTGGGTATGTGAGAGACCTATCCGCAAGTTATAATGTAACATTTGTAGGTTTTGCCTCACTTAATCCCAGCTGTTGATTAATTGAGAGTGGCATTAGATTGATGTTTGCTCCCAAATCACATAGGGCCTTGCCGAAGAATTGGTTACCAATTGTGCAAGGAATTGTGAAACTCCTCGGATCTTTCAACTTTGGTGGTAACTTTCTTTGTAAAATAGCACTACATTCTTCAGTTAGTGCCACCATCTCAAAATCCTCAAGCCTTCTCTTTCTTGACAAGATGTCTTTCATGAACTTCACATAACTAGGCATTTGTTCCAATGCCTCAGCGAATGGTATATTTATGTGTAATTTCTTGAAAACTTCTAAGAACTTAGAGAATTGCTTATCCAATTTTAATTTCTGCTGACGTTGAGGGAATGGGCATGGCGGATACATAGGGCCTTGCTTGCTCCCCTCTGATTTTGGCACTGGCTCCTTTTCCTTCTTTTCTACTTCTTTTATTTTTTCTTCCTCTTTCTCCACATTCACATCCTCATTCACTGTTTCTGATGGAACATCATTCACAACTTCCGGTAGTTCCTTCCCACTTCTCAAAGTCACATCTTGCAATGCTCCTTACCTTCTCTTTTCGGGTTGACTTCAGTGTCACTAGGTAAGGCACCTGGAGGACAGATATTCATAGCACTAGCTATTTGTCCTAGCTGAAGCTCTAGATTCCGTATCGAAGCGCTATTTTGTGCAACTATTTGACCCAATAACTCCTCCCCACTAGGCTTTTTCTCCTGTTGTGGCAAGGGTGGGTTTGAGGCTTGTTGGTGTGATTGGGGTTGATGATGCGGTTGAGTTTGGTTTTGAAATCCTGGGGGATATTGATGCCTAGGAGCTGAATACTAGTTTTGGGTGTTGTTGGTGTTGCTCCATGAGAAATTTGGATGATTTCTCCATCCAGGATTGTAGTGATTTAAGTGAGGGTTGTTTTGCTGCCTATTGTAATTACCAACGAACTGTACGGATTCTGCATTGATTGCACATTGCTCGGTAGGATGATTCCCCACACACAAGTCACAAGTTTCAGAAATGCTCTGCACAGATTGAGTTCCTAAAGTTTCCACTTTCTTTGTAAGTGCGGCTAGCTGCGCGTCTATTGAAGTGAAAGGATCAACCTCCAATTTTCCTGCTGCCTTTTGTGGCATTTTCCTCTCTGAAGGCCATTGATAAATATTGGCAACCATAGTCTCCAATAATTTATAGGCATCCGCAAAACTCTTTCCCATTAAACTACCACCTACAGCTGCGTCAACACTTGATCAGGTGGCATTGGTCAACCCATTATAAAAGATCTCAACTTGCAACCATTGAGGCAAACCATGGTGTGCACATCTCCTTATTAGATCTTTGAATCATTCTCAAGCTTCATACAAGGACTCAGGATCATATTGAAAAAATGAAGTGATGTCATTTCTCAATCTTGTAGTTTTCGCCGGTGGGAAGAACTTTGCCAAAAAAATTTGGGCTAAGTCATCCTATTTGGTAATTGAGCCGGAGGGAAGCGAATGCAGCCAACTCTTTTCCTTGTCACGAAGCGTGAAAGGAAATAATCGGAGTCTAATTGCATCATCAGTAACTTGAGTTTACGTGAATGTGTCACATATTTCCAGAAAACTCACCAAATGAGCATTTGGGTCGTCATTGGGCAACCCACCAAACTACAAATAGTTTGGACCATTTGGATGGTGCCTGGCTTAATTTCGAAGTAGGTGGCCTCAATAGTTGGCCTGGAAACGCTTGAGTGCAAATCTGTGACAAGAGGCATGGCATACTCCCTCAAGGATTTAGGCTCCTCCTCAGCCATGGTATTCTGATTGGGTATACCCTGAACTCATTCTCTTCGTAGTCTTCGAATATTTCTCTCGATCTCAGGATCATAAGGAATTAACTCAAGACCATGTGAGTGTGGCATACAAATTAAGAATACCTACAAAAACAAAAACGAAAATTATATACAAGTCTAAAATGAGACCAAGTTGATTGAAATTGATATTGGTATAATTATTAGAAAATAATTCCCCGGCAACGGCGCCAAAAACTTGTTGGTCGATTTAGCAATCGATAAACACACACGTGCAAGTATACACGGTCCACAAGTAATATATGATAATATATGAGTCGAATCCACAGGGAATTGTGACGAATAATAACCAAGTACCAATCGTATATCAATTTGATCTAATTTAAACGATGAAGGTTTGAATTTTTGTTGATTGGTTGAGTTCACAAGTCAAGTAATAAATAAAGCGCAGTAAAATATCAAGATAGAAAGGTCTATTATTACAATTTCCCCCAACACGACATTTGAATCTCCTAACTCTCTCTTTTTAATCAGTTATATCATACGAATTGACAACCGAGAAATCAAAACTTCATAAGAGCCTCTGTCGATGGTCAATCACGAATCTTCCTAAGCAGTGCATAGGTATACGTCTATCCTATACACTATCAAGAGACTAATTTCAGGAATGATTAATAGACACGTGTCACTAAATCTCATTAACCGTCCCCTCAATTACCAACTTTCACATCGGATGTCATTAAGACTAGATTTTCAATTGGTTGCATGCGGTAATTAGGTATATGTCTATCCCAACTACTATCAAGATACCTATTATTACAGATAATTAATAAGACACACATCACTTAATCTGATTAACAACCCACAACAATCTATACTCTCGCATGTTATCATAACTAGGTCTTAACCTAAAATCCATTCGTCAAGTTCATATAGGTTCCCAAGGTAATTACAGGCCAAACAATTAATCTAGAAAGTAAAGGTTACGATAATCAATTCACAAATGAATAACTAAAATTAATAGAGAGAGAATTCAATTCAATTTAAGTGTTGGGTTCCATTGCAATCTTAGAATAGAAGGTTAGTTCATGATAGCTACAATAAACATCAATTTCAATTTATACATTGTCAAATTCGAATTATCTGGATACCACCCCCAAATTCGGAAAATTCAGAACACCTATCGAGCCACTTACGAAAGCGGGAGAGACATCGGTAAAGTTGAAACCATCTCTTGAGACACCTCCCGAACTTGAACTTAAACCACTTCCAGAACATCTCAGGTATGCATTTTTAAATAAAGATTCAAAGCTTCCTGTGATTATTTCTTCTGCACTAACATCTTTTCAGGAGGAAAAACTGCTACGAGTGCTTAGAGAGTTTAAATCAGCTATTGGATGGACCATAGCCGATATCAAGGGGATAAGCCCTTCTTTTTGCATGCATAAGATCCTACTGGAAGATGGTAGCAAGCCGACAGTTGAACAGCAAAGAAGGCTAAATCCTATAATGAAAGAAGTGGTTAAGAAAGAGATACTGAAATGGCTGGATGCGGGAATAATCTACCCAATTTCGGATAGTTCATGGGTGAGCCCTGTGTAGTGCGTACCAAAGAAGGGTGGTATGACCGTTGTCACCAATGAGAATAACGAGTTGATCCCAACGCGAATAGTAACAGGGTGGAGAATCTGCATGGACTACCGCAAGCTTAACAAAGCTACAAGGAAGGACCATTTTCCACTTCCGTTTATCGATCAGATGTTGGACAGACTTGCGGGTCATGAGTATTATTGCCTTCTGGACGGGTATTCAGGCTACAATCAGATTATGATAGCTCCAGAAGACCAGGAAAAGACTACTTTTACATGTCCATACAACACTTTTGCCTTTAGAAGGATGTCTTTCGGGTTATGCAATGCTCCAGCCACCTTTCAGAGATGTATGACCGCAATTTTTTCAGACATGGTCGAACAGAATGTGGAGGTATTCATGGACGATTTCTCGGTATTTGGTGATTCTTTCGATTTATGCCTTGAAAATTTGGTAATGGTTTTAAAGAGATGTGTTGAAACAAATCTAGTACTGAATTGGGAGAAGTGCCATTTTATGGTACAAGAAGGAATCATACTGGGGCACAAAGTTTCAAAGAAAGGAATTGAGGTGGACAGGGCAAAGCTGGAAACGATTGAGAATTTACCTCTACCTACGTCTGTAAGAGGTGTCCGCAGCTTTCTTGGACATGCAGGCTTCTACCGCAGATTCATCAAGGACTTCTCCAAGATAACTAAACCATTGTGCAGTTTATTGGAGAAAGATGCACAGTTTAACTTCGACGAGGCTTGCATGAGGGCATTTGAGCACTTAAAGAGTAAATTAACTTCAGCGCCAATTATCACTGCACCAGATTGGGCATTGTCATTTGAGCTGATGTGTGATGCCAGTGATTATGCAGTAGGGGCTGTTTTGGGGCAAAGGAAGGAGAAGATGTTTCATGTGATATACTATGCCAACAAGACCCTTACGGATGCACAGTTAAATTACACCACCACGGAAAAAGAGTTATTAGCAGTGGTGTATGCCTTCGATAAATTTCGATCATATTTGATAGGCACAAAGGTGATAGTGTATACGGATCACTCGACAATTCGACATTTAGTGGCAAGGAAGGATGCAAAGCCCAGGTTGATTAGATGGATATTGCTACTGCAGGAGTTTGATTTGGAGATCAAGGACAGAAAGGGGACCGAAAACCAAGTGGCAGACCACTTATCTCGACTAGAGCAGCAGGAAAGGAAGATAGACAACACCGTTGAAATTAATGAATCCTTTCCAGATGAGCAGTTGTTTGTGGTGCAAGGGGAAGTGCCATGGTTTGCAGACCACGCGAATTATTTGGTAAGTAAGATGATACCTTCTGACTTGGTGGGGCATCAAAAGAATAAATTCCTGCATGATGTTAAATGCTATATATGAGATGAGCCGTATTTGTTTAAACAATGTGCGGATCAAATGATAAGAAGGTGTATCCCATATAGTGAGACCGAGGGGATTTTACAGGATTGCCATTCTTCTGTATATGGAGGACACTACGGAGGAGAGAGAATAGCGGCTAGAGTACTACAAGCAGGATTCTACTGGTCGACAATTTTTAAAGATGCTTACAGTTTTGTTCAGCGGTGTGATAGATGTCAGAGAGTGGGTAATATTTCAAAGAGGAATGAAATGCCTTTGAATACAATCCTCAAAGTAGAAGTTTTTGACGTGTGGGGGATTGATTTCATGGGCCCTTTTGTGTCTTCGTGTGGTAATATCTACATCTTGCTAGCAGTTGACTATGTGTCGAAATGGGTAGAAGTGGCAGCACTCCCGACGAATGATGCCAAGGTAGTTCTCAAGTTTTTACACCGAAGTATTTTCACCAGATTTGGGACTCCGAGAGCCATTATTAGTGATGAAGGTAGTCACTTCTGCAACAGGCAGTTTACAGCTTTGTTGGCCAAGTATGGGGTGAACCATCGTATTGCTACAGCTTATCACCCACAAACAAATGGCCAAGCTGAAGTATCTAATCGAGAAGTCAAGAGAATCCTCGAAAAGATTGTGAATCCGACGAGGAAGGATTGGTCTTTAAAGCTGGATGATGTTGCGTGGGCCTATAGGACTGCTTACAAAACTCCGTTGGGCATGTCACCGTTTCAGCTAGTTTATGGAAAAGCTTGTCATCTCCCTATGGAGCTAGAGCACAAGGCGTATTGGGCAATTCGGAAGTTGAACTTCAATTCAACAGTTGTAGGGGAGAAACGCTTACTCCAAATCAATGAGTTGGACGAATTTCGACTACGGGCATATGAAAACTCGAAGCTGTATAAGGAGAAGGTGAAGAAATGGCATGATCGTAAGATCGTAGAAAGAACATTTGAACCGGGACAAAGGGTTTTACTTTTCAACTCCAGATTTAAACTTTTTTCCGGGAAGCTGAAATCAAGATGGTCAGGACCATTCATAGTGAAGACGGTCTTTCCGCATGGTGCGATTGAAGTATACGATAAATTCCCGGACCAGTCGTTCAAAGTGAATGGACAGAGGTTGAAGCATTACTTTGGGGATGAGGTGGACAGACAGAAAGTCACCTTAATCCTTTCTGAGACGTGAGATTCAGAGACAGTCAAGCTAATTGACTATAACTTAGCGCTGTCTAGGAGGCAACCCAGAGTTTTAATTCATTGTTGTATGTTTAGTCAATCACTTTGTAACCTCCTTGTTCTTCTTCTCTAGTTTTCATTCTCTACAACTAATCTTGGACTTTGGGTTTATTTGGTTGCAGATATTCGCATGAAGAGGCTGAAAAATTGGCTAACTAAGGTCCAAGCGCTTACAGCGCTCAATTTAAGTCTGGACAAGCACTCTAAGCGCTTCATTGCAATAGCTAACCAAATGTCAAGCGCTTTCGGCACTATGTTCAAGCTTGGCCAAGCGTTAGCGGCGCTGCATCACAGTGTGCGGTTAAAATTCAAGCGCCTGAAGCGCTCATTTTTCACAAGGGTAAGCGCTTGAAGCGCTGCATCACAGTAGCCACTCAAATTTCAAGCGCCTAAAGCGCTCTCCCTTTACAAAACCCAGCGCTTAGAGCGCTCAACCCGGAATTTTTTTTTAAAAAAAAGAAAAACCTAGGCTACCCAAAATAACATTTCATCTTTTTCTTTTCCCCAAGTCGGCAGCCTCTCTCACTCATTCACCATCCAAAACCGCCGTTTCTCCTCTCCTTTCTCCATTGTTGCCGATTGATGCTACTTTCTCCCAACCAAGCACCAACAAATCATCATCCACAATTAAACCCATTGCTGGCACACATCTTTTGCAATCAAGGAACTTTATTTCATAGCCAAAGCGGATTGACGATTCTACACATGGGTATTTCCAATTTCAAGTAAGTTTTACATTGTGAGGAATTAGAACTTGAAATTGTTGGCTAGAGATTGAATTGCTAGTATTTGGAGTAAATTCTTGGTTTTGATTGAGAACCTAATTGAGTTTGTGTTGGCTCAATTGGGATTGGGTTAAAGATTCAATTTCCTATCTATATGGTTTAAAATTGTGGGAGATTTCCTTGTTGCATGATTGGGCTATTCTAAGTTTGGGGGAACTATTATACAAGGGGTTTTTACAGTGTGCCTACCAAGTGTTCGACAGTTTGCCCCAACGAAGTTTCTAGTTGTTTTGGGTCTTGTTTGTGCTTAATTGCTTATTAATGGCTCCCAAAAGACATAGAGGGAAAGCTCAGGTTCGTCAGCTGCTGTTAAGTACGATAAGAAAAAGTTTGTTAGCCCTCAAGCGTCCGACAGGTATAAAAATTGGTCGTCAGGGAAGTCCCTAATTCCTGAACGTGGGTTACTACCTATTGAGCGGGTAGATGGGGAATTAGCTCAAATGATACACAGCCGAAATTGGATGGTATTTACTGCACAACCCGAGCCAGCTGCAGTTAATATTGTGAAGGAGTTTTATGCTAATGCTAAAGAAGCTAATGGGAATCTGGTTATGGTTCGGGGTCAGGAAATAAATGTGGGGCGTAAAGCTATTAATGCGTATTATGGGTTGCAAAAGATTCACAGTGATGGCTATATGAAATACATGCAACAGGATTTGGACTATTCTGAGATCATAGTAGCCCTCTGTGAGCCAGGGACAGAATGGAAGCTAACTGACCAACAAGAAGCTGTGCACTTCCCGTCATCCAAGTTGAGCAGGTATGGGAAAGCGTGGCATGCTTTTATATGTGCCAAGTTGATGTCGTGCCGCCATATGAGCGATGTAATTAATCAGCGGGTGGCGTTATTGTTTTGCATTGCCAACGGAAAGACAGTGGATATTGGGGAGGTAATTCATGAATCTATCGTGCACGCGCTTAAGGGTAGTACCACAGGTGGACTGCCTCATCCTTCCTTGATCACAGATTTATGCCATCGTGCTGTGGTCAAGTGGGATAAACATGAACTTATACAGGCCCCATTGCCTCCAATTGATCATGCTGCAATGGTACGGTACAGAGTATGGGGTGGAGGTGAATCGCACCCGAGGGGCTTAGGTTTTATTCTACCATAGTAGCAGCCACAGCAGCAGCCGCAGGAACAGCCACCACCTGTTGAGGATCCGGTTCCAGCCCCCACTGTAGTTGAGACTATCCGCCAGGACCTTCGGCACCATACTAGACGGATAGACTTAGTGGCAGGATCGATTCAGAGGGGTTTTGATCGAATGACTCGGCAGCAGAGTCGACTTGCTCAGCGCCAGGCAGAGATTTATGCGTATAATGTTAATTGTTCCACAGCCTTGGCGAATATGTTTGGGCGGTTGAATCCTTCAGTAGGACCATTCCAGTTTCCACCAGCTCCTCCTCTTTCTATTTACCCACCGCCTGACTCGCCTTCTGATGCGGATGATGATGATGATGATGACGATGTTGATGGCAGTGATGATGAGTAGTGCTTCATCAGAGGAGTCCTCTGTTCTTAATCTCGTATTATTTTTCAATGAGGACATTGTCTTGTTCAGTTTGGGGGTAGTTTTTTTGTTTTCATGCATATAGATTGTTATGTTTCATTGTGTTTAGACTTGTTGCATGGTAGTTACATTGCATTTTAGGTTGTGTTATGCATCTAGTTTCATGAATTAAGCATAAATTGATATAGTATCTAATGTGGCCAATGATAAGACTGGTTAGTTGGTTTTAACTTAAGAAGAATTGAAAATTAGTGTTTAGTGATGACTTTGATTAGGAAGTGAAGTTGAACTTGTCTGAAACTCTTGTTAGCTAGGAAAGCACATAATTAATTCTTTTGATCAATTTAATTCAAATTGTTGCATAATTTTCTTCTGGTGGAAGATGTGGGTTAAAACCTGATAATATCGGTGAAACGTCCATTAAATCAAAAAACAGACAAAAATCTAAGTTTGGGGGAATCGTGGGGTGTAAAAAAAAATTTCTGAAAATTTTGAACCTTTCCCAATTAAAGAATGGATCATGTGGTGGGTTGAGATGGAGCGTAAAACGCACTCACTCATAAACACATGGAATGAGATGGAGCGTAAAATGCACTCGTTCAAAAGAAAGTGAGATGGAGCATAAAATGCACTCATTATAGAAAAACAATTGTTTGAATTCCTAGGGAAGGGTTTAAAAAGGATTTAAATGTGTTAAATAACCTTCGTGATACCCCTATGCTTAGTGATTGCTTGAATCAGTTGAATTGGTTGTGTTCACAAGTTGAATTGAGTTAAAATTGAAAGTTTTCCTCTAAGAAGTTAATTATGTGATTGATTTCAATTGCGATTGATTAAAATGGTTGATATTCACACACGCACAACATGGGTGATGACAGGTGTAACTTGACTCATTGATTAAAGTTAGAAACTTTGCATTGGTTAGAGATTTTGCTTAAATGTTGTATGATATCTTTGAGGCCTGGTGTTGGATACTATGTTGGTTGATTGTTTAATTTGTAGGCATGATAGTTAATTTGCATTTGCATCATTGCATTGCTTGGGGAAGCAATTGGTTAAGTTTGGGGGTATTTGATGAGTGGGTTTTATACCTACAAATCAGGTCTTGTTAGACTTAATTATTGTGGTCTTTAAGTGTTTTTAGTATTGTTTTATTCGTTTTTGTGTTTGTTTATTGTAGGATTGGAGCTGGAGGGGCAAAAGGGTAAATTTGAAAGAGGATTGAGACTATTATTGATCAGATTTAGAGAAGGAAACCTTAAGAGGGAACTGGGAGACTTTTATTAGGATTATTATTGTGGTCTTTAAGTTTTACCGTGGATTATTATTGTTCAAGTGCTGGATATTGATGTGGGTTGAACTTTACTTTGGATTTTATTCTTCAATTGGGTTTGATCAATTTACCTCTTCTTATTTCAATTGATTGTTTATTTTCCTATGTGTAATTTTAATCCCATAATGGCTTTTGGTTCAGACATGAACTAATCTTCATTATGGGATTCTAACGGATTTTAATATGTAGTCTAATTATAAACTTGATTATTAGATTGTTTTGCGTATCATAAGGAATTTCTATCATGATTGTTTTGCATGTATGAATGCTTGATCACCATTCGATTTCAGTGCTTGTATGGAATTGAGAAATAACATATGAGTATGGATTGTAATCATGATAGCTTGCGAATATGAGGCTTAATTGGTTAGCTTAATATTTTGTGAATCAGATTGAAATATACTGTTTCACCGTAAGAGTCAAAATAAGGGCTTGTGCTTTAAATCAATATAATTGCAAATTCACATAGAAATATAGTGATTTTGGTTATAGTGATGATTACATGGTGTCTATTGAGTATGGATATTATGTAAGTAGGTCATAATACATTGACAAATGGTTATGTCTATTTTAGTGTCATTGGCTACTTCTCTGTGATATGTGAACTTACTAGCATGATGGTGGTAATTAGATGAATCATTAAATGAAGTTAGGATCCCATTAATTCTAAGTTTGATATATTCCGTTAGTATTTGCATTTTTAGTTGTTAATTGATTTAGAAATAATTTTGTCAACACAATCAAGTCATCAGTTTAGGCAAATAAATATAGTGATAGGACTGATGCATAGTAATTTAATTTAGCACTTTCTCTGTGGGACGATACTCTACTTCCTCTGTATTACTTGTTGGCCACATATACTTGAGTGAGTTAGAGCTCTTTTACTAAAGATTAAAAAAGAGGCAACAAAGTACTCTCTCATGAATTCCTAATTAGATTAGGAGCATAATTAATTAAAGGAGTTTAATTAGAATATAAACCCTAATCCTAAATAGTTTAGGGAAGGGTTTTCCTACATCTATAAATAAGAGGAGTCTTATCATAGATTAGGGTTACACACTCTTGCATTAGATTGTGGAGAGTACTTACAATTTTTATAGAGATAGAAACTAGGGTTTTGCCAAATACCTAACTTCTTGAATACTTGTTCTTCCTTGGTGGATCACCTCTAGAGGCCAAACACTTGGGTGGCTAACGTTGATCAAAGGAAGGAATCACACCGTAGCATTCGAGGAGAACACGAAGGACTAGGAGTTGAACTTGTACCCGAGGAAGCTTTATTCTACGAGAGTATAATTCTTATTCTCTTTCTCTTTCATTTATATCGTTAATTGAGCACATTGATCGATCATGGTGATGGTTTGTATAAAATTTTAAAATCCATTTTATCGCGCTTCCGCTCTATTTATGTAATTTGATTGCATGCTCGCGTTATATACAAACCTAACAAATGGATGTCTGTAAATTTTTGATATATTGTAGCTTTATGTCTTACGAGTCCACAGGGTCCGAAACGGACCAATTTGAACGTGTATAGAAGGAGTTATGGTAGTTGGAAGCAAGATAGGTCTTGAACACCAAAAAACAGAGCATCCGGGAAGAAACGGGTTGGGAAGCTTAGGTCGAGCGCCTAGGCGCTTGGCTAGGCGCTGGCCAAGGGCCGAGCTACTGTGAGAGAGCGCCTAGGCGCTGCCCAAAGCCTATTTTTGGGCGCCTAGGCACTAGTCAAGAGACTGTGCAAAACAGCTCCGACGTCCTTTAGTAAAATGGGCATAATTTTCTCATACGAACTTGGATTGAGTTGATTCAAGATGATTCAGAAAGAGGAAGAGTAGACCTAAAACTTTTGTTCTTTTAAGTTTTTCAATTTGAGGTCTGTAGCATGGCCTAAATTGGCCATTTATAGGACTGATGTGTAATTAGAGGTAATCGGAGAGTGTCGGGCATTAGCGTAAGCGCGCGTAATGCTCCCGACAATGTTAAATGATGTTCTAAGTTCTAAAACATGATTATTATGAATTATAATGATACTTAACATTAACTATTAAGTATTAGATAATTCAAATGGGCGTGCTAAGCGTACGCAAATGCGTGTTGTTTGGGTGTTCGACTAGACAAGTTTGGCGTATGGGCGTGCAAGCATCGTAACGCCGTAACAAGTGTGTATAACCTTGTTTAATATTTTGTTTCTAATAAGAGTGAAACATGATAGTGTGTTATAACCCAATGTATGAGCATGTTAAATATGTCGAAAAGAGGCAAATTAGGCGTGTGACGTATAAACGTCGAAACGCCGTGTAAAGTGTTAATGAACTTAAATAATGTTTCGATTTAAATGAAACAAACATTATAAGATATGGGATGGGGTTAATGTAACCAATAAGGATTGATGATGATAAGGGTCGTAACGTTTTCAAACGACGCGACGTCAAGAAACGTTTTAGAGTTAATCGCGTTTATTAATTTATAATGCGCGAAAAATATGAGATAAGAGTTGTTATATTGTAAACCATTATATGAAGCCTTTTTAGTGGCTAATTGGTATTTTATTGTTAAATAAATTGTGTAGGATATTTGAAGGACGAGCCATCATAATTTGGCAAGGAACGCTTAAGGCAAGTTATTTCAGTAACTTGTTGACTTGTTTAAATGTATTGATGCATATGAATTGATTGTGCAAAATCCTCTATTGTTATGTGAATTATTTGCGAGCATGATTAAAGTGTGCACAATGTGTAATTATGTGACTATATTGTTCTATGTGGAACTTGAATTATTGTAAACATACAATGTGAGATGCATGGGGTATGCTATGAGATACATGATGCATATATATTGATGAATTGCATAAGATTTATAATGCATGAGTAAGATGCATAGTATGAGAATTATGATGCATGGATAAAATACAAACTTATGTGTTACGTGAAGCATGAAATGTGAAAACTGTTAGTTCTTGCTGAGTCGTCGTGCTCATTCTTGCAAAATAAAACTTTTGCAGATTTACGATGCAATGCAATTATCTTAATATCGTGATGATAAGGATTAGAGGCTCATGGAAACAGGAAGGTTGCTAAATGTTCCCTTATTGTAATTTTTTAGCTGTGATGACGGTATATGATATACGTGAATTTGATTATGTAAACCTTGAGTTAGAAATGAAGGTTATCCATTATAGTATTTATAATGTGATTATGTTAGTTACTTATTATAGTAAACTACAAGGATGACGATGATATATAAAGGACATTTTTATAACGAATGTATAGTTGTTGGGTAACTTTGCGTATATTCGGGGATTGACTAAAGTCAGAATCCGAACCTTGCATTCACATAGGAGATTTTGTAAATGATCAATGGTATTTATTCAACCTTGATCATAAGTGTTTTAGTTAAATGTTACAAAACTTGAGATTGAGAAGAGTTTAAGGTAATAATTGTTAATGCTTGTATTGATATGGACTGTTATATATACAGCAGGAATAGTATTAAATTTGTAATGATTATTAAATGATGTATTAGATAAGGTTTTCGTTCCTGAGATTAGATGAGAACATGTTGTAATAATCTTGTAATTACTTTCATGTAGTAAGATCATGTTTTAGTTATGGTTTCGAGGCTTGGGATGACAATATTTAAATTATATCAATGTAAATATGTTATTTTTCCGCATTAAGTTATTGTTAGAATGGTGTATGAGTTGCATAGTGATGCACCAAATTCGTAGATAAGGGAACCCGGATTTGGGGCGTCACAGGTTAGTATCAGAGCTATAGGTTATAAACCTTAAGTAAGAGAACCTTAGGCTATAACCTGAGGGTAGAAAGATGAAAATGATAAGGAATAAACTCGGATAGAGTTTGACCGATGAGGAATAAATTTAAGAAATTCTTAAAGAAAGGAATTGAGTTATAAACAAAAAGATTCAAAGAAGAATCGTGGAGAGTTATGAAAGACAAGAATTTGGAGTTACCTGACTCTAGTAATATAGATGATAAGTATTGATCAATAGATGAGGTCTATAAGACGTAAAGGTATAAAATCATATATTATGATTAAAGAGAAGAGTATAGAAGATTGTAGGATGAAACGGGCGTAGGATAAGAAGATCGTATTGTAAAACGATTGTAGAAGTAAGATCACGAAGTGATTGGATTAAGTCATAGAATGGCAGATGATTAATTGAATGATTGAAAAATTTAGCTCAATGCTATAGATAGATGGTACTATGAGATAGTACGAGTAAAACTCGGAAAGAGTTATGGATGATTAAACACGAATTAAATTCTTATTGAGCAACGAGTAAGCTAGGATTGGGGGTAATTTCAATTGAGGGCTCATGTTAGTGGCTGAGTTGTATAATTCCTTGTATGAGCGGAGAATTCATGCTTGGTTTGAGAACCACTTAGCTTCCTATATTGGTTTAGTGGTTAAGTTGAACAATTCCTTGTATGGGCGGGGAATTTGTGCTTGGTGTAACAACCGCTTAGCTTCCTATATTGATTAGTGGCCGAGTTGATTGATTCCTTGTACAGGCAGGGGATTGTGATGGGTTCAACAATCACTTAGCTTCCTATATTGATAATCATTGGAACCTGGTATCGCACTATCGTTATATGTATGACGAGAAGGTGATTCTTTTTTCATATCTATATTTGATGGTTAGAGAATAATAAGATTAGGTGCGAGTTCTTGAAACTCATACTTATGGTAAGTTCGTGACTCATAATCATATGGTATGTTTTGAGCCCCTCAGCGTATAGACAGTCCTTGATTTGTTCTTGGACTACGTATTGCTAGGACAAGTTCTTAAACTCATATTATTGTGGCAAGTTCCTGAACTCATAATGTGTGGTAAGTTGATGAACTATATTGGGGTATAGGAAAGTTGTAGAGCAAGAATTGTGAATTCCCAAAATGATGAGCATTGGTGATGTTAGAAATAGATAGAATTATTAAGTAATGATGCATTGAAGAGAAATTGAAGTTGATGAGGAGACATGGATATTCTAAATCTTCTAGTTATGCTAGACTTTGAAATTTATTAACTTCGTGCTGACATTTGCACTTTTTCTCTTCGAAAAATGTATGGTGCCAGATTTCTGGACTAAGGATTTTTAAATGTATTATTATTCATATGTCTATGCTTATTGCTCCAGCTAGGCCAAATGATTTGAAAGTATCAAAATGTATTTTATGTCATCAATGCATCATGGAACCTGGTGTAGAATGACAGATGATGGAGTCATCAATACAGATTAACCTAGTGTTGGATGTGATCATATGATCGTCAACCCACTATGGTATGATGTAGTATGACAAAGTCACATAATGACGGAATCCTAACACATTGTTGCAACAGTGCAGTATTAGGACGTCATAAAATGATTTTTGTTTTCTTTATAGTATGAAAAAGTATGTCAATTGAGTTGGCTAAAATATTTTGATTGATGTCTGAACCGTTAATGCGAGTCTAAGCTATTTGATTCGGCTAGACGAATGTTGAAATGTGATTATGAATTTCAAGAATTCTTTGAGAATGTTTTCCAAACCAAATTGTTTTGGTGCGGGCTTTTATATCTGCTGAGATGAACAACCCTCATAGAAGGGGTAATATTTTTGATCTCGTGAAAATCCTACTGCGCGCGCAAACAGTATGTAAAAGGGGTTATGCATGACCTCGGGTACAGTAAGCTAATCACCTATTGTATTAGTATGTTGGGTTATCAGATGAATTTCTGGTGATTCTAGTATGTTGGGTTATCAGATGAATTTCTGGTGATTCTGGTATGTTTGGTTATCAGATGAATTTCTGGTGATTCTAGTATGTGTTCTTGGTCCTTAATGACCATTCAGCATCCAATATTGGTAATTCATGTAAGAGGTAAGTGCCATGGTGGCCACTCAATGATTCATATTGCTTCACAATTATCGAACAATTATTGAAGACTCATAAAAGATATTCCATTATTCTGGACACTGAATGTGAAAAGGGTAATTTTCCCTAGAAATAAGTACTCATAGAATGCGACGATTCTAAATGAATCCTTGAAAGAGGAAAGCGTAAAGCTTTGCTGAAAGTCTGTATGAATGAATGATATGAGCATGATAGTAATTATGGGATTAATATTTCCTAGAAGAAGCGGATGAAATTCTAAAAAGAAGAAGTGAAATTCTTAGAGAGAATGATGAGTAGAATGAGCAAATATGAGTAAGCTGTAATTTCGAGGACGAAATTCTTAGAAGAAAGGGTGAATGTAATATCCCGAATGTTTATGAGTTAGTAAATCATGATATTAAATTATTATGATGATTGTGGCATACAAGGATCCTTAGAAAAGGAAATTGATGAGTTAAAGAAAGGATAATACTTAGTAAATAATTGAGTTGGTAAAGGTTATAGAATAAAACCTACGACAATTTGTTGAGTGATAAGGGATTAAATAGGTAATATAAAACCTATGTTATAGTAATACGTTGAAATTATTCAACGATGAAATTTTGGAAGAAGATCTACGCGGACCGAGTAAGGATGTTTCGGTGATTCCGAGGACGGAATCCTTATAAAGAGGGAAGGATGTGACAACTCGAATTTTCAAGAATAATTATAATAAGAATTTAATATAGAATAATTCTTATTATGAGACCTGTCAAGTTTGAATATATATGTGTTATATATATTTATGTGATTTTCTTGGTAAGCTTAATATGTATATATATAAATGTGAAATATATACGTAGATTCAGAATGAATGAGTTAATAGTTAATTATTGTAACGATCGCGAGTTGTGGGTAACTTGGTAATTCGAGCTTATGGATATTATTGAATAAAATAGACTTTTATTAATAATATTATGTGTTAAGAGTTTAAAGGTTATATTATAACCTAGATTATGTGCAGACGATGATTAGTATGTATGAAAGTTTTCGTATAAGCTAATTTGGTGGTTTCGAGCATTATCACTAGAGTACTATTTATTGGATTAAATAAATAGTTGAAGGATAATATTATTGAACGAGTCATTTGTGGTAAGTGAGCTAACCCAAAATATGGGTGGGATATATGCACGCTGACGTATATGATTATGGGGAGTTAATCGGGAAGAGTAGCGATCGCGAATCATGAATACCCTTGTGATTTTGGTTTATTAATATTATTGAATGGATTAAATATTATTTTTAGGTGACGTGTTTTAAGGTTATTTTATAACCTAGATGATGTCAATGTATGAAGTTTTATGCGTTGTTAAACCGTAGGAGTGAATAATTAATTTTGCGAAAGATCGCAAAATCACTATTCACGGGGCATGTTTCTTGAGGCATTATTCACGCCAAATATTTTTACGTCTTTTTCGATTTCTATTAATTTCGTTAAGACGTGTACGCGAAGGAATAATTTTTTCAAGTGTCAGAAATTTTATTTGAGCCCGAACGAGATTTATTTCGTATCCGAAATGTATTATATGGGTGTTCCAAATATATGAACAAATCCCATAATAATTATTTTTACGAGTCAAAATATTTTATGGGAGTACCCATTTTAATTTTGTGTAAAGTTATTAAGCAAATTTGGTACAAAAGTGGGAGTATTCGGATATATTTTTGTGTATATGGGTATTTATTTTTACTTGTTACTCCAAGAGGAAACCAACTCCCCCATTTTGGACCAATCAAAAGAGAGAGAGGAGAGAGGAGTCGGCAAAATGCCTTGAGCCCTCAACTCCCTCATTCCTCCCGAAGCTCATCTCTCCCATATCATTCCTTCATTTTTCCATTCCTTCCATGTTGCTGCAAATATTGAGAGAGAAAAGGAAAGGGTTCGGGTGGAGGAGAAAAGAAGAAGAAGAAGGTTCGGGTGAAGAAGGAGGAGAGAAGAGGAGAAGAAGAAGCGTGGTAAGGAGAAAGAGGAGGAAGAGGAAGCTCTAACAAACCTCCATAACCTTCAAGAAGTAAAAAACAAGAGGTAATCTCTTCTTCCACTATCTCTCCACCATTTTTGAGTTTTTCAAGCTTTTCAAGCTTTCGTGATGGGTTTGGATTTCCTGGAAATTGTTGGTTGTTATTGTTGGTTGGGGTTGCTTAATAATGTTGCAAAGAGACTTTATAAGCTATTAACACCATTAAAGTGGAACAAAAACGAACAAAAAATCCGAACCTTGGCTTCAAAGAAGAACTTTGGACATTTTTGGACAAATAGACCCTTCAGACGAATTTAGAGGACTTTGTAGCTATGATTTTGTATTTGTATAATTTTGTTATTGTTATGATGTTATACTTCTATGGGTTATGAGTTTAACCCAGTTGGAATGAAAAGGGATTAAAACAAAGATTTGGTGAAGATTTTTGTGAAGAACACCAAGAACACGAAATAAAGTGCGACTTGATACTTTGGCCTAGGATTTGGCCATGTTAATATTAATGGATGTCTGTAAAATTTTTGATATGTTGTATCTTTATGTCTTAGGAGTCTATAGAGTCCGAAACGGACCAATTTGAACGTGTATAGAAGGAGTTATGGTAGTTGGAAGCAAGATAGGTCTTGAACACCAAAAAACAGAGCATCCGGGAAGAAACGGGCTGGGAAACTTAGGCCGAGCGCCTAGGTGCTTGGCTAGGCGCTGGCCAAGGGCCGAGCTACTGTGAGAGAGCACCTAGGTGCTGCCCAAAGCCTATTTTTTGTCGCCTAGGCGCTGGTCAAGAGACTGTGCAAAACAGCCCCGACGTCCTTTAGTAAAATGGGCATAACTTTCTCATACGAACTTGGATTGAGTTGATTCAAGATGATTCAAAAAGAGGAAGAGTAGACCTAAAACTTTAAGTTTTTTCAATTTGAGGTCTGTAGCATGGCTTAAATTGGCCATTTATAGGACTGATGTGTAATTGGAGGTAATCGGAGAGTGTCGGGCATGAGCGTAAGCACGCGTAATGCTCCCGACAATGTTAAATGATGTTCTAAGTTCTAAAATATGATTATTATGAATTATAATGATACTTAACATTAACCATTACGTATTAGACAATTCGAATGGGCGTGCTAAACGTGCGCAAACGCGTGTCGTTTGGGCGTTCGAGTAGACAAGTTTGGTGTATGGGCGTGCAAGCGTCGTAACGCCGTAACAAGTGTGTATAACCTTGTTTAATATTTCATTTCTAATAAGAGTAAAACATGATAGTGTTTTATAACCCAATGTATGAGCATGCTAAATATGTCAAAAAGAGGCAAATTAGGCGTGTGACGTATAAACGTCGAAACGCCGTGTAAAGTGTTAATGAACTTAAATAATGTTTCTATTCAAATGAAACGAACACTATAAGATATGGGATGGGGTTAATGTAACCAATAAGGATTGATGATGATAAGGGTCGTAACGTTTTCAAACAACGCGACGCCGACAAACGTTTTATAGTTAATCGCATTTATTAATTTATAATGCGCGAAAAATATGAGATAAGAGTTGTTATATTGTAAACCATTATATGAAGCCTTTTTAGTGGCTAATTGGTATTTTATTGTTAAATAAATTGTGTAGGATATTTGAAGGACGAGCCATCATAATTTGGCAAGGAACGCTTAAGGCAAGTTCTTTCAGTAACTTGTTGACTTGTTTAAATGTATTGATGTACATGAATTGATTGCTAAATCCTCTACTGTTGTGTGAATTATTTGCGAGCATGATTAAAGTGTGCACAATGTGCAATTATATGACTATATTATTCTATGTGGAACTTGAATTATTGTAAACATACAATGTGAGATGAATGGGGTATGCTATGAGATGCATGATGCATATATATTGATGAATTGCATAAGATTTATAATGCATGAGTAAGATGCATAGTATGAGAATAATGATGCATGGATAAAATGCAAATTTATGTGTTACATGAAGCATAAAATGTGAAAACTGTTAGTTCTTGCTGAGCCGTCGTGCTCATTCTTGCAAAATAAAACTTTTACAAATTTATGATACAATGCAATTATCTTGATATCGTGATGATAAGGATTATAGGTGCATGGAAACAGGAAGGTTGCTAAATGTTCCCTTATTGTAATTTTTTAGCTGTGATGACGGTATATGATGTACGTGAATTTGACTATGTAAACCTTGAGTTAGAAATGAAGGTTATCCATTATAGTATTTATGATGTGATTATATTAGTTAATTGTTATAGTAAACTACAAGGATGATGATGATGTATAAAGGACATTTTTATAACGAATGTATAGTTGTTGGGTAACTTTGCATATATTCGGGGATTGACTAAAGTCAGATTCCGAACCTTACGGTCACATAGGAGATTTTGTAAATGATCAATGGTATTTATTCAACCTTGATCATAAGTGTTTTAGTTAAATGTTACGAAACCTGAGATTGGGAAGAGTTTGAGGTAATAATTGTTAATGATTGTATTGATATGGATTGTTATATATACAACAGGAGTAGTATTAAATTTGTAATGATTATTAAATGATGTATTAGATAAGGTTTTCGTTCCTGAGATTAGATGAGAACATGTTGTAATAATCTTGTAATTACTTTCATGTAGTAAGATCATGTTTTAGTTATGGTTTCGAGGCTTGGGACGACAATATTTATATTATATCAATGTAAATATGTTATTTTTTCGCATTAAGTTATTGTTAGAATGGTGTATGAGTTGCATAGCGATGCACCAAATTTGTGGATAAGGAAACCCGGATTCGGGGGCGTCACAGGATGTACCGAAGACAGCATTCAAAACTCATTATGGCCACTACGAGTTTCTGGTAATGTCGTTCGGGTTGACAAATGCGTCGGCCGCATTTATAGATCTGATGAACAGAGTGTTTAAGCAGTATCTAGATAAGTTTGTAGTAGTGTTCATAGATGATATCCTGGTCTATTCTAAGATGCAGGATGATCATGCGGAACACCTAAGATTAGTGTTGGAAACACTACGGAAGGATAAGTTATATGCGAAATTCACAAAGTGTGAATTTTAGTTAGAGAGAGTCCAATTTTGGGACATGTGATCGACAAGGATGGGATATCCGTAGATCCAACGAAGGTGGAGGCGGTGATGAAATGGGAACAACCGAAGACGCCGACAGAAGTGCGCAGTTTCTTAGGACTAGCGGGATACTATCGAAGATTTATACAAGATTTTTCGAAGATAGCTACCTCATTAACAAATTTGACGAGGAAAATAGTAAAGTATGTATGGACAGAGAGGTGTGAAGAGAGCTTTCAAAAGCTGAAGAAAAGACTCAGTGAAGCGCCTGTATTATCCTTACCAGATGATAGGTGAGATTTTGTAATTTATAGTGATGCATCGCATAGAGGACTGGGTTGTGTGCTTATGCAGCACGGCAAGGTCATTGTGTACGCATTGTAGCAATTAAAGGATTATGAGAGGGGATACCCTACTCATGACCTTGATTTGGCCGTAGTGGTTTTTGCCTAAAGATATGGAGGCATTACTTGTATGGAGAAAAATGTGAGAAATACACAGACCACAAAAGTCTGAAGTATATTTTCACACCAAAGGAGTTGAAATGAGGCAGAGGAGGTGGTTAGAATTAATCAAAGATTATTATTGTGAGATTCTATATCGCCCAGGGAAGGCGAATGTTGTGGCCGACACCTTAAGTAGAAAGGGTCGAGAGAAGTTATCTATGTTAACGGCTCAAGATGAGCTAATAACAGAAATGGCTAGGATGGAGTTGGAGGTTAAATTCTCGAAGGAATCAGGGGGAAAATTATTTGCTATTGAGACTCGTCCATCATTGGTGGACAGAGTAAAAGAAGCACAACTCAAAAATGAGGAGTGTGAAGTGATAAGGAAAAGAATTTCAGAAAGGGAAGAGTTAAAGAATAAACTCGATAATAAATGAGTGATAAGATTTGAAAGAAGAATTTGGGTTCCATTAGAACTGGAGTTAAAAGAGGAGATATTGTAAAAGGCCCATTGTTCGAAGTTCTCAATACATCCCGGTAGCACGAAGATGTATTAAGATCTCCGACAACATTTTTGGTGGCCGAATATGAAGAAGGAAGTTGCAGAATGCGTTAGTAGGTGCCTGACTTGTTAGAAAGACAAGGTTGAGCATCAGAGACTAAGTGGGTTGTTACAACCATTAGAAATTCTAAAGTGGAAATGGGAGCATATCACGATGAATTTCGTGGTGGGATTTCCAACCACATAGAAGGGATACGACGCTATATGGGTTATAGTGGATCGTTTGACAAAGTCGGCTCATTTCTTGCCGATTAAGATTAGGTTTAACCTAGAACAATTAGCTAAACTCTATGTCAAGGAAATCATTTCAAGACATGGAGTACCAGTTTCGATTGTGTCGGATCGGAATCCGCAGTTCACATAGAACTTCTGGAGGAGTTTGTAAGAGCAGATGGGAACACAGCTGAAGTTGAGCACGGCGTATCATCCTCAAATGGATGGACAAAGTGAGAGGACAATACAGACCCTAGAGGATATGCTAAGGACCTGTGTAATGGATTTTAAAGGGAGTTGGGACGACCACCTACCTTTAGTAGAGTTTGCCTATAATAATAGCTATCACGCAAGTATTGGTATACCGCCATATGAAGCAGTATACAGGAGAAAGTGCAGAACACCACTATACTGGGATGAGGTAGGAGAACATCGAC
This sequence comes from Aralia elata, assembly GCA_034770075.1. Lineage (NCBI taxonomy): Eukaryota > Viridiplantae > Streptophyta > Magnoliopsida > Apiales > Araliaceae > Aralia > Aralia elata. The sequence continues at coordinate 2,882,046 of JAVJAP010000214.1, read as the reverse complement.
TGTTGGGACCTGAATTAGTTTAACAGACTACAGAGATCGTTAAAGTCATAAGGTTAAGGCTAATTTCAGCTCAAGACTGACAGAAGAAGTATGTAGATCAGCATCGGCAGAAGCGAGATTTTTGATGTAGGAAGCTACGTGTTTCTGAAAGTGTCTCCGTGGAAAGAGAAGATACGTTTTGGGAAGAAAGGAAAACTAAGTCCTAGGTTTATATATAGGACCGTTTGAGGTACTAAAAAAGGTAAGAGAAATGGCTTACAAAGTGGCCTTACCTCTTGAGTTAGAATACGTTCATAATGTGTTTCACGTGTCGGTATTATGACCCTATAAACTGGACTATAAGCATGCAATTGAATATGAACCCATTCAATTTGAGAAAGATATAACCTACGAAGAAATTCTTATTCAGATAATTGATAGGAAAGAACAAGTCTTAAGAAATAAGGTAATACCTTCAGTGAAGGTGATATGGAGGAACCACAATGCCGAAGAAGCAACGTGGGAACTCGAAAGTAAAATGAAAGAGAATTATCCCCAACTTTTTATGTAACCTTGTACCATGATTCTAGGGACAGAATCCTTATAAGGGGGGAAAATATAACGATCGAGAAAGCGAACTTAGTCTTGTAACTAGGGTTTGTGAATATTATTGAATAAAATGAAGTTTTATAAATATTATTCTGTGTTATGTGCTTAAAGGTCGTATTATGACCTAAAATGGTGTTTATGTATAAGAATTATTGAATTAGGGATTCAAAGACGAAAATAAAATTTTTTTAGAAAAAGACGATAAACATTATTCACGCTAAAAACGCCTTTACATTTTTTTTTGATTTTTTGAAAGATGCCATAACGTTAATATGACGTCGTGAAACATAATATCTAATAAAATTCGAAAACGAATTTCACGGTTTTTCGGCTTGTCGACTTAATTTTCGAGAATAATACGAGTATAATACGAATTATTATACAAGTAGAATACAAGGATAATACGCGTATAATACGAAAATTATACGGTAGGAATACGAAAAGTCAAAGTCAAACATTGCGGCTAACTAAATGGTTAAACTAACCTAACTAAGTAAAGAAGACCAAGTTAGGATGACTAAGTTCTAACTAAATCCAAGTGAAAAGGAGTGAACCAATGGGAGGGGAGAGTTTCCTAAGGAAGCTACCCATCCCATCCCCCACCACTTAACCATGGTTAATTGGTGGTTAAGTTAGCTAAATGACCAAAATGCCCTAAGCCTTGCCAAGCCTATAAATAGCAACCTCTTCTCTTCTAAATCCTTACTAATTCACCAAAAGCAATAGAAAAAACTTTTCATAAATTGAGAGAGAAGTGAGAGGCTCAAATTAAAGAAAGAAGAGGAGGAAAAAGCTAGCCAATTAATTAATCATCTTTTTCAAGCTTAAACCAAGAACACCAAAGGTAAATCCCTAAAACCCTTTAAATGCTTTGTAGATTTGTTATGATGTGTTGTGTTAGTAGTTGTTGATTAATCGTGGTCATGATGATCCGAAGATATAAGGATGATGATATTAGTAGCGTAAATTGAAAGTAGTATGCACACAAGCCAATCATATTTGATATGATGTAGCATATACTTTGTAATTTTATTCATTTATTAATAAAAGAATTGATTTTCTTAAAAGGCATTTTATATTATCTATATGGTACTGTTATATTAAATGTGATAAACCCATAGTTTTGAGCAATGCTTTTAGAATCATGATGGTGATCATGCTAATGAGATCTAAATTCTAGATAACTCACAAACTAAAATCGTTCCTAATCGTTGGATTACTAAATAGGGGATTAGTGAATCCGGATAGATTAGTGCATACGTAGCTTGCTCTTGAGAAGAGGATGATTGATCTCATAATCATTTGTGTAGAGACACTAAAGCAAGTTTGTAGGTGCTTATTGGGGAATAAGTTCACTGAACGTGGCTCGCTGAGGAATACCTAATGGAGTTTTACTCGCCTGTCAATAGGAATTCCTCTAGTGATAGTAGTACAAGTGATCCTTGGACTTGAGATCATCATAGTATCTTGTGTATGATGAGTTATACTTTGACATGTCCCTTAAGACCTTTGGGGTATATCAAAGGGTATGATTGGGTATAATAAGTTGTGCATGGAGATAGGTGAATGATCAACAAAGAATCTACCTCGTCTAGTAAAAGATGTGAATGTCCTATGTGATTCGATAAATGATAACTCAGTAGTCCTTGGCCACGGCAGAATGAAATTAGAAAGGAGTTTCTAATTTGCATTATTTAGAGTTGTGCATTTGGGAATCGAAATACATATAATTAAATAAAATAAGACTTGACAGTAAATTCATGTCTTATATTTAATTGGGACATTGTATGGTAGAAGGATTGAATTGTACGGTAACTATTCACTGAAAGGTTCTTTTGTGATTAATGTTGAAATCTATATTATCTGGAAAGTCGTTGATCGCTAAGGGGGCTTACCCTTATTGTAGAATAAATATTATTTATTTAAATGAATTAAATAGTTTAATTTATTTATTTAAATAAAATTAGAATTGTTCTAATTGATTTATTCACAACCGGTTTAATATGGAGAACCTAAAGGGTCACACCGCAAAAGAAAAATATTTATTTAAGAAGTAAATGGCATAATTGTAATAATAAGTTAAGTGTATTTAATTTAATCTATGGGGATAGAATAAATTAAATAGCTTAATATTTATTATTTAATATTTTAAAAATATTAAATAATAAATTAATAAGAGGAGTCTTATTATTATTACTATTACTATTATTTAATTCCTAATAGGGATTGAGAATTAATTAATAAAAGTACTCTCCCATGAATGTTTAATTCAATTAGGAGTATAATTAATTAAAGGAGTTTAATTATAATAGAAACCATAATCCTAAATAGTTTAGGGAAGGGTTATTCCTACATCTATAAATAAGAGGAGTCTTATCATAGATTAGGGTTACACACTCTTGCATTAGATTGTGGAGAGTACTTGCAAATTATATAGAGATAGAAACTAGGATTTTGCCAATACCCAACTTCTTGAATACCTATTCTTCCTTGGTGGATCACCTCTAGAGGCCAAACACTTGGGTGACTAACGTTGATCAAAGGAAGGAATCTTATCGGTGGAATTCAAGGAGAACACGAAGGACTAGGAGTTGAACTTGTACCCGAGGAAGCTTTCATCTACGAGGGTATAATTCTTATTCTCTTTCTCTTTCGTTTATATCGTTAATTGAGCACATAGATTGATCTTGGTGATGGTTTGTATAAAAAATTTTAGAATCCGCTTTATCGCGCTTCCGCACTATTTATGTAATTTAATTGCATGTTCGTGCTATATACAAACTTAACAGTGGTATCAAAGCCTAATCTTGTGCTAATTATCGATTTTGATGATTCCATGTGTGTATGGTATGCGATTGGATCGAAATTTTTGGGCTGAAATTTTTTTTCTGAATCTGCGGCGCGGCGCGGCCGCGTCGCTTCCAGTTCATTCTAGAGCGCGGCCGCGCCCTAACCCAGAAAACATTTCTGGGGGTGCAGAGCGACCGCGCCGCTCCTAGTTCAATTTGGAGCGCGGCCGCGCCGGTGTGCATACTTTGAAAATTTTTTGTTTTTCTCAATTAACATAAATGGTTTATTTAATTCATAAAAATTTAAAATAAAGATATTTATTTTATCTGGAATAAGATTTCAGATTGCTAAAATTAAAGGAGTTTAATTTGGATTTGGTTTTTGATTAAAATAAAAGAGTTTATTTTGTTTCAAAACTAAATATTAGCAAAACTTTTATCCATTAATTGATATCAATGCATATATGAAATGGTTTTATTATTCATGAGATGAATGTTATTTATTGATACATATAAAGATATGTATGATAATAAATAAGGATTGATTATGGACTATTGACCAATGTGTGATTGGACTTATTTTAGTGGATGCTTGAATGTATGGGTTTTTTATAAATGGGGTCTGCGTACCTCGTCTTCTCTAATTTTTCTTAATGTAAATTCTATCTCCCTCCTATGTATTTCCCCTTGACTGATGATCAAGGTTTCTATTTATTGTAAATAATTTTGTAATAGGACTAGTTAGAATTAATTTTGAAGAATTGGAGACAAAGGAGCAAGGAGCGCTTGAAGACCCGTTTGTAATGGAGCCCGGGTTTAAATGTAATAGTTATATTTAAATTTTATTATTGCACCCTAGGTTTGACCTTTTGGTTCACTTGGTGGCTCTAGTGAACCAAACTAGAATAAAAGTCCATAATCAATCCGGGTAGAATATAGTATTCTATATGTGCATGCTTACTATATATATATATATATTATATATTATCCAACATGCTTCGCATGTAAAATAATATGACGCGTATTTTATATATATATGTGCATGAGCGCTAAACAAGATGAGACTAATAATAATAAACCCCTCAAAGAAATCATATTAAGTCCTAAGCGTTCAAAGATATTTGGAATATCGAACGTCGCCTTCTAGCATGGTAAAGCAATAGAGTATTAAATGTTTAATATGAGTTTGTTGTGTCACCACAAGGCAAGTATTAAATATTTAAGATGTTGCTTTATCACATTTGATGCTTATAAATAGACTGAACGATGCTGTTTTGTTGTGTCACCACAAGGACAGTGTTTTTCTTTCGAATATATGGAAGTGCTAGGTTGGACTTAACTTGGATAATTTTGATTCGGATGTGTCACCACTAGATCAAAATAATTTAAGAGACAAAATAAAAAGAGTTACATAGTGATGTAATTGACAATAGTTGTCTACCTATTTATTTATATATCGTTTGTTGTGTCACCACAAGGCTATATACATTTGAAATGGGGTCCTTAATCTCACTAGCAAAACTTTAATTAGATTTGCCGAACTATATATATTGAGGGTAATATAGTTTGATGAAAATAGTAGGAGATACTAATTTAAATAAAGACCTAATTTATTTTGGTAATTAATTAAATGAATGTATGCTAAAATGTTATCTATTTCACATGCAGAATTTAAAAATGTCAAACTCACTATCACTGCGTAGCTTACTTGACGCTAACAAACTGACCGGACCGAATTACACGGACTGGTTGAGGAATCTGAGAATTGTTTTCATTGCTAAAAAGATTTCTTATGTCCTAAATTCGCCAGTCCCTGCAAATGTTGCAGAAACAGCCTCTGAGGAAGAGATTGCTTCTTTCAGAAAGTGGCAAGATGATGCAATCTTGGCTCAATGTATCATGCTCGTATCTATGAGTAACGAGCTTCAGCGTCAGCATGAAACTATGGATGCTCCTACTATATTGCTGCACCTCAAGGAGTTATATGGTGAGCAAAGTAGGACTGCTAGATATCAGATATCTAAGGAGCTCTTTCGATCTCGTATAACCGAGGGCACTGCTGTTGAGACTCATATCCTTAAGATGATCAATCTGATTGAACAACTTGGACAGCTTGGGTTCGTGATGGATGGGGAGTTAAGTCAAGATTTGATCTTACAGTCACTCCCGGACACCTTCTCACAATTTGTTGTGAATTTTCACATGAATAAGTTGGACGTCAACTTGCCTGAGTTACTTAACATGTTGAAAACTGTTGAAGGTCACTTCTCATCCAACAAGAACCAAGTCTTACTAGTGGACAATTCTTCCAAGAAAAGGAAGAGGCCCAATGTATCTTCTAAAAAGAAGAAAAACAAGAAGGCTAAGGGCAAGGCGAAGAGAAAGGATAAAAAGAAACCTGACCCAGATAGCAAAGGAATTTGCTACCATTGTAATAAGCCGGGACACTAGAAGAGGAACTGCAAGGAGTATCTTGTGGACCAGAAGAAGCTTGAAGAAGCTTCGACTTCCGATCTAGGTTTGTTCATGATTGAAATTAATTTTTCTGAAAGTCAAAATTCTACTTGGGTATTGGATACCGGCTGTAGTTCTCACATATGTAATAATATGCAGGGACTAAGCAGAAGTAGAAAGCTGAACAAGGATGAAGTTGTCCTACGAGTGGAAAATGGAGCAAAGGTTGTTGCATTAGTTGTAGGGACTTATTATTTAGCACTGCCTTCGGGCAAGATAATTGTTATTATGTTCCGACACTCATTAGAAACATTATTTCAATTTCTATATTGGATATGGATGGTTTTGATATTATAATAAAGAACAATAGTTGCTCTATTTATAATAAAAATGTTTTATATGGTGTTGGCAATCTACTGAATGGACTTTACATACTTGATTTGCATGAAAATATACTTCAAATTGAAAAAACTAAGAAAAGAAAAAGAGATGATGTTAATTATACCTTTATGTGGCACTGTAGACTCGGTCATATCAATGAAACAAGATTATCCAAGTTGCATAAAGATGGGCTTTTAGAGCTATCTGATTACGAATCATATCCAACTTGTGAATCTTGTCTCATGGGTAAAATGACTAAATCTCCTTTTACTGGAAAAGGAGAAAGAGTTTGTGACACCCCCAAATCCAGGTACTTAATTCCCACAGATTTGGTGTTCACTATCTCATTCATTCACATCTAACTACCCATAATCAAGAACAATTAAAATAAACTTAAAGAAACATCTGCCCAAAATGGGTTACATCACCAAACTATTAAATAATCAAATCCCAGGTTATCTTAACCTTAATACATCAAATGCGGAATAAAATAATTTTAAACAAGTCTTGAATACAAATAAATATCAAGTGGATAATAAATCTCTTGCTACTTTGGCATCTTGCCCTTGCCTTTACTCGTGGACGGTTCGTCCTGCTTTTCTAGCTTAGCTGCAATGATTAATGCAAGAGTGAGCAAACAATTGCCCACAAGTACGATAACAATAATGTTTAAATGAAATAGATTTCAACTGAGGAATAATAATTTTCTAAATCTCGGTCAATAAATGATCAAAGTCTAAAAGCTCGTTTGAATGCTCGATTCAAAGAAAAAAAATAGATTTCAAGATTTAGAAATTATATCTGAGGGTCACAAGACCTCGAACTATGTCCTAGGTTAACAAGTATTTCTACAGGAACCTTTAACAGTCATATAGACTATGGACCAACATCTCGTACTCAGGGGGATCAGCCCTTTGTACAATGTATTGTGCACAAACATTTTAACGCTGTCGCGTAAATAATCCCCTATATAAAGGTTTTTCATCTCAGTTTATCGTCTGAATCCGTACCAAAAGGAACTTGGCTTGGAACAAGTATAGAAAATATTCTAAGTCTTTGAAATGCTCATCAACTAAGGACTAGCTGATTCAATAAGGGTTTGCTAGTCTAGTTCATCAATAGAGTTTGTTCAATAGAACTATACTCGAAATTTGAATAACAACAATGACTGGAATAAAGCTTAAGTACGTAGCATGATAGTAACCTTGCTTGAATATCAATAAGCTAAGGTCATAAGCATGCTCAATATAAATGAACTTGCATTGAATAAATTAACAAGTTAAAAGGAAAGAATAACTTGCTATAAGTAATTTTAAAGTTTAAGGAAGGAAAAACTTGCTCAACGTAAAAGTAATAAATTGAGATAAGGAACTTGCCTCAAGCGTAGATTACAAATTTAAGTAATTCACGATCCTTAAACAACCTATACATTTAATTATAAAATGGTAACATAATTAGTCACAAGACTAAAAGTATTATAGGTTTGCTCTTTATCTCATTTTATTATAATATCTCATTTAGCATACTATAACAAACAAGTATCAACCATCTTTAAATTTCATTAATCACTTAATACATTAATATAAGTTTAATTCTGTATCATAACTTCCAAGAAAAGAAAACAAAATAATAATAATAATAATAAAAAAAAAATTTTACAGCAGTGATTCTCGCCGGGGCGGGAATTCCCTGAACAAAACTCTCGCCGGGGCGAGACTTCGCCGGGGCGAAGATTCCTTTGCATTTTTCTCGCCGGGGCGAGAAACTCGGCAGTCGTCTTCCCCAGCTCGCGAACAGTGAAAACTTAGGCCAAATTTGGCCAAAATTTTCCGAATTCTACCATTCAGTAAAACAAATTAAATATACCCAAACATCATATATGATACAAAACATTTACCCAACATGTTTCTAACCAATCTAAGCATTATAAAACACATAATCAACCAATTTAAAACCAAAAATTCACTGTTAAAACCAAATATTCAAGTTTTAACCATTCTCATGAAATTAAACACTGTAACTTCATCTTTCAACCAATTAAAACCATTCTTCTTGCATTATTCTTGTTTTTCATCATACAATCATAAACAATTATTAATTCACCGATTAATAACCAAATTGAATCATTAATTTTCATACAAATATGCCATACATGAAATAAAGCTCTGTAAAACTAAGAACTCAATTCTAAAGCATGTCTTCATGAATTAATACTTCTAAATTAATTATTATTCATCATGTAATCATCTAACACATGATTACTATCAAATACACCAAGTAATTCATGTTTTAAGCAAATAAATTTTATACAGAGAACTAAAATAATGAAATACAGGAAAGAACTTAAAAAGGATTATACCTTCAATTGTTTAGAAAATTTGATTAAACTTCCTTGCTTGAATTCTTACTCCAATCTCCAAGCTTTTCTCACAATTTCTCTCTTTTCTCTCAACTCTCAAATTCACAGAGTTCTCTCAATTCTAACTCTCTCAATACTCTATTCTTTGCTCTTCTTTCTTTTCTTTCTTAACTAACGTAGTTTAGAAAAATAAAGCTGATAAAAAAAATAAATACTGATAATTAATATAATAACGTATAATCTAAATTTAATCCATCAGTTTAAAATTTCAAAAGCCATAAGGCTATGTTTGGCAATTACAAAATAAAATAACCCATTATTCTAACTAAAGGTCTTAAGGCCTTGTTTGGTAAAACACAAATAAAATAATCCATTATTTCCAAACAAAAGTCATAGGGCCTTGTTTGGTAAAACTGAATTAAACACTTTCTTATTTATTTTAATAAATCACCATAACATATAGTTTTAAAATGTCACACTTCTAATTTAATTGAACTTATTATTAAATAAATTCAATTAAACCTTATTAACTAAATTAATAACTTATTTAACAAATAACAATAATACCAAATAAATTCTCTTATTCAAATAAATCATTTATTCAAATAAACCTTTTCATCATCTAATTTAATTATTAAATTAAATTAGAATAATCATAACAAATCACATTCAAATAACATTTAACATTATTAAACTTAACATATACCCATTCCACAAAAACTTAATAAATTATTTATTTAGCTCAATAAATTAATAAAAATATTTATATAACTCAATAAATATTTTTATCCAATCACAAAAATTGCATTCGTTACATCTTTCCCTCCTTGAAAGGATTCTGTCCCCAGAATCATAACGTAATTAAATCGTCCGTTACATTCTCCCCTCCTTACAAAGATTCTGTCCCCAGAATCGCAATATAAAGACTAAACAAATAATTGAGGAAAATTTTGCATCATTATCTCTTCGAGTTCTCACGTTGCTTCTTCAGCACTGTGGTTCCTCCAGATTACCTTAACAGAAGGTATCACTTTATTTCTAAGAACTTGCTCCTTCCTGTCCACTATCTGAACAGGTATCTCTTCATAAGACAAATCTTTCTCAAACTGTATTGGTTCATACTCTATTACATGTTTATAATCAGACTTATACGGTCGTAGCACCGATATGTAGAATACATTATGAATGTGGCCTAACTCAGGAGGTAAAGCTACCTCATAAGCTACCTCACCCACCCGTTTCAACACTTCAAAGGGTCCAATGAATCGCGGACTCAGCTTACCCTTTTTACTAAATCTGATTTTTTCCCTTCCAGGGAGATACTTTGAGGAACACAAAGCTCCCGACTTCAAATTCACGATTTTGTCTGTGTTGATCAGCATACTTCTTCTATCTGTCTTGAGCGGCTATTAGTCTGGCTCTTATCATCTTGACTATTTCAGCAGTTTGTTGTACCAGCTCGGGTCCCAATAGTCGTCATTCACCAACCTCATCCCAGCATAATGGAGTTCTGCATTTCCTTCCATACAATGCTTCGTAGGGCGGCATGCCAATACTAGCGTGATGACTATTGTTGTAAGCAAACTCGACCAGAGGTAAATGATCATCCCAATTGCCTTTAAAATCCATGACACACGCCCGAAGCATATCCTCCAACGTCTGAATTGTTCTTTCGCTCTGGCCATCGGTTTGAGGATGATAGGCTGTACTCATTCTCAACTACGTTCCCAAACAAGCTTGCAAACTCCTCCAAAATTTTGATGTGAATCGTGGATCTCTGTCTGACACAATTGATACTGGAACACCGTGCCTCGAAATAATTTCCTTGACATATAACTTCGCCAGCTGATCCAAAGTAAATCTGATTTTAATCGGCAAGAAATTCGCTGATTTTGTCAATCTGTCAACTATAACCCATATTGCGTCATAACCCTTCTGAGTAGTCGGAAACCCTACCACAAAGTCCATTGTGATATGCTCCCACTTCCATTCGGGTATCTCCAAGGGCTGTAGCAAACCACTTGGTCGTTGATGATCCGCTTTAACTCTCTGACAAGTGAGACACTTCGCAACACACTCGGCAACCTCTCTTTTCATGTTTGGCCACCAAAAATGAAAGTAGTATGCACACAAGCCAATCATATTTGATATGATGTAGCATATACTTTGTAATCTTATTCGGTTGTTAAAAGGCATTTTACATTATCTACATAGTGCTGTTATATTAAATGTGATAAACTCATAGTTTTGAGCAATGCTTTTAGAATAATGATGGTGATCATGCTAATGAGATCTAAATTCTAGATAGCTCACAAACTTAAATTGTTCCTAATCGATGGATTACTAAAAAGGGGATTAGTGAATCCGGATAGATTAGTACATACGTTGCTTGCTCTTATGAAGAGAATGATTGATCTCATAATCATTTGTGTGGAGACACTAAAGCAAATATGTAGGTGCTTATTAGAGAATAAGTTCACTGAACGTGGCTCGCTAAGGAATACCTGATGGAGTTTTACTCGCCTGTCAATAGGAATTCCTCTAGTGATAGTAGTACAAGTGATCCTTGGACTTGAGATCATCATAGTATCTTGTGTATGATGAGTTACACTTTGACATGTCCCTTAAGACCTTTAGGGTATATCAAAGGGTATGATTGGGTATAATAAGTTGTACATGGAAATAGGTGAATGATCAACAAAGAATCTACCACTTCTAGAAAAAGGAGAGAATGTCCTATGTGATTCGATAAATGACGACTCATAAGTCTTTGGCCAAAACAGAATGAAATTAGAAAAGAGTTTCTAATTTGCATTAATCAGAGTTGTGCATTTCAGAATCGAAATACATATAATTAAATAAAATAACACTTGACAGTAATTCCATGTCTTATATTTAATTGGGACATTGTATGGTAGAAGGATTGAATTGTACGGTAACTATGCACTGAAAGGTTCTTTTATGATTAATGTTGAAATCTATATTATCTGGAAAGTCGTTGATCGCTAAGGGGGCTTACCCTTATTGTAGAATAAATATTATTTATTTAAATGAATTAAATAGTTTAATTTATTTATTTAAATAAGATTAGAATTGTTCTAATTGATTTATTCACAACCGGTTTAATATGGAGAACCTAAAGGGTCACACCGCAAAAGGAAAATATTTATTTAAGAAGTAAATGGCATAATTGTAATAATAAGTTAAGTGTATTTAATTTAGTCTATGGAGATAGAATAAATTAAATAGCTTAATATTTATTATTTAATATTTTAGAAATATTAAATATAAATTAATAAAAGGAGTCTTATTATTATTATTACTATTACTATTATTGAATTCCTAATAGGGATTGGGAATTAATTACACACTCTTGCATAAGAATTGTAGAGAGTACTTACAATTTCTATAGAGATAGAAACTGGGGTTTTGTCAACACCTATCTTCTTGAACATGTATTATTCCTTGGTGGATCACCTCTAGAGGCCAAACACTTGGGTGGCTAACGTTGATCAAAGGAAGAAATTTAATCGGTGGAATTCAAGGAGAACGCGAAGGAATTGGAGGTGAACTTGTACCTGAGGAAGCTAGAATTCTACAAGGGTATAATTCTTATTCTCCATCTCTTTCGTTTAATTAATAATTATGCATAAAGAAAGATAATGGTGATGGTTTGTATAAAATTTTAAAATCTGATTATATCGCGCTTCCGCTTTATTAATGTAATTTGATTGCATGTTCGCGTTATACAAACCTAACAAAAAATGTTGGCGAAGATCCTGGTACATTTTTGTACTTCCCGGGTGAATCAAAAATCTTGAACTATGAGCTTCGTTCAAAATCTCTTCTCTGATCTCTGGCACTGACGGAACCCAGATTCAAATCTCAGCATTCCTTCGGTATCGATTTTATATTTGAGCTCTTCACCTTCAAGCACTCTTTTCCGTATATTAATACACTCCTCATCCTTGAGCTGCGCTTCCTTGACTTTTTCCACCAAAGTTGGTTGATTTCCATCTGGAACAATTTTTCATCAGGCTCTGCCAGATTCTTCGCCTCTAACTCCAATTTAGCCATTTCCGCTACGAGCTTCTCCTAATCCGTTAAAAAAAATAGTTTCTCCCGACCTTTTCTACTCAAAGCGTCAGCAACCACATTAGCCTTTCCCGGATGGTATAGAATTTCACAATCATAATCTTTGATCAATTCTATCCATCTCCTCTGCCGCATATTCAAATCCTTCTGCGTGAAAATATACTTCAGACTTTTATGGTCTGTATATATTTCACACTTCTCCCCATAGAGATAGTGCCTCCAGATTTTCAAAGCAAACACCACGGCTGCTAACTCCAAATCATGGGTCGGATACACTTTTTCATAGTCTTTTAGTTGGCGCGATGCATATGCAATAACCTTACCATTCTGCATCAACACACAACCAAGTCCTTTATGTGATGCGTCACTGTACACCACAAAATTTCCTGTATCATCTGGTAAAGAATACACAGGTGCCGAACTTAGTCTCTTCTTCAGTTCTTGGAAACTCTCTTCGCACTTCTCCGTCCAAACAAACTTCACTGACTTTCTTGTTAAATTTGTCAACGGAGTGGCGATCCTGGAAAAATCTTGAATAAAACGCATGTAGTATCATGCCAAACCAAGGAAACTCCTCACTTCTGACGGTGTCTTCGACTGATCTCAGTTCATTACAGCCTCGACTTTTGCTGGATCCACCGAAATCCCATCTTTATCAATAACATGTCCAAGAAATTGAACACGCTCCAACCAAAATTCGCACTTTAAAAATTTTGCATACAATTTCTCCTTCCTTAACGCCTCCAACGTCACCCTTAAATGTTCCACGTGTTCTTCTTGGGTTTTGGAGTAAACCAAAATGTCGTCTATGAATACCACCACAAACTTATCCAGAAATGGTTTGAACACCCTATTCATTAAGTCCATGAATGCTGCAGGCGCATTCGTTAAACCAAATGACATAACCAAAAACTCATAGTGACCATATCTAGTTCGAAATGTCGTCTTTGGTATGTCTTCCTTTCTCACCTTCAACTGATGGTATCCACTTCGCAGATCTATCTTCGGAAAATATCTTGCTCCCTTCAATTGGTCAAACAGGTCATCGATTCTTGGCAACGGGTACTTGTTTTTGATCGTGACCTTGTCCAATTCTCTATAATCAATGCAAAGACGCATTGATCCATCCTTCTTCTTAACAAACAATACCGGCGCTCCCCATGGCAAAACGCTCGGTTGAATATACTTCTTATCTAGCAACTCTTGCAATTGCACCATCAACTCCTTCATCTCTACCGGAGCCATTCTATATGGGGCTTTTGATGTAGGGGCTGTACCCGGTGCTAAATCAATTACAAACTCGATTTCCCTATCTGGCGGTAATCCTGGCAAATCATCAGGAAACACGTCCGCAAAATCCCTTACTACCGGTATCTCCTCTAGCTTCACACTCACCTTCCTGGTATCGACTATGTAGGCTAGATATCCTGCACATCCTTATCTCAACATCTTTCTGGCCTGCATCATCGTCAGACAACTCGTTTGACTAGGCGACTTGCTGCCATAAAACACTACCTTTGACGGAGTCATAAGGTTCACACACTTCTTTTGACAATCAATAACTGCCCCATGGTTGAACAACCAATCCATTCCCAGAATGACGTCAAACTCCCCAAGACGAATTGGGATCAAGTTGACAGTCATCACATGACCCTTAATATCTACCTGACAGTTCTTGTGGACAAACTTAACAGGAATCACCTCCCTATTCGCAATTTCTATATTCATAGGGTAATCTAATTCTTTCCTGAGGTAACTCTAATTTCTTAGCAAAATCATCAGATATAAATGAGCAAGTAGCACCCGAGTCAAACAATACATAAGCATTAACATTTTTGACTGGAATGATACCTGACACTACATCCTTTGATTGCACAGCATCCTGCACCGTCATATTGAACGTTCGAGCGGTAGGTCGGTTGGGCTGTGCCGGTCCTGTGATAGTAAGATTGCCACCACCGCTGTTTCCTTTTCCTGCACTGGCTCCACCTATAGTTGCTTTCTTAGGACAGTCTCGGGCAAAGTGATCCTTCGACCCGCAAATGAAACATGCTCCTTTCTTCGGATTAGGGCAATTTGGTGAAATATGACCCTCTTGTCCACAGTTGAAGCATACCCTCTTACCCTTCAAACAAGCACCCATATGGCTCTTTCCACAATTGCTGCACACCTCCACCTTCTTCTTCTGATTACCCTGCTGACTTCCCGCAGAGTTTCTATCATTCCATTTCCTCTTCTAATTACTGCCCCCATGGCTACCACTTGCCTTGTTTTCACTTTCATTCTTCTTCTTCCTCTGCTCCTGATTGTACTTGGACAACGCATCACTGCCTCCTTCAGCGATAATTGCCTTTTCTAACACCGCCGCAAATGAGTTCAGTTGAAACAATGAAACTCGACCATATAACCAGGGCTTCAATCCCTGCTCAAATCTCCTAGCCTTTCGCTCATCCGTGTTGACTTGGTATGGCGCAAACCTCGCCAACTCGTTGAATTTTGCTGCATACTCAGGTACCATCATATTACCTTGCTTCAGCTCTAGAAACTGCACCTCCATCTGATTCTGAGCACTTGCCAGAAAGTAAGTCTCAAAAAACATCTCCTTAAATCGCTCCCACGGAATAATCCCTTGCCCACCTCGGGTCTGATTAGCTTGCCACCAGTAGCTAGCTTCTGACTTCAGCATAAAGGTTGCAAATGCCGTCTTCTGGTCCTCATTGACCCTAGCGACATCAAACACCTTCTCCATCTCCATGACCCAGGTTTGTGCCTCGATCGGATTCATAGAGCCGTGATATTCCGGAGGTCCGACAGCCTTGAAATCTTTAAAAGTCGTAGCCTGAGCTTGGGGTTGATTCGTGAATTCTCCAGTTAATAGATTCACTAACTGCTGCATTGGGTTAGTGTTAGCTTCTTCGTTGTTTGTAGATCCCTCAGGAGTTTGTTGACGGGTTGGTTGTCTTCTTGGCGGCATCTTACTGTTAAAAATTCACGCTATTAGATTATTATTCAATTCTTAAACATTTAAGTCTTAACTTAAACATTTATAGACTATACTTAAACACATAACACATCTGATAAACTTTCACATTTTATTCATTTACTGCTTCAAAACATAATAGGAATAGCATCGTGGTTATTTACATCAAATTATCTATCCTGAAATCACAAAGTTCCAGGATTACATCATTATTCTATCCCATTATATAAACTGGGATTAACAACTTATTAACTCATAAATTTCATAATAACACAACTAATCATAATCTATGATGGCATCCCACGACGCACAGCTTCCTGGCGTTCCTGCTCTATAATACGAGTCACCATCCTTCGATCCACCATATTTGGATGACGATGAACTCGATCCAGAGCTCTATCCACTGTGGAGTGAAAAATATACTCCATATCATCAATCTTGGCCTTCTTTGACCGCACCTCACATTCAACACGATCTGCGCGGTTAGCCTCCCTCAACCAAGCGGTCTCAGCTCTCGCCCGCTTAGCTGACTCCTCTTTCAACTCATCTCGTACAATTTCATTTCTGGCTATCAGCTGTCCTCGTCGATACTCAGACTGTGCTAGCCTCTACTCAGCCTCAGCAAGACGTGATGAAAGGTCTTGGATCTCAGCATCCTTCTGCTCTAGAGTGACTTGACGTTCCGCAGCCTGTCCCTCTAACTCCTCCTTTTCACTCTCTACATGAACCAGCTTCCATTCCACGTCTCCAAGACATATATCGAGCTCCTCAATCTCACTACTCTTCTGCTCCAAGGCAGTCTGTCGCTCTGCCAGCTGCCTCTCTAATTCCTCCACTCTGTCCTGCAACTCTATGTTGCGATCATACACCTGCTCGTACATCTGAACACCTAAGGAAGATAGTGATATCCCCTCAGGGTCCTCCTCCTCCTCAACCTCTTCAGGTTCCTCCTCAGGGTCCTCCTCAGGGTCAGTCTCAGGCTCATACTCGTGGCCTGTAACTGTAATCAATGGGGATGGCTCTCTCTGCACTAGCTGCTCATGAACTACGTGAATATCTCGGGACTCCTCTTCCCTAGCCTGGCTGGGCTCTCCTCTATCAGTCATCCTGACAACAAAATTTTAAATTTTAATTACTAATCGATAATACTCGCGAGCACATAAGTTTCTTATCAAATAAGCACATAGCACATAATCGTTTTATTGTCTTTTATGAATTTCTGTAATTCATTCCTTAGAACTCGATAAGAGTTTATCACCACTATATTCTCTATCTTCTAAAAGGCTACTACCCTAAGGTTTTCCCCACCTAAAGGTTCATAACCTACAGCTCTGATACCAACCTGTGACACCCCCAAATCCAGGTACTTAATTCCCACAGATTTGGTGTTCACTATCTCATTCATTCACATCTAACTACCCATAATCAAGAACAATTAAAATAAACTTAAAGAAACATCTGCCCAAAATGGGTTACATCACCAAACTATTAAATAATCAAATCCCAGGTTATCTTAACCTTAATACATCAAATGCGGAATAAAATAATTTTAAACAAGTCTTGAATACAAATAAATATCAAGTGGATAATAAATCTCTTGCTACTTTGGCATCTTGCCCTTGCCTTTACTCGTGGACGGTTCGTCCTGCTTTTCTAGCTTAGCTGCAATGATTAATGCAAGAGTGAGCAAACAATTGCCCACAAGTACGATAACAATAATGTTTAAATGAAATAGATTTCAACTGAGGAATAATAATTTTCTAAATCTCGGTCAATAAATGATCAAAGTCTAAAAGCTCGTTTGAATGCTCGATTCAAAGAAAAAAATAGATTTCAAGATTTAGAAATTATATCTGAGGGTCACAAGACCTCGAACTATGTCCTAGGTTAACAAGTATTTCTACAGGAACCTTTAACAGTCATATAGACTATGGACCAACATCTCGTACTCAGGGGGATCAGCCCTTTGTACAATGTATTGTGCACAAACATTTTAACGCTGTCGCGTAAATAATCCCCTATATAAGGGTTTTTAATCTCAGTTTATCGTCTGAATCCGTACCAAAAGGAACTTGGCTTGGAACAAGTATAGAAAATATTCTAAGTCTTTGAAACGCTCATCAACTAAGGACTAGCTGATTCAATAAGGGTTTGCTAGTCTAGTTCATCAATAGAGTTTGTTCAATAGAACTATACTCGAAATTTGAATAACAACAATGACTGGAATAAAGCTTAAGTACGTAGCATGATAGTAACCTTGCTTGAATATCAATAAGCTAAGGTCATAAGCATGCTCAATATAAATGAACTTGCATTGAATAAATTAACAAGTTAAAAGGAAAGAATAACTTGCTATAAGTAATTTTAAAGTTTAAGGAAGGAAAACTTGCTCAACGTAAAAGTAATAAGTTGAGATAAGGAACTTGCCTCAAGCGTAGATTACAAATTTAAGTAATTCACGATCCTTAAACAACCTATACATTTAATTATAAAATGGTAACATAATTAGTCACAAGACAAAAAGTATTATAGGTTTGCTCTTTATCTCATTTTATTATAATATCTCATTTAGCATACTATAACAAACAAGTATCAACCATCTTGAAATTTCATTAATCACTTAATACATTAATAGAAGTTTAATTCTGTATCATAACTTCCAAGAAAAGAAAACAAAATAATAATAATAAAAAAAAAAAAAATTTACAGCAGTGATTCTCGCCGGGGCGGGAATTCCCTTAACAAAACTCTCGCCGGGGCGAAGATTCCTTTGCATTTTTCTCGTCGGGGCGAGAGACTCGGCAGTCGTCTTCCCCAGCTCGCGAACAGTGAAAACTTAGGCCAAATTTAGCCAAAATTTTCCAAATTCTACCATCCAGTAAACAAATTAAATATACCCAGACATCATATATGATACAAAACATTTACCCAACATGTTTCTAACCAATCTAAGCATTATAAAACACATAATCAACCAATTTAAAACCAAAAATTCACTGTTAAAACCAAATATTCAAGTTTTAACCATTCTCATGAAATTAAACACTGTAACTTCATCTTTCAACCAATTAAAACCATTCTTCTTGCATTATTCTTGTTTTTCATCATACAATCATAAACAATTATTAATTCACCGATTAATAACCAAATTGAATAATCAATTTTCATACAAATATGCCATACATGAAATAAAGCTCTGTAAAACTAAGAACTCAATTCTAAAGCATATCTTCATGAATTAATACTTCTAAATTAATTATTATTCATCATGTAATCATCTAACACATGATTACTATCAAATACACCAAGTAATTCATGTTTTAAGCAAATAAATTTTATACAGAGAACTAAAATAATGAAATACAGGAAAGAACTTAAAAAGGATTATACCTTCAATTGTTTAGAAAATTTGATTAAACCTCCTTGCTTGAATTCTTACTCCAATCTCCAAACTTTTCTCACAATTTCTCTCTTTTCTCTCAACTCTCAAATTCACAGAATTCTCTCAATTCTAACTCTCTCAATACTCTGTTCTTTGCTCTTCTTTCTTTTCTTTCTTAACTGACGTAGTTTAGAAAAATAAAACTGATAAAAAAATAAATACTGATAATTAATATAATAACGTATAATCTAAATTTAATCCATCAGTTTAAAATTTCAAAAGCCATAAGGCTATGTTTGGCAATTACAAAATAAAATAACCCATTATTCTAACTAAAGGTCTTAAGGCCTTGTTTGGTAAAACACAAATAAAATAATCCATTATTTCCAAACAAAAGTCATAGGGCCTTGTTTGGTAAAACTGAATTAAACACTTTCTTATTTATTTTAATAAATCACCATAACATATAGTTTTAAAATGTCACACTTCTAATTTAATTGAACTTATTATTAAATAAATTCAATTAAACCTTATTAACTAAATTAATAACTTATTTAACAAATAACAATAATACCAAATAAATTCTCTTATTCAAATAAATCATTTATTCAAATAAACCTTTTCATCATCTAATTTAATTATTAAATTAAATTAGAATAATCATAACAAATCACATTCAAATAACATTTAACATTATTAAACTTAACATATACCCATTCCACAAAAACTTAATAAATTATTTATTTAGCTCAATAAATTAATAAAAATATTTATATAACTCAATAAATATTTTTATCCAATCACAAAAATTGCATTCGTTACATCTTTCCCTCCTTGAAAGGATTCTGTCCCCAGAATCATAACGCAATTAAATCGTCCGTTACATTCTCCCCTCCTTACAAAGATTCTGTCCCCAGAATCGCAATATAAAGACTAAACAAATAATTGAGGAAAATTTTGCATCATTATCTCTTCGAGTTCTCACGTTGCTACTTCAGCACTGTGGTTCCTCCATATTACCTTAACAGAAGGTATCACTTTATTTCTAAGAACTTGCTCCTTCCTGTCCACTATCTGAACAGGTATCTCTTCATAAGACAAATCTTTCTCAAACTGTATTGGTTCATACTCTATTACATGTTTATAATCAGACTTATACGGTCGTAGCACCGATATGTGGAATACATTATGAATGTGGCCTAACTCAGGAGGTAAAGCTACCTCATAAGCTACCTCACCCACCCGTTTCAACACTTCAAAGGGTCCAATGAATCGCGGACTAAGCTTACACTTTTTACCAAATCTGATTTTTCCCTTCCAGGGAGATACTTTGAGGAACACAAAGCTCCCGACTTCAAATTCGCGATTTTGTCTGTGTTGATCAGCATACTTCTTCTATCTGTCTTGAGCGGCTATTAGTCTGGCTCTTATCATCTTGACAATTTCAGCAGTTTGTTGTACCAGCTCGGGTCCCAATAGTCGTCGTTCACCAACCTCATCCCAGCATAATGGAGTTCTGCATTTCCTTCCATACAATGCTTCGTAGGGCGGCATGCCAATACTAGCGTGATGACTATTGTTGTAAGCAAACTCGACCAGAGGTAAATGATCATCCCAATTGCCTTTAAAATCCATGACGCACGCCCGAAGCATATCCTCCAACGTCTGAATTGTTCTTTCGCTCTGGCCATCGGTTTGAGGATGATAGGCTGTACTCATTCTCAACTACGTTCCCAAGCAAGCTTGCAAACTCCTCCAAAATTTTGATGTGAATCGTGGATCTCCGTCTGACACAATTGATACTGGAACACCGTGCCTCGAAATAATTTCCTTGACATATAACTTCGCCAGCTGATCCAAAGTAAATCTGATTTTAATCGGCAAGAAATGCGCTGATTTTGTCAATCTGTCAACTATAACCCATATTGCGTCATAACCCTTCTGAGTAGTCGAAAACCCTACCACAAAGTCCATTGTGATATGCTCCCACTTCCATTCGGGTATCTCCAAGGGCTGTAGCAAACCACTTGGTCGTTGATGCTCCGCTTTAACTCTCTGACAAGTGAGACACTTCGTAACACACTCGGCAACCTCTCTTTTCATGTTTGGCCACCAAAAATGAAAGTAGTATGCACACAAGCCAATCATATTTGATATGATGTAGCATATACTTTGTAATCTTATTCGGTTGTTAAAAGGCATTTTACATTATCTACATAGTGCTATTATATTAAATGTGATAAACCCATAGTTTTGAGCAATGCTTTTAGAATAATGATGGTGATCATGCTAATGAGATCTAAATTCTAGATAGGTCACAAACTTAAATTGTTCCTAATCGATGGATTACTAAAAAGGAGATTAGTGAATCCGGATAGATTAGTACATACGTTGCTTGCTCTTATGAAGAGAATGATTGATCTCATAATCATTTGTGTGGAGACACTAAAGCAAATATGTAGGTGCTTATTAGAGAATAAGTTCACTGAACGTGGCTCGCTAAGGAATACCTAATGGAGTTTTACTCGCCTATCAATAGGAATTCCTCTAGTGATAGTAGTACAAGTGATCCTTGGACTTGAGATCATCATAGTATCTTGTGTATGATGAGTTACACTTTGACATGTCCCTTAAGACCTTTAGGGTATATCAAAGGGTATGATTGGGTATAATAAGTTGTACATAGAAATAGGTGAATGATCAACAAAGAATCTACCACTTCTAGTAAAAGGAGAGAATGTCCTATGTGATTCGATAAATGACAACTCAGAAGTCTTTGGCCAAAACAGAATGAAATTAGAAAAGAGTTTCTAATTTGCATTAATTAGAGTTGTGCATTTTAGAATCGAAATACATATAATTAAATAAAATAAGACTTGACAGTAATTCCATGTCTTATATTTAATTGGGACATTGTATGGTAGAAGGATTGAATTGTACGGTAACTATGCACTGAAAGGTTCTTTTATGATTAATGTTGAAATCTATATTATCTGGAAAGTCGTTGATCGCTAAGGGGGTTTACCCTTATTGTAGAATAAATATTATTTATTTAAATGAATTAAATAGTTTAATTTATTTATTTAAATAAGATTAGAATTGTTCTAATTGATTTATTCACAACCGGTTTAATATGGAGAACCTAAAGGGTCACACCGCAAAAGGAAAATATTTATTTAAGAAGTAAATGGCATAATTGTAATAATAAGTTAAGTGTATTTAATTTAGTCTGTGGAGATAGAATAAATTAAATAGCTTAATATTTATTATTTAATATTTTAGAAATATAAAATATAAATTAATAAGAGGAGTCTTATTATTATTATTACTATTACTATTATTGAATTCCTAATAGGGATTGGGAATTAATTAATAGAAGTACTCTCACATGAATTCCTAATTGGATTAGGAGTTTAATTAGAATAGAAACCCTAATCCTAAATAGTTTAGGGAAGGGTTTTCCAACATCTATAAATAAGAGAAGTCTTATCATAGATTGGGGTTACACACTCTTGCATAAGAATTGTAGAGAGTACTTACAATTTCTTTAGAGATAGAAATTAGGGTTTTGCTAACACCCATCTTCTTGAATATGTATTATTCCTTGGTGGATCACCTCTAGAGGCCAAACACTTGGGTGGCTAACGTTGATCAAAGGAAGGAATTTAATCGGTGGAATTCAAGGAGAACGCGAAGGAATTGGAGGTGAACTTGTACCTGAGGAAGCTAGAATTCTACAAGGGTATAATTCTTATTCTCCATCTCTTTCGTTTAATTAATAATTGTGCATAAAGAAAGATAATGGTGATGGTTTGTATAAAATTTTAAAATCTGATTTATCGCGCTTCCGCTTTATTAATGTAATTTGATTGCATGTTCGCGTTATACAAACCTAACAGTGGTATCAAGAGCCAAACTTTATGCGAATTATTAATTGTTTTGATTCTGTATATACATTGATATGTGTTAAGAACAATTTAATTGGGCATAATTGTTTGTGTAAAATTATTTTATTTTTTTTATTTTATTTTTTTATTTTTTTTGATTTTATTTATTTTCAATTAAGATAAAAGGTTTATTTTGAATTGGAATATAATTAAAATTAAAAGCTTTATTTGAACATGGAATTGGATTCTACGTTAACTAGAATAAAGGAGTTTGTTCATATATGGAATAGGATTCTATGTTTCCTAGAATAAAGGAGTTTATTCACATATGGAATAGGATTCCATGTTTCCTAGAATAAAGGAGTTTATTCACATATGGAATAGGATTCCATGTTTCCTTTAAAAATAAAGATGTTTATTTTGATAAGGAATAGGATTCAACATATTTTATTTTCTAACAATTTTAAGTTAAAAATAAAGGTGTTTATTTTAAACTTGAAATTGGTTTCCATATTAATTAAAATAAAGGAGTTTATTTTGATTTGGAATTTGATTAAAAATAAAGGAGTTTATTTTTATTCAAAAAAAATTGGATAAATTAAAATAAAAGAGTTTATTTTGATTTGGAATATGATTAAAATAAAGAAGTTTATTTTAATTGAAATTGGATTTCATGATAACTAATTAGAGTTGGAATTGGATTCCATGATAACTAATTGGAGTTGAAATTGAATTTTATACTAACTAATATTGCCCATTAAATGATATCAATGCATATATGGAATGGTTTCAATATTCATGGGATGAATGTTATTTATTGATACATATAGAGATATGTATGATAATAAATAGGGATTGATTATGGACTATTGACCAATGTGTGATTGGATTTATTTTAGTGGATGCTTGAATGTAATGGGTTTTTTATAAATGGGGTCTGCGTACCTCGTCTTCTCTAATTTTTTTCTTAATGTAAATTCTATCTCCCTCCTATGTACTTCCCCTTGACTGCTGATCAAGGTTTCTATTTATTGTAAATAGTTTTTGTAATAGGACTAGTTAGAATTAATTTTGAAAAATTGAAGACAAAGGAGCAAGGAGCGCTTGAAGAGCCGTTTGTAATGGAGCCCGGGTTTAAATGTAATAGTTATATTTAAATTTAATTCTTGCACCCTAGATTTGACCTTTTGGTTCACTTGGTGGCTCTAGTGAACTAAACTAGAATAAAAGTCCATAATCAATCCGGGTAGAATATAGTATTCTATATGTGCATGCTTACTATATATATATTATATATTATCCAACATGTTTCGCATGTAAAATAATATGACGCGTATTTTATATATATATGTACATGCGCGCTAAACAAGATGAGACTAATAATAACAAACCCCTCAAACAAATTATATTAAGTCCTAAGCGTTCAAAGATATTTGGAATATCGAACGTCGCCTTCTAGCATGGTAAAGCGATAGAGTATTAAATATTTAATATAAGTTTGTTGTGTCACACAAGGCAAGTATTAAATATTTAAGATGTTACTTTATCACATTTGATGCTTATACATAGACTGAACGATGCTGTTTTGTTGTGTCACACAAGGACAGTGTTTTTCTTTCGAATATATGGAAGTGCTAGGTTGGACTTAACTTGGATAATTTTGATTCGGATGTGTCACACTTGATCAAAATAATCTAAGAGGCAAATTAAAAGGAGTTACATAGTGATGTAATTGACAATAGTTGTCTACCTATTTATTTATATATCGTTTGTTGTGTCACACAAGGCTATATACATTTGAAATGGGATCCTTATTCTCACTAGCAAATCTTTATTTAGATTTGCCGAACTGTATATTGAGGGTAATAGTGGGAGATACCAATTTAAAATAAAGACCTAATTTATTTTGGTAATTAATTAAGAAATGAGTGTATGATAAAATATTGTTAAACTACAAATTCATTTACAGAATTTTACGATGTCTAATTCACTATCACTGCGGAGCATATTAGATGCTAATTAATCGGACCAAATTAAAAGGACTGGTTAAAGAATTTGAGAATAGTTCTCAAGGCTAAAAAGCTATCTTATGTCCTTAATACGCTTATCCCTGCAATGGTTGCAGACAATGCCTCTGAGGAAGAGATTTCTACTTTTAGAAAGTGGCAAGATGATGCACAGTTGGCTCAATGCATCATGCTCGCATCCATGAGTAACGAGCTTCAGCGTCAGCATGAAACTATGGATGCTCCTACTATACTCCTGCACCTTCAAGGAGTTGAAGGGTGAGGAAAGTAGGACTATTAGATATCAGATATCTAAGGAGCTCTTCCGATCTAGAATAACCGATGGCACTACAGTATAGATAAATGTTCTCAAAATGATCAATCTGATTGAACAATTGGGACAACTAGATTTTAATGGATGGAGAGTTGATCTTGCAATCACTTCCTGACTCTTTCTCACAAATTGTTGTGAATTTCCACATGAACAAGCTATATGTCAGCCTGCCTGAGTTGCTTAAACATGTTGAAAACTGTAAAGAGTCACTTTCCAACCAAGAAAGACCAAGCCTTACTGGTAGATGATTCTTCCAGGAAGCGTGGGAAAAAGAGGGCCAAAGGATGTTCTTAAAAGAAGAACAATTCAAAGAAGGTAAATGGAAAGGTAAAAATAAAGGACAATAAGAACAAGACTGATGCAGATAGCAAAGGAGTTTGCTTCCACTGTAATAAGCCTGGATACTGGAAAGTAAACTGTAAGGAGAATCTTGCAGAGGGTAACCAGAAGAAGCTTAATGAAGCTTCGGTTACAGATATAGATTTGTTCATGATTGAAATAAATTTTTTCTGTAAATCAAGGTTCTACTTGGGTATTGGATACCGGCTGTAGTTCTCACATATGTAATCCAATGCAGAGACTAAGCAGAAGTAGAAAGCTAAACAAAGATTAAGTAAATCTTATGTGTGGGAATGGAGCAAAGGTTGTTGCATTAACCATAGGAACTTATAGTCTAGCATTACCTACGGGCAAGTCTATTAAGTTAATAAGTTGTTATTATGTTCCAGTTCTCTTTAGAAACATTATTACTTCCGTTGTTGGACAATGAAGGTTTTGGTATTATATTTAAGAACAATTGTTGTTCTATTTATAACGATAATATTTTGTTTGAAACTGGAAGATTACTTGATAGACTTTATAAACTTGACCTACATGAAAAATAATTTTGCAAATTGAACAAACTAGTAAAAGAAAAGGAGATGATCATTCAAAGAGTTGAATATGTGTATTTGATAAAATACAAATCTGAATCATTTGAAAGGTTCAAAGAATTCAGAAGTGAAACATATTGACAAAGTATTAAGATTCTTTGATCAGATCGAGGAAAGAATACTTGTGCAATGAGTTTCTAGATCATCTCAAAATGGTATTTTCTCATAATGGATACCTTCTGATACGCAATAATTGATTGGTGTATCTAAAAGGAGAAATTGTACCTTGTTGGACATGGTGCAGTCCATAATGATTTTTACCGACATTCTAGTATCCATCTAGGGTTATGCCCTAGAAACGGCTGCATATCTACATAATAAGGTAACCTCAAAATCCGGCCCCAAGACTGCATAAAAGTTATGGATAGGGAGGATTCCTAATCTTAAGTATGTTAAGATAAGGGTTGACTAGCTTATGTGAAAAGGTTTCAAAGATAAGTTTGGGACAAAATCTGACAAGTGCAGACTTGTGGGATATCCTAAAGTAAGTTTAGGGTATTATTATTATAATCCTACACGTTGCCTTCTTAGATAAAGGTGTTTATCATTGAAGGAGCTAGTGGGAGGGTAAAAGATCTTGAAGGAGTTCAAGAACCACAAAGCACTTTACGTCGAATCGAGGAACCTGTAGATAGACCTATTGTACCACAACCGAATCGTAAATCTGGAAAAGTACCGAAGATACCTGGGAGGTATGGATTCATCATAGAGGATGATGATGAGGTACGCATCATAGAGGATGATGATCCAGTTATATACGATGAGGCTATGAGTAGAAGACACTCAGAGAAATGGCAGATGGCCATGAAATCCGAAATGGACTCCATGTATGAGAACCAAGTATAGACTCTGGTTACTCCATAAAAGGGCATAGTGCCTAGAGTGTGAATAAGGGTCTTTAAGAGAAAGACTAGGGCAAATGGCAAGGTGGAGACCTATAAGACCAGACCCGTTTAAAAGGTTTCAAATAAAGTCAAGGAGTTGACTGTGATAAAACCTTATTATTGGGTAATGCTCAAGTCCATTTGGATTTTGCTTGTGATTGCAGCTTATTACGAAATATGGCAAAAATGGATGTGGAGACACCCTTCCTCAATGAAGACTTGAGGAGAATGTATGTATGATACAGCCAGAGGAATTTGTTTCAAAGGTTGAAGCATATTGTGTTTTAAGCTACAATGATCCATTTATGGATTGAAGCAAGCTTCTCAAAAATGGAACATTCATTTTGATGAGACAATCAAAAGAGTTTGATTTGATCAAAAATGAGAATGAACCTAGTGTGTACAAAAGGGTAAGTGGGAGCACTGTGATATTCTTGGTATTATATGTTGATATACTACCGACAAGGAATAACACACCAATGCTACAATCAGTAAAGATAAAATTGTCTAAACATTCCTCCATGAATGACTTGGGAGGAGCATCCTATAAATTGGGGATAGAAATCTATATAGATAGATTTAAAAGGATGTTCGGCTTGACCTAATGAACGTATATTCATTCGATGCTAAAGGCGTTTAGCATGGCAAACTCCAAGAAAGGTCTCATGATGATGAGTCGTGGAGTGTATCTCTCTAAAATTGTCCCCAATTAAAATAGAGATCGCATGAGTTACTATCATATATACAGTGAATATACAAGGCCTGATGTTGATCAGTCATATTCTGGAGAAGATCATTGTAAGACAGTGATAAACATCTTTAAGTACTTAACCGGTACTGAAGATGTGATCATGATTCAAGGTAGGTCTGAATAAAAAACTAGAGGGCTTAACAGATTCAAGTTTTTCAGACTGACCAAGACGATAACAAATCCACTTTAAAGTAAATCGTTACCTTGAAAGGTGGTGCAGTAAATTGGAAAGGTTCCAAACAGTAAAGAGTTGCTTGTTTAGTGATAAAGACAAAGTATATAGCTGTAAATGAAGCTGCAAGTTGATTGTTTGGATGAAAAGTTCATTACAGAACTAGGAATAGTTCCTAAGTCTCATCTTGGATTCAAACATGTATTGCGACACTTTCATTTGATTAGTGGAATCAATTGAAAGAGGAGAAGTAACTATAGAGATAGTGGACTCTCAAGAACAACATTGCATATCCATTTACTAAAGCTTTATCCAAACAGTAGGATGATCGTCACTTAGAGAAGAAGGGTATTAGATACCATGACGATTAGCTTTAGTGCAAGTGGGAGATTGAAAGTAGTATGCACACAAGCCAATCATATTTGATATGATGTAGCATATACTTTGTAATCTTATTCGGTTGTTAAAAGGCATTTTACATTATCTACATAGTGCTGTTATATTAAATGTGATAAACCCATAGTTTTGAGCAATGCTTTTAGAATAATGATGGTGATCATGCTAATGAGATCTAAATTCTAGATAGCTCACAAACTTAAATTGTTCCTAATCGATGGATTACTAAAAAGGGGATTAGTGAATCCAGATAGATTAGTACATACGTTGCTTGCTCTTATGAAGAGAATGATTGATCTCATAATCATTTGTGTGGAGACACTAAAGCAAATATGTAGGTGCTTATTAGAGAATAAGTTCACTGAACGTGGCTCGCTAAGGAATACCTAATGGAGTTTTACTCGCCTGTCAATAGGAATTCCTCTAGTGATAGTAGTACAAGTGATCCTTGGACTTGAGATCATCATAGTATCTTGTGTATGATGAGTTATACTTTGACATGTCCCTTAAGACCTTTAGGGTATATCAAAGGGTATGATTGGGTATAATAAGTTGTACATGGAAATAGGTGAATGATCAACAAAGAATCTACCACTTCTAGTAAAAGGAGAGAATGTCCTATGTGATTCGATAAATGACGACTCAGAAGTCTTTGGCCAAAGCAGAATGAAATTAGAAAAGAGTTTCTAATTTGCATTAATCAGAGTTGTGCATTTCAGAATCGAAATACATATAATTAAATAAAATAAGACTTGACAGTAATTTCATGTCTTATATTTAATTGGGACATTGTATGGTAGAAGGATTGAATTGTACGGTAACTATGCACTGAAAGGTTCTTTTATGATTAATGTTGAAATCTATATTATCTAGAAAGTCGTTGATCGCTAAGGGGGCTTACCCTTATTGTAGAATAAATATTATTTATTTAAATGAATTAAATAGTTTAATTTATTTATTTAAATAAGATTAGAATTGTTCTAATTGATTTATTCACAACCGGTTTAATATGGAGAACCTAAAGGGTCACAACGCAAAAGGAAAATATTTATTTAAGAAGTAAATGGCATAATTGTAATAATAAGTTAAGTGTATTTAATTTAGTCTATGGAGATAGAATAAATTAAATAGCTTAATATTTATTATTTAATATTTTAGAAATATTAAATATAAATTAATAAGAGGAGTCTTATTATTATTATGACTATTACTATTATTGAATTCCTAATAGGGATTGGGAATTAATTAATAGAAGTACTCTCACATGAATTCCTAATTGGATTAGGAGTTTAATTAGAATAGAAACCCTAATCCTAAATAGTTTAGGGAAGGGTTTTCCAACATCTATAAATAAGAGAAGTCTTATCATAGATTGGGGTTACACACTCTTGCATAAGAATTGTAGAGAGTACTTACAATTTTTATAGAGATAGAAACTAGGGTTTTGCCAACACCCATCTTCTTGAACATGTATTATTCCTTGGTGGATCACCTCTAGAGGCCAAACACTTGGGTGGCTAACGTTGATCAAAGGAAGGAATTTAATCGGTGGAATTCAAGGAGAACGCGAATGAATTGGAGGTGAACTTGTACCTGAGGAAGCTAGAATTCTACAAGGGTATAATTCTTATTCTCCATTTCTTTCGTTTAATTAATAATTGTGCATAAAGAAAGATAATGGTGATGGTTTGTATAAAATTTTAAAATCTGATTTTATCGCGCTTCCGCTTTATTAATGTAATTTGATTGCATGTTCGCGTTATACAAACCTAACAAAAAATGTTGGCGAAGATCCTGGTACATTTTTGTACTTCCCAGGTGAATCGAAAATCTTGAACTGTGAGCTTCGTTCAAAATCTCTTCTCTGATCTCTGGCACTGACGGAACCCAGATTCTGCCCTCAAATCTCAGCATTCCTTCGGTATCGATTTTATATTTGAGCTCTTCACCTTCAAGCACTCTTTTCCGTATATTAATACACTCCTCATCCTTGAGCTGCGCTTCCTTGACTTTTTCCACCAAAGTTGGTTGAGTTTCCATCTGGAACAATTTTTCATTAGGCTCTGCCAGATTCTTCACCTCTAACTCCAATTTAGCCATTTCCGCAACGAGCTTCTCCTAATCAGTTAAAAAAAATAGTTTCTCCCGACCTTTTCTACTCAAAGCGTCAGCAACCACATTAGCCTTTCCCGGATGGTATAGAATTTCACAATCATAATATTTGATCAATTCTATCCATCTCCTCTGCCGCATATTCAAATCCTTCTGCGTGAAAATATACTTCAGACTTTTATGGTCTGTATATATTTCACACTTCTCCCCATAGAGATAGTGCCTCCAGATTTTCAAAGCAAACACCACGGCTGCTAACTCCAAATCATGGGTCGGATACACTTTTTCATAGTCTTTTAGTTGGCGCGATGCATATGCAATAACCTTACCATTCTGCATCAACACACAACCAAGTCCTTTATGTGATGCTTCACTGTACACCACAAAATTTCATGTATCATCTGGTAAAGACAACACAGGTGCCGAACTTAGTCTCTTCTTCAGTTCTTGGAAACTCTCTTCGCACTTCTCCGTCCAAACAAACTTCACTGACTTTCTTGTTAAATTTGTCAACGGAGTGGCGATCCTGGAAAAATCTTGAATAAAACGCATGTAGTATCCTGCCAAACCAAGGAAACTCCTCACTTCTGACGGTGTCTTCGGCTGATCTCAGTTCATTACAGCCTCGACTTTTGCTGGATCCACCGAAATCCCGTCTTTATCAATAACATGTCCAAGAAATTGAACACGCTCCAACCAAAATTCGCACTTTGAAAATTTTGCATACAATTTCTCCTTCCTTAATGCCTCCAACGTCACCCTTAAATGTTCCACGTGTTCTTCTTGGGTTTTGGAGTAAACCAAAATGTCGTCTATGAATACCACCACAAACTTATCCAGAAATGGTTTGAACACCCTATTCATTAAGTCCATGAATGCTGCAGGCGCATTCGTTAAACCAAATAACATAACCAAAAACTCATAGTGACCATATCTAGTTCGAAATGCCGTCTTTGGTATGTCTTCCTTTCTCACCTTCAACTGATGGTATCCACTTCGCAGATCTATCTTCGAAAAATATCTTGCTCCCTTCAATTGGTCAAACAGGTCATCGATTCTTGGCAACGGGTACTTGTTTTTTATCGTGACCTTGTTCAATTCTCTATAATCAATGCAAAGACACATTGATCCATCCTTCTTCTTAACAAACAATACCGGCGCTCCCCATGGCGAAACGCTCGGTTGAATATACTTCTTATCTAGCAACTCTTGCAATTGCACCATCAACTCCTTCATCTCTACCGGAGCCATTCTATATGGGGCTTTTGATGTAGGGGCTGTACCCGGTGCTAAATCAATTACAAACTCGATTTCCCTATCTGGCGGTAATCCTGGCAAATCATCAGGAAACACGTTCGCAAAATCCCTTACTACCGGTATCTCCTCCAGCTTCACACTCACCTTCCTGGTATCGACTATGTAGGCTAGATATCCTACACATCCTTGTCTCAACATCTTTCTGGCCTGCATCATCGTCAGACAACTCGTTTGACTAGGCGACTTGCTGCCATAAAACACTACCTTTGACGGAGTCATAAGGTTCACACACTTCTTTTGACAATCAATAACTGCCCCATGGTTGAACAACCAATCCATTCCCAGAATGACGTCAAACTCCCCAAGACGAATTGGGATCAAGTTGACAGTCATCACATGACCCTTAATATCTACCAGACAGTTCTTGTGGACAAACTTAACAGGAAGCACCTCCCTATTCGCAATTTCTATATTCATAGGGTAATCTAATTCTTCCTGAGGTAACTCTAATTTCTTAGCAAAATCATCGGATATAAATGAGCAAGTAGCACCCGAGTCAAACAATACATAAGCATTAACATTATTGACTGGAATGATACCTGACACTACATCCTTTGATTGCACAACATCCTGCACCGTCATATTGAACGTTCGAGCGGTAGGTCGGTTGGGCTGTGCCGGTCCTGTGATAGTAAGATTGCCACCACCGTTGTTTCCTTTTCCTGCACTGGCTCCACCTGTAGTTGCTTTCTTAGGACAGTCTCGGGCAAAGTGATCCTTCGACCCGCAAATGAAACATGCTCCTTTCTTCGAATTAGGGCAATTTGGTGAAATATGACCCTCTTGTCCACAGTTGAAGCATACCCTCTTACCCTTCAAACAAGCACCCATATGGCTCTTTCCACAGTTGCTGCACACCTCCACCTTCTTCTTCTGATTACCCTGTTGACTTCCCGCAAAGTTTCTATCGTTCCATTTCCTCTTCTGATTACTGCCCCCATGGCTACCACTTGCCTTGTTTTCACTTTCATTCTTCTTCTTCCTCTGCTCCTGATTGTACTTGGACAACGCATCACTGCCTCCTTCAGCGATAATTGCCTTTTCTAACACCGCCGCAAATGAGTTCAGTTGAAACAATAAAACTCGACCATATAACCAGGGCTTCAATCCCTGCTCAAATCTCCTAGCCTTTTGCTCATCCGTGTTGACTTGGTATGGCGCAAACCTCGCCAACTCGTTGAATTTTGCTGCATACTCAGGTACCGTCATATTACCTTGCTTCAGCTCTAGAAACTGCACCTCCATCTGATTCTGAGCACTTGCCAGAAAGTAAGTCTCGAAAAATATCTCCTTAAATCGCTCCCACAGAATAATCCCTTGCCCACCTCGGGTCTGATTAGCTTGCCACTAGTAGCTAGCTTCTGACTTCAGCATAAAGGTTGCAAATGCCGTCTTCTGGTCCTCATTGACCCTAGCGACATCAAACACCTTCTCCATCTCCATGACCCAGGTTTGTGCCTCGATCGGATTCATAAAGCCGTGATATTCCGGAGGTCCGACAGCCTTGAAATCTTTAAAAGTCGTAGCCTGAGCTTGGGGTTGATTCGCGAATGCTCCAATTAATAGATTCACTAACTGCTGCATTGGGTTAGTGTTAGCTTCTTCGTTGTTTGTAGATCCCTCAGGAGTTTGTTGACGGGTTGGTTGTCTTCTTGGCGGCATCTTACTGTTAAAAATTCGCGCTATTAGATTATTATTCAATTGCTTAAACATTTAAGTCTTAACTTAAACATTTATAGACAATACTTAAACACATAACACATCTGATAAACTTTCACATTTTATTCATTTATTGCTTCAAAACATAATAGGAATAGCATCGTGGTTATTTACATCAAATCATCTATCCTGAAATCACAAAGTTCCAGGATTACATCATTATTCTATCCCATTATATAAACTGGGATTAACAACTTATTAACTCATAAATTTCATAATAACACAACTAATCATAATCTATGATGACATCTCACGACGCACAGCTTCCTGGCATTCCTGCTCCATAATACGAGTCTGGATGACGATGAACTCGATCCAGAGCTCTATCCACTGTGGAGTGAAAAATATACTCCATATCATCAATCTTGGCCTTCTTTGACCGCACCTCACATTCAACACGATCTGCGCGGTTAGCCTCCCTCAACCAAGCGGTCTCAGCTCTCGCCCGCTTAGCTGACTCCTCTTTCAACTCATCTCGTACAATTTCATTTCTGGCTATCAGCTGTCCTCGTCGATACTCAGACTGTGCTAGCCTCTGCTCAGCCTCAGCAAGACGTGATGAAAGGTCTTGGATCTCAGCATCCTTCTGCTCTAGAGTGACTTGACGTTCCGCAGCCTGTTCATCTAACTCCTCCTTTTCACTCTCTACATGAACCAGCTTCCATTCCACGTCTCCAAGACGTATATCGAGCTCCTCAATCTCACTACTCTTCTGCTCCAAGGCAGTCTGTCGCTCTGCCAGTTGCCTCTCTAACTCCTCCACTCTGTCCTGCAACTCTATGTTGCGATCAAACACCTGCTCGTACATCTGAACACCTAAGGAAGATAGTGATATCCCCTCAGGGTCCTCCTCATCCTCAACCTCTTCAGGTTCCTCCTCAGGGTCCTCCTCAGGGTCAGTCTCAGGCTCATACTCGTGGCCTGTAACTGTAATCAATGGGGATGGCTCCCTCTACACTAGCTGCTCATGAACTACGTGAATATCTCGGGACTCCTCCTCCCTAGCCTGGCTGGGCTCTCCTCTATCAGTCATCCTGACAGCAAAATTTTAGGTTTTAATTACTAATCGATAATACTCGCGAGCACATAAGTTTCTTATCAAATAAGCACATAGCACATAATCATTTTATTGAATTTTATGAATTTCCGTAATTCATTCCTTAGAACTCGATAAGAGTTTATCGCCACTATATTCTCTATCTTCTAAAAGGCTACTACCCTAAGGTTATTCCCACCTAAAGGTTCATAACCTACAGCTCTGATACCAACCTGTGACACCCCCAAATCCAGGTACTTAATTCCCACAGATTTGGTGTTCACTATCTCATTCATTCACATCTAACTACCCATAATCAAGAACAATTAAAATAAACTTAAAGAAACATCTGCCCAAAATGGGTTACATCACCAAACTATTAAATAATCAAATCCCAGATTATCTTAACCTTAATACATCAAATGCAGAATAAAATAATTTTAAACAAGTCTTGAATACAAATAAATATCAAGTGGATAATAAATCTCTTGCTACTTTGGCATCTTGCCCTTGCCTTTACTCGTGGACGGTTCGTCCTGCTTTTCTGGCTTAGCTGCAATGATTAATGCAAGAGTGAGCAAACAATTGCCCACAAGTACGATAACAATAATGTTTAAATGAAATAGATTTCAACTGAGGAATAATAATTTTCTGAGTCTCGGTCAATAAATGATCAAAGTCTAAAAGCTCGTTTGAATGCTCAATTCAAAGAAAAAAATAGATTTCAAGATTTAGAAATTATATCTGAGGGTCACAAGACCTCGAACTATGTCCTAGGTTAACAAGTATTTCTACAGGAACCTTTAACAGTCATATAGACTATGGACCAATATCTCGTACTCAGGGGGATCAGCCCTTTGTACAATGTATTGTGCACAAACATTTTAACGTTGTCGCGTAAATAATCCCCTATATAAGGGTTGTTCATCTCAGTTTATCGTCTGAATCCGTACCAAAAGGAACTTGGCTTGGAACAAGTATAGAAAATATTCTAAGTCTTTGAAACGCTCATCAACTAAGGACTAGCTGATTCAATAAGGGTTTGCTAGTCTAGTTCATTAATAGAGTTTGTTCAATAGAACTATACTCAAAATTTGAATAACAACAATGATTGGAATAAAGCTTAAGTACGTAGCATGATAGTAACCTTGCTTGAATATCAATAAGCTAAGGTCATAAGCATGCTCAATATAAATGAACTTGCATTGAATAAATTAACAAGTTAAAAGGAAAGAATAACTTGCTATAAGTAATTTTAAAGTTTAAGGAAGGAAAACTTGCTCAACGTAAAAGTAATAAGTTGAGATAAGGAACTTGCCTCAAGCGTAGATTACAAATTTAAGTAATTCACAATCCTTAAACAACCTATACATTTAATTATAAAATGGTAACATAATTAGTCACAAGACTAAAAGTATTATAGGTTTGCTCTTTATCTCATTTTATTATAATATCTCATTTAGCATACTATAACAAACAAGTATCAACCATCTTGAAATTTCATTAATCACTTAATACATTAATATAAGTTTAATTCTGTATCATAACTTCCAAGAAAAGAAAACAAAATAATAATAAAAAAAAAAAAAATTTACAGCAGTGATTCTCGCCGGGGCGGGAATTCCCTGAACAAAACTCTCGCCGGGGCGAGATCTCGTCGGGGCGAGAATTCACTATACAAAAAGCTCGCCGGGGCGAGACTTCACCGGGGCGAGACTTCGCCGGGGCGAAGATTCCTTTGCATTTTTCTCGCCGGGGCGAGAGACTCGGCAGTCGTCTTCCCCAGCTCGCGAACAGTGAAAACTTAGGCCAAATTTGGCCAAAATTTTCCGAATTCTACCATCCAGTAAACAAATTAAATATACCCAGACATCATATATGATACAAAACATTTACCCAACATGTTTCTAACCAATCTAAGCATTATAAAACACATAATCAACCAATTTAAAACCAAAAATTCACTGTTAAAACCAAATATTCAAGTTTTAACCATTCTCATGAAATTAAACACTGTAACTTCATCTTTCAACCAATTAAAACCATTCTTCTTGCATTATTCTTGTTTTTCATCATACAATCATAAACAATTATTAATTCACCGATTAATAACCAAATTAAATCATCAATTTTCATACAAATATGTCATACATGAAATAAAGCTCTGTAAAACTAAGAACTCAATTCTAAAGCATATCTTCATGAATTAATACTTCTAAATTAATTATTATTCATCATGTAATCATCTAACACATGATTACTATCAAATACACCAAGTAATTCATGTTTTAAGCAAGTAAATTTTATACAGAGAACTAAAATAATGAAATACAGGAAAGAACTTAAAAAGGATTATACCTTCAATTGTTTAAAAAATTTGATTAAACTTCCTTGCTTGAATTCTTACTCCAATCTCCAAGCTTTTCTCACAATTTCTCTCTTTTCTCTCAACTCTCAAATTCACAGAGTTCTCTCAATTCTAACTCTCTCAATACTCTGTTCTTTGCTCTTCCTTCTTTTCTTTCTTAACTGACGTAGTTTAGAAAAATAAAACTGATAAAAAAAATAAAAACTGATAATTAATATAATAACGTATAATCTAAATTTAATCCATCAGTTTAAAATTTCAAAAGCCATAAGGCCATGTTTGGCAATTACAAAATAAAACAACCCATTATTCTAACTAAAGGTCTTAAGGCCTTGTTTGGTAAAACACAAATAAAATAATCCATTATTTCCAAACAAAAGTCATAGTGCCTTGTTTGGTAAAACTGAATTAAACACTTTCTCATTTATTTTAATAAATCACCATAACATATAGTTTTAAAATGTCACACTTCTAATTTAATTGAACTTATTATTAAATAAATTCAATTAAACCTTATTAACTAAATTAATAACTTATTTAACAAATAACAATAATACCAAATAAATTCTCTTATTCAAATAAATCATTTATTCAAATAAACCTTTTCATCATCTAATTTAATTATTAAATTAAATTAGAATAATCATAACAAATCACATTCAAATAACATTTAACATTATTAAACTTAACATATACCCATTCCACAAAAACTTAATAAATTATTTATTTAGCTCAATAAATTAATAAAAATATTTATATAACTCAATAAATATTTTTATCCAATCACAAAAATTGCATTCGTTACATCTTTCCCTCCTTGAAAGGATTCTGTCCCCAGAATCATAACGCAATTAAATCGTCCGTTACAGAGTTACAGAAGTGTTAGCGTTGGTACACACAGACGTATGTGGACCTATGACAACGAATGCACGAAGAGGGTATTCTTATTTTATTACTTTCACTGATGATCATTCTAGATTTGGATATGTGTATTTAATGAAATACAAATCTGAATCGTTTGAAAAGTTCAAAGAATTCAGAAGTGAAGTAGAGAAGCAAACTGGTAAGAGTATTAAGATTCTTCGATCGGATCAAATACTTAACCAATGAGTTTCTCAATTGTCTCAAAGAAAATGGTATAATCTCACAATGGACTCCACCAGGGACGCCATAGTTGAATGGTATATCTGAAAGGAGAAATCGAACATTGTTGGACATGGTTCGTTCCATGATGAGTTTTACCGACCTTCCAGTATCCTTCTGGGGTTATGCCCTAGAATCGGCTGCATACCTACTTAACAAGTTACCTACCAAATCCGTCTCAAAGACCCCATATGAGATATGGACAGGGAGGAAACCAAATCTTAAGCATGTTAAGACTTGGGGTTGTCCAGCTTATGTCAAAAGGTTTGAACATGATAAGCTGAAGACTAGATCCGACAAATGTAGATTCGGGGGATACCCTAAAGAAACATCAGGGTATTATTTCTATCATCCTACTGATCAAAAGGTGTTTGTTGCGAAACACGCTGCCTTCTTGGAAAAGGAGTTTATCCTTGAAGGGGTCAGTGGGAGTAAGATATATCTTAAAGAAGTTCAAGAACCACAAAATACTACGGATCAAAGTTAGGTACCTGACCAAGTAGAAGAACCTACTGTACCACTACCTATTCGTAAATATGGAAAAGTACCGAAGATACCTGAAAGGTATGGATTCATCATAGAGGATGATGATAAGGTACGCATCATAGATGATGATGATCCATTGACTTACGAAGAGACTATGAGTAGTGAAGACTCAGAGAAATGGCTAGAAGGCATGAAATCCGAGATGGACTCCATGTATGAAAACCAAGTATGAACTTTGGTTTCACCACCTGAGGGCATTAGGCCTATTGGGTGTAAATGGGTTTTTAAGAGAAAGACTGGAGCGGATGGCAAGGTAAAGGCCTATAAGGCCCGACTGGTTGCAAAAGGTTTCAAACAAAGACAAGGAGTTGACTATGATGAAACCTTCTCACCAGTAGCTATGCTCAAGTCCATTTGGATTTTGCTTGCAATTGCAGCTTATTATAACTACGAGATCTGGCAAATAGACGTGAATACGGCCTTCCTCAATGGAGAGCTTGAGGAGAATGATACAGCCAGAGGGTTTTGTTTCAACGGTTGGAACAAACCAAGTCTGTAAGCTACAACGATCCATTTATGGATTGAAGCAAGCTTCTCGAAGATGGAACATCCGTTTTGATGAGATAATCAAAAGGTTTGATTTTATCAAAAATGAGGATGAACCTTGTGTGTACAAGAGGGTTAGTGGGAGTGTTGTTTCATTCCTTGTATTATATGTTGATGATATATTACTGATAGGGAATGATGTTCCTATGTTACAGTCGATCAAAATTTGGTTATCTAAACACTTCTCCATGAAGGACTTGGGTGAGGCATCCTATATTTTGGGGATAAAGATCTATAGAGATAGATCTAAAAGGATGTTGGGCTTGACCCAAGGAAAGTACATTGACTCGATGCTAAAGAAGTTTAGCATGGAAGATTCCAAGAGAGGTCTCATGCCGATGAGCCATGGAATACATCTCTCCAAGAAACAGGCCCCAAAGACACAGGCCCCAAAGACACCTGAGGAGAGAGACTGAATGAGTAAGATTCCTTATGCTTCCGCAATAGGATCTATCATGTACGGTATGATATGTACTAGACCAGATGTCGCTCATGCACTTAGTGTAACGAGTAGATATCAGTCAAATCCAGGAGAAGAGCACTGGAAGGCAGTGAAAAACATCCTAAAGTACTTGAGAAGAACTAAGGATGTATTTCTTGTCTACGGTGGGTCTGAATTGAAGCTAGAGGGCTATACAGACTCAAGTTTTCAAACGGACCAAGATGACAGTAAATCCGTTTTAAGGTACGTGTTTACCTTAAACGGTGGCGCAGTGAGTTGGAAGAGTTCCAAGCAGCAAACAGTTGCTGATTCAGTGACAGAGGCAGAGTACATAGCTGCAAGTGAAGCTGCAAAGGAAGCTATTTTGATGAAGAAGTTTGTAACTGAACTTGGAGTGGTTCCTAGCATTAGAGGAGCTGTACCTTTATTCTGTGACAACAACGGAGCTGTTGCGCAGGCTAAGGAACCCAGGTCTCATCAGAAATCCAAACATGTATTGTGGCGGTTTCATTTGATTAGAGAGATCATTGAAAGAGGAGATGTCACCCTAGAGAGTGTGGACTCTCAAGACAACATTGCAGATCTATTTACTAAAGCTTTAACACAACAGCAGTTTGATCGTCACTTAGAGAAGATGGGTATTAGATACCATGGCGATTGGCTTTAGTACAAGTGGGAGATTGAAAGTAGTATGCACACAAGCCAATCATATTTGATATGATGTAGCATATACTTTGTAATTTTATTCATTTATTAATAAAAGAATTGATTTTCTTAAAAGGCATTTTCTATTATCTACATGGTGCCGTTATATTAAATGTGATAAACCCATAGTTTTGAGCAATTCTTTTAGAATCATGATGGTGATCATGCTAATGAGATCTAAATTCTAGATAGCTCACAAACTAAAATCGTTCCTAATCGTTGGATTACTAAATAGGCGATTAGTGAATCCGGATAGATTAGTACATACGTTGCTTGCTCTTGAGAAGAGGATGATTAATCTCATAATCATTTATGTAGAGACACTAAAGCAAGTATGTAGGTGCTTATTGGAGAATAAGTTCACTGAACGTGGCTCGCTGAGAAATACCTAATGGAGTTTTACTCGCCTGTCAATAGGAATTCCTCTAGTGATAGTAGTACAAGTGATCCTTGGACTTGAGATCATCATAGTATCTTGTGTATGATGAGTTATACTTTGACATGTCCCTTAAGACCTTTGGGGTATATCAAAGGGTATGATTGGGTATAATAAGTTGTGCATGGAGATAGGTGAATGATCAACAAAGAATCTACCTCGTCTAGTAAAAGATGTGAATGTCCTATGTGATTCGATAAATGACAACTCAGTAGTCATTGGCCAAGGCAGAATAAAATTAGAAAGGAGTTTCTAATTTGCATTATTTAGAGTTGTGCATTTGGGAATCGAAATACATATAATTAAATAAAATAAGACTTGACAGTAAATCTATGTCTTATATTTAATTAGGACATTGTATGGTAGAAGGATTGAATTGTATGGTAACTATTCACTGAAAGGTTCTTTTGTGATTAATGTTGAAATCTATATTATCTGGAAAGTCGTTGATCGCTAAGGGGGCTTACCCTTATTGTAGAATAAATATTATTTATTTAAATGAATTAAATAGTTTAATTTATTTATTTAAATAAAATTAGAATTGGTCTAATTGATTTATTCACAACCGGTTTAATATGGAGAACCTAAAGGGTCACACCGCAAAAGAAAAATATTTATTTAAGAAGTAAATGGCATAATTGTAATAATAAGTTAAGTGTATTTAATTTAATCTATGGGGATAGAATAAATTAAATAGCTTAATATTTATTATTTAATATTTTAAAAATATTAAATATAAATTAATAAGAGGAGTCTTATTATTATTATTACTATTACTATTATTTAATTCCTAATAGGGATTGGGAATTAATTAATAGAAGTACTCTCCCATGAATTCCTAATTGGATTAGGAGCATAATTAATTAAAGGAGTTTAATTATAATAGAAACCATAATCCTAAATAGTTTAGGGAAGGGTTATTCCTACATCTACAAATAAGAGGAGTCTTATCATAGATTAGGGTTACACACTCTTGCATTAGATTGTGGAGAGTACTTGCAATTTTTATAGAGATAGAAACTAGGGTTTTGCCAATATCCAACTTCTTGAATACCTATTCTTCCTTCGTAGATCACCTCTAGAGGCCAAACACTAGGGTGGCTAACGTTGATCAAGGAAGGAATCTTATCGGTGGAATTCAAGGAGAACACGAAGGACTAGGAGTTGAACTTGTACCCGAGGAAGCTTTGATCTACGAGGGTATAATTCTTATTCTCTTTCTCTTTCGTTTATATCGTTAATTGAGCACATAGATTGATCTTGGTGATGGTTTGTATAAAAAATTTTAGAATCCGTTTTATCGCGCTTCCGCACTATTTATGTAATTTGATTGCATGTTCGCGCTATAGACAAACCTAACATAAATCACGAAAATCTGCATGATAAGTGGAATCGTAGTTTTAATAACGAACCAAACCAAGAAAGTATGAAAATCGTATTAAATGTTGTTGATGGACAAATTTAAAACCATCTTTCGTATGTTAGTTTGTAAAGTCTAAGAAGAAGGAA
The DNA here is from genome assembly GCA_034770075.1 of Aralia elata. Taxonomy (NCBI): domain Eukaryota; kingdom Viridiplantae; phylum Streptophyta; class Magnoliopsida; order Apiales; family Araliaceae; genus Aralia; species Aralia elata. The sequence goes on along the minus strand of JAVJAP010000214.1, from coordinate 2,839,777 downwards.
ATATACGTGTGTAAGTTTTTGAAATGTTTCAATTGGAACGGAGTAAAAATATACTACGACGAAGTCATGGCAAAAATTTTAGTAAAAAACATCAATCGATAAAAAACCCTTGCTCAGTACGACTTTCGTGCTAGGTTTTTGGTTAAGTAATGCTTTTGGAAAATGTTAGTTTTCTGGAGGTTTTGTAGTTCATGAAAAATGTGAGTCGTAAGCTCAAGAACAGACTCATTCCGATAACGGATGAGGAAGTTATGATATTCAAAAACGAATTAGACGGGAAACGAAAATTTCAAAAGATGAAAAAAATGAGAAATGAGTCCCTGACAGCGGGCGCCGCAGCGCCGCATATAGAGTAAAAAGTTGGTGCCAAAGCGCCACATGAAGAACTGGGGAAAAATTATGAATGGCGTCGCAGCGCCATTCACAGTATAAAAACTGGTGCCGTAACGCTGCTTCTGGTCGGGCCACTATGAGAGGGCGCCGCAGCACCGAAAATGAATTGGAAACTAGGGCCGCAACGCCGGTCCTATGCCAAGCCCAGTAAAGAGCTTTTATGAGCTCGGATTTTGGGCGATAGCGTAAGCATGTTAGACGAACGTTGTGCATATAGCATAACGTCGTGTCAAGTCTTAAAAACAAAGTTAATACTAAGTTTCAAATAACAGAAAATATTATTAATTATGAATTAAGGATAACGTAAACCAATATTTGGCGTCAATTATATGTCTAATTGGTATGTGAATGTAAACTTAATTGTGTAGGTCATTCGAAGGACAAACTAGCATAAATTCTAGAAGACGCTTAAGGCAAGTTTTTTAACTTCATTTGATTATTGTCTTATGAATGTTATGTGATATAATTAAGTCTAAAATTCCACAATACCTTAAAGATTGTGTGAATTCCATTCTTGTGCAAATCCTTTAATATTTGTACCAGTATTCAAGTTATGCCATAACATAACTGTTAAAGCTTTAAAGTTCAGATATGCATGAACTTTTTGAGAAATATGTCAATGCCATTTGTTTCGGCTAGACGTATGTTAAAGTGTTTTATCGATTGGTTATTGAATCTGTAAAATATTATTGATGTTAAATAGCGCTTTCCAAACTAATTTGTTTAGTGTGGATTCAAGGTAAGTCTAGAAATGTACAAATCCTTTTTAATAGGGATAGTTTTTGAACAAACCCTTTCAATAGGGACAGTTCTTAGTCGAATATTTCGGCTGACACACAAGGTGTCAAAATTAAACGTAATGTCGTTTGGATGTAGTGTTGATCAACATAGAGTATGATGAGTGGGTTTTATACCTATTATTTGGGTACTTTTAGGCTTAATATTTTGTGTGTTTTTAAGTATTTTATGTAATCTTATAGAGTTTTTATTTATTTTAATATTTTTATTGTTTCTATTTTATTTTGTAGGACAAAAGGAGTTAAGTGGCAAAATTGTGAATATTTGGAGCAATTGGGCGAGCAAGGAAGAAGAGCAAGGAAATGGATAGAACTCTTGAGCCGCGGCGCTCATTCATTAGAGCCACGACATTGGATCAAGAGTCGCGGAACTGGAGTCCTAAGTCGTGGCGCTCGGGGGTTCATGGGTCGCAACGCTCAATTATGTGAGCCACGGTATGTCATGTGAGCCGCAGCGTGCATTACTGTGGGCCGCGGCGTGCGGTTAGTTTTTCGCACGCGTAGAGCACAAGGTGCGGCTGGAGCTGAAGGGTTTAATTGTTGTTTGTTTTCTAAATAAAGAGAGATACTTGCCAATTTAAGCCTAATGAGTTACAAAGACTATAAGGTTGACTTCAATCCACTTAGGTTATAAATGTAATTGTAGTTCTATTAGGGTTTGGTGGAATAACTCCTATAAATAGTCTTATTTAGGGATTGTAATTGGTGTGGAGAAAAAGGCCAAGAAACGCCATGTGAGGCTAACTCTCTTCCCAGTTCAAGAGCAAACAGAATATCATCAAAGATGGAGGCCATGGATTGATGAAGCTTGGAGTTAGAAGACATGCGGGAACAGTTTTTCTTCTCTAAACTATTATTTATCTTTATCTTTCATTGATGATGAATATTTTGTGGATTATAATTTTATCTACTATGAACAAGGTTTTTATTCAAGTATTTAATAGAATCCCATGTGTAGTTTAAATTGATTTTCTTTCTATGTGATTGGCACCATATGAATTAGTTCATTATATTTTGTGCATATTGATTAATTGTCTGGCCAACAATTAGCGGGATACTTTAGATGAATTTGGAAGATGAAATCTAGGGTTAGATCTGAATATAATGACATGTGTTTGTGTTTTTTGCATGAGATGAAATCCATGATTCGTGTATAGGATAGGAATATACCTATACGCCATGTGTAACCAATTCGCGAATTTGTTCTTAATGAATCTATTCTAATTTAATTTGCATAGGAATATAGCAAGTTAGTTAGAGTGGGTATTTCTATTTGCTATTGGAAGAGGTTTATAAATGAAATTACGTATTCCTGATTAACAATTCATCGTGACCATATAATCAAATGGTAAGTTATAAGATTTGAATGAAGCATGGGGTGAAGTTGAATTCGTATATTTATTTATTTAGTTATGTTTTATTATTTAGTTATTTATTTTTAATATTTAGTTTAATTATTAATTTTAATTAATACATACGTTTAAATACGATTGGCTTGATATAAATTTGGTATTTAGGAAAATGTTAGAATTAATTCCTCGTGGAAACGATACTCTACTTATCACTTTATTATTTGTTGACCACGTATACTTGCGTGCTTTTGCTAGTACGATATTTGGCAAATAGAGTACTATAGGCTGATCACCTAGACGTGCTCGTAAGTGATACCGGATTTACAGTTGAAATACTGGGAAATCCTTTTATGAATGAAAAGAAAAGTGTTGGTCATTTGACCGCTTAGTATGCATGTTATATTTTGTTTCAAAACACGAAATGTTTTTAAAGCGAAAGGAAAGTATTATTCCTGATTATTCGGAATGTCTACAACTATTGTTCAGTTGTTAAAGATAATATCATGTTTCTTGATTTTGTTATTGTTTAATTGTTATACTTGTTGAGCTTTAGAATGCTCATCCTTGCTTTAAATTAAACAACTTTCAGCTAAGCCCAAGCGGGTGGAAGAATCCAGTAAGGACAAGAGAAAGAAAAAAGATGAATGAATAGAAGAATGTGTAATAGCATAGTATTATTATGTAATGGATAATATTATTATGTTTTGAACATGTAATGGTCTAAAAACCTGGGTATGGAACAGATATGTTTGTAATAATATAGTTAGTTACATTCGTGTCATTAAGATTACGTATATAAATGAGTATGATGAAGTAGTACCGTATAGCACCGGACCCCGGTTTGAAGGTACTCAGATTTGGGGGTATCACAGTTCATATCACCAACACACTTGAAGATCCAGCATTGAGGAAAGTGTGTTAAGGGTTATGACCCTTGTTATACACCTGCCACTGACATGTTACGAAACTGTACTTTATGATTTTGGTAGAACTAGCCTTGAATCGTAGAGTTAGTTCTCTGATCGTTGAGTAACTTCACTCAACAATATTTGTCCCATGATTTGTAGTGGCTATGCAATTTGGTACTTCACTTTACGATCTCGGAAAGGCTTCTGTGTTCTCGATCTTAGAATAACTTTTGGCTTCTACTTTACGAATTACCAGTTTGTCTTGGACAACTCAGCTATTACAAGGATAAGTTATCTATACTCTACGATTTGGATCAACTTAACAAATTTGCTCCCTAATTAAGTCCTTTTACATAAAATCTTTGAAGGACTTTATAAAATCTACTTGTTTTTACAAATATACATTACTGCTAGTATTATCATCAAATCAACTAGAGGTACACATAAATGCAAGTACTAACACTCTCAATTAACTTTCACAATCTAATGTCAAAAGTTAAGAAAGCTAAATTCATATAAAAATATTTCCTAAGATAAGGAAATTTGTTTCGGTGTGGAAAATATTTTCAACAACATTCCTATAAAATTACTATAAATATTTTTTATAAATTTCTTCTAAATATCTTTCAAAAATAAATCAATCCAGACTTTAACTCTCATCCGTCCGGCTCAAAAAGCTATTCGATCCAAAAAGAAATTTTTTAAGCTTTGCCCAAAGTAAGTTGAGCATATATGAAAAATAAAATGACCTTACACGGTCATTACAATTGCGTGGCCCAATCCGTTTCAAACTTGGTCCACATTAAATGAGTTAGTGATCCCGTCAAAGTTTTAGTCCAAATTAAATTAATGGTCTGATCAAAATTGAATCCAGTCAAAATAATAATTTCCCTCTTAAATTCAAAATTAAAAAGATGACTTGGGTCATTTAAGTGGGTACATGGCCGGAAGTCCAATTAAGAAGGAAATTTATATTGGGTCCAATTTCTTTTAAAAATAAATGGGTCAAGTCATTTGAGCAACCTATTTCTCTTAAACTCTCAACTTTTTCTATAAATACCTATGACACCCCCAAATCCGGGTACTTCGTTTCCACAGGATTTGGTGTTCACTATCTAAATAAATCACATCACATCTAATTACACATTCAAATATAAATGAAAACTCTTAAATAAAATAGAAATCTCCTATTAAAGGGTTACAACATCTTTAATAAATAAATCTCAGGTCATCTAACCTTAACATAACATCAATGCGGAAAACATACTTAAGTCTATTACATAAACATCATTTAAACAATATAACAAGTCTTCATCACTTGTTTGCTTTGCCTTTGCCCTTACTAGTGGACGGCTCATCATTTCTTTCAACTTTAGCTGCAATGTTATTATGCAAGGGTGAGCAATGATTGCCCAGCAAGTACAACAACAACAATAATAATAACATGTGAAATAATTAATGAGTATTGAATAATCGAAGATTCATCTTTTGAGTCAAGAATGTAAGACAAGATTCAAAAGAACGTCTGAGGGTTTTAAGACCATGAACTATGTCCCAGGTTATCAAGTATTTCTACTTTAAACCTTTAACAGTCGTAAGATTATATGGACCTTACTTCTCGTACTCATGGGGATCAGCCCTTTGTACCATGTATGTGCACTACATCTTAACGCTAACGCGTAAATAAAATCCCCTGTATAAGGGTTGTTCATCTCAGTTTGACATCGGAGTCCGCACCAAAGGAAGTTTGGTTTGGATTTACTTCAATAACGATTTTAGAATTTAGAACGCTCATCAACTATGGACTAGTCGAATCAATAAGGGTTCGCTAGTCAATCAAGGTTCAATAAAATGTAGTAAATATTCCAGAATCAAAGACTAGATCTCGCAAAAGTACGATTGGGTAAATTTTGTATAACTGAAGTATTACAAAAAGGAAGATTGAACTTCTCATTGAATTCATAAAATTGAATGAAATAGGAATAATAACTTGCTCAAGTAAGTAATAGCATTATGAAGCTTGCATTCTAAGATAATGAAATTTAGGAACTTGCGTAATTGAAATCAAGATAGTATTAGGTAGCTTGCTTTCAACGAAATAATAGATCACTTGCGTAAACGTAAAAGTAAGGATAAGATACTTGCTTTCAAAGAAATAAAAGATTAAGGGTAGAAAACTTGCCTTGTGCGTAGATTACAAAATAAAAATACATGTTCCTTAATCAACCTATACATCCGGTTTATAAAGCAGTAACAAAATTAGTTACAGTATTATAAACACTACAGGATTCATTCACATCAAACTTTCATTCTATCATCTCAATTGTTTTCTGATTATTAATCTCACTTTCGAAGTTGTGAACTTAATCATAGAAATATCATACTTAAGAATTCCTAAAACTCAACGTCTTGGTATTCGTTCAACATATTAATCTAAGTTTTAAACATGTATAGTGTGACATAACATAACTACAAAGAAAGAAAAATTTTAACTCTTCCTGCACTAAGCTCGCCGGGGCGAGAATTTCTTCACAAAATTTCTCGCCGGGGCGAGAAAACTCAGTTCACTGAGCTCGCCGGGGCGCGCTCCCGCCGGGGCGAGAAACTCAATTCATTGAGCTTGCCGGGGCGAGAATCACGAATTCCAGTTTCTGCAGTTCGCGAAGAACGCAGAAACAGGCCAAAAATTTCCAATCTTGTTATTCTTTTGTCAAATTAAACATACCCAAACATCATACATAATGTAAAACTAAAACCCAACATGTATATAGTGATTTTAACAACATAAACCATCTAAACAACAAATTTAAAGGCCAAAATTCACTGTTCATGCATTATTTTTATATTTTGATAAAGTTAACGAAACCAATCGCAGTAAACTCGTTTCCTAACCAAATTAGTCCGTTTGAACTCTGTATTGTTTATTTAAATATGTATAATTATACCCCACTATTAATTTTAAGTTAAATAAATAATTTAAAGCATACAATTTGTACATAAGGGCCAGATATACAACTTTCATACTCTGTAACTTTTGAAATTTCAATTGAGCATAATTACACGGATTTAATCACTTTAAATCATGTCTACATGCTATCAAACATGTTATAATCATCTAATAACATACATATAATCATATCACACGTTAATCACCAGTTAGTCTTTTACAGAAAACTCAAAACGTACAATCATAGAGAAATTAAAGAAGAACATAATCAGAGACTTTGATTTAAGGATTACCTCTGATTAAATGCTTTAACTATGCAACAATTGAATGTATTTCTTCTCAATTCTCTAATTCCTCACAAATCTCTCTGTAATGATCCGAAATTTTCAAGGTTCATTATTAATTAAATAATGAATTTAATTTCTAATGACTTATTTTGCATCTAAATTTTTTTTTTTTTTGGGAACCAACATGAGCTTGGTAATATTGATAAATATTGATATCTATAAATGGTTGAGTTAATGAGTTTAATTAAATATTCAATTTATTTGAATATAACAAGTTAAGTGTATTAAATAATATATTTTAATAGCACGAATAATATATAGTAAGTTATATAAGTTTATTATTTTTAGATTCACAATTTATCGTGAAATTATTTTTGGTAAGGAATTAGTGGTATAAATAATATATATAAATTATATATATTATTTTCTTTTGATCATATATATATATATATATATATATATATATATATATATATATGAGGGTGTGTGTGTATGATTATTTAAAATTATGTAATTATACGATTTAATTCTAGCCTTAAGGAGTTCACTAATGGTCTGACTAAATTAGTGGACTAACCTAGGATATTAAACAGTAAAAGATTCACTATAATAAATCTTGGTGTTTTTTTTTTATTTTTTTTTATTTTTTTTTATTTATTAAATTTAGTAATTTGAATATGTGCAATATTGCCAAAAAAATTGGGAAGTTAATTAATTTATTAATTAAACTATTTTTACTATAATGGTTTATAGTGAACGATATTTTGATTGGACCCCTTTCTCCTTTTATTTTCGACTGAACAATTTTTGGACTTGTAGCCTTTAGTCATAACTGAATAAGGGAAGGGGCTAGGTTATTTTAATAAAGCCTAAGTGACTTAGTGAGGTTAGTGTTCACGGCAGAGGGATTGACAAGTCTGGCTTAAATCGCACGAAGGGACAGGGTGGATAACAATTAAGCTCTGGCCTTTCGGACTGGGGGGTAAAACTCCAGCTACCTGGGGTCAATGGAATTACCTGGGTACGGGAAAAGCCGTGCAGGCGACCGGCAAGGATTGCGGACTGTCACGCCGAGCTAGAGGATAATTAGGGGTGTGGGTGCAGGCACTACAGGAAGGAATCAAGCAATTTGAAACCCCAATTTTTCGTGTGAGGCGAAAGGGTCTACCCCCTACCGGCATGCAAAGGCCAGTCGGCCGACCTAGCAGAGCATGGATGGGGTTTGATTTTGACAGTCCCACCTACTCACTTCTAACCCTTGGGTTATGGGTATTAAACCAACGATCGGGGTAGACTTTCCCCTATAAATAGAGACTCCATGATAACCTAACAAGCTGCTGAAATCTTAAGACCAATACACCTTGGTGCCGTGCGAATTTGAGAGCAGAGGAGGAAAAGAAACAGAACAAGGAACTCAATGCCTCCGACCCAACCCAATTAACTGGACCAGGTCTATCCATGTATTAGCCCAGCAAATTTTAAATCCATGACCTGTGATGTTCAGTCACAGAGTTGGTTCGGTAATCCAAGAGGGGGAAACAACTGGACTATTTCACCTGCAGCCTTATAAGTAAATATATGTATATAGATTCAGTCCAATTAGCACTCAGCCGAGCTAGGTCAATGGTCTACAGCCACTCTACATGTTACTTTAATTTAAACTAATTCCATGTGGGCTGGTTGAGTGTCTGCAGCAGATTAGCAGTGGGTTGGTGGGAACTGTTCACCCAACCACCCTTAACCAGTGAATAAATCTGTTGGGATCAGTCCGTAGGATTGAGTAATAACCAGTGCTTGAGTAATAATTTCAATATAAATAGAGACCCTTAGATATCTTACAAAGCTTGCCGAGCTGATAGTTGCCAATATAGAGAAGTGAGCAGTAAGGTTGAGAGATCACGAGACTGTTCGAAAGGGGTAGCAGTTCGGCACCACAGAGGGAATTAGGAGGAACTCTTGCAGTTCGGCCTACCTAGAAGTAACAGCTTCCTTGAGTTGCTAAAGAAGGTACATACCCTGAACCTTACTATATTTAAGTGAAATCAGCTATAGTGTAATAATGCATGCTAGTTATGTTGAGTCTGTCAAAATGGTGAATAACAATGTAATGTAAACTGATGCATGTTAAGATGTATGACCAACTTAGAATGAGATAAAAGGGGAACCTTAGGCTGTGCAAGCCTTGCAGTCCGAACCAAAGTGACACACGAGACCTGTGCTCTGTGATCACGTTTCTGCAGACCATAAGCATAGACAGTTGAACATGTGGACTAATTTGGGTAAAACAAGGGAATAAGGTTAACTTTGACTTGTATGTTGCCTTTCCATCATGACAGCCCGTGATGTCTGTCTATCTATCTATATCAGTAACCTGACTAGAACCAGGACCAAACCTTTGGGATCTACAGCAATAAGTCAGATCTGAACTAGCCCTTATATCAGACCTCTAGGTCTGTTAATATTTTCTTACCATGACCGTGTAGTCCAAATGAACAGACCAAGTCAGACCCAGGACAAGTTCTGAATCTGCTCAAATACAAAGAGTATGATTTGGAATCAGTCAAGCGAATATGCATGCCTAAAGTTGTAATCAAAATAAATGTCTTAGTCCCTGACCATAGAATCGTAGAACCCACTCGACGTTCGTCGAGGGACTTTCCTCGAAATCGTAGTACACACCTCAGACCAAAATCTGATGGACCAAATCGCTTAGCAGAGATGAAAATCGTAGAACGGCCACACTAAATCGTTTGGTATGGATGCAAAGCGTTGAACACTTCTGCAGAATCAGAAAGTGTTGGGATCTTACTCCAGACCTAGTTAATCACCTACAAAACCTTGTTAATACCGAGACAGGTCTGACCATAGTAGTTCATGTTGAACATAAGTTAAAAGAGGCTAATGGGTTAATCAAATAGAGCTAGGTAGCTGGGATACACTGTCATGTACTGATGCAGTATGAGTAACTTAGCAGATGAGTCATGTACTCATAACAACTGGTCACATAAACCAAATCAAATCTGGTGAGCGATTGTAAATGAGAGAGTCGTACCATTGAGTCTGCATGGACTGTTATGTGAACCCAATAGGGATTAATTAAAATGACTTATGGTTATTGTAGGTTATTTAAACAGCAGAATTGTAGAATAACTTAGCAGCAGATCAGGCAAGTTCCTTATACCGAAACTTTACTTTATTGCAAGTTTCCTTGAACCGAATCTCGTATTTACTTTTATAATGCAAATTCCTTAACCATACTCATTTTTATTCCAGCAAGTATTATCGTTGTATATGTTTCTTATCTTACCCCTTTCATTATTGATTAAGTTCTAATTCTTGTTCACTTTAATATTAGACAAGGTTTCTATAGTATTGCAAGTTCCTAACTCAAACTCGAGTTATTATATTACAAACATGTCAGTGGTTTAATTATTAACAATTACTCCATATCCTTGATAATTACTGATATTCGCACCTTGTGCAAGTGGTTATTGACATACGAGTTTTCTTTAATCTTACTCCATTGTATATTTAGTAAATTTCTAACCCTTGTTGAATTTGGTATTACATACGTACTCCGTACTATTACAAATTCCTGAACTTATTATTTATTACAAGTTCTCTAATCTAACTGAAATTATTATTCAGCGGGTTCTATCTTACTCGATTTGTTTATTGAGCAAGTATGCTATTATTATCGCAAGTTCCCTATTTGAATTATTTCTTGTGATTCTACACATTCTAAATTTATGCCTTGTCCCCACTCATGTGCGTCTGAGATACTGTCAGATTCTTGAATCGCTTGAACCCAATAGTTTTATTTCGCATAAATTGCATCATAAGTATGGGTCTATACCATTGTTCGGTTAGACCAAGTATTGAAGCATGAATTTTGAATTCCTAAATTGTTTGCTAGCTTCGTTAATCCTACTCATTGTATATTCGAGCAGGATGTATTGTTATATTACGACCAGTTCTCCAAACCTAAATTGTCGGTCTCTTTATAGATCGTTCTTAACCTTGTACTTTAAATCGTACAATTATTTATAAACTCTAAATTATCTGAGTATACTAGTGGTTTAATTATTGTTAATTAGCCACCTCATTGACGATTATTGGTATTCGCACATAGTGCATTTGCATTCTATTCATTATCGAACATCTATTACTTGAAGTTCTTTATTCTTGAACTGTTTGAATAAGAGGCTACGCCACTAGTTCGGCTAGTCTTATGCATGAGATCATAAGAATTATTTTAAAAATGTAGTCTACGTCAATTGTTTCGGCTAGACATTTGTATATTTAAATTCATTTGATTGAATATTGTTGCAGCTGTCCAAACCATTGATGGTACGGACTCTTAAAATCAGACTGAGCAGAACAACCCATATAAAAGGGGTTTGATGTCGATTTATTCGACTTAGCGCGCACACAAGATATTTAATGTTATGCATATACATTGGGTACAAGAGGTTTGGCCACCTCGCGTATCCACCTGAGTGTTTACAGTAGCATTAGCTGTTACACTACTCTTGAGTGTTTACAGTAGCATTAGCTGTTACACTACTCCGAGATGCTCAGCTAAGACCTGGGTAAGTTCTCACGAGGTGCTCTAGGTGAAACGCCTGGTTAAGCCCTCAACCATGTTCAGGGTCTATAGTGACCAACTCAGCAGTAAATACTCTTTACCATTGATTTCGAATATCAATTCTTAAAGTTATTCAATCGTGCAAGTGTTATTTGAAGCTATCATTATTGATATCGCTCTTGAAATTAATATTGTTAAGATTTTCAGTTTTTCAGTTAATCTTCTAGCAGCATTATTGTTGACATTTATTCACAATTATTGTATATTGTGAAATCCAAAGAATTGTATTCTTTTCATTCATGATATATCTTTATTGTCTATTTTAACTTGCTGAGCAATTTGTGCTCACCCTTGCTATATCGTGAACCATTTTCAGTTAAGCCGAGTTCGTACAAGACGCCAAGGACGATAAAGAGAAAAAAAGAAGAAGAGACAAAGTTCGTGTTTGACTTATGCTTAGTTTATTTAGTTTACTTATGTTGTAAACTCTTTTGTGTTATTACTTCGATGTATTAAGGTTAGAAAACCTGGGATGATTGTAAGTTATTACCAATAATTATATTCCGCATTGTTATTGGGAAGTTAGAATGTTGTTAAGTTGGATTCGTGAACACTGGATCCGAGGTTCAAGGAACCCGGATTTGGGGGCGTCACACTCTCTCTATCTTTTCTCTCTGTATGAACTTTTAGAAACTGATGAATAGTAATGCATGAAATAACAATACGTGAAAACCAAATGACAGAACATGGTGTCAGTTTAATAACTGGCACCAACTCCCACTAAGGCCATGTTTGGCTACTCAATTATTCCTCCATTCTAATTTATTGTAATAAATAGCTTATAATATAGTTCATGTCACACTTTTAATCAACTAAATAATCTTACTAAAATCAATTAAATAAAATAAAATAATTCTATATTAAATCACATAGTCGTATAAATAAAATTCTCATTTATTAATAATGACAAATTATTAAATCTCTAATTAATTATAAAATTAATTAGAAATAACATTATACTTATTCAAATAATGCATTTAATAAATTAAACACATACTTTAAATATAAAAATTCTCCACATTAATTTAATTAATGTAACACATATAATTAAATTAATCTACCATAAATTTATCAACTAATCAATTAATTCAACAATCAAATCATCGAAAAATATTTATTCAATCAATAAATATTCAAATTAAGTTACAAAATTTTCGTTTGTCACATCTTCCCCCCTTAAAAGGATTCTGTCCCCAGAATCACGACTCAATTAACTCGTCCCGTTATATTCTTCCCCCCTGACAAAGATTCTGTCCCCAGAATCGCTACACATAGATTAAGCAAATAACTGAGGATAATTTCTCATCATTTAATCTTCAAGTTCCCACGTAGCTTCTTCAGCGTTGTGGTTCCTCCAGATCACCTTAACAGATGGTATAATTTTATTTCTTAGCACTTGCTCTTTCCTATCAACTATCTGAACAGGCTCTTCTTCGTAAGACAAATCTTTTTCAACTTGCAGGAGTTCATACTCTATGACACGCTTGTAGTCGGGCTTGTATGGTCGTAATACTGAGACATGAAAGATATTGTGGATGTGTTCCAGCACTGGAGGTAAAGCTACCTCATATGCGACCTCACCAACTCTTCTTAACACTTCAAAAGGTCCAATGAACTTCGGGCTCAGTTTTTCCTTCTTACCAAAACGAATCTTCCCTTTCCAGGGAGATACTTTCAAGAATACGTAGCTACCAGCCTCAAACTCTCGATTCTTACGATGTTGATCGGCGTACTTCTTCTGTCTATCCTGAGCTGCTATCAATCTTGCCCTGATCACTTTAACAATTTCTGCGGTCTGTTGTACCAGTTCTGGTCCGAGCAATTGACGTTCGCCAACTTCATCCCAGCATAATGGAGTTCTGCACTTTCTGCCGTACAACGCTTCGTAAGGCGGCATGCCAATACTTGCGTGGTAACTGTTATTGTAAGCAAATTCCAACAAGGGTAGATGATCGTCCCAATTTTCTTTGAAGTCCATAATGCAAGCTCGTAACATATCTTCCAATGTCTGAATCGTTCTTTCACTCTGTCCGTCGGTCTGTGGATGATATGCCATACTCATACGTAACTGCGTTCCTGTTAGGTTTGTATATAGCGCGAACATGCAATCAAATTACATAAATAGTGCGGAAGTGCAATAAAACAAATTTTAAAATTTTTCATACAAACCATCACCATGATCATCCATGTGCTCAATTATCAATTAAACGAAAGAGATAAAGTATGAGAATCATACCCTTGTAGAACTATGCTTCCACAGGTATGAGTTCACCTCCAAATCCTTCGCGTTCTCCTTGAATTCCACCGATTAAATTCCTTCTTTTGATCAATGTTAGCCACCAAAGTGTTTGGCCTCTAGAGGTGATCCACCAAGGAATAATAGTTGTTCAAGAAGATCCGTGTTGGCAAAATCCTAGTTTCTATCTCTATAGAAATTGCAAGTACTCTCTCTCTCTCCAATTTTTATGGAAGAGTGTGTAATTGTCTAACTCTAAATCATGATAAGACTCCTCTTATTTATAGATATAGGGAACCCTCCTAAACTATTTAGGATTAGGGTTTTTATTTTAATTAAACTCCTTTAATTAATTAAACTCCTAATCCAATTAGAAATTTATGAGAGAGTACTACTATTAATTAATTCCCAATCCCTATTAGAAATTAAATAATAGTAATGGTAATAATAATAATAATAAGACTCCTCTTATTAATTTATATTTAATATTTCCAAAATATTAAATAATAAATATTAAGCTATTTAATTTATTCTATCTCCATAGATTAAATTAAATACACTTAACTTTTTAAACAAATATTTTCCTTTTGCGGTGTGACCCTTTAGGTTCTCCATATTAAACCGGTTGTGAATAAATCAATTAGAACAATTCTAATCTTATTTAAATAAATGAATTAAACTATTTAATTTATTTAAATAAATAATATTTATTCTACAATAAGGGTAAGCCCCCTTAGCGATCAACGACTTTCCAGATAATATAGATTTCAACATTAATCATAAAAGAACCTTTCAGTGAATAGTTACCGTACAATTCAATCCTTCTACCATACAATGTCCCAACTAAATATAAGACATGGAATTACTGTCAAGTCTTATTTTATTTAATTATATGTATTTCGATTCTCAAATGCACAACTCTGATAATGCAAATTAGAAACTCCTTTCTAATTTCATTCTGCTTTGGCCAAAGACTTCTAAGTCGTCATTTATCGAATCACATAGGACATTCTCTCCTTTTACTAGAAGTGGTAGATTTTTTGTTGATCATTCACCTATCTCCATGTATAACTTATTATACCCAATCATACCCTTTGATATACCCTAAAGGTCTTAAGGGACATGTCAAAGTATAACTCATCATACACAAGATACTATGATGATCTCAAGTCCAAGGATCACTTGTACTACTATCACTAGAGGAATTCCTATTGACAGGCGAGTAAAACTCCATTAGGTATTCCTTAGCGAGCCACGTTTAGTGAACTTATTCTCTAATAAGCACCTACATACTTGCTTTAGTGTCTCCACACAAATGATTATGAGATCAATCATCATCTTCATAAGAGCAAGCAACGTATGTACTAATCTATCCGGATTCACTAATCCCCTTTTTAGTAATCCAATGATTAGGAACGATTTTAGTTTGTGAGCTATCTAGAATTTAGATCTCATTAGCATGATCCCTATCATGATTCTAAATACATTGCTCAAAACTATGGGTTTATCACATCTAATATAACAGCACCATGTAGATAATGTAAAATGCCTTTAACAAACGAATAAGATTACAAAGTATATGCTACATCATATCAAATATGATTGGCTTGTGTGCATACTACTTTCAATCTCCCACTTGCACTAAAGCCAATCACCATAGTATCTTATACCCTTCTTCTCTAAGTGACGATCATCCTGCTGTTTGGATAAAGCTTCAGTAAATGGATATACAATGTTGTTCTTAAGAGTTCACTATCTCTATAGTGACTTTTTCCTCTTTCAATGATTCTACTAATCAAATGAAAGTGCCGCAACACATGTTTGAATCCAAGATGAGACTTAGGAACTATTCCTAGTTCTGTAATGAACTTTTCATCCAAACAATCAACTTGCAGCTTCATTTACAGCTATATACTTTGTCTTTGTCACTAAACCAACAACTCTTTGCTGTTTGGAACCTTTCCTGTTTGGAACCTTTCCAATTCACTGCACCACCATTCAAGGTAACAATTTACCCTAAAGTGGATTTGTTATCGTCTTGGTCAGTATGAAAAACTTGAGTCTGTTTAGCCCTCTAGTTTTCTTTCAGACCTACCACGAATCATGATCACATCTTCAATACCGGTTAAGTACTTAAAGATGTTCATCACTGTCTTACAGTGATCTTCTCCAGAATCTGACTGATCAACATCAGACCTTGTATATTCATTGCATTCATGATAGTAACTCATGCAATCTCCTTTTTATTGAGGACAATTTAAAGAGATACACTCCATGGCTCATCATCGTGAGACCTCTCTTGGAGTTTGCCATGCTAAACACCTTTAGCATCAAATGAATATACGTTCCTTGGGTCAAGCCAAACATCCTTTTTAAATCTATCTATATAGATTTATATCCCCAATTTATAAGATGCTCCTCCTAAGTCATTCATGGAGGAATGTTTTGACAATTTTATCTTTACTGATTGTAGTATTGGTGTGTTATTTCTTATCAGTAGTATATCAACATATAATACTAGAAATGTCACAGTTCTCCCACTGACCCTTTTGTACACACTAGGTTCATTCCTGTTTTTGATAAAATCAAACTCTTTTGATTGTCTCATCAAAACGAATGTTCCATCTTTGAGAAGCTTGCTTCAATCCATCAATGGATCATTGTAGCTTAAAACACGATTTGCTTCAACCTTTGAAACAAATTCCTCTGGCTGTAGCATACATACATTCTCCTCAAGTCTTCATTGAGGAAGGGCGTCTCAACATCCATTTTGCCAGATTTTGTAATAAGCTGCAACCACAAGCAAAATCCAAATGGACTTGAGCATTACCCGGTAATAAGGTTTTGTCACAGTCAACTCCTTGACTTGAAAAACCTTTTAAACAGGTCTGGTCTTATAGGTCTCCACCTTGCCATTTGCCTCAGTCTTTCTCTTAAAGACCCATATTCACACTCTAGGCACTATGCCCTTTTGTGGAGTAACTAGAGTCTATACTTGGTTCTCATACATGGAGTCCATTTCGGATTTCATGGCCATCTGTCATTTCTCTGAGTGTCTTCTACTCATAGCCTCATCGTATATAACTGGATCATCATCCTCTATGATGCGTACCTCATCATCATCCTCTATGATGAATCCATACCTCCCAGGTATCTTCGGTACTCTTCCAGATTTACGATTCGGTTGTGGTACAATAAGTCTATCTACAGGTTCCTCGGTTCGACTTAAAGTGATTTGTGGTTCTTGAACTCCTTCAAGATCTATTATCCTCCCACTAGCTCCTTCAATGATAAACACCTTTATCTAAGAAGGCAGCGTGTAGGATTATAGTAATAATACCCTAAACTTTCTTTAGGATATCCCACAAATCTGCACTTGTCTGATTTTGTCCCAAACTTATCTTTGAAACCTTTTCACATAAGCTGGACAACCCCTTTATCTTAACATACTTAAGAATAGGAATCCTCCCTATCCATAACCTTTATGGAGTCTTGGGCTCGAATTTTTGAGGTTACCTTATTTTGTAGATATGCAACCATTTCTAGGGCATAACTCCAGATGGATACTAGAATGTCGGTAAAAATCATTATGGACTGCACCATGTCCAACAAGGTACAATTTCTCCTTTTAGATACATCAATCAATTATTGCGTATCAGGAGGTTTCCATTATGAGAAAATACCATTTTGAGATGATCTAGAAACTCATTGCACAAGTATTCTTTCCTTGATCTGATCAAAGAATCTTAATACTTTGTCAATTTATTTCACTTCTGAATTCTTTGAACCTTTCAAATGATTCAGACTTGTATTTCATCAAATACACATATTCAACTCTTTGAATGACCATCTCCTTTTTCTTTTATTAGTTTATTCAATTTACAAAATATTTTTCATGTAAGTCAAGTATACAAAGTCTATCAAGTGATCTTCCAGTTTCAAACAAAACATTATCATTATAAATAGAACAACAATTGTTCTTAAGAGCTAAAATGGTGCTTACCAGTGCACTAATTGAAAAGGAGTAAAAGCAATTCGCAACTGCAAAAATGCCAAAGAAATCTAGGAAAAGTTGATTATAAGTTACGAAGGAACCAACCACATAAAAGAGACAAGAAAAGAAACTCTTATTCAAGAGTATAAAAACTTTAAACATGAAGACGGAGAAAAGATTATTGATGTAGAGACTCGATTCTCACGAATAGTTGATGAACTCGAGAACCTCAGAAAGATCTATACAACAAATGAGAAGAAACACATACTTCTCAAATCTCTTCCCTCAAATTAGAAGATCAGGTTACAACTTGTAGACACCCAAATTTCACGTTTCGCGTGTAAAAATAAAAGAAAAACACCAAAATGGGTAGAATTTAAAAAATATAGTATCCCAAGGTCTAAAATGGCAAAAATAAGAAAATCCAAGGGGAGAGGAGAGAGAGAAAATGATGAGGACATTCTTAGTTTAGTCTATCAGAAAAGGACCTCAAACTGACCCATATGCGTGACCTTGGGATTAGAACCCAAGTCACATACACATACGCGGCTCAGGGCCAAAGTCTTGTATGTATATGTAGCTCAACCCCTGTATCCATTTCAACATTATTTATTCCCTGTACCTTCATTTTATGCACGAGAAGAGAGAAATAGAAAAGCTTTCTAGTGAAAGAAAGGCACAAAAATACTTAAGAAAAAGGAAAATATAGAGAAAGAAACAAATACAAATTAAAATCCTTCATCTCATACTCAAGCCCAATCACCAAAAGAGGCAAGGAGGCTATTCTACGAATTCAAATCAACTCTTCTTCTTTAAAATTAGCAAGGTTCAACTCTAATCCTCCTAAATTTTAATTGAATTATGTAGAATTGCCAATTGTTAATTATTTTACATCATCTTCTATATCTCACTTATTATACATGAGCTAAATATCAATTTAAATCATGTGAAACTCTTTTGGTTGAATTGCTTGGATACTTTTTGTATTATATTTGATGATGTCCTAGGCGAATCAAAGGTTTTTGAGTTTATAAATAGGCCTAGCCCATGATATATGGATCTAGAAATTAGATTCATTTAATTGCTTTAATTTGAATTATTCTCTTGCTTGTGAGACTAGGAAGAGGTCCAAGGCCTCTAGATTAATATTTAGAGGAATTGGGGCCTTCTTTTAATTATGAACTTTGAAATTAAATTGTATCATTTGAATTAATGTGAATTTGTGAAAATTGTGAGCCTAGGAGGAAATTTAAGGCCTCTAAATTTATATTTGGAGGAATTAGAAGCTCTCTCCCATGATGGACATTTGAAATTAGGCTTGTAAAGGACTATTGGTGCTTGTAAATCATCTATGGGCCTTAAAATGATTTAGGTTGCTTTTTATTTCTCAAGGTGGAGTTTAAGGCCCAAATAGTGAATTGTTAGTATAACTTAGTGATCGGTCCAATGCGATGGTTGCCATACTCTAAGTTGGACCCTAACTCACTACTTGCTTTGGATAACAAAAATGATTTTCAAAACTTAATGGCTTTCTAAAATGAAGCGATTCAAATGGTAAAAATTATATGCTTGATATGAACTTTTGAATAAAAAACTTAAACATGTGTTTTAAAATTACTTTTAAAAAACACACTTGAAAATCACACTTGAAAACACATACATTAGAGTTTAGAAACTAAACTCACTTTTGAAAATATTCACGAGTTCAGAAACCAAACTCACTTTTGAAAACATCCATGAGTTTAGAAGCCAAACTCACTTTTCTTTGAAAACACTTACTAGAGTTTAGAAAACATAAACTCATCAATCTTTGAAAATACACGGGTTTAGAAAACTAAACTCTCAATACTTGAAAACATACATTCAAGAGTTTTTTCAGAAACCAAACTCGCAAATCTTCGAACGCACATGAGTTTAGAAACCAAACTCACCTTCTTTTAAAATTACAAATTCATGAGTATAGAAATCAAGCTCACTTTTCTTTGACAACACACACAATAGAGTTTAAAAACCAAACTCACAAATCTTTAAAATGCAAACACACCAACGCGAGTTTAGTAACCAAACGCATAATTCTTTTAAAAAACGCATTCACAAACCAAACTCATAAATAACTTTTCATATAAAAATCAAAAGTCTCTTCCTAGCCGAATTAAACCCCACTAGGATTAAAATAGACTCACATACAATGCACGGCACCAAGCATACACACACTATGAAATGACACAACACACCTATGCACTACACACTCAGAACATACATTAAGATAACTTATTCAAAACTTGAGAAAAGATTAAGAAAATGGTAACCATGTTTCACAAAAGTCGGAGGATGCTTAACCGTTTCCCCTCACTTAAATAAGCCCCTAGACTCTTTGAATCTCGGTTACCGACCAATATAATGGAATCACATTTTGGGCTATCTGTATCAAAATCTAAAACTCAGATGAGTTGGTACATCCATTTAAAGTTATACCAACTGACGACTCTATTATATTAACTCACATCTAAAATCAACCTTCCAAAACCCGTCAATAAAAAAACCAATGTCCAAAAATCTCACCTAATCATACCAAATTAAAGGAGAATGAGATTTTGTTTGGAAACTATAAATAAATAAAATAAAAAAGAAAAATAAATTCTTGGCATCAACAACTATTAAAAAAATGCATGACTTAAGCACTTACCATGTTGATAATGTCGTTGGTAACTTACGAGCACATGAAGGTGATATGCTAGCAGAGAAAGTGGGATTTAATGTAGATTTCAAAAAGAATAGTATTTCTCTAAAGGCATTACTTGTGGACCAAGATACTGATGACGAAGACTTAAACGAAAAATTACTTAGTATCGACAACAATGAGGTTGCACTTCTTTTAAGGCAACTTTGAAGAGTAATCTAGAGCAAGGTCAAGAGATACGAGAAAAGATTTCTTAAAACCAATACTAACCTTTAAAACAGCTTCAAGGAAAAAGGAATTTAATAAATCAAGAACTCAAGGAACCTACCACAAAGGCAACAACAACAATAATTACATTCAAAACAACAACAAAATGTCACAACAGTGAAAAATCAAGAAGTATGCTTTGAATGTAAACAACTAGGATACTACGAGAGAGAATGCATTTAAGCGAAAACGATGAAGCTCAGGAGCAACAAGACAAGATTATTAATCTCTGTCTCATGATAAATGATGAGTCCACATCAACACAATCTGAGGTATGTCTTGCAGTTAATTCTAGTATGAACAAATGATATCTAGATCACGCTCACGATATATGACTGGAGATAAAAATCTCAATTAAAAGACTTAAAAGAATTCGACTATAGGGACGTTACTTTTGGTGAAAGTAGTAAAGGTTAAGTTATAGGGATTGACAATGTTGGTAATAAACACTTAACAGTCTCAAACGTACAATTGATCACATGACTCAGGTATAATCTCTTATTTATAAGTCAACTCTATGATATTGGTTTCAAGGTAACATATAGTTCTACACACTGCTCTATTTTTGATCAAACTGATAAGTTAGTTTTATCATGCCCTAGAAACCATAGTGTGTATAAATGTGATCTTGATATGTGTTCTTATGTGGATAATTTGTGTCTTGTTTCATCTAATGACGATCCTTGGTTGTGACATCATAGATTAGGTCATATTAACATGAAATTAATCAAAACCTTATCTACTAAAGAAATGTATGGGGCCTTCCCAAACTCATTCTATAAAGATCACATATATGAAACTTGTGAACTAGGTAAATAAATTCATGCATATCATAACCCAAAATTCATGATTTTCACTTCTCGACCTTTAGACATATGGATCTACTTGGTCCCATTCAAAAACATAGTATGGGCAGGTCATTATATATATTTGTTGTTGTAGATGATTACTCACGTTTTACATTGGTTAATTTTCTAAAATATAAAAGTGAAGCGTTTAACTCATTTTCGCATTATGCAAGCAAAATTCAAATCAACAAGGAAATAATATTGTTTATATTCGTTCAGCTCATGGTAAAGAATTTGGTAACTCTGACTCATAAGTTTCTGTGAGGCAAAAATATACTTTTGGGAGCTGTCGTCAGTACTACCAAAAATAAAAAACCTTACTTAACTTTACGAACTCAGATCTAAGCACAGTATAGCAATAAGCAAGGGTCGATCCCATAGAGAACAATGTTGATTTTTAACTTATCATAATGTTTCTAATAGTTTAATAATAAATAAAAGATTGGGGTTTTGAATTTGTTTAACTAATTAATAGAAACAAAATTAAAGTAATAAAACTTAGGGTGTTCATATTAATTCTATCATCTGTGGATTTAATTTGATATGGGTATGGTACATCGAGAGATGGCCATATTTTATTTTCGTGTTCGTGACTAATAATCCGGTATAATTAATTAGACTTAACGGGAAGTGTATTGACTTAAATGATACAATAAGTGAATTTGTAATCTCAAGTCTTCATTATCTAGTTTTATACTAGGGGTAATTAGTATTAGTTTAATTACTTATTTTAAGTTAAAATATTAAAATCAAGCGTTTAAATAAGATTAAGTTGGTTATGGGTTAGTGTTTGGTGATTTTTGTTAAATAATTCTCCGTGGGATCAATACTTTACTTCTTCTATATTACTTGCTGACCACGTACACTTGCGTGTGTGTATTGATTTGTCATATATACAAACAATCCAACACCACTTACCACATTAAACATTGGGCTTGTCCCCAAAATAATGTTCATTGGACCATTTAATTAAGTTAACTTGGGTCATGCACAATTATGTCACCTATTGGGCTCAATCATAATGCTAGCAACATTAATCACTTAGGCCATAAATCCTAACACTTTTAATCATATCACATTGGACCTAATTATATACTTGCAACATAAATCAATTGGGCTAGTTTTAATTACCCTCATTAGTCCATTACATTATTCAATCATCTCTCAATTAATTTAATTAAGCAACTAATTATTTCATCTTAATCATTATGTCACACAAGGCATATCACATAAGCTTAATCAAACTCATCACCATCATTACTACATTTCTCAATTATCACAGACTTAATTCAATTTAAATTGAATTAATGAGACTCATAACACATATGCATATATGTGTGCACACAAATAATTATTTTTTTAAACATTCTCATTTTATTACTAATATTATTTACAAAATTCTTAGGTATTACATGTCTTCTCATAATTATTTTATCTCAAGTCTCTATCACAAAGTGAGAGCCCGTCTCCAAAAATAATTAAATATCAACCCTTTTTGGTCCATCAAAAACACCATGTAATAACAAATAAGGGGTATGTGCATGAATGGGTCCACCAAAGCTCCCACTTAGAAGCCAGATGTATTTGGTTAAGTCCTAAGGGGACGAACACAATAAATATGCATAATAAACATAATATTTACACATAAATACACAACGATAAATGTGAAAAAAAAAATTAACAGTATGTATACACGAAAATATAATACAGTGAATTTTTTGGATTTTTCAAAATTTTTTTACTATTTAATACAATTATTTTTCAAATAAATAATAATTAAAAATAAAATAATTTAAGACACTAAAACAAACCATTTCTCAACACCTCTAAGTGGAGAACTTGTAAACATGCCTCTGAATTCACAGGAAAAAATTTGGCCCAAAAAATATTTCTGGACAATTTTTAAAACGCTTTAAATACCTAAAAATAATTTCTGAAAATAATTTTTATTACTGAAAAAATTCAAAAAAATAATTAAAGTGACTAGAAAATAAAAATAAATTTTTTTGCAAAACCTTTTTCTTCAAAAAATGTTCAGAACTAGGCGCGTAGACCCCACGCACTACTAGGCACGACTGGGCGACCGTGCTGCCTCTTTTTTTTGGGACTGGCGCGTGGTCCCCACGCGCACTGACATTAGCGTCGTCTTCTTCCTCAGTAGACCAGAATCAAAATTACTGTTTGGTATCTATTTTTTCAAAAAATCATAGTTAATTCTACAGATGTCCACAAAATACAAACTTTATATTTCTGAAATCGTGGCGACATGTACTATTTTATTATGCAATGAAAATATAATTTTGACTTCTGTAGAAAAATAGATTTTCAATTTGAAAAAATATAAATACGAATTAGGGTTTACGTTTTCTCTCAAAATACAAATCCGATTGCAACAATATTTTGCATGTGTCTTTGTGACGCCCCCAAATTCTGACGTCACTGTCTCGAATCTGGTTCGTCACGTACTAACTCAAATAACGACATAAACTAATACAGCAAAAATGATAGAATAAATTACATTGATTTAATATAATTATTCTTATCCCAAGGTCTCGCAACCGTTACTACAATACTATCCAAGAGTCTTGATTCAAACTAAACATAGTGCTAATACATAATCCATGACTAAGCTTATTACATAACCGAATTAGAAAACTTAAAGCATCATAGTAATTAATCTTCTTCTTAAGGAAGAACAAAGCTACTCCGTAGTTTTGCCCTTTCCCTTGTCCTTGCCTGAAGGCTCACCTCGTTCTGCCTTAACTGAAAAGTTTGAAGAAAGCAAGAATGAGCAACAAATTTGCTCAGCAAGTATATACAATGGGGGTGAGCAGTATAAAGTCCAAATTTCAAGGGTATGACAGTAAAGGATAGTTCAAGGATAATAACAAGAATCAATTGTTATTCATAAGAGTCGCTATGGACCAAAGAATATCAATAAAATTCATGCGTCTAATCATTTCAAAGTCCAAGAATATGAACACTGAGTAGTCACTAAAGGACTAAGAACTCCTGCTAAAATTAACAGTTATTATACTGAAAATTCAATAAAAACAAGTACACAGGTGATCAGCCTATAGTACTCCAGGTTATGCATAATTTTCACATGTTTATAAGTGCGCACGTCAGTTTCCTGACAATATAAATTCCCCTTTAATGAGGGTTGTTCATCTCAGTAAATTAGAGTCTGCACCAAGATTAGAGTCCGCACCAAGACAATTGGTTTGGAATAGCTTTCTAACACATATAAAATAGTATAACCGAAGCAATGGTTTAGACAACTTTTATAATCATATTCAATGACATAATGAATACGAATACTTGCAATGAGGTTTAAGGGATATTAATCTTAAACCAATCCTTAGAATATGAATGACAGTTTATAAAGCATAAGAGTCATTGTCACATACTTGTATGATACATGAATATACAAGTTCACATGCTTGCTCAATAAAGAGAAAGGGTTCGAGTACTTACCTTTAGCGTAGTCTACGAATTTAAAGCTTAATGACACGTTGCAATCCTATTGTATAATAGTTATATATGAGAATTCCATTAGTCATACAAGTTCATAATTCAAATAGCTCCACATTATGACTCTACACATATACACACAAGTATAACACATTTTCAGTCCCATCTTAGACGCTAATCCTGACCATAGACCAACACATCACGTTGTTTGAAATCGTTATCGATCTCGCTTTGAAACTCATTTAGAAAAACTCGTAAACACTTTTAAATCTTGGTTTTATATAGTCTTAACATGATCACATAATAGAAGTCTCAGTTTAATCACGTACCACAGCGTAATGCACACACATTTCATTTTCAGATTAGCAACAAATTAGTCAGAATGCACTGCAGGACGGCGCAGCCGCGCTGGAATATAACTAGGGAGTGACGCGGCCGCGCTGCTCCCTGTTACCCCCAGAGCTGCCTTTTACTCCTGCATGATTTTAGCTTAACTTCCTAGCATTCATTGTTTACTGAGGTCACTCACATACACGTGCCCATAGGGTTCAAATTTCAGTTGGACACCTATCATATTTGTTCTAAATTTGTTTTCCATTTACATGGTTTTAAGTCGAACTTGTAATTTAATGAAGTCTAGTACATGCATTTCACCAAAGCGATTCATGGCGATCCTCATACCACTAAGGACACTAAACGATTCTTAACATTCATGCTCATATATGCCTTCGACTTACTCTCATATGATTAATACAGTCCCTTATATTTGAAACTCATTTCAAAGTATGTTTGAAAAGTTGAAAATATGTTTAATCACTCACATGATCATAACGACTATACCTAGAGGCATATGAAGTCCAAATACACATGTTTGAAATGTCGGAATGCAATTCACACAACGTTGGACAATATTATTTCTCAAGTCCTAAATTTCTTTGAAATCTCATATTAAGGCAACTTAAGCATGCATAGCAACTTGACTCACAAAGCCTACGCAATTAGATCCATCTATAAACCGTATACACATGCTTGTAAGTTTAGAACATAAAGGCGTAAGGTTTGACAAGTGTTAGTTTCTAATCTTCTAAATTTCGTTCCCAAACATTTAACTAAGCAAATGGTAATACATTTCATGCTAGGTAGTCTCAAAACACCTATCAAGTATACAAACTAGCATGCTCAGAATACTGGAAGGACAAAACTTGAAACTTTTTTTCCTATGGAGCACGGCGCGATCGCGCCTGGTTTTTCCTGGGGAGTAGCGTGGTCGCGCTGCTCCTCGGCAGAACCACGAAACTCCCTGTAACAGCATACTCATCCAAACCAAAACCAATTCAAATAGCAATTTATGTATACCCACTTCACCTAAAGTCCACAAACATGTTATTAAGCATACTTAACATGATTCTATCAATTTAAAACAAGTAAACAATTAAGTTCAAGAATTAAATTCCACATTCATGCTATTTTTCCAAAGTTTAACACATTTAGCGATTAATCTCGTTATGAACTCGTTTCTGGACCAAAATGCTTGGTTTAACTTTCGTTGTTTTCGTATTTAACCATACTAACAATGTATAAGAACTAATTTCAGATTACTACCACCTAGCTCAACAATTTTTGGTACATTTTGGAAGCATAACTTTCTAAAATTTCTGAGAACTAGCAACACTTGAAATTTAAGAACATAATTTGTGCTCGGCTTTCTAATAACATGTATATGAACTTAGTAAACATGCTTACATCAACAATTAATCAACTAACACCAGATTCATGGCAAAATTCTAGGAATGGAACTCAAGAATTTAAGAACACAGTTTAATAGAGTTTTATCTCTTGAAGTAAATATGACTCTCCAATGCTACCAACTAAAAATCACTCAACCTCACTCTCTAATGGAAGCTTAACTTCAGATTTCTAGCAACAAGAATTGTGTAGAGGAGGCTCCAATTTATAGAGAATTCATGGACCGTGCAGATGTTTTGTTCTAAGGTTCAAACCATTGGAATAAGAAGGAAGCTAGTGGTTAATGGGAAGTTGGTGGAATAGTGGTGAGGCACTATTTGGACCACTCCCCATTTCATCATGAAGCTGAGGTTTGCAAGGAAGAAGAAGAAGTATAAGCTTGTAGCCTGTTCTTATTTCAGTAACATAGCTCTAGCCATTCACGTGGATGAAGAAAATGGGGCAAATGACTATCAATTTGGGACAAAGCAAAACTGAGACATTCCCAACAAGGCTTATTAGCATACTTTGATTTTTAAAAAAAATGTAAACTTAGGTCAAGGTGTATTAAATAATTTGATGATACTACCTTGTATCAAATTAAAGTTTCACAAATAACACATATCATATAATCCATGTACATTTATTAGAGTGTAACCTAATTAATTGCTAACACCCAAATATACATTATTATTCCATTATTCCTATAATAGAATAAACATTTAAGCATTGAGATAATTATTATCTCATGTAATTTAAATGTCACACATATCTTTTATATTAATAAATGAATGCATAAACTTTATTATAAATATTATACATCTCATCATGTAGTTACACCTCAAGTAGCATGGCATATAACACTTAAATAACTTAATAGAGATTATTAGTCACACCATAATTAATTAACTAAGATAGCATTAATAAATTCCTTTTCTTATTAAACTACTACTTGATAATTAAAACAAGAAATTACTTTATCACATCACTACCAAAACGACATATCATGTATACTCATATTCGAATAAATATTCAACTTAAATAGAAAGTTAATATTATTATTCAAAATTCTCGGGTATTACAGTCTTAAAATGCATATGGACTATATCATACTGTATTTTCAGCCTCTAATATGTACTCTAGTATATTATGCCATTAATGTCATATTTCAAGCTTTCTAGCAAATAAAAAAAATGACAAAATATTTATGCGAGATTAAGCATTGCATGAAAACTCTGATACCAATGTTAAATTAAATGAAAACTAATACGTAAGTACATATAAACTTACATATGAATCGGTTAGTATCCACGAAACGGAAGCGGTTGAACTGGAATGCCAAATCTATAAGCAATGCCACGAACACATCTACTACGATCCTTCGTACAAACGTTTCTCGTCAATATGGAGTTGTTACTAGTAACGATGCAAACGAACTTAGGTGTTCACACTAAGTACACATAAGCCTATTGATAGAAGCTTGGAAATACTAGAGCGAGTATTTAAAGAGAAGTCTGTCTAGGAAAAATAATACGTTATTTTTTCTTAACCCTACACTCTATAAGAATCAGTATTTAACGATGAATCTCAATTAATATGGGATAAGTCTACAAGTGACTAAATCAAGAGAGTTATCTCATATAGAGTTTTAATCATATCAAGTATTATTTAAAATACTTCCAAGTGATATGGAACTCTCCCAATCCCGATTGGATTATTCAATATCCATACCCAAGTGGATGTCCATGATCCACGGATCTGACCCGAATCAATTACTAACACTTTTAAATATAATGACTCTTAATTAACATAAATTCATTAGAACTTTGACAGTATTTTAAACCATTGGCACTCATATAAATATTTTTCAAACATTTTGCTTATTAAAACAACTATCTAGTTATATAAATAAATAAAAAATTGTCCTATTATAAAATTTAAAAACTATTTAATTATAAAAGTTTAAAAACTTTTCCAATTATAAAAGTTAAAAAACTTTCTAATAAAAATCACTCATTTAAAAATTATTATGTCATTTTAAAAAAAAACACTATCCAGCCTTGAAAAATATTAGCCAAATTGGGTAGAGAAGTAAAACAGGAACATGATTGT
The DNA here is from genome assembly GCA_034770075.1 of Aralia elata. NCBI lineage: Eukaryota > Viridiplantae > Streptophyta > Magnoliopsida > Apiales > Araliaceae > Aralia > Aralia elata. Next base: position 2,811,109 of record JAVJAP010000214.1, on the reverse strand, counting down.
GTTTTAACAACTTCGGAGATAAAATGAACGATACCATATTTTGAGGTGCAAAATAAAATATGTCCAAACTTGTTGAAATTTTTGCCCTTCGTTTTCTTATTATATAATCCTTATGCGGTGTATGTTGTATCTAAGGTTAACTGTATATCTGACTCTAAAATATACACCGTTTTATAATTGATAGTTCAAAATTTAATTCCTCCAGATATGATCATATATGGTAAATGCGTATTTCTATTTCATGTGAGGATACGTGTCAACATTTTAGGTGAAAAAATTGACTGATATAAATTTCGTACTTAACATAACATTGGGGTGCGAGATTGGAGAAATTAAATTTATGGGTACGAATGGTAACTCGGTATATGCTTCGGAATCCGAGAGACAATTAACTGTTTTATTTTATACATCTATGAAGTTATATTCCAATCACTATAATATAATGTTAATGAGACCAGTAATTAATAATATATACACCTACTTGTAAATACTTTTACTGGTTCGAAAAGCATCGTCTTCCATAAACTAAAGACATCAAATGATTTACTGATATAGCATCCGAAATTGGAATCAATGGTGCCCTTAAATTCACGGATTCAATCAATCTCGGCAGCCAGATGGTGTCCCGCACGTGCTTTAAGGTCTGAGAATGCAACAACCTCTGTCCCATGCATGAAATATCAATCTGTCGTGAATATATGCAGCGTGAGATCGCATACATACATAAGCAGGTGGATACACAAAATATTTATATAAATTTTTATTTTTTTATTTTTGGGTGCAATATATATATAAATTTAACTTTAAAGTTTGAAATCTTCGATTGTTATGATATCGGCTCAGCCCATATCAAATCAGCCTAGGCCCAAGTCTAGGCCCAAGAACCGTCAGTTATGACCCGTTCAAGAAAAACATGTTAAGAAAACCAAGAATACACTCTCTATCCGAGAGAGTTCACGTAGACGTTCCTTGAGCATTGCAGTCGAGACGTCTTCTATTATATCCATGTCCATGCACCTGATTTGACAAACTGAAGGGATGGAAAGAGTGAGACTAAAAAGAGGAGTCTCAAAAGGTAAAAAATTGGATACTAATTTTACACTTGAAACTCATATATTTTGACAACTTATCTCTTAACCCTATTCACTAACCACTTATATTGAAGGTGGGATTTATATTGAAGGCGTCCCACGACGGTACCTATCGTTAACCAAAGTGGTCGTTTGTGCAGATGCGAACAAGTAAGGATCCACGAACTGAAGACTCCCCGAGGACTAGATCGTAGTCATCAATCTCAAGTCCTAAGTTTAGTTTTTCATATTTAAAATTAAGTTGAAATACATAGATGACCCTATGGCATAGTTATGAAAGAACTGAAAGCAGCATCCCTACTAATTTATGACATAGTATATAAATTTATGTTGATGTTGATATTAGCCCCTTACTTATTATAAATATACTCTAAATAATTTATTACTTGACTCATATTTTAATGATATAATTTATGTTCTATATTATATATAAAATTTATTTTCAAGGTTTAATACATTTCAAAATCTAATTATAATTTTCAAAGATAAATAAGGTTAATATTAAGAAATTAACTTAACTTTAAAGTCAAATAAATAAGATTAATATTGTCCTTAATGGTAGATGTTTCAAATTTGGTCTCTCAAATTAAGTTAAATATACATACTACCCAAGTTAACTCATCAGAATGAGTTAACCCGAGTGGTCATAAGTTAACTCGAATGGTCCATACTCTCTTCGTCCCTTATTACTTGTCTTTTTTAAAAGTGGACACACATATTAAGAAAAATAATTAATACTATGTTTTTAAGCTAAAAATAATTTTAAATGTCAATATTATCCTTACATTGGAATAAAAGAATATTACTTATTGGATAGAAAGTAGTGAGAGAACCAAAATTATATTTAATACTTGGGATAATATTAGAAACTAAGTAATTAATTAATACTTAATTAAAATTCTCAAACGATAAATATTAAGAGACAAAAACACTTCTCTAAAACGACATTTAAAAAGGGACAGAGGGAATATTACATTTAATAGTATAACTAATAATTACAATTATTTTTTCTTAAATCATGCAGGAAGAAAATGAAAAGATTATTCTTAAAATACTTAAAGTTACTCCCTTAATCCCAAATTATCTGTAATTTCAAAAAAAAAATTATTGTATCAAAATAACTACATGAGAGAGTATTACATTTAATATTATAACTAATAATTACAATTAATTTTCCTTAAATCATGCAAGAAGAATATGAAAAGTTTCTTCTTAAAATACTTAAAGTTACTCCTTCAATCCCAAATTATCTGTAGTTTCAAAGAATTTTTATTATATCAAAATAACTGCAATTTACTCTTTTCTAAACATCAAAATGGTTATATTACTAATTTACCATTTTCACTTATTCTTTCTCTTTATAAGTTTATAATCCTTAAATTACATAATTATGGGAAACATAAAAAGTTTTTACTTCATTAACATGTTGAACTTATTTCTACCAAAAAAAGAACGTGCATGGGGATGATTTATTGTACAATACAATTTCAATAGGCTCTTGTTCCAAAAACAATTATGTGAGTGCTAGTTTTTTATGAGTAATTTAAGAATGGGCATAATTGTACTTTTAATAATAAAAATTGCATAATAATTGTATTTCTTAATAAGTGTACAAATAATTAAAACAATAAATAATTTGAGATAGAGGGAATATTATGTAATTTTCAAAATCAAATAAATGTAATTAATTTTCCTCAAATGGTGGACATAGAAATATGAAAAGTTCCTTCTAGACAATTAATTTGTAATTTTAACCATTAAGTAATAAAAGTAATTAAATTCTCTTTAATTATGATAGAATATATATGTTGACCTAAATTATCTTTAATATTATATATGTATTATATCAATAAAAAATAATAAATATATATTAATAAAAAATTATGATGCTGATGTTACTACTATAAGTGGAGTATGATACAACCACAATTACTCTGTCTCTATCCCTATCTTTCTGTCTTCCAAAAATGATGCCTTTGTAGTACTAATGATTATATCCATAGCTTTACCAGAAAAATTAAATAGAAAGATTATTTCTTTGGCTATGGCGTACAACAAACTTTTATGGACTAGGTACCTTCAGTTCAGTCTCTTAGCAAAGAAATAGAAACAAAATTTATATACTTTGGGTGTACGACAGACTCCCACTATATGTTGGCGTTTATTAAGGTCATTTAGATTATTCGTTTTAAATATATCGTGTTTGATATCTTAATAATTTTATATTTCTGATAATTTAAATTCTCAAAAAATTTCAAGATTTTCACCAGAAGTTCTTATAAGGTGAATATCCGAATGATTATAAAATAAATAGTAATATCATATTACAACATATTTATAATCTTAAAATTTTTATTTAGACAAAAGTATCTTTCATATTTTAATTATTTGAATATAAATATCTCTATTTGTCACATGATTACACCAAAACTATCAAGTAAATACATATATACATACGTACGTACGTGTGTGTATATATATATATATATATATATATATATATATATATATATATATATATATATATAATATATATTATATATATATATATATATACACACACTGTTTGTTCTTGTTGGTTTTTGGCTTTATTTTTTAATTGTCTGGTTTTTTGATTAGTCGACATGCTTAATCTAATTAAGCTAGCTAATGACCCATACAAAACATGTGATATTGTTTGTTGATTATTATCATAAGTTTAATTTATTATTATGCTTAATAGACTTATTTAATATTTTTTTACTTAATAATTAAATATATCATGAATTATAATTTTATATACATATTATATGGCTAATTAATTAATATTAAATAAATTAGTTGAAAGTATTTGATGAGTGTTGATGAATTACGTTTTACAATAACGCTTTAATTGAATCATTTGACTATAATTAGTATAGAACTATTTTAGTAAAAGATTAATATTAAAAAATATATATTCAATAATTTTAAATTTATATCAAACACTCACAACAATAATTATCGATAATCACACTTCTGTCAAGCGAAAATGACACACTATGATCAATTTGTATTACCAGAAATCAAATACTCAATAACATAAAATTTGATGGATATCTTCGTGACCTGTAATGAATACCCTCAATTCTATTGTTAAATTATCTATCTCATGCGTTGTTTTCACTAGTATGTATTAATATTGCATAATTTTAATTTATTTATTTTTATTACAATATATAATTAAACAAAAATTATGAAAAAAATAGTATACGTCTTCCATCCTTAAAAGAATGGGTAAAGGTATAATTATTTTTGCCTCAAAAGAATGAGATAAAATATATAAAGTAATTATGTTATTTAGTGAGATCCATTAGTATAAAAAGATAAAATTACTCATTACTTTATGAATTTTTTGAAATCCTTCTTTTTTCTACTTTTATTTTTTTTAATATGTGTGAAATTTATATTTTACTCATTATTTTGAGGAAGGCAGAGGAAGAATAAACTAAAATAAGAGACAAGTTGGCGATAAAACATAACAAAAGGACCGAATTCTGTGCCAAATAAATACTGTACAACTAATTTTCTGAATTTATAGATAGAATCACCAAAATTAACTTGGACTCAACAGTTAAAAATATTCTAAAATTTCGTGCCTCTAAGGTAGAGTTTGAAATTCTAGCTCTTCAACCAGCCATAAGTGAAAACAACAGATATCTCTCTCATGATTACTGGTGTCCAAATTACTCCCTCAGTTTCATATTAAGTGTCGTTTTAGTTTCATGCACATGAATTAAGAAAATCATTTAATACTGTCATTTAATAATTGAAATTTGTATAAAATTCCATCACTGTCCCTTTATGAGAAGTTGAAAACTATTAATACAAGGGAAGAAATTCCTTGGGATAATAAGAGAAGTTAGGGGTAATATTGGAAAGTAAATAATTTATTCTCCTAGAAAGTTGTAAACGACAAATAAATTGAAACAAATTTTTTCTTCTAAAAAGTCACTTATTATGAAATGGAGGTAGTACTGTATATCTTTTCTCGTTAATTTGCATGCATTACTTTAGAATAAAGTTAGAATATATACATAGAAAGAAATGGGAAAAAGATATTTTCTGTGTAAAAATTCTTTTTTCTGCGTAAAGAGAAACTAATGCAATACAAAGTTACACTGTGTATTAAAAATTGTATACGACTGAAATATAAAAAAATTATCTTATAAAATAATTCTAAAATACATATATAATCCAAATGTAAAAATATAAGTAAAAGCCTTTTATACACTTCAAAGTATATTCAAAAAAATTTAAAAAATAAAAACTTTTATGTATTTATACGGATTCCTTTGTAAATAAAAGTGGAACTTATTTATACATTTAAAAAACAAATGCATTGGAGAGAAAACTTTTTGTTCTAAAATTTTTAATAGTCAGTCTTTATTAAGACATGCTTTATACTATCTTCCTTTTGTAAAAATGTCAAAAATATAAATTTTACACAAATTAAAGAAAAAAAAATTAGAGAAGAGAATATATATAAAATAAGTTCTAGCTATATCCATTCTGGACCATACACTTAAGAAAAATAAAATAGAATAGAGCACGAAACAAGATCTAACTATACTTTGAGGAATGCATGTAAATACACAAATTAAACTTCTTCTTCTTTTTTGGGTAAAACTAACGAATCTCAGTTACACATAGTTTTTAGAGTAAATTAATTAGTTTATGTGCATATTTTATATATGTTAGATTTATAAAATAGATACAAAATTTTAAATATAAAGACATTAAATTCTCTAACCTAAACAATATAAAGACATTAAATTCTCTAACCTAAAATTAATATACTATATATGATTCAAAATTAATTTAGAATGTAAAAGGCATTAGTCATTATATATTAAACACATTGTCTCAAGTTATTTGATGCACGACAAGTTATATATTCTAAATTACAGATAATTATTGACCTAATTAATAAATAGCTACTAATTAAGAATAACTCTTAAAAAAATTTCAAAAATAATTTATATCATATCAGATTTATAAAAAGGGCTCAATTTTGTCATATAAAAACTGCATACCCTCTTTCTTCAAATTAATTGACTATGAAAATATCTAAATAGCCGGCCTAATCATTATACACTAAAAATACTTTTTTCAAAATTCAATGTAAAAAAGAAATACTCCGTCCGTCTCATAATATATGACGTTTTAGATGATTTCATTTTTTCCAAATTATTTGACGTTTTATATAATCTAGGAGAATTAACTACAATCTTTTCAAAATTACTCCTTATTGGAAAATGTTACAGATGAGAGAGAGAGTATGAAATAAATATATGGTAAAGGATATTATAGACAATTAATACTATATTTAATGTTATACAATCATTTTTTTAATTCTTGTGCATAACTCTAAAACATCATATATTATGGGACGAAGGGAATATACTCCAACAAATTTACTTAAAATTATTGACATACTTTTATACCCTATGTGTGTGAAGTTTCTACCAATTTCTCAAGAGTTTAAAAGTTTGATATCTGGCATATATTTAATTGAACAGTGCATGCCATAATAAACAGACATCTTACATGGACAATCATTAACTTCAAATGACTCACGTAATAGAACCTTGTCACACCTCTAAACACTCTCATGCAGTGACAGATAGATGGTAATCATTTTCAAAGAAAAATAACAGACACACACACACACACACATATATATATATATATATATTTATTTATGTGTGTGGGTTTATTTTTGTACTCGTATCTATATCATTTAATTATAAATATTACGATTGTGATTTAAAAAATATACTATTTAGTATAACAAAGTATTACGATAACTCTTTATCGAATTGTCTATTGTTATATTGTGTTATAGTAGTAGACATAGACAACTCTCATACCGTAATACTATATTCTAATAAAAGAATTATTTTTTTAAATTATAATCATCAAATTTTATAATAAATGATACAAAACGTGTTGGTTATATAAAATTTTATTGTCATCATATAATATGAATCAATTTCTTGAATATATATTTATACTGGTACATAAATATCATCAGGCATAGACTAATTATGCAGTGTACCTCAGCTTCGTTGGAGAGACCAAGCTTTGTAACTAGGTACGTCTTAACCATGAAAACTGTCACCTTCTCATCTCTTTTTAGAATTGACAAGAAAAGAAAAGAAAAAAGCGTCAGCTCTTTATCCACTCATTTCGCTGAACGCCATCATTAACAAGTAGAAAATGCAGCAAATTAAACAAAAATGTACAAATTGACATTTGACATGATCGTGCATGCTTTCTAACATGCGCCACTTACTTCACTCTAATATAAGCCTTTGGGATTTGAGGCAGCCCCATCTCTCCATCCCTGCACCCATCATTATTATTTGGCGTATCAAATTTATTTATTTTTGCATATAATAACACACTTAAACATGCTTTGTCCTTCTACAGCATAATATTTATAATGTGCATAATTAGATTAACTGAAATTAGACGAATTCATATCCATTTTAGATTTATAAATTAATTTTAAAAAATTAAAAAATTACTTTTATTTTAAAATAGGAGTGCTAATAATTTTTAATATTCAATTTTATAAATAAAAGATATTTTAAACAAATTATGTCCAAGTTAGGCTTGAACAAACTTTTTCAGTGATTAATCCTTGCATAAATTTTAATATACTTAAAGAGTAAAATGTCTCAAATTATGTCCAAAATGTCTCGAATTTACTTCTTTTTTTAATAAAAAAAAATCAAAATAATACTTTATTTTGAAACAATTTTTAATATCCAATTGTTATAAAAACAATTATTGGAAAAAAAATTGTGTCAAATTATGTGATCGTGCATAAACTTTTGTCAATAATTAATCTTGCATAAATTTTAATACACCTACAAATTTAAAAATAATTAGCTAGTCTAATGGGACCATCATTTCTTTCTCAATTAAGATACTGGTATCCAACGAAAAATACAAACAAAAAAAAATTATGATACATTTTTTTTATACATCTGATGCACACAAAAAGTTGTATATGAGGAGGGACAAGATTTGTTTTTAATTTGTATAACATTTACACTAAATACAGTTTGTAAGCCAAAGTTTATAGAATTGTTTAGGTTTACTCTCTAATATCTAATATTTAAAACGTATTTAAGTATCTTTAAAAAAAAAATTGCCAAACAAAATACACGGTGCGAGATTTTAATCAGTCAAAATACATCCCAACAATTCTTTAACTCTAAAATTCTTTAAAAACTTGAAAGATGTATTTTGTTTAGAGAAAAAAATATTGAGGTGTACTAAGATATCTTTTAAATATTGAAAAAAAAAACATTGAGATGCACTAAGATACCTTTTAAATATTGAACTACAAATCCTCAATAATCCTCCAAACTGTGTCGTGTAAATTATATTTTAGTCCATTTCAAATAAAAAAAACTTTTTACAAACAAGATATACTGAAAGAAGTTGCATCCGGGTAAAATTTTTTATTTATTTATTATTATTATTTTTTTGTCTTCATTTTTTCTATCTGTGCCTGTAGGTTTATCCATTCTTTTTTGCATAGGTAGCAATAGCATACATGATACAGATCAGAGAAATGCAGAAGAAAAAGTACACACGTTTTACCTATGAACGGAGGCGCAAAGGGTAAACCACAAACTACACTGAGCTCTCAAGGGGTAATGAAATTGCCATGATGATGATGGCAACTCGTAAGGAAGATCTTCAGGTGGAATGAAAGATTGATGATTTCTGAAAGTATTCTCATTGCTGCAGCCAAACCCTAACCCTAACCCTAACCCTAATTCTATTTGCTTCTGTTGGGGTAATCGGAGAGAGGAGGAAGAAGAGGAAGAGGGTGATATTGGAGCTAATTGTTTGGAAGATGAGCCAAAGCCTAACCCTAAACTAAGCTCAAGCCAATCTCTTTCTTCTTGTACTCCTTTTTTTTCTTCTTCTTCAACTTCTTGATCAGCATTTAGCGGATCAATAATATTGTGGGATTTTGAAGAAGAAGCCATGAATGCATGCCCACTTTTTAAAACTAGTAGTATTTGATTAGAGCTTGAAAGGGTAGAAATTGGTTTGGTCCTTTATGGAATAATAAATATTGGGAAGCTTTTCAACCTCACCTCTCTCTCTCTCTCTCTATATATATATATATATATATACACACTAACAAACCCTAGCAAGATCTCTCTCTATATCTAAATTTAAAAGTGTATATATGTTGAAGATTTCCTTAACTGCACTGCATATTTTGTCACTCTTTTCTGATGTTGGGATTAAAAACAAAACACTGAAATATATATAGAGTAGTAGATTGGGCTGTGGAAAGGATTTAGTGACCGAGTGTACGCTCTTTACCGAGGCAAATATATATATATATATATATATATATATATATATATATATATATATGAATATGCATCCATGACAAACTGTTGCTGGGGGTACTATTCCAACAACTAACATTTCCAACGTTGATTAGATTAAATAATTGTTGAGATTGATTATAAAAAAGTCTCTGCTACAAGCTGTAGCGGCAGTATAATCACATGTAGCGGCTGAATTGTAATATTTTGTAATATATGATTATATTAGTATAATATTAGTATATTATTAGAGTCAATATATAGGCAATATAATATTAATTAGTTACAATGATGCCGCTATAAGTTGTAGCGTCTGGCTTGTAATATATGATTATATTAGTATAATATTATTATATTATTAGTCAATATAATATTAATTAGTTACAAGTGTGCCAATGACCGTGTCCCATTTTTATTGTCTTTAGTCTCAATTTTTTTGTTCTAGCCGATATAGCTTGTAGCGACATGTACTATTTATTTTTATTTTTTTTTGCTAAATTAAATTTATTTATTTTGTTACTCCCCTGCTGCTACAATCTCACATCATGAACACATTTCTTGTAACAAATCAACCATATGGATAATTTAATATTAATAATATTAATATTAATAATATTACTAACTAATATTAATATTATTAATATTAACTAATTAATATAAATATCAATTACTAAAATTAATATCAATTATATTATTAATAGTAATAACTAATATTAATAATGAATATTATGAATATTTATACTAACTAATATTATAATATTAATATTAATAATATTACTAACTAATATTCATAAGTAAGTTAGTATAATATTCATAATATTCATTATTAATATTAATATTAGTTATTACTATTAATAATATAATTTATATTAATTTTAGTAATTGATATTTATATTAATTAGTTAATATTAATATTCATATTAATATTAGTTAGTAATATTATTAAAATTAAATTATCCATATGGTTGATTTGTTACAAGAAATGTGTTCATGATGTGAGATTGTAGCGGCAGGGGAGTAACAAAATAAATAAATTTAATTTAGCAAAAAAAAAAAAAATAGTACATGCCGCTACAAGGTATATCGGCCAGAACAAAAAAATTGAGATTAAAGACAATAAAAATGGGACACGGTCATTAGCACACTTGTAGCTAATTAATATTATATTGACTAATAATATAATAATATTATACTAATATAATCATATATTACAAGTCAGCGCTACAACTTCTAGCGGTATCATCGTAGCTAATTAATATTATATTGACCATATATTGACTCTAATAATATAATAATATTATATTGACTATATATCGACTCTAATAATATAATAATATTATACTAATATAATCATATATTACAAAATATTACAACTCAGCCGTTACATGTGATTATACTGCCGCTACAGCTTGTAGCGGCATGCAGAGACTTTTTTATAATCAATCTCAACCATTAATTAATTTAATCAGCGTTGGAGATGTTGGTTGTTGGAATAGTACCCCCAGTAACCGTTTGTCATGAATGCATACCATATATATATATATATATATATATATATATATATATATATATATATATATATATATATATATATATATATATATATATATACACACACACACTTTACACTTTAATATATTTTAAACTTTTAAGTTTTTTGTTTTTTACAATTTAAACCTTAATATTTTAGTTTTAAATAATTAAATTTTAGTGTCTCTAAATTTTGTAAGTTAAATTTTTTGGTCATATATTGGTGTATAATAATTGATTCGAATGGGAGTATTTTGGATAATTTAATCGTAAATATATTTGGAAGTATATAAAATTGTAAGCACGTGTTTAGTATATATGATGAATAAAAAAATAGAAAAAATTGGATATAATATAAACGAAATATATACTCTTAAAAGATTTAGCTTCTAAATTAATAGAAAACCTAGCATAAATTTTTTTAAAAGTATAAAAATTATAGATACGTGATTAGTGTGAGATGAAAGAAAATGAAGAAAAATTGATGTCCTTGGGATGAGTTTTGTCCAATATCATTTGTATTTTAGTTTGCTCAGACTTTGAATGTACGTATATATAAATAATATACCTTTTGGGTATTGGAGGTAATTTCAGCAATACAATCTTAGTCTTTTGTAAAATAAAAAAATAAAAAAAATAGAGATAAAATAATATATATCTTTAAAGAATTTAATTGTATTTTTATTTTGAATTATGTGACTTATTCCGATAAAAAAATATTAAGTTCGATGACGAAAAAGTTTTTCATTTATAGTAATTTAGAGATATTAAGGTTTATTGTCTTGAAGTTAAATAGTATAGTTTAAATTATACAAAGTCAAAAATTTAAAGATTTAAAATGTATTTACTACAAAAAAATGGTCTTTTGTGATGACTCAAATTCATTATATAAATTCAAAAAATCATCACAAAAGATTTTTGTGATGACTTTAGTCGTCATGAAATCCATCTTGTATACCCCATCATGAAAGCCTATGTATCTATTGTGATGACACATGACTTTATGGACGAATACTTTATTTCACTATATTAACTATATCAAATGATACTTGTAGGATTCGAACACCCCCACTATTTATAAACTAAATAACAAGTATTTCCACTACACCAAATCCCAGATCATGATTATAATTTTAAAACAAAATATAAAAGGAAACATATGTGAATTGACTTACTGAACAAAATTAGTCTCACATAAGATTTGGTAATTGCAATGATGGTCACAAATACTCTATAATGATGGTAAAATTAGTCACCACTGAAAGCCATCATATATTTTATTGTTTTGTGATGACTTGAAAATTCTATCACAAAATACCTTCTTTTTGTAATTGCAAATAAAAGTCGTCATAAAAATTTATTTTTTTAATGATTGTTATAACCGTCATAAAATATTGTTTTGATTATTTTTTTAATTAAAATATTGGTTATAGCTTAAATGCAATCATGAAAAGGGTATATCCATAAGTGATGGCTTAGTGCGTCACAAAAAGAAAATTTATTTTACGTGAAAAATTTGGTGATTGACATGGTCATCACAATTATAATACATTGATGGCAAAATTAGTCATTATTAAGAGCCATCATATATACTACTATTTTGTGATTACTCAAAAAATCGATTACAAAGTATTATCTTTTGTGATTGTTTTTAAAAACTGTCACAAAGTTCCGTCACGTATTCTTAATTTTTTAGTAGTATCATATATATATATATAAATGTATATTATATATATTTGTGTGTGTGTGTATGTGTGTGTGTATATATATAAGTATTTAATTTGTATACGACCTGTTCTGTTTCTATTTTTTCTACTTTTATTTCTTTCTTAACTTCTTGTCGTTGAATCGAACAGTGGTAAAACTATGGGTTATATATGTTGTTATATAGAATAAAGATGGTTGGTTTCTACTTTCTACATAGCACAGTAATAAAGGTGTACTAGCAGTGACTGTATATGTAATATGATAGAGATCTAAAGAAAGAGAGAAATATAGTTATGAACATATTATTAAACAATTTTAAAAAATTAATGCTCGTTTTCTAATTCTAAATCTAAAACAAAAATTTATACTTCTTTGTTTTAGAACAAGAGTTTCATTCATAATTTTCTTTGTTATATAGCAACATTTTTTTTTATTTTGTATAAATTAACACAATATCTTTAAATTTACTATTATCATTTTATTATTTTGTGATCACTAATATACTCCCTCCATCACAGGATAAAAATTTTGGTTGATTTTTTGCGCATATTAAGAAATATGATAAAATAATAAAATTATTTATATTCAAATTCTCATTTAATTACATAGTTTTTTGTACATGACTAGTGATACTTCATAAATATGTATAGAGAATAGAATTATGATAATTAATATTAAGAGTATTATAGACAAATTATTATAAAGAATAAATTATTTAAGGTAAGTAGACATTTAATTTGGGACTACTTAAAATAGTAATAAGGACTTTTATTCTGGAACGGGAGAGTACTAAACACAAATTATATTTGGGGATAATTTGAAACAAAAATGTATATTTAAAATTTGTAAATTTTATCAATGTCATGAAACAGAGGTAATAATATTTATATTTTTAATTGTAGGCTCAAAAAATGTGCATCAAATTATTTTATTCTTTTGTATTAGGTTCACAAGTTTGATAACTTTTTGATTAGTGTATTTCATTATCTTTTGAAGGAAATTTTTTTTTTATATAAATACTTACTTTATTTTTTGAGGAAATACTGTGTATGGAGTAGTGAAATAAAAGAAAAGAAGGAAAACAATAAAATAGACTGACTCACAAGTTGGCTTGCATGATGTTTTCAAGAAAAATAATTTTTACAAAATGTTTATTCTTTTATAGAAATATGACTTTTGTTATTTTTAGAATATTATTCACAGACATATATAATAAGTCACTTTTAAAAAACAAAACATATTAAGCTGGTCAGGTGGTGAGAATTCTTATTATAAAATAATGTGCAAGACCCACATATATATAAAAGAGACCCATTAAAAAAAATATTATACTTTTATATGAAAATATCAACAATAAAAAAAATTATTATAAGATATTACTAAACATGTAAGATTATGCATAGAAGATAAAACATATTGAGCTTGTCAGGTGGTGAGAATTTGTTCAAATTTAATACATGATGAATTAACTTTTAAAGTTAAAAGGTAATAAACGGGCTGAAATGTGTTATATGGCTGAATGACACATATAACCCTTCAAGTTGTCACTTACTTTTAATGTCGTCCTTAAAGTACATTTTTCGATAATTGGGTCCTTAAAGTGACATTTTTTTGCGTTTCCGTTCCTTTTACTTGATTTAACCCAAACCCGACCTATTTTTACCAAAATTTGACCCAATCCGACCCATTTTGACCCAACCCAATTTCACTAATTATTTTTTTTAAAAAAACTAAAATAATATTTTATTTTAAAATATTAAAAATAATTATACAAATAATATTTTATTTTAAAATCTTAAAAATTATTATTATTTTAAATATTTTTAAAAATAATTCTTATTTTCAGGAAAAAATATAGATTCAAAAAAGTTAAATAAAAAAATAAAACTTTATTTTAAAAAAAAGTAGATTTTTTTTTTCATTTTATATGTAAAATACAAAAAAAGTAAAAGATAAATAAAAAAAATTGATTCAATTTTTTTTAACAAAAAGAAATTAAAAAGTTTTAAAAATTATTTTTTTTTTCAGGAAAAAATATTAGAAAATTTATTATTTTAAAAAAAAATGAGTAAAGTTTTATAAAATATAGATTCAAAAAAATTAAACTTTATTTTTAGAAAAAATAGAAATTTTTAATTTTTTTTACAAATGAGTAAAGTTTCATAAAATATAGATTCAAAAAAAGTATGTACAGTCTGCGCAGACTGTACATACATGTTTTGTTATATGTATCCAAATCAAGCCCAAAACATTGTATTATGTAAAAATTTCAGTTCCATAATTATTATTTTTTTTTTAGTTGTTTTAAAAAAAAAAAGCAAAAAAAAAAAAAAAAAAGGTCCGGATTTTGTTAAAATCCGGGATCCCGGACTGGATCCCCTCTCTCTCTATATATATATATATATACACAAAATCAGAATAAAAGTTGAGAATTTTTAAGGCTTTTGACATGTTCTTACGCTCTACTTCAATTGGATGACGTGTACCTTTTGTCCAGAATAGTGTAGTGTGGAGAGACCGACCACCTACTTTGTTCCCCATCAATCAATCAATCAATCAGTTATGGATTAAAATTTGGTCCAATGTTACAGTTTCAACTACTATTAGCTTTAATCCACGCAATTAGCTTATGATTTTATTAGCAATAAATTAGTTGAGCTGAATGAGACTTGGACCTAAAGAGAAAATGTTTTTTTTTCTCATGCTCCACTTGGGGGAAACCTTTGACCTTTCGATAAATCTTCTTTAGAGTTTTGACCAGTCCTAGGACTTGTTTGGTCAATTTTTTAACCTATTTTCAAATAAAGTTTTGTGCAAAGTAATTTTAAAGATTAAAATTTTATGCACAGTCAATTTATATATAAATGGTATTATTAAGATCATGATACCTTATTAATAAAGTATTTATGTTAAATATTATTATTTTTATTTTAATGATATATCATGATCCTAATACCACTAATATCACTATCAATGTATTAAATTTGTACTCAATTTTTAATACAGTTTTGAAATGTATTTATGTGGCTAGTACTTAATATTTAGGCTTGAAAAAATATGTCCACGGTGAAAATTAATATTGAGCTCCTCAAAAATAAATATTGTGATGCATGCGATACTAAAAATAAATATAAAAAAGGTTAAAAAATAACTTTGGTAATATCACTTTCAAATATAGTTTTGAAAGAGTTTAACTATATATCTGACCCCGACGTATGCACCAATTTATATTTCTTATTCTAAAGTTTAATTCCTCCCATCTTGTTTTTCAATGTAACAATATTCCCCTATACGCAACCTCATGGAAAATTCAACGAAAAAAGTCGACAGAGTAGTCACGTGCTTGGGGCATGTGTATATTAATATAATTTAACTGTATTTCGTTATGTTTGGCCATATAAAATTATTTAAAAGAATTTAAACATCAGTTCAATACAAAAATCAAAACAATTGAAAAATAAAGAAAAATAAAATCAAATTTAAGAACACCAAACCCAGATGCAACCTTTCCTCCTATATATCTTTTCTCTCTAAAAATTAACATACACTACAAGAAAATAACTTATTTCCGACGAAATTTTTCGTCGGAAATAAACTAATTCCGTCGAAGTTAATTTGTTTTCAATAGATTTTTCTATCGAAAATTTAGTCAGATATAAACTGTTCGGGGATTAGTCCGTCGGAAATTCGATCGAAATTAATTATTTTCGACGGAATTATTTCCGATTACCATTCCGTCGAACATAATCTATTTCTGACTGAATAATTCCGTAGAATTTAAAGCTTCCAGAATTTAAAGCCTCCACGTGTCGCCCTCATAATAAATTATGCTAGTTTGTTTCCGACGAAATTTTCGTCGGAAATAACATATTCCGTCAAAAATAACAATTTTTTATTTTTGCAGGTTTTAGGTTTTTAAACCACATTTTTGTACCTGTAAACTTATTTTATCCCCACAACACATACAATAATCTATATCAAGAACACATACAACATAACTATACCAACAACAACATATATATACACGTCCCCAACAATAACATATATATACACATCCCCAACAATAACAAATATAAATTAATTTAAGATAAGTTATACCAAAATTGTTTAAAACTACAATGATTTACAAAACTAAACAAAACTAAATAAGATAAACTACAATTATTTACAAAAATCAAGCTAAACTAAACTAAATAGAGATAAATTAAACTACAATGATCTAGAAAACTAAATCAAGCTAGTACTACTACCGGTGTGAGGAGGATCATCGGGCAGGGGTCGACGATGCTGCTCTGACGTCTGAAAATCATCGCCATCACCCCCTTCGCTCGGCATCGCCACCTTGTTGATATAATTAAAAATATAACTTATTGTAATTGAGAATTAAAGAGACAGCTAACTGATAATTAAATAACATGCAGAATATACAACTTAAAATGAATAAAATACTTGAGTAGTCGGGGGCTGACTCAGCATCGGCCCAAAAGCCTCCAACAGTAGGGTAACCACCATCCGTATCACCTTATCGCGTATCGCGACGAACTGCTCCAGAGGGATACCCGTATTCTCGGCGGTGTCCCCCGCTGCAATGTCCTGAGCAAATTGATGAAGGCGAGCACTGTAATGTCCTGGAATTTCAAACTTTATTTATTAAATATTGTATTCAATTAATAAGGATGTAGATTTTATGTGACAAATTAAACATTTCGTGCATTTAATTATTCTTTCAAATTAAAGGTTGTCGCTAATAGTAATTAAATTAATGGACTAACCTTAGGATATTAAATAACAAGAAGAGTGGGGATGGGTTACATAATTAATTTCATCAATTTTGGTGTTAAATTCTAATTATTAAATTAAATAATCTAGATATGAATTGGGAATTTAAATAATTAAATAATTAAACTAATTATTTAATTATAGTATAGTAATTAATTGTTGAGTCAACACCATCTTCCTTGGACCCATTTCTAATTCATTTCTGGTTGGGCCAAGCCTTGGGCTGGGAAATTTTAACTCCTTAAAAACTGATAAGGAGAAGCTTGGTTATTTCATAAGCCCAAATGGAATTTGAAAGCGTATTAGCAATGCTAGGCAGCGGTCCATACCAGTAAAACACTTGGGGTAATCTACCTGTGAGCTAACTTGGGAATAACCGAGCAAGGGCACAAACCTTCAATCAGACAGAAACGAGAAGAGGGAATAGGGGTCAAAGCCGAGCAAAAGGAGAATCCTAAGCCCTAATCCCAACTCAGACCTAGCCGCTCAATCGGACGGGACGGGGAAGGACGGTCGGCGCGGTGACGTGAGGTAATCGACCGACTGGGCTGGAGGAAAAACAACGACCGGCGGCTAACCACGAATTTGGGCGGGCAAAGCAAGCGAGAGTATGAGTGACCGAGCCCTACCGAGCGGACCAAGAGGATTTAGGCGCTCGGCGATTTGACTGGTGAGAGCACGCGACCCAAAGACCTGCCGGCGAATCGTGGGTGGCTCGGATGGGGCTTGACATCGACAACTGACCGCCTACTCCTTCTTACCGTCGGTCATTGACCCAATCGTTTAGGGTATTGCCCAAGTAATTAGGGTAAAATTTTCTCTATAAATTGAAGCCCCATTTAGCCAAGCTGCCGATTTTCCTTGAGTCAAAATTAGGGAAAATAGAAATTTCAGAAAAGAGAGAGAACAGGGGAAGTTGCTGCGGATGCCCTCTAATTTCGTTGATTATTTTGGGAAGAGAAGGAGGACTGCCAATCGAACGACACCAAGGTATAAAATGGTTCAAGCGACTGTGATGGTTTTCTGTTTAGTTTTGGTGTAAAATTTCTTTCTTTTCTTCTATCTGCGCTTGAAAAAAAAATATTATTGTTCCTTGATATTGAGAATTGTATTGAACTGAATGGTCCTCTGTATTGGGGTATTTTATTTTTCGGTATTAGATTAAAATGGTTCTTTGCAATTGTTTGGTGTTGTTTCATGTATTGGGTTGTGTTGAACTCTGGTGTTAGAGAACCATAAGGTTCGGCAGCGTGGTCTTGTGTATTGAATAGGCCAGTACTAAATTTTTGTATGCTCACAAGGTGTTTGATGCAATGTGTATAAGAATATATTGGTAGAATTTTTGTTCTTCTTATTGTGATTTGTGATTGAGTAGCAATCTGGTAGCTTGAATAACATGTCAGAATATCAGCTATATCGTATATTCATGTGTTGTTGGTTGCGGCAAGATCGTAAAGGAATAAATTGTGTTACACATTTGGTTGTTATGTCAAAACTATGGTATGCGCCTTGACTGTGTTAGCTTGCAAGCTTGAGCGTATGCATCCTGATACAGGGATTTGGCATAAAAATTTGTAGGGCCAATAACTAAGTTAGTATCAAGAAGGTTAATCAGGTGGTTTAGACACTCCAAATGACCATAAATTTCTTCAATTATTTTTCAAATTGGTTATGTAATTCATTGGTTTATTTAAAACAACAATAAACTAGGGTTAATAATTATTTATTATTTAACATTAAATAATAAAGAAAATAAATATTTAATTATTATTATTTTTTTTAATCATGTATGAATAATGTTAAGGAAATAATTATTTATTATTTAACATTAAATAATAAATAAATATCTAATTATTATTTATTTATATTAAATACGAATAGAATTAATTAATAAGTAGAGATAATAAATATTTGGTTATTACTTAATTAATATTAAATAATGATCAAGTATGAGTAAAGTTAACAGATAATTATTTATTGTTTTCCCAATAAATAATAAATGAAGATAATAAATATTTAATTATTATTTAATTAATATTAAATAATAATTAAGTATGAATAAAGTTAATAAAATAATTATTTATTATTTATCAATAAATAATAAATAAAGATAATAAATATTGAATTATTATTTAAGTATGAATAAGTTAACAAAATAATTATTTATTATTTATCAATAAATAATAAATAAAGATAAATAATATTTAATTATTATTTAATTAATATTAAATAATAATTAAGTATGAATGAAGTTAATAAATTAATTATTTATTATTTATCACTAAATAATAAATAAAGATAATAAATATTTGATTCAATTAATAATAATTAAGTTAATAAATTAAATATTTGATTAATGTTGAATAAGGGACAAGGAATAATAATTACTCAATTACCCTTAAAGGTGAATAGTAATTAAGCGCAAATAATACTAAATGACTTATAAACTAGTCACTATTAGTTAGTAATGCATAATAAATTAATTGTTTTCATAAGTAAGGATTATTAACTAATAAGGGTAATAATCTGAGTATTCAAAGAATAAGTAATCATGGTTAGCTATCATTTATTTTAATAGCTAAAGGTCATTAATTAAATTCTGTTTAGTAGTAATTAAATGTAGATGGTGAATTGTTATCTGCTAAATAAATAGCAACAGTGAGTGTAACGATATACAACTATGCAATACTAATGGATAAATCGACTTTGTCACATGATAGGTCGTCCAAGGTCAATTAGTTAAAGCTAAAATTTATTGTAGCTGAGCAAACAGACAAGTTCATCTTACTTAACTTTTACATTGAGCAAGTCCTTTATATCGAAACTTCAACTGTTGCAAGTTTCTTTTCATTCGAGCAGGCTACTATCGTACTGTAGCTTGAAATTTTATTCCAAGAATGCTTAAGTGGTTTAATTAATTTACAGTTATTCCGCATCTATGATATTATTGACAATCACATTCGATGCATTTGAATTCGTACACTTGTTAAAGTTCCGAAAATTCACGAACTATTAAGTCTGAACCCTTGTTCGGTCAGGCAAGTATGTGAGAATTTTATAAAAGCTATCCACACCAATCAAAGGTAAGGATTCTTAGACTGAATGAACACCCCTTTTTATTATAGGGGAGTACCCCAGTTACCGTATATAAGGTACAAACAACAGAGTTAAATGTTATGCATACACATAGCGTACGCGAGGCTGATCCCCTCAAGTACTTATTCTGTAGCCAGTAACCAGAGGGTCAGCTAGCTATTGACTCCTTTGGAAGTTATTGTTCAAAGTCTACTTGACTATTTCTTGTTCTAAAAGCAATTAATGTTCTTGCTTCTGATATTTGTTGAATTTTCATTCTATATTCCCTTCATCATGATATATCCTTTGTTGTCATATTTTAAACTTGCTGAGCAAACTCGTTGCTCACCCTTGCTATATCATAACTCCATTGCAGCTAAACCCGAGACATCAGGGAAGAGCAAAGGGAAAGAAAAGATGAAGTGATAGACTTCACGTAGCTGATTTCATTCTATGTGTAGTTAATTACTATTAATGTAATTTAAACCCTGACATTTATTTGGGGTATGGATTTGTGTTAAGTATTTAAGGTTATTGTATTCTGGGACTAGTAACACCTTTCTAATGAACAACATATGTTTGTTATATTCCGCATTTTTGTCAATGTATGTTGTTGGAGGTGAATGTTGTATTGGATCGTGATGACCGGATCCGGGTATTTGGAGACCCGAATTTGGGGGCGTCACAGGTTGGTATCAGAGCTGTAGGTTATAAACTTTAGGATCGCGAAACCTAGGTAATAACCTTCGTAGTAAACTCGTATTGAGTGTTAGGAGATAAATCGAGGAGATTTATCATATGTGGTTTTGATGAATTGGGGAATTCATCGAGTCGAGCAGTACCCAATGAAATATAATTTCATTTCTTCAATGAATATATTTTATTGCCGTACTAATGTTGATTTTCGGTGTGATTGTAGGATGACTGACATAGGAGGGACCAGTGGAGTCCAGGAGGAGGTATTCACAGATATACCTGTGGTTACCGAGCAGTTAGTGGGCTATGCACCTGTCGCCCCAGGAGTACCACGGGATGAGCCCGAACCAGAGGAGGACCATCAGGGGGATCTACCAGAGCCTGTTATAGGTAGGGTTATGAGATCCGGCAGTTAGGACCCGGATGACAGTGAGGAGGACCCGGAGACTGAGGGAGAGGAACCACCTGCTTATGTTGATGGCATGGGGTCCACTACCGACGATATCGTTGAGGGACTGACCAGCAGGAACGAGGAGCTGAAAGATTGGATAGCTCATTTGGAGGAGCAGAATCAGACCTACCAGTTCAGGGAGGACCAATATAGGGATCTGGCTTACCAGCTCGAGCATGACCTAGGAGTAGCGAAGATACAGCTGCAGGGATACGAGTCCTCAGCGTAGCAGATCAGACCACTGCTACATCAGCTGGTGGCCCGGAACGCTGAGCTGAGAGAGAGGCTGGAGCAGAAGGATCTGCAGATCGCCCATCTAAAGGCCAAGTAGGAGGCCATGAAGTTTGAGGTTGGGTTGGAGGTGTCTGAGAGGATGCATGTTAGAGAGGCCTGGGTCAGGGAAGCCAGGAGGGTTGACCAGTTGGAGGACCAGTTAGAGGCCAGAGCAGTGAGGATCGAGACCTTAGGTTTTGCCTTGGATGCCGCCTACAGGAGGCCCCGGACTGAGGTAGGGGAGTCTAGCCGCTCTATTCGTCGCAGGGTCATTGGTGGGGCATTCTCTTCTAGTCAGCAGGCACGGATTCGTCACGACGTGCAGTGACGTGATATGATGGTTGTTTTGTCTTTAGTACAGTCAGTCCCACTCTTTGTTATATTAGGGACGTATTCATGTTTGTCTTGTGAAACTCTATATTTGTTTTCATGTTTGGGGTAGCAGTTAAACCCCAACTTTTGTTGTCTTGAGGGATGGAAAGTTAGGATTCCCCACTTTTGTCTTAGGGGAATGTTTAATGATGGATAGGGCATGTAGTGGCGCATTTATAGAAGTATGCCACATGTTTAGTCTGAATGTAACAAACAGTGGTATATAAATATAAATGCAGATGTTTCACTTAAATCAAATGTGTTTGATAGATGTTTTTACCCTTGATTGCTAATTTTAATGACATATTGTGTAAAATATAAAACTATAGGTAAAGGTCAGCGGTTTTCCTTATTCAAATTATGCCGCCGAAAGGACGACCACGTAACCAGCGGGTTGAGGAGTCAGAAAGCGAGGTTGGGGATCAATCCAATCCAATGAGGATGTTCGCGGAGATGCTGGCAGAAGCCATGCAATCAAGGCCGCCACCTGGAGGGACCCAACCAGCACCCGAGCCAGTGCATCATCTGGCAAATTTTAAAGATTTCAAATTGGTTGGACCACCCGAGTTCAAGGGAACTCTTAACCCAATAGAAGCACAGACCTGGATAGAAGAGATAGAGAAGGTCTTCGAGGTCGCACGGGTGGCCGAGGAACAAAAGACAGGATTTGCCACGTTCATGCTGAAGGGCGAGGCTAACTATTGGTGAAAGGCCAATAAGGGACGAGCAGGTGAGGGGGTCATTTCCTGGGAAAGATTTAAAGAGTTGTTCTTCGAAAATTACTTTCTGGAGAATACACAGCAGGATATGGAAGTTAAGTTCCTCAAACTGAAACAAGGGAATATGACTGTCGTAGAGTACGCGGCAAAATTTAATGAATTGGCCCGATTTACCCCACATCAAGTGGACACCAAGGCCAAGAAGGCAAAAAGATTTGAATTGGGGCTGAAACCATGGGTACAGAAGTCAGTTGCGATATTGAAGCTTAAGAACTTCTCGGAACTGCTGGAGAGGGCTATCATTGCGGAAGGGGGCAATGAAGTCGTGGCCCGATTCAACCAAGAAAGAAAGAAGAATCAAGAGGTAACAAAGGCAGGGAGCAGTGGAGGTAGTAACCCCAACAAACGTAAGTGGCTCGAGAGTCAGTCATCCGGGGGAAACAAATCTGGAGGGGAGGTGAAGAAACCAGGCAGGTGCAACAATTGTGGCAAAAACCACACGGGGGAATGCATGAAAGGAAGAAGTGTTTATTACCGATGTGGACAACCAGGGCACATGGCTCCTCAGTGTCCGAACAAGTCGAAGGGAGGATGTTTCTCTTGTGGATCACCCGACCACCAGATTAAGGACTGCCCGAAGAGGAAGGGCGACGTCGGGAGTGGCAACAGGAGCAACGACAACAGTGGAAACATCAACCGGCCGAGCTACGGGGCACCGACCAGTCAAACCAACAGGCCAATGGCACGCACATTCAACATGACTGTGCAGGATGTAATGGAATCTAGGGACGTGGTGTCAGGTATCATCCCAATCAATGATATAAATGCATATGTGTTATTTGATTCGGGTGCTACCTGCTCTTTTGTTTCTGAAGAATTTGCTAACCAGTTAAATTTACCTCATGAAAAGTTAGAACACCCTATGAACGTAGAAGTAGCAAACAAGGAAATTATCCCCGTAGAATACATTCATAGGAATTGTTGTGCTGAATTGCGAGGATTTAAGCTCAATGTAGATTTGATACCAATTCAGCTGGGAGAGTTTGACGTAATCCTGGGAATGGATTGGCTATCGATCCACGGAGCAATTATTGATTGTAAAGGGAAGTGTGTACACCTAAAGACTTCTAATAAGTCGAAGGTGGTATTTTACGGTAGTAAGTCACCAAGACAATCTTGTTGTCTTACTATGATGCAAAAAAGGAGATTGCTTAAGAAAGGTTGCGTGTGTTATTTGGCCCATGTGATTGATACTCGCCAGGTCGGGGGTGAGATAAGTCAAATACCAATCGTGAAGGATTTCACCGATGTCTTCCCCGAAGAGCTTCCGGGACTGCCGCCGGACAGGGAAATTGAGTTCGTTATCGATTTGGTACCGGGAACCGCACCAATATCGAAGCCGCCGTATCGGATGGCACCTGTAGAAATGAAAGAGTTGATGGTTCAACTGCAGGAACTGTTAGACAAGGGTTATATCAGACCGAGTGTGTCCCTATGGGGAGCGCCAGTTCTGTTTGTAAAGAAGAAGGATGGTTCTATGAGGCTTTGTATCGACTATCGAGAGTTGAACAAAGTTACGATTAAGAATAGGTATCCGCTTCCTAGGATTGACGATCTGTTTGATCAACTTAAGGGAGCGAAGTACTTTTC
Source organism: Aralia elata (assembly GCA_034770075.1). Lineage (NCBI taxonomy): Eukaryota > Viridiplantae > Streptophyta > Magnoliopsida > Apiales > Araliaceae > Aralia > Aralia elata. The sequence goes on along the minus strand of JAVJAP010000214.1, from coordinate 2,786,379 downwards.
GAAAATCGACCTAAGAACAGGCTATCATCAGCTGAAGGTGAGGCAGGAAGATATCCCGAAGACTGCATTCAGGACTCGTTATGGGCACTTCGAGTTTCTGGTGATGTCATTTGGATTAACGAATGCGCCAGCGGCATTTATGGATATGATGAATAGAGTGTTCAAGCAGTGCTTGGACAAGTTCATAGTCGTATTCATTGATGACATGTTGGTGTATTCAGATACAGAGGAGGAGCATGCTGAACATTTGAAAACTGTATTGGAAGCGCTCAGAAGAGAGAAGTTGTATGCGAAGTTTTCTAAGTGTGAGTTTTGGTTGCAGAGAGTACAGTTTCTGGGTCACGTCATCGACAAAAATGGTGTTTCGGTGGACCCAGCAAAAGTAGAAGCGGTTATCAATTGGGAGCAACCGAAGACGCCAACAGAGATCCGAAGTTTCTTGGGATTAGCAGGATACTATCGGAGATTCATCCAGGATTTTTCAAAGATAGCATCGCCATTGACCAATCTCACCAGAAAAATAGTTAAGTTCGTTTGGTCGGAGAAATACGAGGAATGTTTTATGGAGTTGAAGAAGAGACTTAGCCAAGCACCGGTGTTGACCTTACCAGACAACACTGAGGGTTTCGTAGTGTATAGCGATGCGTCACACAAAGGTCTTGGCTGTGTGCTAATGCAACACGGCAAGGTCGTGGCGTACGCATCACGTCAACTAAAAGACTATGAGAAGGGTTACCCGACTCATGACCTGGAGTTAGCTGCAGTAGTTTTCGCCTTGAAGATTTGGAGACACTATCTGTACGGGGAGAAGTGCGAGATATATACAGATCACAAAAGTATGAAATATATCTTCACTCAAAAGGAGCTGAACATGAGGCAGCACCGATGGTTAGAATTGATCAAGGACTACGACTGTGAAATTCTGTACCATCCGGGCAAAGCAAATGTAGTGGCTGATGCCTTAAGCAGAAAGGGCAAAGCGAAATTGATGCAACTAACAGTTCAAGAGGAGTTGATAAAGGACTTTGAACGTCTAGAAATGGAGGTTAAGGATCCGATGGAGACGGACAAAAAATTATTCACCGTGACAGTAGGTCCCACCTTACTGGATAAGATAAAGGAGGCTCAAGAATTTGATGAAGAATGCATTGGCGTTAAGAAGTAACTATCGGAGGGAAAAACGTTGAAGTTCAAGGTTGACAGCACAGGGCTGCTGAGATTCGAGGGAAGGATCTGGATACCGTACGTACCAGACTTAAGGGAAGAAATATTGCAGGAGGCCCATAATACGAGATTTTCGGTACATCCGGGTAGCACCAAGATCTTCGTCAGCATTATTGGTGGCCGCATTTGAAAGGAGAAGTTGCAGAATTCGTCAGCCGGTGTTTAACTTGTCAGAGGATCAAGGCAGAGCACCAACGGCCGAGCGGATTGTTGCAACCTTTAGAGATTCCCGAGTGGAAGTGGGAGCACATCACTATGGATTTTGTGGTAGGACTCCCGACAACACAAAAGGGTCTAGACGCCATCTGGGTGATCGTAGATCGTTTGACCAAGTCTGCCCATTTTCTACCAATCAAGATCAGGTACAAATTGGAGCAATTAGCGAAGCTTTACGTGAAGGAGATAGTATCGCGACATGGAGTGCCGGTATCTATTGTGTCTGACAAAGATCCACGCTTCACGTCAAATTTTTAGAGAAGCCTACAGGAAAGAATGGGAACACAGTTGAGAATGAGTACGGCGTATCATCCTCAGACTGATGGTCAGAGCGAGCGGACAATTCAGACCCTAGAGGATATGCTCCGAGCAGTTGTGATGGATTTAGGGGGCAGCTGGGACGATCACTTGCCCTTGGTAGAGTTCGCTTACAACAACAATTATCATGCTAGCATAGGCATGCCACCGTACGAAGCACTGTACGGAAGGAAGTGTCGAACGCCACTATGTTGGGATGAAGTTGGTAAACGGAGATTGTTGGGACCAGAGTTGGTACAACAAACCGTGGAAATCATTAAGGTGATAAGACAACGTTTAGTAGCGGCTCAGGATCGTCAGAAGAAGTATGCCGACTTACATCGTCAGAAGCGAGACCTTGAAGTTGGTAGCTTTGTGTTCTTGAAGGTATCTCCCTGGAAAGGGAAGATCCGTTTTGGAAAGAAGGGCAAATTGAGCCCTAGGTTCATAGGACCGTTCGAGATTTTGAGGCGGATAGGCGAAGTGGCGTATGAGGTAGCATTACCTCCTGAACTTGAGCACATTCACAACGTGTTCCATGTATCAGTGTTACGTCCATATAAGCCAGACTATAAGCATGTCATTTCCTATGAGCCAATTCAAGTCGAGAAGGACTTATCATACGAGGAAATTCCTGTTCAAATATTGGATCGGAAGGAGCAGAAGCTGAGAAATAAAATCATTCATTCCGTTAAGGTACTCTAGAGGAATCACACGGTAGAAGAAGCCACGTGGGAACTCGAAGAGAAGATGAGAGTAAATAACCCCCAGTTATTTGAGTAACCTTAGATTGAAATTCCGAGGACGAAATTTTTATAAGGGGGAGAGGATGTAATGTCCTGGAATTTCAGACTTTATTTATTAAATATTGTATTCAATTAATAAGGATGTAGATTTTATGTGACAAATTAAACATTTCGTGCGTTTAATTATTCTTTCGAATTAAAGGTTGTCGCTAATAGTAATTAAATTAATGGACTAACCTTAGGATATTAAATAACAAGAAGAGTGGGGATGGGTTACATAATTAATTTCATCAATTTTGGTGTTAAATTCTAATTATTAAATTAAATAATCTAGATATGAATTGGGAATTTAAATAATTAAATAATTAAACTAATTATTTAATTATAGTATAGTAATTAATTGTTGAGTCAACACCATCTTCCTTGGACCCATTTCTAATTCATTTCCGGATGGGCCAAGCCTTGGGCTGGGAAATTTTAACTCCTTAAAAACTGATAAGGAGAAGCTTGGTTATTTCATAAGCCCAAATGGAATTTGAAAGCGTATTAGCAATGCTGGGCAGCGGTCCATACCAGTAAAACACTTGGGGTAATCTACCTGTGAGCTAACTTGGGAATAACCGAGCAAGGGCACAAACCTTCAATCAGACAGAAACAAGAAGAGGGAATAGGGGTCAAAGCCGAGCAAAAGGAGAATCCTAAGCCCTAGCACCAAATCAGACCTAGCCGCTCAATCGGACGGGACGGGGAAGGACGGTCGGCGCGGTGACGTGAGGTAATCGACCGACTGGGCTGGAGGAAAAACAACGACCGGCGGCTAACCACGAATTTGGGCGGGCAAAGCAAGCGAGGGTATGAGTGACCGAGCCCTACCGAGCGGACCAAGAGGATTTAGGCGCTCGGCGATTTGACTGGTGAGAGGACGCGACCCAAAGACCTGCCAGCGAATCGTGGGTGGCTCTGATGGGGCTTGACATTGACAACTGACCACCTACTCCTTCCTACCGTCGGTCATTGACCCAATCGTTTAGGGTATTGCCCAAGTAATTAGGGTAAAATTTTCTCTATAAATTGAAGCCCCATTTAGCCAAGCTGCCGATTTTCCTTGAGTCAAAATTAGGGAAAATAGAAATTTCAGAAAAGAGAGAGAACAGGGGAAGTTGCTGCGGATGCCCTCTAATTTCGTTGATTATTTTGGGAAGAGAAGGAGGACTGCCAATCGAACGACACCAAGGTATAGAATGGTTCAAGCGATTGTGATGGTTTTCTGTTTAGGTTTGGTGTAAAATTTCTTTCTTTTCTTCTATCTGCGCTTGAAAAAAAAAATATTATTGTTCCTTGATATTGAGAATTGTATTGAACTGAATGGTCCTCTGTATTGGGGTATTTTATTTTTCGGTATTAGATTAAAATGGTTCTTTGGAATTGTTTGGTGTTGTTTCATGTATTGGGTTGTGTTGAACTCTGGTGTTAGAGAACCATAAGGTTCGGCAGCGTGGTCTTGTGTATTGAATAGGCCAGTACTAAATTTTTGTATGCTCACAAGGTGTTTGATGCAATGTGTATAAGAATATATTGGTAGAATTTTTGTTCTTCTTATTGTGATTTGTGATTGAGTAGCAATCTGGTAGCTTGAATAACATGTCAGAATATCAGCTATATCGTATATTGATGTGTTGTTGGTTGTGGCAAGATCGTAAAGGAATAAATTGTGTTGCACATTTGGTTGTTATGTCAAAACTATGGTATGCGCCTTGACTGTGTTAGCTTGCATGCTTGAGCGTATGCATCCTGATACAGGGATTTGGCATAAAAATTTGTAGGGCCAATAGCTAAGTTAGTATCAAGAAGGTTAATCAGGTGGTTTAGACACTCCAAATGACCATAAATTTCTTCAATTATTTTCCAAATTGGTTATGTAATTCATTGGTTTATTTAAAACAACAATAAACTAGGGTTAATAATTATTTATTATTTAACATTAAATAATAAAGAAAATAAATATTTAATTATTATTATTTTTTTTAATCATGTATGAATAATGTTAAGGAAATAATTATTTATTATTTAACATTAAATAATAAATAAATATCTAATTATTATTTATTTATATTAAATACGAATAGAATTAATTAATAAGTAGAGATAATAAATATTTGGTTATTACTTTATTAATATTAAATAATGATCAAGTATGAGTAAAGTTAACAGATAATTATTTATTGTTTTCCCAATAAATAATAAATGAAGATAATAAATATTTAATTATTATTTAATTAATATTAAATAATAATTAAGTATGAATAAAGTTAATAAAATAATTATTTATTATTTATCAATAAATAATAAATAAAGATAATAAATATTGAATTATTATTTAAGTATGAATAAGTTAACAAAATAATTATTTATTATTTATCAATAAATAATAAATAAAGATAAATAATATTTAATTATTATTTAATTAATATTAAATAATAATTAAGTATGAATGAAGTTAATAAAGTAATTATTTATTATTTATCACTAAATAATAAATAAAGATAATAAATATTTGATTCAATTAATAATAATTAAGTTAATAAATTAAATATTTGATTAATGTTGAATAAGGGACAAGGAATAATAATTACTCAATTACCCTTAAAGGTGAATAGTAATTAAGCGTAAATAATACTAAATGACTTATAAACTAGTCACTATTAGTTAGTAATGCATAATAAATTAATTATTTTCATAAGTAAGGATTATTAACTAATAAGGGTAATAATCTGAGTATTCAAAGAATAAGTAATCATGGTTAGCTATCATTTATTTTAATAGCTAAAGGTCATTAATTAAATTCTGTTTAGTAGTAATTAAATGTAGATGGTGAATTGTTATCTGCTAAATAAATAGTAACAGTGAGTGTAACGATATACAGCTATGCAATACTAATGGATAAATCGGCTTTGTCACATGATAGGTCGTCCAAGGTCAATTAGTTAAAGCTAAAATTTATTGTAGCTGAGCAAACAGGCAAGTTCATCTTACTCAACTTTTACATTGAGCAAGTCCTTTATATCGAAACTTCAACTGTTGCAAGTTTCTTTTCATTCGAGCAGGCTACTATCGTACTGTAGCTTGAAATTTTATTCCAAGAATGCTTAAGTGGTTTAATTAATTTACAGTTATTCCGCATCTATGATATTATTGACAATCGCATTCGATGCATTTGAATTCGTAAACTTGTTAAAGTTCCGAAAATTCACGAACTATTAAGTCTGAACCCTTGTTCGGTCAGGCAAGTATGTGAGAATTTTATAAAAGCTATCCAAACCAATCAAAGGTAAGGATTCTTAGACTGAATGAACACCCCTTTTATTATAGGGGAGTACCCTAGGTACCGTATATAAGGTACAAATAGCAGAGTTAAATGTTATGCATACACATAGCGTACGCGAGGCTGATCCCCTCAAGTACTTATTCTGTAGCCAGTAACCAGAGGGTCAACTAGCTATTGACTCCTTTGGAAGTTATTGTTCAAAGTCTACTTGACTATCTCTTGTTCTAAAAGCAATTAATGTTCTTGCTTCTGATATTTGTTGAATTTTCATTCTATATTCCCTTCATCATGATATATCCTTTGTTGTCATATTTTAAACTTGCTGAGCAAACTCGTTGCTCACCCTTGCTATATCATGACTCTATTGCAGCTAAACCCGAGATATCAGGAAAGAGCAAAGGGAAAGAAAAGATGAAGTGATAGATTTCACGTAGCTGATTTCATTCTGTGTGTAGTTAATTACTATTAATGTAATTTAAACCCTGACATTTATTTGGGGCATGGATTTGTGTTAAGTATTTAAGGTTATTGTATTCTGGGACTAGTAACACCTTTGTAATAAACAACGTATGTTTATTATATTCCGCATTTTAGTTACCATATGTTGTTAGAGGTGAATGTTTGTATTGGATCGTGATGACCAGATCCGGGTAGTTGGAGACCCGAATTTGGGGGCGTCACATGTCCGATCTCTGTTAACCAGATTATTGTTCCTAAGGACAACAGGTCACAAACTGGTCTGGGTTTTATAATACCGCAGAGTAAAATCAAGTCTACGATCGTACCTCGAAGAGTTGTAGAGTCTAGCAAGTTCAACACTAAGAATCAACTAGGAGCAAATCATAGGATTGGTTCTTACTCTATGAAATTTTAAAATCGTAGAAAGAAGGAGGATCAGTCAAGAAAAATGGAATATCCTTCATACAAGTTCCAAGTGAGAAGATATCCACGCACACACTCACCCATGCAACATGTTAATTGTTATAACTGTCGTGAATATGGTCATAAAGCTGCATATTGTTATTTTGAACATACTGCATATAGAAGATCCAAAGTCAGGCAGATTTGGGTCCCGAAGGAAACTAATATTGCAGGACCCAAGTAAGTATGGGTACCAAAATAAACAATGATTATACCTGCAGGTGCAGAGATCCACAGTGTCTGTACGGTATCTAGATAGTGGGTGCTCAAGGCACATGACTGACAATAAGGCTCTCCTGTTAGAATTCAAGGTAAAGGATGGTCCATCAGTTATCTTTGGAGACAACAACTCTGGGAAAATCAGAGGCTACGACTTGATAAGTAATGGAGCTGTTTCATTCAGTAAGGTAGCCTACGTTGATGGACTGATGCACAACCTGCTAAGTATAAATCAGCTATGTGATAAAGGTCATCAAGTTATCTTCCTCAATAACTAGTGTCAAGTTCGAGACCTAGAAACCAACTCATTAAAGTTGACTAGATCAAGGGAAGGAAACATCTATGTGGTCAATCTCACTGAACTATGTTCTTCAGAATCAACTTGCTTCTTCGCCAAAGCCTCAAAATATGTAAGTTGGTTATAGCATAGAAGATTGTCTCACCAGAACTTCAAGAGCATGTTAAAGCTTATATCAAAGGATCTAGTCAAAGGTCTGCCCAAGCTAAGTTTTGTCAAAGAAAGACCATGTAAAACATGTTAACTGGGGAAACAGACCAAGAGCTCATTCAAGATCAAGGCAGTTAATTCAAATAAAAGGTCATTGCAACTTCTTCATATGGATCTGTTTGGGCCTATTCCAACTGCTAGCCTAGGATGCAAGAGATACTTACTGGTTGTAGTGGATGACTACACCAGGTTTATATGGATATTCTTTATAAGCTCTAAAGATGAGACCAACAATCAGTTAATCAAACTCTTTAAGCTGGTGATGAATGAGAAGGGTGAGAAGAAAAAAGCTATAAGGAGTGATCATGGCAGAGAATTTGACTATTCTGAAATAAATCAGTTATGTGAAGACAATGGAATTCATCATAACTTCTCAGCTCTAAGAACTCCACAACAAAATGGAGTGGCTGAGAGGAAGAACAGAACATTGATCGAAGCAGGAAGAACACTTCTAGCAGTAGCACATCTTCCAGAATATTTTTGGGCAGAAGTTGTCAACACTATATGTTATACTCAGAATAGGTCATTGATCCACTCTACTATTAAGAAGACACCTTATGAGTTGTGGAAAGAAAGAAAACCAAATATAAGCTACTTTCGTGCATTTGACAGTGCGTGTTACATCCTCAACAATGGCAAAAGATACCTGACGAAATTTCAGCCTAAGTCAGACGAGGGAATCTTCCTTGGATATTCTATGGAAAGTAAAGCTTATAGAGTATTCAACAAGAACTCCCTGACAGTGGAAGTCTCCATCCATGTCACATTTGATGAAGCTGATCAAGGCGAACCAAGTAAAGCAGCTCAACTTGACGAAGTTATAGAGCTGGATCCTCAGATCGTAGAGTAGGAGAACCCTATGATCGCAGAAGTTGATGCCGCATAATCAGACCCAACGATCGTAGTGCTAGACTAGGAGGTTATAGAGTCCTTAGTCCCACATATAGGAACACTACGAATCAATGAAGATGTAGAACCAGAACAAGATCTTGAAGATTTCAGACAACAAGGCACAAGGACAGATGTTCCACCCGGAAGTAAATGGGAAAGAGATTACACTCAGAACCTGATCATTGGGGATCCAAATGCTAGTGTCAGTACAAGATCAACCACTCAAAACGAATGCTTCTACCTCAGCTTTCTCTCTTAGATTGAGCCAAAGAAGATCAAAGAAGCTTTGGAAGACTCAAGCTGGATTGAAGCTACGCAAGAAGAGCTTAACCAGTTTGAAAGAAGCAAGGTTTGGAGGCTGGTTCCAAGACCAAAAGACTATCCAGTTGTTGGCACCAAATGGGTCTTCAGAAACAAAATGGATGAAGCTGGTGTGATCACAAGTAACAAGGCAAGGTTGGTGGCTAAAGGCTATTTGATGAATGGGTTTAATACCTACGAATATGGTATTCTTTATCTTGAAACCTTTTGTGATGCTTTAATTTATTTATCCATATTTTCACTTGTTAATTCTAATTGAGATGTTTGTCATATCTTGTGCTTATTTATTAATTGTCTAGCTAGCAATTAATCTGATATCTTAGATGGAATTGAAAGAGGAAATCTAAGATTAGATCTGGATATGATAACATATGAACTTGTTGATTCTTTCTAGAATAACATAACAGTGTATAGGATGAAAATACCTATGTGCCATGCGTAACTTGATTAGGAGTTTGTGCTTAATGCATCTATTTTAAGTGTCTTGTATGAAAATAGCAATATAACTAAAATAGGTCTTTTTGTTAATCATTGAAAGTTGTTAATAAATTGATAGGCAATCCTAGTTAACAATTCATTGAATTAATAAAGTAGAAATTGGATAAGGCGATTATTGCAACGCAATTGGGGAAATTGTATTCCAATACTTTAATACACATGTTAATTAATTCTTGTTAGTTTAGTTTAATTTTAGTTTTAAATTAATTTATTCCCAAAAACAACATTGGTGACCGTTTAAATTAAATTGAATTGGTAGTAAATTGATAATTAGAATAATTGTTAGTATTCGTTCCCTGTGGGTTCGACATCCTTCTTACTTCTTTATTACTTGATTGACCGTGTATACTTGTACGTAATTGTCATTATATAAATCGGACAACAAGTTTTTGGCGCCGTTGACGGGGAACGGTTCTAATAATTATTTCGTTATTAGTTTTTATCAATTTAGTTTATTTAAACGTTTTTAATTTTTTTGTTTTAATTTTTTTTTCTTAACGAGGTACATCATGGCTAACTATAATTATCAATGGCCTTACACGAGAATGACTCAGCCAATGGAAGCAGGGATTTATGGACTCGACATATTTTCGGCAATAGTGGCACAACTTGAGACACTTACAGAGAAGGTTAACGCTTTAGTGGCTTAATCTATTTAAAATGTAGACGTGATTTGTGAAATTTGTGCTGGAAACTATCCGAGTCATCAATGCACCATTAATTTTGAGTCGACACAGTATGGTGAAAACTTCGGTGATTACCCCAACAATTACGCCTATCCCAACAATTATCATCATGATTGGGGGTATTATCCGGATTTTTCATGGAGCGACAGTATTCAAGTTCAAACCTTTGCCCCATGCCAATCATACACTTCTGAATTTCAGGATCAATATACTCCTCAACAGGAAAGGGAGTCTGACTTGGTGGAACTTCTGTCTAAGATCATAGCTTCGAATGAGGAGAGGAGGAAAAGTCAGGAGATTTCGACTCAGAATCTTGCGAATCAAGTGGAACAGATTATAAATGTCATTAACAATCGCCATCAAGGTGAATTGTCAAGTGACTTGGTTCTTGAAACTGATAGAGTGCCCGAGCTAATTATTGAAAATTCGAATATGGAGGTGTCTACTGATGTGAAACCAAAGCTGCAACCGGACGTCCTAATTGGCGAGGATTCTGATATGGAGGAAATAAGTGGGGAGCAAGAAAAGAAGGTCATAAAAGATCCAGCCTTGAGTTCCAACACTGATGAGCCGATTTTGATAGTGCCCCATGTACCTTCTCCACCAAAGCTTAAGGATTCGGGCAGATTTGCAATCCCGTGCCCAATTGGTAGTCATGTCATTGGCAAGGCTCTATGTGACAATAGAGCTAACATAAATTTGGAGCCATGGTGGGATGAAATAGGGGTCAATGAGGAAGATAGCTGAAGATTCAATTGTGTTTGAGAAGCTTGATTTTACTAATCCATCCACAAACACAACGGAGGAAATGCCTAGCTACTTGGAGTTTATAGAGGAGATTCTATCTAAGAAGACCAAGCTAGATGAATTTGCAACAATGAGCAGAAGTAAAGCCCCTAAAAGTTACATTGCTAGTAATGGATGGAGGGTTTCTCAATTTTCGAAGGGGAATTGGATAGAAAATTGAAGAAGTCAGGCTGACGACTCTAAACCAAGTGCTTATTGGGAGGCAACCCGAGTTTAATTGTTAGTATTTTTATTTATTTTATTAGGTTTCATAGTAGTTAATAAACTTGCATTTATTAGGATGTAATAAACTTGCTTTTATGGTGTTTACAGGTTATTCAAGTCCAAGTCAAGTGCAGTGCCTTATTCATTCCAATGTGCCTAGCCTATTCTTCAGACTTAGCAGACAAGGAGGAAGATTGCTATATTTTCAGGGAAGTCCTCTGCTTTACTTTTTTCTATTTTAGCCATTGAGGACAATGTCTAGCTTAAGTTTGAGGGTGTTTGTCCTTATTTTAGTTTGTTTATTTGGTATGTGATTTGTTAGAATTACATTTTAGATAGTATGTTTTAGGATAGATGAGCAATATCATGATTGTATTTGATTATGGCCGATGATAAAAGGAGAAAAAATGAGTTTAATGTCTAACTCTTGTGAAATTAAGAAGCATACTTAGTTTAAACCTTGACTTATGAGTCGGTTTTACATTGTTTGTGATCTTTTTGCACTTATATTCACATATCCATTTGTTGAGCTTGTTGGGGCTTAAAATTTTTTGGTTAAATGCTTGTGGGAGATATCATTGAAACTCTATAAATATTATTTAAGCATCATTTGAAGCAAAGTTTAGGCATTAATATGAGTTTGGGGGAAATCTTAGAGTATTTTTGAAATTTTGAACCATCCCGAGTGAAAAAAGTGGATCATGTGGTGGGTTAAGATGGAGCGTAAAACGCGCTCACCCATAAACATAGGCACGAGATGGAGCGTAAAATGCACTTGTTCAAAAGAGAGTGAGATGGAGCATAAAATGCACTCACTAAAAAGAAGAAAAAAAAATATTGCGTTCGAAATACTTGGGAAGGGTTCATGTGTGCTTAAATGTTAAAATATCCTTTTTGATCCTCTAAATTTATGTTTTGACTTCATTAGCGGAGTTTGATGTGAAAAGTAAGTTATAGAGTTGATTTGAATTCTTTTATGAGCGTTTGATTTTATGATCTTATGTGAATCATGGATAGTTGAATATTTGGACACACACAAACTTTAAAGGTCACGAATAGATGTGGAACTAATGAATAGGTTGAAATTTTAGGCTTTACATGTTTTTGTAATTTTTCGTGAGTTATCGTTTAAAGAAATTTTTTTGAGGCTATTGTTCAAATTAGTATTGATTCATTGCTTGAGTAGTTGATTGTTAGAGTCGTAATTTTTTTTAGTTTGTGTTTGTTTTGCTTGAGGGCAAGCAAAGGTTCAAGTTTGGGGGTATTTGATGAGTGAGTTTAATACCTACGAATCTGGTATTCTTTATTTTGAAATATTGTTTATTCTTTAGTGTTTTCATGTTACTTTTGATATATTTATGTTTATTTTGTAGGAAAGGCTAAGGAGGGGCAAAAATGAATAATTGGAATCGAAAAGAGATCAAAGCTTAGAGTTTTGTATTTGAATTTTCATAGTATCCACTTGGAACCCAATTTCGACCTTGATCCAGCTCGAATCTCTCAATTCTTAAAGAATGAAAGTTGTCGATCTCGTCGAGAGCTTCGTTTTGATGGGTTGCACGTCCCGTAAATCTTTCCGGATCAAAAGTTATGGTCGTTTTACCAAAGGGCATTGTTGTAGAAAATCTTCCGGCATGGGGCCCGCCGGACCATCAGATTTGTTTGCTACAGTAGCGCAGGGCGCGCCCAAATTGGCCTAGGAGCAGTGCAGGGCGCCAGACGTCGGGAGGAGAGTTTATTTGGGTGTTATGATATCCAAGTTAAGTGGGAATAGGATTTTTAGATGACTAATGTGTTACGGTTTCCATTAGGGCTATAAATACTTGATTGTAACTTGGATTTGAGGGATTTTTTTGACGACAAGACTTGATTATCTAACATGGAGGCTTGAAGATTGAATTGTTGAATAAAAGAAGAGTCAGACATTGAAGATTGAGGAGATTAAAGAATTCCACAAGAGTTTTCTTCTTCTCTTTATTTTATTTATCTGTAACTTTGAATGTTCTTATTATTCGAGATGATGGTTTTCATTAGGATTATGAACTAAACTATTAATTAGGAATTCACTGAAACCTTTTGTGATGCTTTAATTTATTTATCCATATTTTCACTTGTTAATATTAATTGAGATGTTTGTCATATCTTGTGCTTATTTATTAATTGTCTAGCTAGCAATTAATCTGATATCTTAGATGGAATTGAAAGAGGAAATCTAAGATTAGATCTGAATATGATAACATATGAACTTATTGATTCTTTCTAGAATAACATAACAACATATAGGATGAAAATACCTATGTGCCATGCGTAACTTGATTAGGAGTTTGTGCTTAATGTATCTATTTTAAGTGTCTTGTATGAAAATAGCAATATAACTGAAATATGTTTTTTTGTTAATCATTTAAAGATGTTAATAAATTGATAGGCAATCCTAGTTAACAATTCATTGAATTAATAAAGTGGAAATTGGATAAGGCGATTATTGCAACGCAATTGGGGAAATTGTATTCCTATACTTTAATACATCTGGTAATTAATTCTTGTTAGTTTAGTTTAATTTTAGTTTTAAATTAATTTATTCTTAAAAACAACATTGGTGACCGTTTAAATTAAATTGAATTGGTAGTAAATTGATAATTAGAATAATTGTTAGTATTCGTTCCCTGTGGGTTCGACATCCTTCTTACTTCTTTATTACTTAATTGACCGTGTATACTTGCACGTAATTGTTATTATATAAATCGGACAACACTATTCGCAGGAAGAAGGAATCGACTACGATGAGACCTTTGCACCAGTCGCTAGATTGGAAGCTATCAGAATGTTCCTAGCCTATGCAACCCACATGAAATTCAAATTTTTTTCCAAATGGTTGTCAAGAGTGCTTTCCTGAATGGTGAACTTCAAGAAGAGATTTATGTTGAACAACCTCCAGGTTTTATCAACTCTACTCATTCCAATCATGTTTATAAGTTTGATAAAACACTTTATGGTTTAAAGCAAGCACCTAGAGCATGGTATGAAATACTCACACACTATCTTATTGAAAATGGATTCACTAGAAGTAGGGTAGACATAACTTTATTCCTTAGGAAGCACAAAGATAAAGTGTATTAGTTCAAATCTATGTAGATTATATTATTTTGGTTCTACTGACGAAAAATTATGTGAGAAATTTGCTAAGCTGATGCAGAACAAGTTTGAAATTAGTATGATGGGTGAGATGAACTACTTCCTTAGAATTTAAATGAAGCAAACTAATGAAGGATCTTCATCAACCAAGCCAAGTACATTGAAGATTTACTCAAAAAGTATGACATGAAATCAGCTACTCCCATGAAGACTCCTATGACTTCTGCAACCAAACTTGACAAAGATGAAAATGGTAAAAGTATTGATATTACTCAATAAGAGGTATGGTTAGATCTCTCCTATATTTGACTGCTAATAGACCAGATATTATCTTCTCTACTTATATTTGTGCTAGATTTAAAGCTAACCCTAAGGAATCTCATCTTATAGCTGTTAAAAGGATTTTAAGATATCTTAAGTGTGACGCCCCCAAATCCGGGTCACCCGAACCGCGGACCTGGTTCGTCACTATCTCATACCTGCATCAAACTATTGATAACTTACAGTGGAAATAAAGGAATATTCATATTGATATAACACAAATAATCCTGTCCCAAGTCTCGAAACCAAAACTTCTACAAAACGTAACTTAATACATAAGGGTAATTAAGTCTTAATACATCACAAAAGTTAACGAGTCTTAATACATAATCAAAATGGTGATCTTAATGGTACAAAGCTAATCCGTAGCTTTGCCTTTGCCTTTTATCCTTCCCAGAACTTTCACCACGAGCTCCACTAACTGAAATATTTTAAGGAAAGCAAAGGTGAGCAACAAATTTGCTCAGCAAGTATAATAACAATAATCGTGAATCATCAAATGAATACTTTATAGCTTACAAGAATCAAGAGAATAAAAGATAGCTCAAGAATCTGCATAATCTCAACGAATGACCTCATTAACACAATTGTAGGGCCTTTAAGGACCGAATGATTTCAATGTTTCCAAATGGAGGGAATATTCTATACTGAGTGGTCATCTTGACACTGAACTTTTACTAGAATCACCAGAAAATTCATCCGATAATCCAACATACTAATACAATAGGTGATCAGCCTAATGTACCCGGTGTTATGCATAACCCCTTTAACATACTGTTCGCGCGCGTGTCGGTCTCCCGACATACATACTGTTTCCCCTGCTAAGAGGGTTGTTCATCTCAGCTTTACATAGGAATCCAAACCAAACAATTTGATTGGATAGCTTTACTTAACAACAATGATGATTAAACATACGTCTAGCCGAAACAAGTGGCGTAAACTATTTCCTTAAACAGTTCATAAATGAAGAACTAAACGTCTCACAGTCCAACAACAGATAATGAATTCAAATATACAAGCGGTGAATATCAATAATTTATCTTTGATGTGGAGTAATTGACAAAAATTAGTCCACCAATATAATTGAAGGTAATAACTCGATTTGAGTCATGAAACTTGCAACAATGTACCTGTTTGCACGAAATAAAAGTAGTGCATAAGGTTTAGAAACTTGCCCAACACAAGGGTTAGACAAGGGTTAAAGAAGAACTTGCCTGAAGCGCTGCTACAATATTACAACACACGCTCTTTAATATCCTACACATATAAATATATATTCACATAACAATTAGCCACATAAAGACTAGGTTCAAAACAGACGTTGCATCATTAAAACACGTTGATTGCCCTACGACTACCCAGTCGCGGGTCTCGCTCCCCGGTGAGCGAGCGGCTGCCCAGCTCGCCGGTGAGCTGGCGGGGGTCGGGGGGCAGCGCCCCCTGGAAACCAAGCCTAAATTGCAATTTGATTATTCAATTTCCGCCTTAAAACAATACCAATCTGGTTGAAATTTGAGAAATAATTAAGCATTTAGGGTTTAACAGAATATGCTTAGTTAACCTGTCTAATCATTTAATCCAAGGAAAAATATAAGTGTTGGACCCATTGAAAAGGTTTCATTAGGTCAGACCCGACTTGACCCGCCTGACCGACCCAACCTGGCCCAAACACGGAGCTGGCGCTGCGGCGCCGAGCCCAAGCACTGGACCTCACGCTGCGGCGTGAGTCCCGTGTCTTCTCCATGACCGGGCTTCACGCTGCGGCGTGAGCCTTAAGGCTTGGGCCTCACGCTGCGGCGCGAGTCCCGATTTTTCCCCACTTGCCCCTCGCTGCAGCGTGAGCTGCAGGGCATATGGGTGGCGCTGCGGCACCATTCTGCAGTAGCCAGATTCTGGGTTTGTTTCCAGAACGCGACTCCGACCTCCGGCCACTCCAACCTCCATAACTACTTCAATACACAAGCAAATTGGTCCATTCCGGACTCTATGGACTCCTGACTCATGGGGCTACAACATATCAAAAATTCAGAGCTACCCATTAACATTAACATGGTCAAATCTAAAGCCAAAGTATAAAGTTCATACTCTGTTCTTCGAGTTCTTGACAAGTTTTACGAAAATCATTCCTACGAACTCGTTTTAACTCGTTTTTACTCCATTCCAATTGGGTTAGCTTCGTAACCCATGGAACTACAACACCATAGTAACAAATAAAATTAACAAACACGAAATCTAGCATTTATAGTCCTCTAAAAAGTCCAAATGTCCAAAAGTCCATTGTTCTTCATGTTCTTCATCCCCCTTAAGCATAGGTACGGATTTCTTCTATTTTTGTTCCACTTTGATGTTATTAATGGCTTCTATAGTCTCTTAACAACATATATAAACATCTAGAACGAGCAAAAACATCCAGAATCGCTAGAAAATCAATCCACAAGCTCAAGAGCTCAAAAACTAAGAAAACTTGAAAATCTTTACAAGAAATCGAATGGAATGGATTTTGTTGGTGTTTACCTCTGTAAATCCTTCCTAGATGATTTAGAAGCTTGCTAGGCTTGCTTGGCTCGAGTTCTTCTTGCTTGGACTCTCTTCTTCTTCCACCTGTGCCTTCTTCTTCCTCCTTCCTTTTTCCGGCGAGTCTTCTTCTTTTCCGGCGGCCTTCTCCTTCTTTCTTCTTCCTCTTTGTAGCTCTCTCTCACTCTCTATTTCTCTCTCTCTCTATCAGCTGATGGTTTAGGGAAGGAATGAGAGTTTGAATGATTTGGGAGAGTAGAGGAGTGAATTTAGGAGAAGTGGGAGAAAAAATGAAAATGGGGTTGGTTGCTCAAGGAGCTTGCCGGCAACCTCCCCCTTGCTCAATTTTGATTGGTCCAAATTTGGGGGTTGGTTCCCTCTTGGAGTAACAAGCCAAAATAAATACCCAAATACACAAAAATATATCCGAAAACTCTCACTTTTGTACCAAAACTGGTAAATAACTCTACCCAAAATTAAACTGGGTACTCCCATAAATTATTGGGACATATAAAAATAATTATTACGGGGTTTGCCCATTTATTCGGAACAGCCTTATCATATGTTTCGGATACCGAATAAAACACGAACGGGCTCAAAACGAAAATCCGACTCTTGGAAAATTATTCGTACGCATATACATATTTATGAAATTTATTAAAGTCGAAAAAGACGCAAAAATATTATGGCGTGAATAGCGCCTCGATAAGCGTGCCCCGTGAATAGTGAATTTGCGATTTTTTTTGCGAAGTCAAAGTATTCACCCTAACGGCACTACAACACAAAAAATTCAATACAGACACACATATTAGGTTATCACACAACCTTTAAGCACATAACACATAATAATATACATAAAAAATAAAAATTCATTTCATTCATACATAAACTCGGGTTACAAGGGAATTAAAATTCTCGATCGTTACATTAAGGGTACTCCATATTTGGGGTTGTGGTATCCCAAGGAGTCTCCCTTTGATTTAATAGGATATTTAGATGCAAATTTTGCAGGATGCAAGATTGACAAGAAAAGCACTAGTAGGACTTGTTAACTTCTAGGCAACAGACTTGTATCATGGTTCAGCAAAAAGCAAAACTCAATATCAACTTCTACTGCAGAAGCTTAGTATATTGCTGCTGACGGTTGTTATGCTCAAATCTTATGGATGAAGAACTAGCTAGCTGACTATGGGTTTGATTTCAAGTCTATTCCCATCTTTTGTGATAATACAAGTACTATTTCAATTACTTATAATCCTATCATGCATTCTAGGACCAAACATATAGACATCCGATATCATTTCATCAGAGATCATGTGCAAAATGGGAATATCTCTTTGCATTTCATTTCAACTGAAAATCAACTAGCAGATGTGTTTACTAAACCATTAGACGAATCTAGGTTTAATAAGTTAATAAGTGAGTTAGGTATGCTTAATTTGCATCCTTAGTACTATGTTTTCTGGATGTTACTAACAAGTGTAGAAAAGAATCGTAAAGTTGTCTAAGAAATAGATACGATCGTAGAGCTCTTTAACGATCGTAAAAGAAAGGGAGTTCATCAAGCTGAAAGGAAATTCGTAGAATGAAAGCAATTCAGAGAAGATCGTCGAGCTAAAGGATTTTCGTAAAGTTAATGACTTTTCAAAAGTTACTCTGCGACAGATAAAATTAAGGCGGTAAATTCAAAGGCACGTACAGTGCACGCTCCTGAAAAGCGAGTGGAATACTAAAGTTACTACATAATAGCTGTAAAAATGCAGAGTTGAAGCGACGTGCAGCCAATCACATCTTGCCACAAAATCTACTCAACAAAATTAGAGGGAAGTAATATAAAACCCTTTCAAATTTATTTCCTAACCTTTACGCCTTCATATTGCAATCTGAGCTTTAATCATTCAAACTTTCTGAGCTTTTGAGCCCTAGTTCCTAAAATCTCCCAGAAAACTTAAACACTTGTGTGATCTTTCAGTTCCAAACCAACCAAATGGAAAGTTTCCAAGTTTTGACCGGTATTCAACTATGCTCCGACAAGTTCGATGCCCAAGAAAAGAAGTTTAGAGACATCCTTAAACTGGTGCAAAAGGCCAGTTTCTCAAAATGTCTGGAGTCTAACACTAGAATCTACACAGAGCTCATCAAGGAGTCTTATCTGAATGCTGTGTATCGTGATGGTGAGCTGGTAACCAGAGTCAAAGGTGTAACCCTGCAGATGGGAGTTGTTGAAATCAATCACTGTTTGGGCTTTCTCACTCAAAGCTTAACTTCCCTAGATGAGATTGATATAAAAGAAGGTCTGATATTGATGGGTCACAAGAAGAACCCCCAACTCAAGGGACTCAAGACGAAGGAGCTCCCTCGGGAATACGAATTCCTTGCTGAATTCGTGGGCAGGTGTATCATCTACAAGGACACTGCTTATGATTCAGTAAGAGAACTACAGCTGAAGTTCATGACTACCATCGTTAAGAAGCAACAAATCAATTTTGGCGCCATATTCATCAATTGGTTGACCAAATGGGTTGAAGACTTTGGAAAGAAGAAGGCACTAGGCAAGCCTGCTCCCAAGATGTTCCATGGGAGGCTTATTAGCATTATACTAAAGAAGAGGATGAAGAACAAGATAGCTGATGGTGAGGAGAAGCTCTGAATGCAAATAAGAAGATCACCCCCAAATTGTTTGAGAATTAGAAGAGGAACCCTCTGGAGAATCTGAGATCAAAACAATCTGAAGGTGGGAGTGAACGCACAATGATGAGTGCATAATGTTCTATGATTTTGATTCCTTTATGTTTGGTTTTATTACATATTTTATGTGTATATGGACTTATTAAGGTGTTTATTGATTACAGGAAGAATTGGAACTAAAAACAGGAAAAAGAAGAAAGTTCCGGGGAAGTATGAGCTCACCATCCAACAATAATCAATCAACTCAAGGATGCATGATCTTGGTTGGATTTTATTGTAAATCTTGTCGAGAGCTTCAATTTGATAGATGGCATGTTTCGTAGCTCTTCCCGGATCAAAAGTTATGACCTTTTTACTAACGGACGTTGAACCTCAAAATTTGGAGTTGCCATTTACATAATAGTCACTTGGGGCCCAATTTCGACCTCGATCCAGCCAGAATCTCTCAATTCTCAAAGAATGAAAGTTGTATATCTATTTCTTATCTTTTCGGAACATCTTGAATTGTCCTAATTGGAGTTAGGATGCGAGAGTTTTGGCCATTTTACCAAAGGACATCGTAACAAAAAGTGGGAACTCGCCCCAGCCAGTTAAGCTCGCCCTAATAAGTTAGGTTTTCCCCAACGAGTTCCCCTCTGTCCAAACTCGCCCCAGCGCATTCTGTATCCTCCCCAGCCAGTTTCCCTCTGTCCAAACTCGCCCCAGCGAGTTCCCTAGCACTACGAACTCGCCCCGGCCAGTTCGTCGGGAAAAAGAAGATTAAAAATTATTTTTGGCAAGAAATCTTGGGGAATTCTACTCAGATTTGGATTGTTATTTCTTAGAGTATTAGGATATTATCTTAGGACTATAAATACATGTTCTTAGTTAGATATTAGTATCATCTATATTCAATTACAAACCCTAGTTTTGGAGCAAGATTGAAGACATATCCGACTAAGTTTTCTATTTCAGTTCTAAGGGATGTTAAACCTTCTTTATAATTAATGGTTTGATTAAGTTTACTTTATTTATTCCTTCTTATATGAAATTCATTCTTGATAATCTAATTTAATTGTTGAATGCTATTTGGCTTAATTGATTTGATTTTTGTAGAATTGAATTGGTTAACTAATATCATATACTAGATTAAGGAATAGTATTACGTGTAATTGATATTATTCCTAATCACAAGTAGTAATTAGTAATACATGATTGTGGACAAACTTTTGAGTATTTGTAAGATTATCAGAAGATAGGTTAAGTAATCTGAGCTTATGTGATTGTTGCTTGGAATAGTTTAATTCCCTAGTTCTTAATACTACTATTATATTAAATCTAGAGAGCTTGTTTTAGGTTGTATGCTAGTTAGAATCTTATGAAGAGCTTGTTTCATTAAATGATAATCTAAGGAGAATTTCGGATACAGAGCTTATTGTTATCTAGGACTATTGGTTTCATTGAAAGATAAATATTGTTATACTTGATTACTTCATTATTGTAAAAAGGCGATACTTAACTGAAGAACTGAAGTCTTTAACTCATTGATTATTCTTATTAAATATTTTCTGTCACTTTAGTTAATAAATTCAATCTAAAACCCCCCAATTTATATTTAGTAGTATTGTGATTTAGAAAATAATAAAATAAACAAAGATAAATTCACTTTTTTGTGGGATCGACTCTTGCTTATTTGCTATACTGAATTCTGTGTTTATAGAGTTAAATTAAGGTTTTAATTTTGGAGTATAACGACAGCTCCCCAATTTTGGCGCTGTTACTAGGGAGTGTTATTTATTTTTATTTATTCTTTGTTTTCTTTTGTTTCAGTTTATAACTCGATCCTCTCACTCTCTTGAACTAAATTTTGATCTAGAAATAAAGAAAACTACACGTAGGTTAAGGAAGGAGGCTCGTCAATCTCGAAGCACAATCGCAGATTCTGACGAAGCTCCATCACCAGGCCTCAACATTGCATTGGAACTACTTTCAAACAAGTCATCCACCGAATCAGAAGAAGAAGAAGAGATGGCGGTACCAAATAACAACAGGATGTTGAAAGAATTAGCCACTCCTAATCTCAATCAACAACCTTTATACATTGAGTATCCTACTTTAACTGCTGCTTTTGAACTGAAATCCAGACTAATTCACCTTTTGCCTACCTTTCGTGGTCTTATAGGTGAAGATCCATATAAGCATTTAAAGGAGTTTCATGTGGTGTGTTCCACCATGAAGCCGCAAGGAATTACGGAGGAATAAATCAAGTTGAGAGCGTTTCCCTTTTCACTGGCAAATTTGGCAAAGGATTGGTTATATTATCTTCCCTCCAGGTCTATATAGTCATGGAATGACATGAAGAAGCTGTTCTTGGAGAAGTACTTTCCTGCTTCAAGAGTAACCAACATAAGGAAGAAGCTATACGGAATCTGACAGTTCAGTGGAGAGACACTGTATGAATATTGGGAAAGGTTCAAGAAGCTGTGCTCTAGCTGTCCACATCACCAGATAAATGATCAACACCTGATTCAATACTTCTATGAGGGGCTTCTACCAATGGATAGGAGTATGATTGATGCTGCTAGCGGTGGAGCACTAGTGGACAAGACTCTGGAGGTTGCAAAGAACTTGATTGCAAACATGGCAGCCAACTCACAGTAGTATGGAACCAGGAATGATCATGCACCGAAAAGGGTAAATGAGGTGAGCACAAGTAGTATTGAGTAACAAATTTCTGACTTAACTGCTATGGTTAGACAAATGGCTGTAGAAAATATGTCAGTAGCGAAGGCTTGTGGGATATGCTTAATGACAGGCCACAACATAGATGCATGCCTAACATTGCAAGAGGATGAGACCGTGCAACAAGCCAATGTAGTGGAAAATTATCAGGCAAAACCGCAGAGAAAGTATGATCCTTACTCAAACACCTATAATCCGGGTTGGAAGGATCATCCCAATTTTAGTTATGGAGGAAATAGGCCACCAGTGCAAAGTGTTTTCCTACCTACGCAACAAGGATTTTACCCAGCAAAACAGCAGTATCCATCGAAGCAAGCAGCACCTACTAATTTTTGAACATCCCTTGAAGATATGTTCAAAACATTCATGAACCAAACTCAACAATTTCAACAAAAGACAAGGACTTCCATCCACAATTCGGAGAATCAGATGTGTCAACTTGCTACTGAAAGTAGTATGCACACAAGCCAATCATATTTGATATGATGTAGCATATACTTTGTAATCTTATTCGGTTATTAAAGGCATTTTACATTATCTACATGGTGTTGTTATATTAAATGTAATAAACCCATAGTTTTGAGCAATGGTTTTAGAACCATGATGTTGATCATGCTAATGAGATCTAAATTCTTGATAGCTCATAAACTAAAATCGTTCCTAATCGATGGATTACTAAAAGGGGATTAGTGAATCCTGATAGATTAGTACATACGTTGCTTGCTCTTATGAAGAGGATGGTTGATCTCATAATCATTTGTGTGGAGACACTAAAGCAAGTATGTAGGTGCTTATTAGAGAATAAGTTCACTGAACGTGGCTCGCTAAGGAATACCTAATGGAGTTTTACTCGCCTGTCAAAAGGAATTCCTCTAGTGATAGTAGTACAAGTGATCCTTAGACTTGAGATCATCATAATATCTTGTGTGTGATGAGTTATACTTTGACATGTCCCTTAAGACCCTTAGGGTATATCAAAGGGTATGATTGGGTATAATAAGTTGCACATGGAGATAGGTGAATGGTCAATAAAGAATCTATCACTTCTAGTAAAAGGAGAGAATGTCCTATGTGATTCAATAAATGACGACTCAGAAGTCTTTGGCCAAAGCAGAATGAAATTAGAAAGGAGTTTCTAATTTGCATTAATCAGAGTTGTGCATTTGAGAATCGAAATACATATAATTAAATAAAATAAGACTTGACAGTAATTCCATGTCTTATATTTAATTGGGACATTGTATGGTAGAAGGATTGAATTGTACGGTAACTATTTACTGAAAGGTTCTTTTGTGATTAATGTTGAAATCTATATTATCTAGAAAGTCGTTGATCGCTAAGGGGGCTTACCCTTATTGTAAAATAAATATTATTTAGTTAAATGAATTAAATAGTTTAATTTATTATTTAAATAACATTAGAATTGTTCTAATTGATTTATTCACAACCGGTTTAATATGGAGAACTTAAAGGGTCACACCGCAAAAGGAAAATATTTATTTAAAAGTAAATGACATAATCGTAATAATAATTTAAGTGTATTTAATTTAATCTATGGAGATAGAATAAATTAAATAGCTTAATATTTATTATTTAATATTTTAGAAATATTAAATATAAATTAATAAGAGGAGTCTTATTATTATTACTATTATTATTATTTAATTCCTAAAAGGGTTTGGGTAATTAATAAAAGTACTCTGATAAATTCCTAATTGGATTAAGAGTTTAATTAATTAAAGGAGTTTAATTAAAATAAAAACCCTAATCCTAAATAGTTTAGGAGGGTTCTCTATATCTATAAATAAGAGGAGTCTTATCATGATTTAGGGTTAGACAGTTACACACTCTTCCATAAGAATTGGAGAGAGAGAGAGTATTTGCAATTTCTATAGAGATAGAAACTAGGGTTTTGCCAACACCCATCTTCTTGAATAACTATTATTCCTTGGTGGATCACCTCTAGAGGCCAAACACTTGGGTGGCTAACATTGATCAAAGGAAGGAATTTAATCGGTGGAATTCAAGGAGAACGCGAAGGAATTGGAGGTAAACTTGTACCTGAGGAAGCTTTGATTCATGAGGGTATAGTTCTATATCTCTATCACTTTCGTTTAATTGATAATTGATTACAAGGATGATCATGGTGATGGTTTGTATGAAAAATTTTAAAAATCCGTTTTATTGCACTTCCACACTATTTATGTAATTTGATTGCATGTTCGCGCTATATACAAACCTAATAGTGGTATCAGAGCCTAACCTTGTGTTAATTATTGATTATGCTGATTCCATATATGTATGGGTATACGATTGGATCGATTTTCTGGGCAAAGAAAAAAAAAATTTTGAACTCTGCTACGCAGCGTGGCCGTGCCGCTTCCAGTTCATTCTGGAGCGCGGCCGCGCCCGAACCCAGAAACTGTTTCTGGGGGTGCAGCGCGGCCGCGCCGCTCCTAGTTCAATTTGGAGTACGGCTGCGCAGGTCTGCAGAATTTAAAAATTTTTTATTTTGATTTTATTTATTTTCAATTAAGATAAAAGGTTTATTTTGAATTGGAATATAATTAAAATTAAAAGTTTTATTTGAACTTGGAATTGGATTCTACGTTAACTAGAATAAAGGAGTTTATTCACATATGGAATAGGATTCTATGTTTCCTTAAAAATAAAGATGTTTATTTTGATAAGGAATATGATTTAACATATTTTATTTTTCAAACAATTTTAAGTTAAAATAAAGGAGTTTATTTTGAACTTGAAATTGGTTTCCATGTTAATTAAAATAAAGGAGTTTATTTTGATTTAAAATTTGATTAAAAATAAAGGAGTTTATTTTTATTCAAAATTGGATAAAATAAAATAAATAAGTTTATTATGATTTAAATTTTGATTAAAATAAAGGAGTTTATTTTTATTTCAAAATTAGATTTCTAGTAAAGTTTTAATTGCCCATTAAATGATATCAATGCATATATGGAATGGTTTTATTATTCATGAGATGAATGTTATTTATTGATACATATGGAGATATGTATGATAATAAATAGGGATTGATTATGGACTACTGACCAATATGTGATTGGATTTATTTTAGTGGATGCTTGAATGAATGAGTTTTTATAAATGGGGGTCTGCGTACTTCGTCTTCTCTAGTTTTTCTTGATGTAAATTCTATCTTCCTCCTATTTACCTCCTCTTGACTGCTGATCAAGGTTTCTATTTATTGTAAATAGTTTATGTAATAGGTTTAATTAGAATTACTTAAAGAATTGGAGACAAAGGAGCAAGGAGCGCTTGAAGACCCGTTTGTAATGGAGCCCGGGTTTAAATATAATAGTTATATTTAAATTTTGTTCTTGCACCCTAGGTTTGACCTTTTGGTTCACTTGGTGGCTCTAGTGAACCAAACTAGAATAAAAGTCCATAATCAATCCGGGTAGAATATAGTATTCTATATGTGCATGTTTACTATGTATATATTATATATTATACAACATGCTTCGCATGTTAAATAATATGACGCGTATTTTATATATATATATGTGCATGCGCGCTAACACAAGATGAGACAAATAATAACAAACCTCTCAAAGAAATTGTATTAAGTCCTAAACGTTCAAAGATATTTGGAATATCAAACGTCGCCTTCTAGCATGGTAAAGCAATAGAGTATCAAATATTTAATATGAGTTTGTTGTGTCACCACAAGGCAAGTATTAAATATTTAAGATGTTGCATTATCACATTTGATGCTTATTAAGGAATTGAACATTACTGTTTTGTTGTGTTATCACAAGGACGGTATTTTTCTCTTCACATATATGGAAGTGCTAGGTTGGACTTGGATAATTTTGATTCGGATGTGTCACCACTTGATCAAAATAATCTAAGAGGCAAAATACAAGGAGTTACATAGTGATGTAATTAACAATAGTTGTCTACCTATTTATTTATATATCGTTTGTTGTGTCACCACAAGGCTATATAAATTTGAAATGGAATCCTTATTCTCACTAGCAAATCTTTAATTAAAATTGTCGAACCATATATATTGAGGGTAATATAGTTTGATGAAAATAGTGAGGTACCAATTTAAAATAAAGACCTAATTTATTTTGGTAATTAATGTATGCTAAAATGTTGTCTATTTCATTTACAGAATTTTACAATGTCTAATTTACTATCACTGCGGAGCATATTAGATGCTAATTAACTGGACCAAATAACACGGACTAGTTAAGGAATTTGAGAATAGTTCTCAAGGCTGAAAAGCTATCTTATGTCCTTAATACGCCTATCCCTGCAATGGTTGCAGACAATGCCTTTGAGGAAGAGATTGCTACTTTTAGAAAGTGGCAAGATTATGCACAGTTGGCTCAATGCATCATGCTCGTATCCATGAGTAACGAGCTTCAGCGTTAGCATGAAACTATGGATGCTTTTACTATACTCCTGCACTTTCAAGCAGTTGAAGGGTGAGGAAAGTAAGACTATTAGATATCAGATATCTAAGGAGCTTTTCCAATCTAGAATGACCGATGACACTACAGTACAGACATATGTCCTAAAATGATCAATCTGACTGAACAATTGAGATAACTGGGTTTTAATGGATGGAGAGTTGATCCAAGATTTGATCTTGCAATCACTTCCGGACTCTTTCTCACAAATTGTTGTGAATTTCCACATGAACAAGCTATATGTCAGCCTGCCTGAGTTGCTTAAACATGTTGAAAACTGTAAATAGTCACTTTCTAACCAAGAAAGACCAAGTCTTACTAGTAGATGATTCTTCCAGGAAGCGGAAGAGGGCCAAAGGATCTTCTTAAAAGAAGAACAATTCAAAGAAGGTACAAGGAAAGGTAAAAACAAAGGACAATAAGAACAAGACTGATGCAGATAGCAAAGGAGTTTGCTTCCACTGCAATAAGCCTGGATACTAGAAAGGAAACTGTAAGGAGAATCTTACAGAGGCTAACTAGAAGAAGCTTATTGAAGCTTCGGTTACAGATATAAGTTTGTTCATGATTAAAAAATAAATCTTTCTATAAGTCAAGGTTCTACTTGGGTATTAGATACCAGCTGTAGTTCTCATGTATGCAATCCAATGCAGAGACTAAGCAGAAGTAGAAAGCTAAACTAAGAGTAAGTAATATTATGTGTGGGAATGGAACAAAGGTTGCTGCATTAACCATAGGAACTTATAGTTTAGCATTACCTACGGGCAAGTCTATTAAGTTAATAAGTTGTTATTATGTTCCAGTTCTCATTGGAAACATTAGAATTTTTATTGTTGGACAAGGAAGGTTTTGGTATTATATTTAAGAACAATTGTTGTTCTATTTATAATGATAACATTTTGTTTGAAACTGGAAGATTACTTGATACACTTTGTATACTTACATAAAAAATAATTTTGCAAATTGAACAAACTAGTAAAAGAAAAGGAAGATGGTCATTCAAAGAGTTGAATGTGTGTATTTGATAAAATACAAGTCTGAATCATTTGAAATGTTCAAAGAATTCAGAAGTGAAATATATTGACAAAGTATTAAGATTCTTTGATCAGATCGAGGAAGGAATACTTATGCAATGAGTTTCTAGATCATCTCAAAATGATATTTTCTCATAATGGACACCTCCTGATACGCAATAATTGATTGGTATATCTAAAAGGAGAAATTGTACCTTGTTGGACATGGTGCAGTCCATAATGATTTTTACCTACATTCTAGTATCCATCTAGGGTTATGCCCTAGAAACAGCTGCATATCTACAAAATAAGGTAACCTCAAAAATTCGAGCCCAAGACTCTATAAAGGTTATGGATAGGGAGGATTCCTACTCTTAAGTATGTTAAGATAAGGGGTTGTCCAGCTTATATGAAAAGGTTTCAAAGATAAGTTTGGGACAAAATCTGACAAGTGCAGATTTGTGGGATATCCGAAAGAAAGTTTAGGATATTATTACTATAATCCTACACGCTGCCTTCTTGGATAAAGGTGTTTATCATTAAAGGAGCTAGTGAGAGGATAATAGATCTTGAAGGAGTTCAAGAACCACAAAATATTTTGAGTCAAATCGAGGAACCTGTAGATAGACCTATTGTACCACAACCGAATAGTAAATCTGGAAGAGTACCGAAGATACCTAGGAGGTATGGATTCATCATAGAGGATGATGATGAGGTACACATCATAGAGGATGATGATTCAGTTATATACGATGAGGCTATGAGTAGAAGACACTCAGAGAAACGGCAGATGGCCATGAAATCCAAAATGGACTCCGTGTATGAGAACCAAGTATAGACTCTGGTGTATATGGGTCTTTAAGAGAAAGACTGGGGCGAATGGCAAGGTGAAGACCTATAAGACCAGACCTATTTTAAAGGTTTCAAATAAAGTCAAGGAGTTGACTGTGATAAAACCTTATTACCGGTAATGCTCAAGTCCATTTGGATTTTACTTGCGATTACAACTTATTATGAAATTTGGCAAATGGATGTGGAGACGTCCTTCCTCCATGAATACTTGAGGAGAATGTATGTATGATACAGCCAGAAGAATTTGTTTCAAAGGATGAAGCAAATCGTGTATATAAACTGTAACGATCCATTTATGGATTGAAGCAAGCTTCTCAAAGATGGAACATTCATTTTGATGAGACAATCAAAAGAGTTTGATTTTATCAAAAATGAGAATAAACCTTGTGTGTACAAAAGGGTCAGTGGGAGCGCTGTGACATTCCTAGTATTATATATTGATATACTACTGATAAGGAATAACACACCAATGCTACAATTAGTAAAGATAAAATTGTCTAAATATTCCTTTATGAATGACTTGGGAGGAGCATCCTATAAATTGGGGATATAAATCTATATAGATAGATATAAAAGGATGTTTGGCTTGACCCAAAGAACGTATATTCATTTGATGCTAAAGGCATTAAGCATGGCAAATTCCAAGAGAGGTCTCATGATGATGAGCCATGGGGTGTATCTCTCTAAAATTGTCCCCAATTGAAAGAGAGATCACACGAGTTACTATCATGTATACAATGAATATACAAGGCCTGATATTGATCAGTCATATTCAAGGGAAGATCACTGTAAGACAGTGATAAACATCTTTAAGTACTTAACCAGTACTGAAGATGTGATTATGATTCATGGTAGGTCTGAATTAAAACTAGAGGGTTAAATAGACTCAAGTTTTTTTAGACTGACCAAGACAATTAGAAATCCACTTTAGGGTAAATCGTTACCTTGAATGGTGGTACAGTGAATTGGAAAGGTTTCAAACAGCAAAAAGTTGCTGGTTTAGTGATAAAGACAAAGTATATAGCTGTAAATGAAGCTACAAGTTGATTGTTTGGATGAAAAGTTCATTACAGAACTAGGAATAGTTCTTAAGTCTCATCTTGGATTCAAACATATGTTGCAGCACTTTCATTTGATTAGTGGAATCATTGAAAGAAGAAAAGTCACTATAGATATAGTGGACTCTCGAGAACAACATTGCATATCCATCTACTGAAGCTTTATCCAACAGCAGGATGATCGTCACTTAGAGAAGAAGAGTAATAGATACCATGGCGATTGGCTTTAGTGAAAGTGGGAGATTGAAAGTAGTATGCACACAAGCCAATCATATTTGATATGATGTAGCATATACTTTATAATCTTATTCGGTTATTAAAGGCATTTTACATTATCTACATGGTGTTGTTATATTAAATGTAATAAACCCATAGTTTTGAGCAATGGTTTTAGAATCATGATGGTGATCATGCTAATGAGATCTAAATTCTTGATAGCTCATAAACTAAAATCGTTCCTAATCGATGGATTACTAAAAAGGGGATTAGTGAATCCGGATAGATTAGTACATACGTTGCTTGCTCTTATGAAGAGGATGGTTGATCTCATAATCATTTGTGTGGAGACACTAAAGCAAGTATGTAGGTGCTTATTAGAGAATAAGTTCACTGAACGTGGCTCGCTAAGGAATACCTAATGGAGTTTTACTCGCCTGTCAATAGGAATTCCTCTAGTGATAGTAGTACAAGTGATCATTGGACTTGAGATCATCGTAGTATGTTGTATGTGATGAGTTATACTTTGACATGTCCCTTAAAACCCTTAGGGTATATCAAAGGGTATGATTGGGTATAATAAGTTGCACATGGAGATAGGTGAATGGTCCACAAAGAATCTACCACTTCTAGTAAAAGGAGAGAATATCCTATGTGATTCGATAAATGACGACTCAAAAGTCTTTGGTCAAAGCAGAATGAAATTAGAAAGGAGTTTCTAATTTGCATTAATCAGAGTTGTGCATTTGAGAATCGAAATACATATAATTAAATAAAATAAGACTTGATAGTAATTCTATGTCTTATATTTAATTGGGACATTGTATGGTAGAAGGATTGAATTGTACGGTAACTATTCACTGAAAGGTTCTTTTGTAATTAATGTTGAAATGTATATTATCTGGAAAGTCGTTGATCGCTAATGGGGCTTACCCTTATTGTAGAATAAATATTATTTATTTAAATTAATTAAATAGTTTAATTTATGTAGTTAAATAAGATTAGAATTGTTCTAATTGATTTATTCACAACCAGTTTAATATGGAGAACCTAAAGGGTCACACCGCAAAAAAAAATATTTATTTAAGAAGTAAATGACATAATCGTAATAATAAGTTAAGTGTATTTAATTTAATCTATGGAGATAGAATAAATTAAATAGCTTAATATTTATTATTTAATATTTTAGAAATATTAAATATAAATTAATAAGAGGAGTCTTATTATTATTATTACTATTATTATTATTTAATTTCTAAAAGGGTTTGTGAATTAATTAATAAAAGTACTCTCATAAATTCCAAATTGGATTATGAGTTTAATTAATTAAAGGAGTTTAATTAAAATAAAAATCCTAGTCCTAAATAGTTTAGGAGGGTTCCCTATATCTATAAATAAGAGGAGTCTTATCATGATTTAGGGTTAGACAGTTACACACTCTTCCATAAGAATTGGAGAGAGAGAGAATACTTGTAATTTCTATAGAGATAGAAACTAGGGTTTTGCCAACACCTATCTTCTTGAACAACTATTATTCCTTGGTGGATCACCTCTAGAGGCCAAACACTTGGGTGGCTAACGTTGATCAAAGGAAGGAATTTAATCGGTGGAATTCAAGGAGAACACGAAGGAATTGGAGGTGAACTTGTACCTGAG
The DNA here is from genome assembly GCA_034770075.1 of Aralia elata. Lineage (NCBI taxonomy): Eukaryota > Viridiplantae > Streptophyta > Magnoliopsida > Apiales > Araliaceae > Aralia > Aralia elata. Next base: position 2,754,882 of record JAVJAP010000214.1, on the reverse strand, counting down.
GAAGCTTTGATTCACGAGGGTATAATTCTATATCTCTATCTCTTTCGTTTAATTGATAATTGATCACAAGGATGATCATGGTGGTGGTTTGTATGAAAAATTTTAAAAATCTGTTTTATTGCGCTTCCGCACTATTTATGTAATTTGATTGCATGTTCGCGCTATATACAAACCTAACAGCTACTACAGTTGGTCGATTGGACTCTCAAGGTTCAGGGAAGCTACCTTCTCAAACTATTGTTAATCCGAGAGAGAATGCAAGTGCCATAACTTTGAGGAGTGGAAAACAAATGGATACACCAAAAGCCACTATTGAGTTTAGGAGGAAAAAGCTAAAGAGGAAACAAAAATATCTAAGGTAATACCTAACCCTCCTATTCAGCTCAAGACTAATCCTTTACCTTTTCTCCCTAGGAATCCTAGAACTTCAAAGAAGGATGAACAAGAGAAGGAAATTCTAGAGACTTTCAGGAAGGTAGAGCTGAATATCCCTTTACTTGATGCAATTAAGCAAGTGCCAGGTATGCAAAGTTTTTAAAAGAATTGTGAACTAATAAAAGAAAATTAAAAAATGATGAAAGAGTCACTGTGAGTGAGAATGTATCAGCGGTTTTCCAAAGAAAAATGCCTCTTAAGTGTAAAGATTCAGGCATGTTCACAATTCTGTGTAAGATAGGTAATACCAGATTTGAGAAAGCTATGCTAGATTTAGGAGCTTCAATTAACGTTATGCCATTATCTGTTTATACTTCTTTAAATCTAGGCCCTTTGAAACAACTGGTATTATTATTCAATTGGCTGATCGTACTAACACTTACCCCCAATGGAAGATTAAAGATGTCTTGGTGCAGGTGAATGAACTAATCTTTCTTGTAGATTTTTACATTGTGGACATGGAGGATGATGCATCTCCAAATCCTTCACATATTTTGTTAGGGAGGCCATTCTTGAAAACAACAAAGATAATGATTGATGTGCACAATGGAACCTTGACCATGGAGGTTAATGGCGAAAAGATTCAGTTCAATATATATGAGACCATGAGGTACCTGTTAGGTTTGTATATAACGCAAGCATGCAATCAAATTACATAAATAAAGCGGAAGCGTGATAAAACGGATTTTAAAATTTTCATACAAACCATCACCATGATCTATCCTTGTGTTCAATTATCAATTAAACGAAAGAGAAAGAGAATAAGAATTATACCCTCGTAGATCAAAGCTTCCTCGGGTACAAGTTCCACTCCTAGTCCTTCGTGTTCTCCTCAAATTCCACCGATGAGATTCCTTTCCTTTGATCAACGTTAGCCACCCAAGTGTTTGGCCTCTAGAGGTGATCCACCAAGGAAGAATAGGTATTCAAGAAGTTGGGTATTGGCAAAACCCTAGTTTCTATCTCTATAAAAATTACAAATACTCTCCACAATCTAATGCAAGAGTGTGTAAACCTAATCTATGATGAGACTTCTCTTATTTATAGATGTAGGAATAACCCTTCCCTAAACTATTTAGGATTAGGGTTTATATTATAATTAAACTCCTTTAATTAACTATGCTCCTAATCCAATTAGGAATTCATGAGAGAGTACTTCTATTAATTAATTCCCAATCCCTATTAGGAATTAAATAATAGTAATAGTAATAATAATAATAAGACTCCTCTTATTAATTTATATTTAATATTTTCAAAATATTAAATAATAAATATTAAGCTATTTAATTTATTCTATCTCCATAGATTAAATTAAATACACTTAACTTATTATTACAATTATGTCATTTACTTCTTAAATAAATATTTTCCTTTTGCAGTGTGACCCTTTAGGTTTCCATATTAAATCGGTTGTGAATAAATCAATTAGAACAATTCTAATCTTATTTAAATAAATAAATTAAACTATTTAATTCATTTAAATAAATAATATTTATTCTACAATAAGGGTAAGCCCCGTTAGCGATCAACGAGTTTCCAGATAATATAGATTTTAACATTAATCACAAAAGAACCTTTCAGTGAATAGTTACCGTACAATTCAATCCTTCTACCATACAATGTCCCAATTAAATATAAGACATGGATTTACTGTCAAGTCTTATTTTATTTAATTATATGTATTTCGATTCCCAAATGCACAACTCTAAATAATGCAAATTAGAAACTCCTTTCTAATTTCATTCTGCCTTGGCCAAGGACTACTGAGTTGTCATTCATCGAATCACATAGGACATTCACATCTTTTACTAGACGTGGTAGATTCTTTGTTGATCATTCACCTATCTCCATGCACAACTTATTATACCCAATCATACCCTCTGATATACTCCAAAGGTCTTAAGGGATATGTCAAAGTATAACTCATCATACACAAGATACTATGATGATCTCAAGTCCAAGGATCACTTGTACTATTATCACTAGAGGAATTCCTATTGACAGGCGAGTAAAACTCTATTAGGTATTCCTTAGCGAGCCACGTTCAGTGTACTTATTCTCCAATAAGCACCTACATACTTACTTTAGTGTCTCCACACAAATGATTATGAGATCAATCATCATCTTCCTAAGAGCAAGCAACGTATGTACTAATCTATCCGGATTCACTAATCCCCTTTTAGTAATCCAACGATTAGGAACGATTTTAGTTTGTGAGTTATCTAGAATTTAGATCTCATTAGCATGATCACCATCATGATTCTAAAAGCATTGCTCAAAACTATGGGTATATTACATTTAATATAACAGCACTATGTAGATAATGTAAAATGCCTTTAAGAAAATCAATTCTTTTATTAATAAATGAATAAGATAACAAAGTATATGCTATATCATATCAAATATGATTGGCTTGTGTGCATACTACTTTCAATCTCCCACTTACACTAAAGCCAATCGCCATGGTATCTAATACCCATCTTCTCTAAGTGACGATCAAACTGCTGTTGTGTTAAAGCTTTAGTAAATGGATCTGTAATGTTGTCTTGGGAGTCCACACGCTCCATGGTGATATCTCCTCTTTCAATGATCTCTCTAATCAAATGAAACTGCCGCAACACATGTTTGGATTTCTGATGAGACTTGGGTTCCTTAGCTTACGCAACAGCTCCGGTGTTGTCACCGAATAAAGGTATAGCTCCTCTAATGCTAGGAACCACTCCTAATTCAGTTATGAACTTCTTCATCCAAACAGCTTCCTTTGCAGCTTCACTTGCAGCTATGTACTCTGCCTCTGTCACTGAATTAGCAACTGTTTGCTGCTTGGAACTTTTCTAACTCACTACGCCACCGTTTAAGGTAAACATGTACCCTGAAACGGATTTACTGTCATCTTGGTCCGTTTGAAAACTTGAGTCTGTATAGCCCTCTAGTTTCAATTCAGACCCACCGTAGACAAGAAATACATCCTTAGTTCTTCTCAAGTACTTTAGGATGTTTTTCACTGCCTTCCAGTGCTCTTCTCCTGGATTCGACTGATATCTGCTTGTTACACTAAGTGCATGAGCGATATCTGGTCTAGTACATATCATACCGTACATGATAGATCCTATTGCTGAAGCATAAGGAATCTTACTCATTCGGTCTCTCTCCTTAGGTATCTTTGGGGCCTGTTTCTTGGAGAGATGTATTCCATGGCTTATCGGCATGAGACCTCTCTTGGAATCTTCCATGCTAAACCTTTTTAGCATCGAGTCAATGTACTTTCCTTGGGTCAAGCCAAGCATCCTTTTAGATCTATCTCTATAAATCTTTATCCCCAAAATATAGGATGCCTCACCCAAGTCCTTCATGGAGAAGTGTTTAGATAACCAAATTTTGATCGACTGTAGCATAAGAACATCATTCCCTATCAGTAATATGTCATCAACATATAATACAAGGAATGAAACAGCACTCCTACTAACCTTCTTGTACACATAAGGTTCATCCTCATTTTTGATAAAATCAAACCTTTTGATTATCTCATCAAAATGGATGTTCCATCTTCGAAAAGCTTGCTTCAATCCATAAATGGATCGTTGTAGCTTACAGACTTGGTTTGTTCCGACCGTTGAAACAAAACCCTCTGGTTGTATCATATATACATTCTCCTCAAGCTTTCCATTGAGGAAGGCCGTTTTCACGTCCATTTGCCAGATTTCGTAGTCATAATAAGCTGTAATTGCAAGCAAAATCTGAATGGACTTGAGTATAGCTACTGGTGAGAAGGTTTCATCATAGTCAACTCCTTGTCTTTGTTTGAAACCTTTTGCAACCAGTCGGGCCTTATAGGTCTCTACCTTGCCATCCGCTCCAGTCTTTCTCTTAAAGACCCATTTACACCCAATAGGTTTAATGCCCTCAGGTGGTGAAACCAAAGTCCATACTTAGTTTTCATACATGGAGTCCATCTCAGATTTCATGGCTTCTAGCCATTTCTCCAAGTCTTCACTACTCATAGCCTCTTCGTAAGTCAATGGATCATCATCATCTATGATGCGTACCTCATCATCATCCTCTATGATGAATCTATACCTTTCAAATATCTTATGTACTCTTCCAAATTTATGAATAGGTTGTGGTATAGTAAGTTCTTCTACTTGGTTAGGTACCTGACTTTGATCCGGAGTATTTTGTGGTTCTTGAACTTCTTCAAGATACATCTTACTCCCACTGACCCCTTCAAGGATAAACTCTGTTTCCAAGAAGGCAACGTATTTCGCTACAAACACCTTTTGATCAGTAGGATGATAGAAATAATACCCTACAGTTTTTTAGGGTAACCCACAAATTTACACTTGTCGGATCTAGTCTTTAGCTTATCTTGCTCAAACTTTTTGACATAAGCTGGACAACCCCAAGTCTTAACATACTTAAGATTTGGTTTCCTCCCTGTCCATAACTCATATGGAGTCTTTGGGATGGATTTGGTAGGTACCTTGTTAAGTAGAAATGCAGCCGTTTCTAAGGCATAACCCCAGAAGGATACTGGAAGGTCGGTAAAACTCATCATGGAACGAACCATGTCCAACAATGTTAGATTTCTCCTTCAGATACACCATTCAACTTTGGCGTCCTTGGTGAAGTCCATTGTGAGATTATACCATTTTCTTTGAGACAATTGAGAAACTCATTGGTCACGTTTTCCTGATGAGTGTGTTTTATATACACAAATTGGATACTTTTTAGCCTTAATAATTTGTAAGTCTTTAGCTATTTCGTATGGTTTTATGTGTTTTCATCTTATTGTTGTGTAATGTACTTTTGTAGTACTTTTATATGTATTTGTGTGCTTTTATGTGTTTTTACATTGTTTTGTAGGTATTGAAATAAAGGCCCCTTGAACCGTTACGTTTTTGGCTCGAATCTAGCATTTTCGCTGCTTGTTTCTCAATTTTACCCATGATGCAATCCGAATCTCTCACAACTCAAAGAACGAAAGTTGTAGATTTTGATCTTAGCTTTCCAGAACATCCGGAATCATCCAATTTGAAGTTCGTATGAGAGAGTTATGGTCCTTTTACCATCGGATTTTGCATGAATTTTACACAGCAGCTGCTTCGGGGCCAATTTGCGCCTTTCTCTGGCCATTATCTCGTCGGTCTCCAGTTATGGAAGTTGTAGTGCTCCTTCTTAGCTTTCCATAGCCTCCTTAAACGCCTTAATCCGAGTTCGGACGAAGCAGTTATGACCATTTTACCAACAGACATCGAAACTGTCTCGCGGTACAGAGCGCCGCCGGGGCGAGCCCATCGTCGGGGCGACGGATTTTAGGCCAAAATCGTCGCCGGGGCGAGAAATGCTTCTGATTCAGCGAATTTTTTGGTCCAAAACTCGGGAAATGCTAGGGTTTTTCATAAGGCATTATAAATACAACATGTAGCCTCCATTTTATCATATCCTAGAGTTCCAAAATCAGATTTTTAGAGAGAGAGAGAGAGGAAGCTTGGAGCAAAAAGAGGGAGGCCATGGCCATTGGCCATGGTTCTTCTAAAGCTTGGAGAAGCTTCAATGGAGGTGCTTCAATGGAGTTTCATCCAACAACAATGGGGAAGCCATCCTTTATCTTTCTTTTTCTTTTTCCTCTATGTAACTAGTTTTTAATCTAAGATTGTAATTGAACCCATTGCTTTATTTGAATTGATTTTCTCTTCCTTTTGATTATTGTTGCTCATATGAATTGGTTATCAAAACCTATGCTTATGGATTAATTGCTTGGCTAGTAATTACCTTGGGAACCTATATGAACTTGACAAACGGATTATAGTGTTGAGACCTAGTTATGATATCATACGAAAGTTAAAGATTGTTGTGGGTGATTAATAAAGATTTAGTGACGTGTGTCTTGTTGATTATCCTCAATAATAGGTAACTTGATAGTATTTAGGATAGACCTATACCTAGATACCGTGTGCAACCAATGGAGAATCTAATCTTAATGACTTCATTTGTGAAAGTTGATAATTGAAAGGGTGGTTGATGAGATTTAGTGACATGTGTCTTGTTAGTTATTCTTGAAATTGGTCTCTTGATAGTGTGTAGGATAGACATATACCTACATGCCGCATTAGGAAGATTCGTAATTGACCATCGACAGAGGCTCTTACGTAATTGTGATTTCTCGGATGTCAATTCGATGTGGTTAATTGATCTAAAAGGGGAGTTAAGATATTTGAACAAAGCATTGCACGCCAAGTGTTTGACAAAATGCTTGAATGGGGAAAATTATAATCTTAGACCTTTATCTATCTATTTATCTCTCAAATCCAAGAGTTTGATTTAGATCGAGTCGATATTGAATTAGTCATTGGGCATACATTAGAGTTAATTCCCTGTAGGTTCGACAACTCTACTTACTCTTTATTACTTGTTGACCGCGTATACTTGCGCGTAAATTGTTCATATACAAATCGGACAACAATTCCCCTCCTCGATCCGATTGAAGAATCTTAATACTCTTACCAGTTTGCTTCTCTACTTCACTTCTGAATTCTTTGAACTTTTCAAATGATTCAGATTTGTATTTCATTAAATACACATATCCAGATCTAGAATGATCATCAGTGAAAGTAATAAAATAAGAATACCCTCCTCGTGCATTCGTTGTCATAGGTCCACATACGTCTGTGTGTACCAACGCTAACAACTCTGTAACTCTTTCTCCTTTTCCACTAAAAGGAGATTTAGTCATCTTACCCATGAGACAAGATTCACAAGTTGGATATGATTCATAATCAGATAGCTCTAAAAGCCCATCTTTATACAACTTGGTTAATCTTGTCATTAATATGACCGAGTCTACAGTGCCACATAAAGGTATAATTAACATCATCTCTTTTTCTTTTCTTAGTTTGTTCAATTTGAAGTATATTTTCATGCAAGTCAAGTATTATTCTAGTTTGGTTCACTAGAGCCACCAAGTGAACCAAAAGGTCAAACCTAGGGTGCAAGAATTAAATTTAAATATAACTATTACATTTAAACCCGGGCTCTAATATAAACGGGTCTTCAAGCGCTCCTTGTTCCTTTGTCTCCAATTCTTCAAAACTAATTCTAACTAGTCCTATTTACAAAAAAACTATTTACAATAAATAGAAACCTTGATCAGCAGTCAAGGGAAAGTACATAGAAGGGAGATAGAATTTACATTAAGAAAAATTAGAGAAGATGAGGTACGCAGAACCCATTTATAAAAACCTATACATTCAAGCATCCTCTAAAATAAATCCAATCACACATTGGTCAATAGTCCATAATCAATCCCTATTTATTATCATACATATCTTTATATGTATCAATAAATAACATTCATCTCATGAATAATAAAACCATTCCATATATGCATTGATATCAATTAATGGGCAAAAGTTTTGCTAATATTTAGTTTTGAAACAAAATAAACTCTTTTATTTTAATCAAAAACGAAATCTAAATTAAACTCCTTTAATTTTAGCAATCCGAAATCCTATTCCAGATAAAATAGACATCTTTATTTTTAAATTTTTATCAATTAAATAAACCATTTATGTTAATTGAGAAAAACACAAAATTTTCAAACTCTGCATACCGGCGCGATCGCGCTCCAAATTGAACTAGGAGTGGCGCGGCCGCGCTGCACCCCCAGAAACGTTTTCTGGGTTAGGGAGCGACCGCGCTCCAGAATAAACTGGAAGCGTCGCGGCCGCGCCGCAATGCAGATTCAGAAAAATTTTTTCCAGCCCAAAAAATCCGATCGTATCGCATATCAATTCATATATGGAATCATTAAAATCAATAATTAACACAAAGATTAGGCTCTGATACCACTGTTAGGTTTGTATATAACGTAAGCAAGCAATCAAATTACATAAATAAAGCGGAAGCGTGATAAAACGGATTTTAAAATTTTCATACAAACCATCACCATGATCTGTCCTTGTGTTCAATTATCAATTAACGAAAAAGAAAGAGAATAAGAATTATACCCTCATAGATCAAAGCTTCCTCGGGTACAAGTTCAACTCCTAGTCCTTCGTGTTCTCCTCGAATTCCACCGATGAGATTCCTTTCCTTTGATCAACGTTAGCCACCCAAGTGTTTGGCCTCTAGAGGTGATCCACCAAGGAAGAATAAGTATTCAAGAAGTTGGGTATTGGCAAAACCCTAGTTTCTGTCTCTATAGAAATTACAAGTACTCTCCACAATCTAATGCAAGAGTGTGTAAACCTAATCTATGATAAAACTTCTCTTATTTATAAATGTAGGAATAACCATTTCCTAAACTATTTAGGATTAAAGTTTATATTATAATTAAACTCCTTTAATTAACTATGCTCCTAATCCAATTAGGAATTCATGAGAGAATACTTCTATTAATTAATTCCCAATCCCTATTAGGAATTAAATAATAGTAATAGTAATAATAATAATAAGACTCCTCTTATTAATTTATATTTAATATTTCCAAAATATTAAATAATAAATATTAAGCTATTTAATTTATTCTATCTCCATAGATTAAATTAAATACACTTAACTTATTATTATAATTATGCCATTTATTTCTTAAATAAATATTTTCCTTTTGCGGTGTGACCCTTTAGGTTCTCCATATTAAACCGGTTGTGAATAACTCAATTAGAACAATTCTAATCTTATTTAAATAAATAAATTAAACTATTTAATTCATTTAAATAAATAATATTTATTCTACAATAAGGATAAGCCCCCTTAGCGATCAACGACTTTTTAGATAATATAGATTTCAACATTAATCACAAAAGAACCTTTCAGTGAATAGCTACCATACAATTCAATCCTTTTACCATACAATGTCCCAATTAAATATAAGACATGGATTTACTGTCAAGTCTTATTTTATTTAATTATATGTATTTCGATTCCCAAATGCACAACTCTAAATAGTGCAAATTAGAAACTCCTTTCTAATTTCACTCTGCCTTGGCCAAGGACTACTGAGTTGTCATTCATCGAATCACATAGGACATTCACATCTTTTACTAGACGTGGTAGATTCTTTGTTGATCATTCACTTATCTCCATGCACAACTTATTATACCCAATTATATCCTTTGATATACCCCAAAGGTCTTAAAGGACATGTCAAAGTATAACTCATCATACACAATGTAGACACCCAAATTTTGCACTTCGTAAACTGACCCTGACAGGAAGGCAAAATCGTCAATTAACCCAGCCTACGAGAACGAAAGGTGGTCATAAGTGCGAATACTCAAAGCCACCATAGCGACTTGCGATCAAAGCCGACACGACAACAAGCGGATATTAGGAATTGACTAATGGCCACTACGCTTACCTGCTCGCCGGTGATCTAGTGGGGGTCGGGGGGCAGCGCCCCTAGACACCAAGCTCCAAATACAAATCCTGTGTCATGTCACAACCATTCGAAACGAGCATTCCTGAATGATATGACACGTTTCCCAGCGGTTCTTGGACTGCAGAATACAAGCCTTTCGGCAAAAACCGACAGTATGACACGAGAACCGAGGTACGGTACAAAAATTGAGAAAATCAGCCCAGCCAGCCGCGGATCAATCTGCGGCAAATGATGGGACGTCTGACGACACGGCACTCGAGCGTGGCGTGGGGAAAACCGAGGATCGGCGCGGGGGAACCGAGGCTAGCCGCAGATCAATCTGCGGCCCAGCCGCGGATCAATCTGTGGCTGCCTTTAGCAGCCTTTATCATTGCAGTTCTTTATTTTGGATACAGGGAGTTGAAAGGGAGTTGAAAGAAGAAAAAAAGAGGGATAAGGCAGCAGCGAGAAAAGAGAGAAAAGAGAGAAAAAAATGAGGATTTATACCCCTTTTGTTAGATTGTATCACCTACACTTTCTACTCTATTTATATATACGAGTTTATACGAATCGTGGTGTCATTTGCAAGGTGAAAAGCCCTTTTTATAGCATTTTGTTATATCATTTTGTTAAATTTTTTGTCATTCGGGCTACATTAAATGTAGTTTTCTTGTATATTATGGAGGATCCATGGATTAAAGACTATTAGTGAGAGTTCCAACGGAACAAAATTCTTTCTAATGACCCGATGATATCCATTTGGTGATTTTTAGCTTGTTATGGTAATGTATTATGCGTAGTGTATTTAAGTTGTTATTTTAGGATATTGTGGTGTGTTAGGCAACCCGGTGTTGCATATTTTGGTAGTATCCATTTTGTGGGTGTGTAGCAATTTTGGATGTGAGCCTAGGAACGCGACCCCGTGGTCCAAATCTGATGATGGACATTTTTGGGTGTATGTATTAGGGGCGATGTACCCTTTATTGTAAGTTGTAATTGTCGGGCCTTAAAACGGTATCAAGTTGAAAATCGGGTTTAAGGCCCCGTAATAGTGAAATATGTGGTTATGGGCGTTTGTGATTATTTTGATGGTTTACATGCCCATGAATAGCAACAACGCATTTTAATGCTTGATTTGATTTACGACACAAAAATTGATTTCAAAGCTAAACGATGAAGATTTCCATAAAAGCAATCAAATTAGGTTATTAGCACTACGAGGCTTAAAATTGGAAGTGCTAATGAATGTCGATTCCTATTTAAACGAGAAGGTTAAAGAAAAATCATTTTCAAACATCACAAAAATGGTTTTATAAAAATAAATAACGTTTTATTAAATCTTTCTGCGTAGGGTTAAAGAGATCCTAGAAGTTGTCCGTCATTTCATTTACGAAAGCAACGTATAAGTCTCGATTCCTATTTTGACGAAGGTTTAAAAAACTCTTGTTTTGCCAAAACGACACATAATGAAAAATCTCACAGCTTGTGACAATTAAAATCAAACCTTTCTCATAAAAAATAAAGCTTTCTCGTATAAGCCGAAAAACATTCTAAACCACTCTCAAAATAAAACACCACTCTTCATAAAAAACCAAATGGTTTCTTCATGCAAACTCACCACAACATTCACATAGGCACACACGCGCGCACACGCACATTTTAAGAATTGAAGGATAGGAAAAGCATCAAGATTGCGGTAACCGTGTTTCACGGAAGTCGGGGGGTGCCTAACACCTTCCCCTCGCTTAAGAAAGCCCCCGAACTCTATGAATCTTGGTTTGCAGACCAATTAATTCGGAGTCATATATGAGCCAACAATTTATGAAAACGAAGCTCGGATGAGTTGGTACATCCATTTCAAATATACCAACTGGCGACTCTGGTCAATTGGCTCATCATAAAAAACGATCTTTCAAAACCCCGTCGACATTTGTGCCGACCTTTTCCAAAAAATCATCTAATAAAAAGGCTAAAATTGGAAAGGGTAATAATTAGCACAGAAGCGATTCTCCCGGCGTCGACAGCTGGCGACTCTGCTGGGGACATTAGAGGGCTTAAGCCGCGTTCAAATCTTGATGATTGTCTTATCTTTTAAAAATTTATGAATGTGTATGTACGTGCGATATTTTGACCTGTTTTACTTGTTGTTGTGTGAATGTGTGTTTTTGTCCAATGAATGAATGATTGAATGAAATTGCTTTACTTTAAAGTAATCATTTGCATACGGTGAGGACGATGAATGTGAATGTATGTTGAGAGTGTACCTCCTCCTGAGGCAAACCTGTCGGTTGCTTATTACTGGACTCGAAGGGGCTGCTCCCCGGAGATGGCTCAGGAAATGCACCACCCAGATCCGCGCCAATCGAAAGGATTCAGACGAGTAGATTGCGAAGATTTGGGGACCTTCATGCCGAAAAGCCGCGAGAGTAACCTTAGGGTAGGTCAGCCTCAGATTAACCCAACGCAGGGAAAGTCTCTCTTCATGCCCTTTTACGTTTACGCGTATAAATGTCATAGTCCCATTCAATATTTTTATATATACCTCCCTTTTTTGTCAAAGGAAAGTACTGACCTCTATGTTGTGCAGGGAATAGCTCGGAAAGCATAATAAATCGTGTCTAGCATTTATTATTGCAATGAGGGACTGCTAACATTTTATTTTGTAGGGAAAGATTAAAAAACCCAAAAACACAAAAGTTACAGCTTTAGCATGCATCCACATCTTTCATTTCCCAAGACTAAACATCAAACCGTTTCCCCCTGTAGGATTGCTCCTCAAACGCGTTTGCGATCTAAGAAGGCCCAGGATTCTACATCTGAAATGGCTGATCTTCTACCTCCTAATCCCGGTTCCATATCTCGGGAGGAATTCGATGATTTTAAAAAACAGATGTTGGAAATGGCCACGATGCTGAAAGAGCAGTTTATACTGAGACAAGATCTGCTAAACAAGGATCCGCCTAAGGATGATCAACCCCAGCCAAAGGGCGAGCCAGTCATCCCCAAAGCCATTCCTACACCTAACAGGACAGTAATCACTATTCCAGAGGAGGGAGACACTGATGATCTTCGAAAGAAAATGAAGCATATGGAGGAGACTATCCAGTCTCTAAAAGGCATAGGTTCCCTGGGTAGGGTAAATTATTCAGATCTGTGTGTCTTTCCAGGAACCAGGTATCCGGAGAAGTTCAAGATCCCTGAATTTGAGAAATATAATGGGAAGGGAGACCCTTATACACACCTAAAGATATACATTGGGGAACTTGGGTCTTATGCAGAGGACGAAGGACTGAGGATGCAATTATTCCAAAAGAGCCTAACGGGAGAAGCAAGAACTTGGTATGCTCGCCTTGACAATGCTCGGATCCACAACTGGGAGGAGTTGGCCCATACTTTCTTGACACAATACAGCTTCCAGGCACAGATGGCCCCTGACAGATATCAGATGACAAAGGTCAAGAAGCAACTAAAAGAATCTTTTAGGGACTATGCACAGCGGTGGAGGGGTATGGCTGCACAGGTGAATCCCCCAACGAGCGAGGCAGAGATGGTAATGACCTTTGTGGACATTCAGGAGGCGCCCTATTATGAGCGAGTGATAGCGGGGATTGGAAGGCCTTTTGCCGAAATGATAAATCATGGAGAAATGGTTGACATGGGGTTAAAGTCTGGCAAGATCCGGGACTTCACAGCTTTAGAAACAGTTGCGGACCAAATCCAGAGTGGAAATTATGGCAGTGCTTCCCGCAGGACCCAAAAGAGAAAGGAGGAAGATGTTTCCCTCATCCTGCAGGGATCATCTAGGAAGGTGGAGAATAACCCTCCAGTGCAAGTACAGAGAATTGTGCCACCCCGACAACTAATTTCGATAATCAAAGGATGGACGGACGAAGAAGATTTGAGACCACCAGAGATCGGGTATTCACCCCGCTTGGGGATCCTCTTGAACAGATTTTGGCAGTATTAATAGCACAGAGAAAGATAGTCGATTGGGCACCCCCAATTGACCCGAAAGGGAGACGATTTGACCCGAGTAAGAGGTGTGCGTACCATTCGGGTTCCCCTGGTCATGATACTCAGGGATGCTGGGCGCTGAAGCACAAGATTCAGAACATGATCGATAGCGGGGAGATCGTGGTGGAACAGCCAGAGTCACCAAATGTTAAAGTCAATCCTCTGCCTAAGCATGATGGGGAAGGGGTCAATGTGGTGGAAGCCAGCGAAGTCGGAGGACCACCAAGGCTGAATTATATAAAGAGAATCGATGAGATGATTGGCATGACAAGTGATCAGGAGAATATACGAGGGACACCGATTAGGTTGGCGGGTTTGAGCAGGAGTATCACAGAGGGGCCTATCAGGTTAATGGCTCCGAAACTTCTCACCATTGCAGCGAGACCACAAATCCCCATTAGCAGCTTGAAAACAGTGCCGTGGAATTACGGGGGAGTATCAGAGGAGGCGGCCAGTTGTGCTTCGGTAACATCAAAGGGGAATCCTTTATATCTTCCAGGACGAGTCCTTGAGAGAAAAGGGAAGAAGAACGAAAAGATATCCGAGGAGAAAGCTGTGGAATTCTTAAGGAAGATGAATCATCCAGAAGCAAGGGGGGCCAAGGTATTGAGCGAGGAATCGACTCTGACATCGATCATGGATTTGGTATTATCATCCGACGATCACTGCAGAATTCTGGCCAAAGTCCTGGAAGAGGCACACATTCCCAGGGTGATTAGCAAAGAAGGTTTCGGCCATCTAGTGGACCATCTGTTAAAAGACAATTTAATATCGTTCACAGATGATGATATCCCCAAAGAAGGAAGGGGGCATCGGAAACCGCTGCATATTGCTGTAATCTCATCAGGATATGTTATGAATGGGGTGCTAATTAATGGGGGATCAGCATTGAATATCTGTCCATTCAGTACATTGGAAAAAATGAACGTCAATCCTAAGCGCCTGTGGGCCAGTTATGTGGTGGTACGAGCCTTTGACGGATCCCGGAAGGATACGATGGGGGAGATAGAATTGCCTGTGGAGATAGGGCCTTGTACTTTCGATATTTCATTCCAAATCCTGGATATCGCGACAAGTTATAACATGTTATTGGGAAGGCCATGGATACACATGGTCGGGGCAGTTCCCTCTATGCTACACCAGCAAATTAAGTTTATCGTCGACGGGAACATAGTGACGGTCTCTGCAGAGCGTAATGGCCCTTCTCCTTCCAGGAATGGCCTGCCGGTGATTAATTTGGACGAATCGGCGGTACCCGCCAGTTTTCAGGCGCTGGAAATCAGTACTCCCCACTACAGATATCTGGGGGCTCCAGCCGTAAAACCTAAGGTCTCTCCTGAACTTACCTTTGTTGCTAGAGAAATGATGAAGATGAAGTTTCGACCTGGCAAGGGTTGGGAAAAAACAGTCAAGGAATTACTGAGCCTATTCAACTGCCCAATCAGATAGGCAAGGCAGGGTTGGGGTATTATGGAGGCGTAGAACAGAAACATTCTCAAGGGGGGACCCCAATTCGACTGGCCGAAAGTTTGATGCCGAAAGTCAATAATGAGCAAGGTACTGGCAAGCCCATGTCTGAGACAGGAGGTGAAAAATTGAGCCCCGCGAATGATGAGTCGGCCAAAAAGGAGAGTTTCCTACAGGAGGTCATGCAACAGTTTGAAACTAAGTGTTATATCCCTGGACAGTCAGTAAGCACTAGAAAAGGGAAGGATGTTGCCACACTGTCAGGAGCCCAACAGAGTGTGCCTGTCATCAATTGGGTGGGGCTGACTATTCCTGAAGAGGTTGTGAAGAATGACCAACGCGAGGTGGCTGTAGTCATCGAGGAGGTTTCCGATGCGAAGCCGCCTTTCATCTGTCGCATTTCGGCCGATCTGACCACCGACAACTGGACGACGCAGCCAGTAATATCCAAACGAGGGTAAAATATGGCATCAGGATGGTAGACCCCAGATGGTAGGGGATGAATGGATACCAGTTTTTGTCCTTTATTTTGAATTTTGCATGGTTATGTTATTTTGTCATGTTATTTTGAAGATGATCATTGTGGGAAAATGACTTATATATATGACAAATATTTTTGTTTCATGTCAGGTGTACCAATTTGAGTATTTCTTGCCTAACAAACGATATTTCAAATTTAAAAGATGACTATGATTTTGATATTGAGCTGGATTTCGATTTAATGGGCATTGAGCAGGATGAGACAGATAATGACGACACGCCTGATGAGATCAAAGGATGGGTCGAAGACAAACCCAAACCCAACTTAGACCAAACCATCACCATATATATCGGAACCCCTGACAAACCTAAAGAGCTCAAGATAGGGCCAGACCTGACCCCTAGCCAGAAAACAGAAATAACCAAGTTGCTAAGCCAGTATGAGGATGTTTTTGCCTGGTCTTATGAGGACATGATCGGATTGTCCACCGACATTGTGGTACACCGGTTGCCCATCAAGGAGGGTTTCAAGCATGTCAAGCAGAAACTAAGAAAGCTAAAATCGGAGTGGAGCTTGAAGGTGAAAGAAGAAATCGTCAAACAGTTCAAGGCTGGAATCATTATGGTGTCCACTTACCCGGAATGGCTGTCCAATATAGTCCCAGTGGCTAAGCCTGGAGGAAAGGTGAGGGTATGTGTCGACTATAGAGATCTGAACAAGGCCAGACTCAAGGACAACTTCCCAGTGCCTTTTATACACATCTTGGTGGATAACACAGCCCAATATGAGATGTACTCTTTTGTGGATTGCTTTGCGGGGTATCATCAGATAATGGTGGCAGAGGAAGACCGGGAAAAGACCGCTTTCATCACCCCTTGGGGCACCTTCTGCTACAGACGATTGTCCTTCGGTCTCACAAATGCGGGGGCTACTTATCAGAGAGCCATGATGGCCTTGTTCCACGACATGATGCACAAGGAGATAGAGGTCTACGTGGATGACATTATCGTGAAATCGAAGGTAGAATCTAATCATATAACCCATCTCAAAAAGCTATTCGATCGGCTCAGAAAATATAATTTGAAGCTCAATCCGACAAAGTGTGCTTTCGGAGTGCAGTCGGGCAAGCTCTTGGGATTCCTAGTTAGTAATCGGGGCATTGAGTTGGATCCGACCAAGAGTAAAGCCATTGTGGATATGCCGGCACCTCGCACAGAAAAGGAGATAAGGGGATTTTTGGGAAGAATAAACTTCATCAGCCGCTTCATATCCCACCTGACGACTACATGCGAGCCGATCTTTAAACTGTTAAGGAAAGATGTCTCCCAAGAGTGGAATAAGCAATGCCAGAAAGCCTTTCAGACCATTAAAAAGCAGCTGACAGAAGTACCTGTGCTGGTACCCCCGAGGGATGGGATCCCTCTGTTTATGTATATATCGGTCAATGCCATCACGATGGGATGTATGCTAGGACAGAAGAATGAATCAGGCAAAGAGCAGGCCATATATTACCTCAGTAAGAGGTTTAGCCGATGTGAACAGAATTACACCCCCATCGAAAGGACCTGTTGTGCTTTGGCGTGGGCCGCAATGGGATTACAGCACTATCTCCATGGGCACACTACGTACCTGATATCGAGAATGGATCCCTTGAAGTATATCTTTGAAAGGCCCATGTTGAACTGTCGATTGTCAAGGTGGCAGTTAATCTTACAGCAGTTCGACATCGTATACATAACTCAGAAAGCCATGAAAGGGCAGGGAATTGCAGATCAGTTGTCAGAAATGCCAGCAGGAGGGATGGAGCCTTTAGAAACTCCTTTGCCGGGCGAAGATGTATTCTGGATCTTACACACGAGATGTGATGACGAGGGCAGTTCTGGAAGTTGTATTTTGATGGTGCCATGAATGCTGAAGGGGCAGGAGCCGGAGCAGTCCTAGTCTCTATCACCAGAGAGCAATACCCCGTGGCCACTAAATTACAGTTCAGTAATTCGAATAACACAACTGAGTATGAGGGATGTATATTGGGACTCCGTTTTGCCCGCGATATGGGAGTGAAGAGACTAGCGGTGTTCGGGGATTCGGAGCTGGTAATCAGACAGGCGATCAGGGTGTATATCACTAAGGAGATCCGGTTACTTCCATACCACCGATGTGTTATCCAATTGATGCGAGAGTTTGAAGATATCGCTTTCCGACATATCCCCCGGGGACGGAATGATTTTGCCGATGCATTGGCAACTCTGGCTTCCTTAATCCACATAATCAAAAGCAGGGACGTTCCACAGATTGAAATAGCGATACAGAATGCCCCGGCGTACGAGGAGCATGTGGCAGTATTATCGGAGGAGGTTATTCTGCCAAAGCAGCCTTGGTATCACAACATAAGGGAGTATTTGAGGGATAGATCCATTCCCGACCAAGCAAGCCGAGCTGAGAGGTTGAGAATCCAAAAGATGGCGATGAAGTTTTATCTGAGCGGGGATTCACTATACAAGAGGGATGCCGATTTGGGATTGTTGCGATGTGTAAATGAAACGCAGGCCCAAAAGATTATGGACAAAATACATGGTGGAGTGTGTGGGTCACACATGAGTGGACCGATGCTGGCCAAAAAGATCTTGAGAACGGGGCATTACTGGTTAACACTAAAGGCCGACTGCGATGATCATGTCAAATGATGTTACCAATGCCAGGCGCACGGCAATGTAATCCATGCGCCTCCCAATGAACTGCATTATATGACCTCTTCTTGGCCATTCTCAATGTGGTGTATGGATGTAATCGGACCAGTAGAGCCCAAAGCAAGCAACGAACACCGATTTATCTTCGTCATGATCGATTACTTCACTAAATGGGTAGAAGCAGCTTCTTTCCCCAAAGTAACTCAGGAGATCATCGTCCGTTTCATCAGGAATAATGTCATTTGCCGATATGGGCCACCTGAGGTATTAGTCTCCGACAATGCCAAGAATTTGAACAATGCCCTCATGAAGGAATTATGTAACCAGTTTAAGATCAAACACCTCAATTCTGTCATTTACCGTCCTAAGATGAATGGGGCAGTATAGGCTGCAAATAAGAATATCAAGAAGATCATGGCGAGAATGCCGGCCAATCATCGGGGATGGCCGGATCTGCTACCTCTCACCTTACTGGCGTACAGAACGTCGGTGCGTACTTCTATAGGGGCAACCCCTTACGCTTTGGTATACGGAATGGAGGCTGTTCTGCCAGTTGAGGTTGAGATGGCGTCCCTCAGAATTTTGATTGATGCTCAGATAAACGAGGAGGATTGGATGCAAAGTCGGTACGACCAATTGGCCCTAATTGATGAAAGGAGGGTGGCTGCTGTTTTGCACGGTCAGTTATATCAGCAAAGAATCTCTCGATCGTACGACAAGAAGTAAGACCTCGGAGGTTCAAGGAAAATGGCCTAGTGCTAAAGAGAGTCATGCCTTGTTAAGACGAAGCCAAAGGGAAGTTTGCCCCGAACTGGGAAGGACCTTTTGTGATTAAGAAAATGCTGTCCGGAGGAGCCCTCATATTGCAAGAGATGGACGGTGAGGTGTTCCCCCAACCCATCAATTCTGACTCGGTGAAGCGGTTCTACGCCTAAAAAAAATAAAAAAAAATCATCATTTTCTCCTCTTTCTTTGAAGAACAAACTACGTAGGACCTGATTTCTCGACTTGTGGGAGTACGTAGGCAGCCATCACGGCACGGTCCATTTCTTTACAAAATAATACTTTTTCTAACCAAAACCGATTCCCAACAGCCAGAAAAACCTTCCTATACCCTCAAAACCTTCCCGAAACCAGCCACCTAATCAGTTTCATCTCAAGTGACATAACCCTAACCCAACCAAACAGTTAGCCAAAATCTAAGACTCAGTTCGATGAAATCAACGGGATGTGCGGCAATATCTGTCAAATCTCCATCAAGACTTGAGAAGAGAAAAAAGGCGAAATATCAAAATCATGGTTAGCTGGATAAAATGAGGATCCAATGAAAGGCAACGATACGATAAAAAAGGGAAAATGACTAAATTTAAATGCATGTCTATATATATAAGTCATTTTGTTACAGGATTTCTCTTTCGATAACCGATGAAACTGACATAGTCTATGCAGGAAATAAAATGATCTACAAATCTGAAACTAACTGAAGCAGGATGGATAAGGTGGTGGATAGATCTGAAGCATCGGCATCCCCTGTAATCTGCTGCCCCATCATGTTGATACGATCCAATAAAGTAGTGGCTCGGCTAACAGTCTCAGAGTGAGCATCTATAACTGCCCTAGTCTGCAATACAATGGCGTCTCTGTCAGTGAGGGCCGCATCTCTGGCCAGAATAGCAGCATCTCTCTCAACAAGGGTAGCGTCCCTCTCAGCCTCAGTAGTAATCAAGGCCAGTCGGATCCAGCTATCCTCAGTAACCCGACTAGGGGCAGAATCAGCTGAGATGGAATAAGGAATATGGGCGGGAGTGGAGAAGCCTTCAAAATCATATCTGGACATCATCTCTGTAGACTCAGGAGGAATAAATACCTCTGGGGTGGTATCATCTGTGAAAATCACCCGAGAGCCATCAAATACTCCAGTCTGACTCAAACTAACTATATTAGGGTCTCCGTGCAACCATTGCACATAGGCAGATGTCTGAATGGGGCAACTCTCACTATACTCGGCAAAGATCCTGCGAAACCAAAAATCATATACCCGCAGTAGATCTTTCTCAGTCTGGGGTGATATGAGGAATCGGTAGTCGGCTGCGCCCGCGAAAGGGTGAAAATCTTGTATCTGATCAAACTGCCCCATAACCGCCAAGGGATGATAAGTCGTCACGCCCCTCAAGCCAGAAATAGGGATGAAATCCAAGGTGGGCACACGAGTCGAGAAGCTCATGAAGGAGCAATAACCCGAATAGATCAAGAGATGAAAGGGCTCCTCAATAGCCGATAAGAATTTTATCCAGGAAGCCGCAACAATACAGCTCACGGGACGGAACGAAAATTGCATGGCTATATCGTGGCTGAAGCAAAACCCATGGCGACGGAAATGACCGATGGGGCTGAGATGGCTCATAAACCATACATACAACAAAACAGAGCTCCCTCTGAATACTCTGCCTTGGAAAGACTGGAAATATGAGGCTGACATGTAGGTGTCTACTAGTATCATGAGAATAATGGTGTGATCCTCCTGAAGGGCTCTAGTGGCCGTAATAACTCGCATATCCAACAGATCAGATCCGATTGGCAGATATAAAACTGAGATAACACAAGCCATCAAAACATCTACTCTCAAAGCGCCCCAACGTTCCTCAGATACGGAAGAATCACCAGAGAATAGATGAAAACCGTCGGGTGAGCCAAATCGGTCAATCAGGAAATGAAGGAGAACTAGATGGTCTGATGTGATCACCGATAACAGAACTATCCTCCGCAACCCAGTAAAAGTCAAGAACTGACGGCGCATGGGACCAGCTGTGACCCTGGCACAGGGACCATCCAAAGACAAGCCGGTAAAGCGGGCATACTCCTCGAGAGTAGGGGTCAGCTCCATTGTCCTTAATCTAAACACCTGACGGGCAGGGGCTCAATAGCTCAGAATATCCTCCGCAAAGCCCGCCGGCACCGAAAAGGATAATAAGGACCAGGAATGTCCTAGAAGACCATCTGCAATAACCCTGTCGCCCGGCGACAAACTGTCCAACTAGCGGA
Organism: Aralia elata; assembly: GCA_034770075.1. Taxonomy (NCBI): domain Eukaryota; kingdom Viridiplantae; phylum Streptophyta; class Magnoliopsida; order Apiales; family Araliaceae; genus Aralia; species Aralia elata. The sequence continues at coordinate 2,733,398 of JAVJAP010000214.1, read as the reverse complement.
AAAGCCTGCCAACCAACCCTGTGGGAGGACCGAGATCCAAACATACCACGGCGTCTGGTGACGACATCTGTGAAAAATAATATCAAAAAGACTGTGCAGGGGTCATTCTCTATCCATGAATAAAAAGCATGCATCATACAGTTAATAATAGAGCAATTGATCAATTTTTCAAATCCATTTGACTTGTTATATGAAAATAAAATACGAGATTTCGACCAGTCGGGTGTGGAACACGACGAATCGATTTGTCAGGGCGGGACTCAGCAGGAACGAGGTGATTTACGAATCGATCAACCGGAGACGAGATTCGGTGCCGATGAGACGATCAACCGGAAACGAGACCCGGTGCAGACGAGTCGACGAATCAGAGACGAGAACCGATACAGACGAATAGATCAACCGGAGACGAGACCCGGTGCCGACGAGATGATCAACCGAAAACGAGACCCGGTGCAGATGAGTCGACCAATCGGAGACGAGAACAGATACAGACGAATCGATCAACCGGAGACGAGACCCGGTGCCCACGAGATGATCAACCGGAAACGAGACCCGGTGCAGACGAGTTAACCAATCTGAGACGAGAACCGATACAGACGAATCGATCAATCGGAGACGAGACCCGGTGCCGACAAGACGATCAACCGGAAACGAGACCCGGTGCAGATGAGTCGACCAATCGGAGACAAGAATCGATACAGACAAATTGATCAACCGGAAACGAGACCTGGTGCCGACGAGACGATTAACCGGAAACGAGACCCGGTGTAGACGAGTCGACCAATAGGAGACGAGAACCGATACAGACGAATCGATCAACTAGAGACGAGACCCGGTGTCGACGAGACGATCAACCAGAAACGAGACCCGGTGCAGATGAGTCGACCAATCAGAGACGAGAACCGATACAGACGAATCGATCAACCGGAGACGAGACCCGGTGCCGACGAGACGATCAACCGGAAACGAGACCCGGTGCAGATGAGTCGACCAATCGGAGACGAGAACCGATACAGACGAATCGATCAACCGGAGACGAGACCCGGTGCCGACGAGACGAACAACCGGACACGAGACCCAGTGCAGACGAGTCGACTAATCGGAGACGAGAACCGATACAGACGAATCGATCAACCAGAAACGAGACTCGGTGCCAATGAGACGATCAACTGGAAACGAGACCCGGTGCTGACGAGACGATCAACCGAAAACGAGACCCGGTGCAGACGACACGATCAACTGGAAACGAGATCCGGTGCCGACGAGACGATCAACCGGAAATGAGACCCGGTGCCGACGAGACGATCAACCGGAAACGAGACCTGACCCGGTGCCGACGAGACGATCAACCGGAAACGAGACCTCACTCGGTGCCGACGAGACGATCGACCGGAAACGAGACCCGGTACCGACCAGACGATCAACCGGAAACGAGACCCGACCCGGTGCCGACTAGACGATCAACCAGAGACGAGACCCGGTACAGACGAGTCGACCAATCGGAGACGAGAACCGATATAGACGAGTCGATCAATCGGAGACGAGAACCGATACAAGCGAGTCGACCAATCGGAGACGAGAACTGATACAGACGAGACGACCCATCGGAGACCAGACCCTACATCTACGAGACGACCGATCGGATACGAGACCCGACAGTTATGAGATGACGACGACTCCAAGACGACGACGATTACGAAACGGAGCACGACATCTGCGATAACGATTATAGCAACGAACTGTCAGAGACGGAACCCGACAGCAATGATGCGATCAACGATTGAGTCCTGTTGAGATCGATACTCACAATAAATTTACGATTGCATGATGCATTGACACCTTTACGAATGTTTTGCATGCCTTACATCTTGTGTTGCATCATAAGCTATATGTGTTGCAGCATGTATGTACTGTCATTCTTATGCACTGTCATTCATGCATCGGGTGTCTACTTCTTTATCCTGTTCATTTCATTTAACATTTTATAAACATGATAAAGAGGGGCAGCTGTAGACACCCAAATTTTGCACTTCGTATACTGACCCTGACAGGAAGGCAAAATCGTCAATTAACCCAGCCTACGAGAACGAAAGGTGGACATAAGTGCGAACACTCAAAGCCACCACAACGACTTGCGATCAAAGTCGACACGACAAGGAGCGGATATAAGGAATCGACTAATGGCCACTACGCTTACCTGCTCGCCGGTGATCTAGTGGGGGTCGGGGGGGCAGCGCCTCTGGAAACCAAGCTCCAAATACAAATCCTGTGTCATGTCGCAGCCATTCGAAACGAGCATTCCTGAATGATATGGCACGTTTCCCAGCGGTTCTCGGACTGCAGAATATAAGCCTTTCAGTGAAAACCGACAGTACGACACGAGAACCGAGGTGCGGTATGAAAATTGAAAAAATCAGCCCAGCCAGCCGCGGATCAATCTGCGGCCAATGATGGGACGTCTGATGACACGGCACTCGAGCGCGGCGTGGGGAAAACCGAGGATCGACGCGGGGGAACCGAGGCTAGCCGTAGATCAATCTGCGGCCCAGCCGCAGATCAATCTGCGGTTGCCTCTAGCAGCCTTTATCAATGCAGTTCTTCATTTTGGATATAGGGAGTTGAAAGGGAGTTGAAAGAAGAAAAAAAGAGGGATAAGGCAGCAGCTAGCAGCAGCGAGAAAAGAGGGAAAAAAGAGAAAAAAGTGAGGATTTATACCCCTTTTGTTAGATTGTATCACCTACACTTTCTACTCTATTTATATATACGAGTTTATACGAATCGTGGTGTCATTTGCAAGGTGAAAAGCCCTTTTTATAGCATTTTGTTATATCATTTTGTTAAATTGTTTCTCATTCGGGCTACATTAAATGTAGTTTTCTTGTATATTATGGAGGATCCATGGATTAAGGACTATTAGTGAGGGTTCCAATGGAACAAAATTCTTCCTAATGACCCGATGATATCCATTTGGTGATTTTTAGCTTGTTATGGTAATGTATTATGTGTAGTGTATTTAAGTTGTTATTTTAGGATATTATGGTGTGTTAGGCAACCCGGTGTTGCATATTTTGGTAGTATCCATTTTGTGGGTATGTAGCAATTTTGGATGTGAGCCTAGGAACGCGACCCCGTGGTCCAAATCCGATGATGGACATTTTTGGGTGTATGTATTAGGGGCGATATACCCTTTATTGTAAGTTGTAATTGTTGGGCCTTAAAACGGTATCAAGTTGAAAATCGGGTTTAAGGCCCCGTAATAGTGAAATATGTGGTTATGGGCGTTTGGGGTTATTTTGATTGCTTACATGCCCATGAATAGCCCCAACGCATTTTAATGCTTGATTTGATTTACGAAACAAAAATTGATTTCAAAGCTAACGATGAAGATTTCCATAAAATCAATCAAATTAGGTTATTAGCACCACGAGGCTTAAAATTGGAAGTACCAATGAATGTCGATTCCTATTTAAACGAGAAGGTTAAAGAAAAATCGTTTTCAAACATCACAAAAATAGTTTTATAAAAAGAAATAACGTTTTATTAAATCTTTGTGCGTAGGGTTAAAGAGATCCTAGAAGTTGTCCGTCATTTCATTTACGAAAGCAACGTATAAGTCTCGATTCCTATTTTGACGAAGGTTTAAAAAACTCTTGTTTTGCCAAAACGACACCTAATGAAAAATCTCACAGCTTATGACAATTAAAATCAAACCTTTCTCATAAAAAATAAAGCTTTCTCGTATAAGCCGAAAGACATTCTAAACCACTCTCAAAATAAAACACGACTCTTCATAAAAAACCAAATGGTTTCTTCATGCAAACTCACCACAACATTCACATAGGCACACACGCGCGCACACACACATTTTAAGAATTGAAGGATAGGAAAAGCATCAAGATTGCGGTAACTGTGTTTCACGGAAGTCGGGGGGTGCCTAACACCTTCCCCTCGCTTAAGCAAGCCCCCGAACTCTATGAATCTCGATTTGCAGACCAATTAATTCAGAGTCATATATGAGCCAGCGATTTACAAAAACGAAGCTCGGATGAGTTGGTACATCCATTTCAAATATACCAACTGGCGACTCTGGTCAATTGGCTCATCATAAAAAACGATCTTTCAAAATCCCGTCGACATTTGTGCCGACCTTTTCCAAAAAATCATCTAATAAATAGGCTAAAATTGGAAAGGGTAATAATTAGCACAGAAGCGATTCTCCCGGCGTCGACACATAAGATACTATGATGATCTCAAGTCCAAGGATCACTTGTACTACTATCAGTAGAGGAATTTCTATTGACAGGTGAGTAAAACTTCATTAGGTATTCCTTAGCGAGCCACGTTCAGTGTACTTATTTTCCAATAAGCACCTACATACTTGCTTTAGTGTCTCCACACAAACGATTATGAGATCAATCATCCTCTTCCTAAGAGCAAGCAACGTATGTACTAATCTATCCGGATTCACTAATCCCCTTTTAGTAATCCAACAATTAGGAACGATTTTAGTTTGTGAGCTATCTAGAATTTAGATCTCATTAGCATGATCACCATCATGATTCTAAAAGCATTGCTCAAAACTATGGGTTTATCACATTTAATATAACAGCACTATGTAGATAATGTAAAATGCCTTTAAGAAAATCAATTCCTTTATTAATAAATGAATAAGATTACAAAATATATGCTATATCATATCAAATATGATTGGCTTGTGTGCATACTACTTTCAGTACCCTAGTGATATTAATCCTATTTTTGCTATTGACATCATTGACTCTTTGGTGCATGATTCTTTTGAGCATATTCATTAGGAAAGCTTAGAGGTTACCATCAGAAACAATATGGAATTGGACAAGGAAGAAGAGATTGAGTAGAATTAGGAATTGAAGGAAACTGTGATTGCGTTGCATTCTTTACCTAAAATTTTAGATAAGTATGCAGTTTATTCCATTCAATTACATGCTTCTCATCAAAAGTTATTGCCATCTGTTGTGTAGGCTCCAACGTTAGAACTAAAACTATTACCCGCACACTTGAAGTATACATATCTAGGGAAGGATGACACACTGTCAGTGATTATTGCCAATAATCTGACCAAAGTACAAGAGGACAAACTGCTGAGAGTTCTAAGGGACCATATAATAGTCTTTGGTTGGACTATAGCCGATATCAAAGGTATAAGCCCTGCGATGTGCATGCATAAAATTCTTTTGGAAGATGGAGCCAAGCCCACTAGAAAAGCACAAAGAAGGTTGAATCCACCCATGATGGAGGTAGTGAAAAAAGAGGTGCTCAAATTGCTTGATGCAGGTATAATCTACCCCATTTCAGATAGTTAATGGGTGAGTCTGGTGCAAGTAGTACCAAAGAAATCTAGAATCATGGTAGTCAAGAATGACAACAATGAGTTGGTGCCCACAAGAATGCAAGCAGGATGGAGAGTGTGTATTGACTATAGGAAATTGAATGCTGTAACTGAAAGTAGTATGCACACAAGCCAATCATATTTGATATGATGTAGCATATACTTTGTAATCTTATTCATTTATTAATAAAAGAATTGATTTTCTTAAAGGCATTTTACATTATCTACATAGTGCTGTTATATTAAATGTGATAAACCCATAGTTTTGAGCAATACTTTTAGAATCATGATGGTGATCATGCTAATGAGATCTAAATTCTAGATAGCTCACAAACTAAGATCGTTCCTAATCGTTGGATTACTAAAAAGGGGATTAGTGAATCCGGATAGATTAGTACATACGTTGCTTGCTCTTAGGAAGAGGATGATTGATCTCATAATCATTTGTGTGGAGACATTAAAGCAAGTATGTAGGTGCTTATTGGAGAATAAGTACACTAAACGTGGCTCGCTAAGAAATACCTAATGGAGTTTTACTCGACTGTCATAGGAATTTCTCTAGTGATAGTAGTACAAGTGATCCTTGGACTTGAGATCATCATAATATCTTGTGTATGATGAGTTATACTTTGACATGTCCCTTAAGACCTTTAGGGTATATTAAAGGGTATGATTGGGTATAATAAATTGTACATGGAGATAGGTGAATTATCAACAAAGAATCTACCTCTTCTAGTAAAAGATGTGAATATCCTATGTGATTCGATAAATGTCAACTCAGTAGTCCTTGGCCAAGGCAGAATAAAATTAGAAAGGAGTTTTTAATTTGCATTATTTAGAGTTGTGCATTTGGAAATTGAAATGCATATAATTAAATAAAATAAGACTTGATAGTAATTCCATGTCTTATATTTATTTGAGACATTGTATGGTAGAAGGATTAAATTGTACGGTAATTATGCACTGAAAGGTTCTTTTGTGATTAATGTTGAAATCTATATTATCTGAAAAGTCGTTGATCGTTAAGGGGGCTTACCCTTATTGTAGAATAAATATTATTTATTTAAATAAATTAAATAATTTAATTTATTTAAATATAATTAGAATTGTTCTAATTGATTTATTCACAACCGGTTTAATATGGAGATCCTAAAGGGTCACACTGCAAAAGAAAAATATTTATTTAAGAAGTAAATGACATAATTGTAATAATAAGTTAAGTGTATTTAATTTAGTCTATAGAGATAGAATAAATTAAATATCTTAATATTTATTATTTAATATTTTAGAAATATTAAATATAAATTAATAAGAGGAGTCTTATTATTATTATTATTATTATTATTATTATTATTATTACTACTACTATTACCTTTATTTAATTCCTAATAGGGATTAAGAATTAATTAATAGAAGTACTCTCTCATGAATTCCTAATTGGATTAGGAGCATAATTAATTAAAGAAGTTTAATTATAATAGAAACCCTAATCCTAAATAGTTTAGGGAAGGGTTTTCCAGCATCTATAAATAAGAGAAGTCATACCATAGATTAGGGTTACACACTCTTGCAGTAGATTGTGGAGAGTACTTGCAATTTCTATAGAGATAGAAACTAGGGTTTTGCCAACACCCAACTTCTTGAATACCTATTCTTCCTTGGTGGATCACCTTTAGAGGCCAAACACTTGGGTGACTAACGTTGATCATAGGAAGGAATCGCATCGGTGGAATTCGAGGAGAACACGAAGGACTAGGAGTTGAACTTGTACCCGAGGAAGCTTTGATCTGCGAGGGTATAATTCTTATTCTTTTTCTCTTTCGTTTAATTGATAATTAAACACAAGGATAGATCATGGTGATGGTTTGTATTAAAATTTTAAAATCCGTTTTATCACGCTTCCACTCCATGTATGTAATTTGATTGCATGCTTGCGTTATATACAAACCTAACAGTGGTATCAAAGCCTAATCCTTGTGTTAATTATTGATTTTGATGATTCCATGTATGAATTGATATGCGATACGATCGAATTTTTGGGCAGAAATTTTTTTCCTGAATCTGCATCGCGGCGTGGCCGCGCCGCTTCCAGATCATTCTAGAGCGCGGCCGCCCTGAATCCAGAAAACATTTCTAGGGGTGAATCGCGGCCGTGCCGCTCCTAGTTCAATTTGGAGCGCAAGCGCGCCGGTGTGCAGAGTTTAAAATTTTTTTGTTTTCTTAGTTAACATAAATGGTTTATTTAATTGATAAAAGTTTAAAATAAAGATGTTTATTTTATCTGAAATATGATTCCAGATTGCTAAAAATTAAAGGAGTTTAATTTGGATTTAGTTTTTTAATTAAAATAAAAGAGTTTATTTTGTTTCAAAAACTAAATATTAGCAAAACTTTTGCCCATTAATTGATATCAATGCATGTATGGAATGGTTTTATTATTCATGAGATGAATGTTATTTATTGATGCATATGGAGATATGTATGATAATAAATAGAGATTGATTATGGACTATTGACCAATGTGTGATTGGAATTATTTTATAGGATGCTTGAATGTATGGGTTTTTATAAATGGGGTCTGCGTACCTCGTCTTCTCTAATTTTTCTTAATACAAATTCTATCTCCCTCTTATGTACTTCCTCTTGACTCCTGATCAAGGTTTCTATTTATTATAAATAGTTTATGTAATTGGACTAGTTAGAATTAATTTTGAAGAATTAGAGACAAAGGAGCAAGGAGCGCTTGAAGACCCGTTTGTAATAGATCCCGGGTTTAAATGTAATAGTTATATTTAAATTTAATTCTTGCACCCTAGGTTTGACCTTTTGGTTCACTTGGTGGCTCTAGTGAACCAAACTAGAATAAAAGTCCATAATCAATCCGGGTAGAATATAGTATTCTATATGTGCATGCTTACTATATATATATATATATTATATTATATTATCCAACATGCTTCACATGTTAAATAATATGACGCGTATTTTATATTTATATGTGCATGCGCGCTAAACAAGATGAGACTGATAATAACAAACCCCTCAAGGAAATCATATTAAGTCCTAAGCGTTCAAAGATATTCGGAATATCGAACGTCGCCTTCTAGCATGGTAAAGTAATAGAGTATTAAATGTTTAATATGAGTTTGTTGTGTCATCACAAGGCAAGTATTAAATATTTAAGATGTTGCCTTGTCACATTTGATGCTTATTAAGGAATTGAACATTACTGTTTTGTTGTGTCACTACAAGGACGGTATTTTTCTCTTCACATATATGAAAGTGGTAGGATGGACTTAACTTGGATAATTTTGATTCGGATGTGTCACCACTTGATCAAAATAATCTAAGAGGAAAAATACAAGGAGTTACATAGTGATGTAATTGACAATAGTTGTCTACCTATTTATTTATATATCGTTTATTGTGTCACCACAAGACGATATACATTTGAAATGAGATCCTTAATCTCACTAGCAAATCTTTAATTAGAATTGTCGAACTATATAATGAGGGTAATATAGTTTGATGAAAAAAGTGAGAGATACCAATTTAAAATAAAGACCTAATTTATTTTGGTAATTAATTAAATGAATGTATGCTAAAATGTTGTCTATTTCACATGCAAAATTTAAAAATGTCAAACTCACTATCACTACGTAGCATACTTGATGCTAACAAACTGACCGTACCGAATTACACGGACTGGTTAAGGAATCTGAGAATTGTTCTCACTGCTGAAAATATTTCTTATGTCCTAAATTCGCCTGTCCCTGTAAATGTTGCAGAAATAACCTCTGAGGAAGAGATTGCTACTTTTAGAAAGTGGCAAGATGATGCAATCATAGCTCAATGCATCATGCTCGCATCCATGAGTAACGAGCTTCAGCGTCAGCATGAAACTATGGATGCTCCTACTATATTGTTGCACCTCAAAGAGTTGTATGGTGAGCAAAGTAGGACTGCTAGATATCAGATATTTAAGGAGCTCTTCCGATCTCGTATGACTGAGGGCACTACTGTTAAGACTCATGTCTTTAAGATGATCAATCTGATTGAATAACTTGGACAGTTTGGGTTCGTGATGGATGGGGAGTTAAGCCAAGATTTGATCTTGCAGTCACTCCCGTATACCTTCTCACAATTTGTTGTGAATTTTCACATGAATAAGTTGGACGTCAGCTTGCCTGAGTTACTTAACATGCTGAAAACTGCTGAAGGTCACTTCTCATTTAACAAGAACCAAGTCTTACTAGTGGATGATTCTTTTAAGAAAAGGAAGAGGCCCAAGGTATCTTCTGAAAAAAAAAAACAAGAAGGCTAAGGGAAAGGCAAAGAGAAAGGATAAAAAAAACCTGATCCAGAGAGCAAAAGAATTTGCTACCATTGCAATAAGCCGGGACACTGGAAGAGAAACTGCAAGGAGTATCTTGCGGACTAAAAGAAGTTTAGAGAAGCTTTGACTTCCGATCTAGGTTTGTTCATGATTGAAATTAATTTTTCTGAAAGTCAAAATTCTACTTGGGTATTGGATACCGGCTGTAGTTCTCACATATGTAATAATATACAGGGACTAAGCAGAAGTAGAAAGCTGAACAAGGATGAAGTCGTCCTACGAGTAGGAAATGGAGCAAAGGTTGCTGCATTAGCTGTAGGAACTTATTATTTAGCACTGCTTACGGACAAGTCCATTAGTTTAAATAATTGTTATTATGTTCCAACACTCATTAGAAACATTATTTCAATTTCTGTATTGGATATGGATGGTTTTGATATTATAATAAAGAACAACAGTTGTTGTATTTATAATAAAAATATTTTATATGGTGTTGGCAATTTACTGAATGGACTTTACATACTTGACTTGCATGAAAATATATTTCAAATTGAACAAACTAAGAAAAAAAAAGAGATGATGGTAATTATACCTTTATGTGGCACTGTAGACTCGGTCACATCAATGAAATAAGATTAACCAAGTTGTATAAAGATGGGCTTTTAAAGCTATCTGATTATGAATCATATCCAACTTGTGAATCTTGTCTCATGGGTAAGATGACTAAATCCCCTTTTAGTGGAAAAGGAGAAAGAGTTACAGAGTTGTTAGCGTTGGTACACACAGACGTATGTGGACCTATGACAATGAATGCACAAGGAGGGTATTCTTATTTTATTACTTTCACTGATGATCATTCTATATTTGGATATGTGTATTTAATGAAATACAAATCTGAATCGTTTGAAAAGTTCAAAGAATTCAGAAGTGAAGTAGAGAAGCAAACTGGTAAGAGTATTAAGATTCTTTGATCGGATCGAGGAGGAGAATACTTAACCAATGAGTTTTTCAATTGTCTCAAAGAAAATGATATAATCTCACAATGGACTCCACCAGGGATGCCACAGTTGAATGATGTATCTGAAAGGAGAAATCGAACATTGTTGGACATGGTTCGTTCCATGATGAGTTTTACCGACCTTCCAGTATCCTTTTGGGGTTATGCCCTAGAATCGGCTACATACCTACTTAACAAGGTACCTACCAAATCCGTCCCAAAGACTCCATATGAGTTATGGACAGGGAGGAAACCAAATCTTAAGTATGTTAAGACTTGGGGTTGTCCAGCTTATGTTAAAAGGTTTGAGCATGATAAGCTGAAGACTAGATCCGACAAATGTTGATTCGTGAGATACCCTAAAGAAACATCAGGGTATTATTTCTATCATCCTACTGATCAAAAGGTGTTTGTTGCGAAACACGTTGCCTTCTTGGAAAAGGAGTTTATCCTTGAAGGGTCAGTGGGAGTAAGATATATCTTGAAGAAGTTTAAGAACCACAAAATACTACAGATCAAAGTCAGGTACCTGACTAAGTAGAAGAACCTACTGTACCACTACCTATTCGTAAATCTGGAAGAGTACCGAAGATACCTGATATGTATGGATTCATCATAGAGGATGATGATGAGGTACGCATCATAGATGATGATGATCCATTGACTTACGAAGAGGCTATGAGTAGTAAAGACTTAGAGAAATGGCTAGAAGTCATGAAATCTGAGATGGACTCCATGTATGAAAACCAAGTATGGACTTTGGTTTCACCACCTGAGGATTGGGTGCAAATGGGTCTTTAAGAGAAAGACCGGAGTGGATGGCAAGGTAGAGACCTATAAGGCCCGACTGGTTGCAAAAGGTTTCAAACAAAGACAAGGAGTTGACTATGATGAAACCTTTTCACCAGTAGCTATGCTTAAGTCCATTCGAATTTTGCTTGCAATTGCAGCTTATTATGATTACGAGATATGGCAAATGGACGTGAAAACAGCCTTCTTCAATAGAGAGCTTGAGGAAAATGTATATATGATACAACCAGAGGGTTTTATTTCAACGGTTGGAACAAACTAAGTCTGTAAGCTATAACGATCCATTTATGGATTGAAGCAAGCTTCTCGAAGATAGAACATCCGTTTTGATGAGATAATCAAAAAGTTTGATTTTATCAAAAATGAGGATGAACCTTGTGTGTACAAGAAGGTTAGTGGGAGCGCTGTTTCATTCCTTGTATTATATGTTGATGATATATTACTGGTAGAGAATGATGTCCCTATGCTACAGTCGATCAAAATTTAGTTATCTAAACACTTCTCCATGAGGGACTTGGGTGAGGCATCCTATATTTTGGGGATAAAGATCGATAGAGATAGATCTAAAAGGATGCTTGGCTTGACCCAAGGAAAGTACATTGACTTGATGCTAAAGAAGTTTAGCATGGAAGATTCCAAGAAAGGTCTTATGCCAATGAGCCATGAAATACATCTCTCCAAGAAACAGGCCCCAAAGACACCTGAGGAGAGAGACCGTATGAGTAAGATTCCTTATGCTTCAACAATAGGATCTATCATGTACGGTGTAATATGTACTAGACCAGATGTCGCTCATCCACTTAGTGTAACAAACAAATATTAGTCGAATCCAGGAGAAGAGCACTGGAAGGCAGTGAAAAACATCCTAAAGTACTTGAGAAGAACTAAGGATGTATTTCTTGTCTACGGTGGGACTGAATTGAAACTAGAGGGCTATACAGACTCAAGTTTTCAAACGGACCAAGATGACTGTAAATCCGTTTCAGGGTATGTGTTTACCTTAAACGGTGGCGCAGTGAGTTGAAAAAGTTCCAAGCAGCAAACAATTGCTGTTTGGATGAAGAAGTTCATAACTGAACTTGGAGTGGTTCCTAGCATTAGAGGAGCCGTACCTTTATTCTGTGACAACACCGGAGATGTTGCGCAGGCTAAGGAACCCAGGTCTCATCAGAAATCCAAACACGTGTTGCGGTGGTTTTATTTGATTAGAGAGATCATTGAAAGAGGAGATGTCACCCTAGAGCGTGTGGACTCTCAAGACAACATTGCAGATCCATTTACTAAAGCTTTAACACAACAGCAGTTTGATCGTCACTTAGAGAAGATGGGTATTAGATACTATGGCGATTGACTTTAGTGCAAGTGGGAAATTGAAAGTAGTATGCACACAAGCCAATCATATTTAATATGATGTATCATATACTTTATAATCTTATTCATTTATTAATAAAAGAATTGATTTTCTTAAAGGCATTTTACATTATCTACATAGTGTTGTTATATTAAATGTGATAAATCCATAGTTTTGAGCAATGCTTTTAGAATCATGATGGTGATCATGCTAATGAGATCTAAATTGTAGATAGCTCACAAACTAAGATCGTTCCTAATCGTTGGATTACTAAAAAGGGGATTAGTGAATCCAGATAGATTAGTACATACATTACTTGCTCTTAGAAAGAGGATGATTGATCTCATAATCATTTGTGTGGAGACACTAAAGTAAGTATGTAGGTGCTTATTGGAGAATGTACACTGAACGTGGCTCGCTAAGGAATACCTAATGGAGTTTTACTCGCCTGTCAATAGGAATTCCTCTAGTGATCTTAGTACAAGTGATCCTTGGACTTGAGATCATCATAGTATCTTGTGTATGATGAGTTATACTTTGACATGTCCCTTAAGACCTTTAGGGTATATTAAAGGGTATGATTGGGTATAATAAGTTATACATGGAGATAGGTGAATTAGTAACAAAGAATCTACCTCGTCTAGTAAAAGATGTGAATGTCCTATGTGATTCGATAAATGTCAACTCAGTAGTCCTTGGCCAAGGCAGAATGAAATTAGAAAGGAGATTCTAATTTGCATTATTTAGAGTTATGCATTTGGGGATCGAAATACATATAATTAAATAAAATAAGACTTGACAGTAATTCCATGTCTTATATTTGATTGGGACATTATATAGTAGAAGGATTTAATTGTACGGTAACTATGCACTGAAAGGTTCTTTTGTGATTAATGTTGACATCTATATTATCTGGAAAGTCGTTGATCGCTAAGGGGGCTTACCCTTATTGTAGAATAAATATTATTTATTTAAATGAATTAAATAGTTTAATTTATTTAAATATAATTAGAATTGTTCTAATTGATTTATTCATAACCGGTTTAATATGGAGAACCTAAAGGGTCACACCGCAAAAGAAAAATATTTATTTAAGAATTAAATGGCATAATTGTAATAATAAGTTAAGTGTATTTAATTTAATCTATGGAGATAGAATAAATTAAATAGCTTAATATTTATTATTTAATATTTTGAAAATATTAAATATAAATTAATAAGAGGAGTCTTATTATTATTATTACTATCACTATTATTTAATTCCTAATAGGGATTGAGAATTAATTAATAGAAGTACTCTCTTATGAATTCCTAATTGGATTAGGAGCACAATTAATTAAAGGAGTTTAATTATAGTAGAAACCCTAATCCTAAATTGTTTAGGGAAGGGTTTTCCTACATCTATAAATAAGAGGAGTCTTATCATAGATTAGGGTTACACACTCTTGCATTAGATTGTGAAGAGTACTTGCAATTTCTATAGAGATAGAAACTAGGTTTTGCCAACACCCAACTTCTTGAATACCTATTCTTCCTTGGTGGATCACCTCTGGAGGCCAAATACTTGGGTGGCTAATGTTGATCAAAGGAAGGAATCTCATCGGTGGAATTCGAGGAGAACACGAAGGACTAGGATTTGAACTTGTACCCGAGGAATCTTTGATCTACGAGGGTATAATTCTTATTCTCTTTCTCTTTCGTTTAATTGATAATTGAACACAAGGATAGATCATGGTGATGGTTTATATTAAAATTTTAAAATCCGTTTTATCACGCTTCCGCTCCATGTATGTAATTTGATTGCACGCTTGCGTTATATACAAACCTAACAGTAACTAGAAAAGATCATTTTTCTCTCCCTTTTATTGATCAGATGTTAGGAAGATTAGTTGGGCATACTTATTATTATTTTTTTGATGGTTTTTCAGGTTATAACCAGATTGTGATCGCACCTGAATACCAAGAAAAGACCACATTTGTAACGATCGAGAATTTTAATTCCCTTGTAACCCGAGTTTATGTATGAATGAAATGAATTTTTATTTTGATGTATATTATTATGTATTATGTGCTTAAAGGTTGTGTGATAACCTAATATGTGTGCTTGTATTGTAGTGCCGTTAGGGTGAATACTTTGACTTCGCGAAAAATTACAAATTCACTATTCACGGGGCACGCTTATCGAGGCGCTATTCACGCCATAATATTTTTGCGTCTTTTTCGTCTTTAATAAATTTCATAAATATGTATATCCGTACGAATAATTTTTCCAAGTGTCGGATTTTCGTTTTGAGCCCGTTCGTGTTTTATTAGGTATCCGAAACATATGATAAGGCTGTTCCGAATAAATGGGCAAACCCCGTAATAATTATTTTTATATGTCCCAATAATTTATGGGAGTACCCAGTTTAATTTTGGGTAGAGTTATTTACCAGTTTATGTACAAAAGTGGGAGTTTTGGGATATATTTTTGTGTATTTGGGTATTTATTTTGGCTTGTTACTCCAAGAGGGAACCAACACCCAAATTTGGACCAATCAAAATTGAGCAAGGGGGAGGTTGCCGGCAAGCTCCTTGAGCAACCAACCCCATTTTCATTCTTCTCCCACTTCTCCTAAATTCACTCCTCTACTCTCCCAAATCATTCAAACTCTCATTCCTTCCCTAAACCATCAGCTGATAGAGAGAGAGAGAGAAATAGAGAGTGAGAGAGAGCTGCAAAGAGGAAGAAGAAAGAAGGAGAAGGCCGCCGAAAAAGTGGCCGGAAAAGAAGAAGACTCGCCGGAAAAAGAAAGGAGGAAGAAGAAGGCACGGGTGGAAGAAGAAGAGAGTCCAAGCAAGAAGAACTCGAGCCAAGCAAGCCTAGCAAGCTTCTAAATCATCTAGGAAGGATTTACAGAGGTAAACACCAACAAAATCCATTCCATTCGATTTCTTGTAAAGATTTTCAAGTTTTCTTAGTTTTTGAGCTCTTGAGCTTGTGGATTGATTTTCTAGCGATTCTGGATGTTTTTGCTTGTTCTAGATGTTTATATATGTTGTTAAGAGACTATAGAAGCCATTAATAACATCAAAGTGGAACAAAAATAGAAGAAATCCGTACCTATGCTTAAGGAGGATGAAGAACATGAAGAACAATGGACTTTTGGACATTTGCACTTTTTAGAGGACTATAAATACTAGATTTCGTGTTTTTTAATTTTATTTGTTGCTATGGTGTTGTAGTTCCATGGGTTATGAAGCTAACCCAATTGGAATGGAGTAAAAAGGAGTTAAAACGAGTTCGTGGGAATAATTTTCGTAAAACTTGTCAAGAACTCGAAGAATAGAGTATGAACTTTACACTTTGGCTTTAGATTTGACCATGTTAATGTTAATGGGTAGCTCTGCATTTTTGATATGTTGTAGCCCCATGAGTCAGGAATCCATAGAGTCCGGAATGGACCAATTTGCTTGTGTATTGAAGGAGTTATGGAGGTTGGAGTGGCTGGAGGACGGAGTCGCGTTCTGGAAACAAACCCAGAATCCGGCTACTGCAGAATGGCGTCGCAGCGCCACCCATATGCCCTACAGCTCACGCTGCAGCGAGGGGCAAGTGGGGAAAAACCGAGACTCGCGCCGCAGCGTGAGGCCCAAGGTTTAAGGCTCACGCCGCAGCGTGAAGCCCGGTCATGGAGAAGACACGGGACTCACGCCGCAGCGTGAGGTCCAGTGCTTGGGCTCGGCGCCGCAGCGCCAGCTCCGTGTTTGGGCCAGGTTGGGTCGGTCAGGCGGGTCAAGTCGGGTCTGACCTAATGAAACCTTTTCAATGGGTCCAACACTTATATTTTTCCTTGGATTAAATGATTAAACAGGTTAACTAAGCATATTCTGTTAAACCCTAAATGCTTAATTATTTCTCAAATGTCAACCAGATTGGTATTGTTTTAAGGCGGAAATTGAATAATCAAATTGCAATTTAGGCTTGGTTTCCCGGGGGCGCTGCCCCCCGACCCCCGCCAGCTCACCGGGGAGCGAGACCCCCGACTGGGTAGTCGTAGGGCAATCAACGTGTTTTAATGATGCAACGTCTGTTTTGAACCTAGTCTTTATGTGACTAATTGTTATGTGAATATATATTTACATGTGTAGGATATTAAGGAGCGTGTGTTGTTATATTGTAGCAGCGCTTCAGGCAAGTTCTTCTTTAACCCTTGTCTAACCCTTGTGTTGGGCAAGTTTCTAAACCTTATGCACTACTTTTATTTCGTGCAAACAGGTACATTGTTGCAAGTTTCATGACTCAAATCGAGTTATTACCTTCAATTATTTTGGTGGACTAATTTTTGTCAATTACTCCACATCAAAGATAAATTATTGATATTCAGTGCTTGTATATTTGAATTCATTATCTGTTGTTGGACTGTGAGACGTTTAGTTCTTCATTTATGAACTGTTTAAGGAAATAGTTTACGCCACTTGTTTCGGCTAGACGTATGTTTAATCATCATTATTGTTAAGTAAAGCTATCCAATCAAATTGTTTGGTTTGGATTCCTATGTAAAGCTGAGATGAACAACCCTCTTAGCAGGGGAAACAGTATGTATGTCGGGAGACCGACACGCGCGCGAACAATATGTTAAAGGGGTTATGCATAACACCGGGTACATTAGGCTGATCACCTATTGTATTAGTATGTTGGATTATCGGATGGATTTTCTGGTGATTCTAGTAAAAGTTCAGTGTCAAGATGACCACTCAGTATAGAATATTTCCTCCATTTGGAAACATTGAAATCATTCGGTCCTTAGAGGCCCTACAATTGTGTTAATGAGGTCATTCGTTGAGATTATGCAGATTCTTGAGCTATCTTTTATTCTCTTGATTCTTGTAAGCTATAAAGTATTCATTTGATGATTCACGATTATTGTTATTATACTTGCTGAGCAAATTTGTTGCTCACCCTTGCTTTCCTTAAAATATTTCAGTTAGTGGAGCTCGTGGTGAAAGTTCTGGGAAGGATAAAGGCAAAGGCAAAGCTACGGATTAGCTTTGTACCATTAAGATCACCATTTTGATTATGTATTAAGACTCGTTAACTTTTGTGATGTATTAAGACTTAATTACCCTTATGTATTAAGTTACGTTTTGTAGAAGTTTTGGTTTCGAGACTTGGGACAGGATTATTTGTGTTATATCAATATGAATATTCCTTTATTTCCGCTGTAAGTTATCAATAGTTGATGCAGGTATGAGATAGTGACGAACCAGGTCCGCGGTTCGGGTGACCCGGATTTGGGGGCGTCATAGGTTGGTATCAGAGCCTTAGGTTATAAACCTTTAGAGAGAGGTCTCTAGGCAATAACCTTAGGAAGTGTATAGAGGATAAGAGTAGATAAAACTCATGTAGAGTTTTGGGGCGATCTTAGATAGACGCGTCCTAGATAGTTGTGAAATGTATTTACATTCCTTACGATGAAGCTATATTTCATTACAAGCTGCTAATAGAGTGTGTTGCTTTGTGGTTTGCTTGTAGTACTCATGATAGATATTCCCGTAGTATGATAAGATGATGACATTAAGCTTTCTTACATTTAGCAGAGAATGTCGCCCAGACGCAACGTACCACCCCCAGCGACACCTAAGGGATCGGTTAACAATGGAGGAGGTTCGACGGACCCCATGCAGCGGTTAGCAGACATATTGGAGAGGATGGAAAGAAGAAGTGCAGGAATTATGAATCCTAACCCACCGGCAGCACCCACAACAAGTTTTAAGGACTTCAAAAGCGTAGGACCTCCGGAGTTCAGGGGAACGACTGATCTGATTGAAGCCCAGTCTTGGGTGAAGGAAATGGAGAAGGCTTTCATTATCGCACGCGTGGGGGATGACCAGAAAACAGCATTCGCCACCTATATGATGAAAGGGGAAGCAAATTATTGGTGGGAAGCTAACCAACAACGAGCAGGCGAAGGAGTGATACCGTGGGACAAGTTCAAGGAATTATTTTTCGGGAATTATTTCCCAAAGAGCATGGAAAGACAAATGGTAGTGAAATTCTTGGAACTGAAGCAGGGAGACATGACGGTGGCTCAGTACGCCGCCAAATTCAATGAACTTGCACGTTTTGCACCGCTTCAAGTAAGTACTGAAGAGCTGAAGGCGCAAAGGTTTGAACAAGGGCTGAAACCGTGGATATATAACAAGGTAGCCGTTCTTCAGATCGAAACCTTTAGTGCACTACTAGAAAAAGCCATTATCGCCGAGGGAGGGATTGAGGCCCTGAATCAACACAAAAAGAATAAGAACAGCGGAGGAGACTACCGTGGAGGTGGCAGTAGCGGTGGAAGCAATTCGTGAAAGAGGAAATGGGATGGTGGCAACAACAACAGCACCAACACTAATCAGATGGGGCATAATCAAGGGGGATTTAAGAAGAGGGTTGAAGCGTGTTCCAAATGTGGGAAGAATCACAAGGGAGAGTGCTGGAAGGGGCGCAATATCTGTTACAATTGTGGTCAGGAGGGGCACATGGCACCAAACTGCACAAACCCGAACAAGAACCGTGGATGTTATTCTTGTGGATCAGTGGAGCATCAGATCAAAGACTGTCCGAAGAAAGGAAGCACTGGTGGAAATGGCAACAGAGGAGGAGGCAGCAAACTGGCAATTGGAGGACCGACTCCACCAAACCGAACCCCTGCCCGAACATTCAACATGACCGTCCAGGATGCAGTGATTGCTAAGGATGTGGTGTCAGGTATTATCCCAATCAATAATATAAATGCCTGCGTATTATTTGATTCGGGTGCTACCCGTTCGTTTGTGTCTGAAGATTTTGCTAAACGGTTAAATTTACCTCAAGAACGGTTAGAAAATCCTTTGGGTATAGAAATTGCGAATAACGAGGTAATTCCAGTAGAGTTTATTCTTCGTAATTGTTGCGCTGAGATTAGGGGATATAATTTTTGCGTGGATTTGATCCCAATAAGGTTGGGAGAGTTCGATGTAATATTGGGAATGGACTGGTTGTACGATCATGCGGTAGTGATTGACTGTCAGAAGAAAAGTGTGAACCTTCGGACCCCTAACCGGTCGAGGGTAGTGTTTAATGGTAGCACATCGCTGAGACGTTCTTGTTGTCTTACGATAATGCAAGCCAGGAAATTGTTAAAGAAAGGATGTGAAGGCTATTTAGCCTATATTGTAGATACAAAGAGAGAAGGTGTAGAAATTAAGGATATACCGATAGTAAGAGAGTTTCCAGATGTGTTTCCATGCGAATTACCTGGCCTTCCGCCAGACAGGGAAATTGAATTTGCAATAGACTTAGTGCCAGGGACTGCACCAATTTCGAAGGCTCCGTATCGTATGGCGCCAGTGGAAATGAAAGAATTGCTGATACAACTTCAGGAATTACTGGACAATGGGTATATTCAGCCAAGTGTGTCCCCATGGGGAGCCCCAGTTTTGTTTGTCAAGAAGAAGGATGGATCGATGATACTCTGCATCGACTACCGAGAATTGAACAAATCAACGATCAAGAATAAGTATCCATTGCCAAGGATTGACGACTTGTTCGATCAACTAAAAGGAGCCAGACACTTCTCAAAGATAGATTTGAGGACCGGATATCATCAGCTAAAAGTAAGAAAGGAAGATGTACCCAAAACTACGTTTCGGACAAGATATGGTCATTACGAGTTTTTGGTGATGTCTTTCGGTTTGACTAACGCACCGGCAGCATTCATGAACTTGATGAACCGAGTTCTGAAGCCGTACCTAGACAAGTTCGTAGTAGTTTTCATCGATGACATTTTAATTTATTCAAAGACTGAAGAAGAGCATGCTGATCATCTGAACAAAGTACTGGAGACACTAAGAAGAGAGAAGTTATACGCGAAATTATCCAAGTGCGAATTCTGGATGGAAAAGGTGCAATTTTTAGGGCATATGATCGACAAAGACGGTATCTCAGTGGACCCTGCAAAGGTGGAAGCAGTTAGTAGCTGGGAACAACCGAAGACGCCGATAGAAGTGCGAAGTTTCTTAGGGTTAGCCGGGTACTATTGAAGATTTATCCAGGATTTTTCGAAGATAGCAACCCCGTTGACCAATCTGACGAGGAAGACGGTAAAGTTTGTATGGTCCGAGAAGTGCGAAGATAGTTTTCAGGAGTTGAAAAAGAGGTTAAGCGAGGCGCCTGTATTGTCCTTACCAGATGATACGGGAGGTTTTGTAATGTATAGTGATGCATCACACAAGGGTCTTGGCTGTGTGTTGATGCAACACGGCAAGGTCATTGCGTATGCGTCACGGCAGTTGAAGGATTACGAGAAGCGATACCCTACCCATGACTTGGAATTGGCAGCTGTCGTCTTTGCATTGAAGATTTGGAGACATTACCTTTATGGGGAGAAATGTGAGATATACACAGATCATAAGAGTTTGAAATATATCTTCACACAGAAGGAGTTGAACATGCGACAAAGAAGGTGGTTGGAATTAATCAAGGATTACGACTGCGAAATTCTTTATCACCCGGGAAAAGCAAACGTGGTAGCAGATGCATTGAGTAGGAAGGGGAACGAGAAATTGTTTATGTTGACAACTCACGATGAGTTAATACTGGAAATGCCAAGATTGGAAATCGAAGTAAAAAGTCCGACAGAGACAGCAGAGAAGTTATTCGTAATTGAAGCTCGTCCGACGTTACTCGACAAAGTGAAAGAAGCACAGGAAAAGGATGAGGAATGTGAAAGGATACAGAAAAGGATCGTAGAGAATGAGGAAGAGAAGTTCCGAATGGATAAGAATGGTATCTTGAGATACGAGGAGCGAGTGTGGGTGCCAGCCGTGACTGAATTAAGAGATGAAATCTTACATGAGGCACATAATTCAGCATATTCTATTCACCCAGGAAGCACGAAAATGTACCGTGATCTTCGTCAACATTTTTGGTGGTCCAACATGAAGCGGGACGTAGCAGAGTACGTCGCAGGTGTCTCACCTGTCAACAAGTCAAAGCAGAACATCAAAGACCGAGTGGGTTGCTTCAACCACTGACTATACCGGAATGGAAGTGGGAGCATATCACTATGGACTTCGTGGTAGGACTTCCAGTCACACAGAAGGGCTATGATGCCATTTGGGTTATCGTGGATCGATTGACAAAATCAGCACACTTTCTACCGATAAAGATCCGATTTAATTTGAACCAATTAGCCAAGTTGTACATTAAGGAAATTGTTTCACGACATGGAGTGCCAGTGTCAATTGTCTCAGATCGAGATCCGCGCTTCACATCAAATTTTTGGAAGAGCTTGCAAGAGAGAATGGGAACACAGTTGCGACTAAGTACTGCTTACCATCCTCAAACTGACGGACAAAGCGAACGAACAATTCAAACACTAGAGGACATGTTGAGAGCTTGTGTGATGGATTTCAAAGGAAATTGGGATGACCACTTACCACTGGTGGAATTCGCCTACAATAACAGCTATCATGCAAGTATCGGTATGCTGCCATATGAAGCCCTATACGGGAGGAAGTGCAGGACACCATTAAACTGGGATGAGGTTGGCGAACGGCGACTATTGGGACCAGAATTGGTGCAGCAGACAGCAGAAGTGGTCGTAGTGATCAGGGCAAGATTAGTTGCAGCCCAAGACCGACAAAAGAAGTATGCAGATCAACATCGCCAGACGAGAGACTTCGACGTCGGCAGTTACGTGTTTCTGAAAGTATCTCCCTGGAAAGGGAAGATACGTTTTGGGAAGAAAGGAAAGTTAAGCCCGAGGTTCGTAGGACCGTTTGAAGTATTGAGAAGAGTGGGTGAAGTGGCGTACGAGGTAGCATTACCTCCTGAACTGGAGCATATCCACAATGTGTTCCACGTTTCAGTGTTACGACCATATAAGCCCGATTATAAACACGTGATATCCTATGAGCCCGTCCAAATAGAGAAAGACCTTACGTATGAGGAAATTCCTATTCAGATAATCGATAGGAAAGAGCAAGTATTAAGAAATAAGGTTATACCTTCTGTGAAAGTAGTTTGGCGAAACCACAATGCCGAGGAGGCTACGTGGGAATTAGAAGCTAGGATGAAGGAGAGTTACCCTCAACTTTTTGCTTAACCTTGTATTATGATTCTGGGGACAGAATCCTTATAAGGAGGGGAGAATGTAACGATCGAGAATTTTAATTCCCTTGTAACCCGAGTTTATGTATGAATGAAATGAATTTTTATTTTGATGTATATTATTATGTGTTATGTGCTTAAAGGTTGTGTGATAACCTAATATGTGTGCTTGTATTGTAGTGCCGTTAGGGTGAATACTTTGACTTCGCGAAAAATTGCAAATTCACTATTCATGGGGCACGCTTATCGAGGCGCTATTCACGCCATAATACTTTTGCGTCTTTTTCGTCTTTAATAAATTTCATAAATATGTATATCCGTACAAATAATTTTTCCAAGTGTCAGATTTTCGTTTTGATCCCGTTCGTGTTTTATTAGGTATCCGAAACATATGATAAGGCTGTTCCGAATAAATGGGCAAACCCCGTAATAATTATTTTTATATGTCCCAATAATTTATGGGAGTACCCAGTTTAATTTTGGGTAGAGTTATTTACCAATTTTGGTACAAAAGTGGGAGTTTTCGGATATATTTTTGTGTACTTGGGTATTTATTTTGGCTTGTTACTCCAAGAGGGAACCAACCCCCAAATTTGGACCAATCAAAATTGAGCAAGGGGGGAGGTTGCCGGCAAGCTCCTTGAGCAACCAACCCCATTTTCATTCTTCTCCCACTTCTCCTAAATTCACTCCTCTACTCTCCCAAATCATTCAAACTCTCATTCCTTCCCTAACCATCAGCTGATAGAGAGAGAGAGAGAAATAGAGAGTGAGAGAGAGCTGCAAAGAGGAAGAAGAAAGACGGAGAAGGCCGCCGGAAAAGTGGCCGGAAAAGAAGAAGACTCGCCGGAAAAAGAAAGGAGGAAGAAGAAGGCACGGGTGGAAGAAGAAGAGAGTCCAAGCAAGAAGAACTCGAGCCAAGCAAGCCTAGCAAGCTTCTAAATCATCCAGGAAGGATTTACAGAGGTAAACACCAACAAAATCCATTCCATTCGATTTCTTGTAAAGATTTTCAAGTTTTCTTAGTTTTTGAGCTCTTGAGCTTGTGGATTGATTTTCTAGCGATTCTGGATGTTTTTGCTTGTTCTAGATGTTTATATATGTTGTTAAGAGACTATAGAAGCCAGTAATAACATTAAAGTGGAACAAAAATAGAAGAAATTCGTACCTATGCTTAAGGAGGATGAAGAACATGAAGAACAACGGACTTTTGGACATTTGGACTTTTTAGAGGACTATAAATACTAGATTTCGTGTTTGTTAATTTTATTTATTGCTATGGTGTTGTAGTTCCATGGGTTACGAAGCTAACCCAATTGGAATGGAGTAAAAAGGAGTTAAAACGAGTTCGTAGGAATGATTTTCGTAAAACTTGTCAAGAACTCGAAGAACAGAGTATGAACTTTACACTTTCGCTTTAGATTTGACCATGTTAATGTTAATGGGTAGCTCTGCATTTTTGATATGTTGTAGCCCCATGAGTCAGGAATCCATAGAGTCCGGAATGGACCAATTTGCTTGTGTATTGAAGGAGTTATGGAGGTTGGAGTGGCCGGAGGTCGGAGTCGCGTTCTGGAAACAAACCTAGAATCCAGCTACTGCAGAATGGCGCCGCAGCGCCACCCATATGCCCTACAGCTCACGCTGCAGCGAGGGGCAAGTGGGGAAAAACCGGGACTCGCGCCGCAGCGTGAGGCCTAAGCTTTAAGGCTCACGCCGCAGCGTGAAGCCCGGTCATGGAGAAGACACGGGACTCACGCCGCAGCGTGAGGTCCAGTGCTTGGGCTCGGCGCCGCAGTGCCAGCTCCGTGTTTGGGCCAGGTTGGGTCGGTCAGGCGGGTCAAGTCGGGTCTGACCTAATGAAACCTTTTCAATGGGTCCAACACTTATATTTTTCCTTGGATTAAATGATTAGACAGGTTAACTAAGCATATTCTGTTAAACCCTAAATGCTTAATTATTTCTCAAATGTCAACCAGATTGGTATTGTTTTAAGGCGGAAATTGAATAATCAAATTGCAATTTAGGCTTGGTTTCCCGGGGGCGCTGCCCCCCGACCCCCGCCAGCTCACCGGGGAGCGAGACCCCCGACTGGGTAGTCGTAGGGCAATCAACGTGTTTTAATGATGCAACGTCTGTTTTGAACCTAGTCTTTATGTGACTAATTGTTATGTGAATATATATTTACATGTGTAGGATATTAAGGAGCGTGTATTGTAATATTGTAGCAGCGCTTCAGGCAAGTTCTTCTTTAACCCTTGTCTAACCCTTGTGTTGGGCAAGTTTCTAAACCTTATGCACTACTTTTATTTCGTGCAAACAGGTACATTGTTGCAAGTTTCATGACTCAAATCGAGTTATTACCTTCAATTATTTTGGTGGACTAATTTTTGTCAATTACTCCACATCAAAGATAAATTATTGATATTCACTGCTTGTATATTTGAATTTATTATCTGTTGTTGGACTGTAAGTCGTTTAGTTCTTCATTTATGAACTGTTTAAGGAAATAGTTTACGCCACTTGTTTCGGCTAGATGTATGTTTAATCATCATTGTTGTTAAGTAAAGGTATCCAATCAAATTGTTTGGTTTGGATTCCTATGTAAAGCTGAGATGAACAACCCTCTTAGCAGGGGAAACAGTATGTATGTCGGGAGACCGACACGCGCGCGAACAGTATGTTAAAGGGGTTATGCATAACACCAGGTACATTAGGCTGATCACCTATTGTATTAGTATGTTGGATTATCGGATGTATTTTCTGGTGATTCTAGTAAAAGTTCAGTGTCAAGATGACCACTCAGTATAGAATATTTCCTCCATTTGGAAACATTGAAATCATTCGGTCCTTAGAGGCCCTACAATTGTGTTAATGAGGCCATTCGTTGAGATTATGCAGATTCTTGAGCTATCTTTTATTCTCTTGATTCTTGTAAGCTATAAAGTAATCATTTGATGATTCACGATTATTGTTATTATACTTGCTGAGCAAATTTGTTGCTCACCCTTGCTTTCCTTAAAATATTTCAGTTAGTGGAGCTCGTGGTGAAAGTTCTGGGAAGGATAAAGGCAAAGGCAAAGCTACGTATTAGCTTTGTACCATTAAGATCACCATTTTGATTATGTAGTAAGACTCGTTAACTTTTGTGATGTATTAAGACTTAATTACCCTTATGTATTAAGTTACGTTTTGTAGAAGTTTTGGTTTCGAGACTTGGGACATGATTATTTATGTTATATCAATATGAATATTCCTTTATTTCCGCTCTAAGTTATCAATAGTTGATGCAGGTATGAGATAGTGACGAACCAGGTCCGCGGTTCGGGTGACCCGGATTTGGGGGCGTCACAACATTCACATGTCCATTTGGTATATTTGCGTATCGTAGGATGTCCTTTGGACTTTACAATGCACCAGGTATTATTCAAAGATGCATGGTGAGTATCTTTTATGATCTTCTTGAAAATTGCATTGAAGTCTTTATGGATGATTTCATAATTCATGGTAGTTTTTGGATGTATGCCTTGATAATTTGACTCGTGTGCTAGATAGATGCTTAGAGACTGTTGGGAATCTGCATGAGACGTTTAAGTCCATTCTCATAGGGAGAGATCTGCATGAGATTACCATTATTCAGTATATATGATTTGATTGATGATAAAATGATAAGAAGAACATTCATACTTATAAAGCCTTGTAAAGTCCTTCGTGAAATATATATGTACAAGGACTAGAATGAACAGATCAAATATGTTAGGTTGATCTAAGATGGATTAACATCTATCTGATCAAAGCATATCTGTAACATTAGGTATTGTAGAGTCCTTAGATTTGATGTACAAGGACTTGGAATAGAAAAAGATCAAACTTGTTAGGTTGATCTTATGAGCTGAAATGACATATGTAATAAGCTAAAGCCAGACTAATCGTTGAGTACTACACAAAGCATCCAGTGAAGGATCGTAGAGCAGACAACCTGTTTAGAGTTCAGTCAGCTTGAAGGTGCGCAGAGTCTGCTAGGCAAACGTAGAGTGAAGATCTGCTAGTCACATCAGTCGCATCGTAGAGTGAGGCTCAGTTAGTCACAGAGCTCTCTCTCGACTTCGTAGAGTTAGACTAGGCATATCGTAGAGTGAAGTTCAGCCAGACGCATCGTAGAGTTGAGCATGTCATCGTAGAGCTTGTAAGGCAAACGTAGAGTAAGGCTTGGCCTGTTGCAAGGCTCATTCGGTATCGTAAAGCTCTTGTTCTTGGGTTCGTAGAGTCAATTCAGTTAGTCACTCTATGACTCCCATTAACAAACTATAAGCAAGCAGCAACGTAGAGTAACCTCTGCTTGAGCACTCAAAGTTAAAATAGCAATCTTCAGAAAGACTACTAAGTAAGCTGTTCATGAGCTATCAGACAAACAAAGATCTTAGAGTACATCCAAAGCATTAAGTCCTAACATAGATCACAGGGAAGCTCAAACATACACTCTACGATCCCATCAAGACTCTACGACCAGCACCTTAGATAAGGTCGTAGAGTGGGAAAGCACCAGCCAGATCAAGTGATCATAGAGTTGAGCCAAAGATAACAAAGATACTCTGGCAGCTTAAACGAAGCATTATAAAGATCATAGAGCAGTCCTCTATGACATAACAGCAGAGACAATGTCTGAAGATTAAGTGGAGCAGTCCTCTACAACGAAAGTGCTAAAGCATCAGAAGAACATAGAGCAGTCCTCTATGACACAACAGTAGAGCTAACATCTGAAAGATCATAGAGTAGTCCTCTATGACAAGAAAGAGTCTGCAAAGCTAACACCTGAAGAATACAGAGCAATCCTCTATGATTAACAAGCTGCAACAAAAGCTCAACGAGATCATGAATCTATGGTTTGAGAACGTAAAGCTCAATGGAGATCACAGAGCACAAGAGACTCAACTATAGAATAGTAAGAAGCACATTAAAGCATAAATGCAAGTGCAGTCAGCCACTCTACGAGCTCCAAGGCAGTGTACATCATGCATGATTATAAGGCCACATTATGAAGCGAGCAGATGACTCTACGATCAAAAGTAACAGGATACAACCTAGTTGATCGTAGAGTAAGTAAGTGCCAACAAAGGTTGAAGATATCAAGATCACTTAGGTTAATTATCCCAAGATAACGACTGAGTACTTAAATGATCAAAATGGGGAACTAATTTGAGTGGGGTTTAAACAACCATGTTTACTGCAGCAAAAATCAGTACACATGACTCCACTACCTTGGTACTAGTTAATAGAAGATGACTTAGCCATCACTAGCAGACTTCAAGGAGTAAAATATTCACTGGTGCAATAAAGAAGTCTGTAGAAAAAGTAAGTCTCTAACGGAAAGAATTGCAATGGGAAGATATCAACGGCATACTTCCAACGGGAAGAAGATGGAGATCTACATAAGAGCAACCAGTATTCAGATTGAAGGAGAAAGGTGAACAAGAGTAAGAACACCGATTGAACAAATCTGCTGAAAGCTTCACTGCAACATCAGAAGTATGCCAAAGGGCTGTCATATGAGCTAAGAGTTGAATGACCAAGAAGCCAAGATCAAGAGTAACTAGAGTTGAAAGCAAATCTAGAAAAGCAACTCTGTGATCAACCATGAACACTGCAAGCTTACAAGATGAAGAATATAACATGTTCTGTATACAAGACAACAAGTGTTCATGACTGCTAAGCTCAAGAATGCATTGAGCTTATTTGAAGAGCTTAAGCAGTAAGTAAAAGGTGATCATCTACATCTACTATGTATTAGAAGAAGAAGAGCTTCAACGACAATCATCAGCAGCGTTCAGAAGACGATCATCAATAGCTGCTAAGTACCTGAAGATGAAGGAGATCAAAGTTCATCTTGGCAGCACAACCCAACAAACAATCAACACACCAAAGAGGGCGAAACGTCCTTGTCTTAAGTGACTAAACAAATTTAAGTCTGCTGGACTTGCTGAGTACCAAAGGGTACAAGAGATTCTAAGGCTGCGGGTCTTAGTCTACAGAGTTCTAAGGCTGCTGGCTTTGAAGAGTTCTTAGTGAACTGGAGTTCCAAGTCTGCTAGGCTTGAAGAGGGTCAGAGGATCCTTGTTCGAGGGACTAAAAACAACTCTTGTCTACTGGACTTTAGGAGGGCGGAGCGTCCTTGTCTTAGTGACTAAATTAGTATATTCCTACTTATTGAAGTAGAAGAGTGGAGTAGAAGTTGTTCAGTCTCCGAACTACTTAAAACCTTTTGTGTCATTTACTTTATGTCTTTTACATTATGCTCAATAACTGCTATATCTGCTATCAACCATATCGTAGATTTGTTCAATGAACTGAGATTATGTTTATATCTTTGAAGGGGTTATTAAAATATTTTTCGTTGTGCATGAATTAATTCTATTAATCATAACTATTATACTTTCGTAATAAAAGGAAAAGGTTTTAAAGGATCTATTTAACCCCCCTTCTAGATCTCTATTGTGTCTTCGGGAACTAACAATTGGTATCAAAGCGGGTTCTCATGAATATGTTAAAGCTCACGCTTTGAGTAGATCCTCGACTCAAATTCAGATCAGTTCAAAATCTCGGTATTGGTTGTTAAAGACAAAATGAATACAAGCTTACAAGTTGAAAATTGTATGTGCAAGTACTCAAATGAAAATCCTAACTGACACTACAAGAAGAATGCGATACGGCGACGAGATAAGGTGACGGGGTTTAAAACCCGTCGCTATATTCCCCAAAAGCCGACGACTTTTTACATCCCGTTAGCATAGATAAGGCGACAAATTGCGGGAGTTTGGCGCCACTTAAAAAAACGTATGGCGATCGTAGTACCGTCGTTATAGGGTCTGAAAATAATAAAAAACATTACAGGAGAATTAAACTTATAAAAAATTAAATATAATAATATAATAATAATAATTTCCTAAAAAAGAAAAATTAAAATTAAAATAATAATAATAAAATAATACCAATCCTCTAAAATCCTCTAATACACTAATCCAATATTCTTCTTCTTCTCAAGACACTCAGTATTCTTCTTCTGCTTTTTTCCCACTCCCGCTGTTACTGTCCCACCCTCGCCCAAAGCTCTCTAATCTGCTTCTTCGATCTTTCGTTCTCTCTAATTTTCTACAAATCAATCTATTCTCAAATCAATTGATTCTCAGGTATTACATGTAACCCGGATGTATAACAATCGATTGTCAGGTATTCTATAAATCAATCGATTCTCAGGTATTCTGTAAATCAATCAATTCTCTATAAACTTTGGGTGTGTTTATTGTTAAATCTATTCTTAAATCAATCGATTCTCAAGTATTGCATGTAACCCGGATGTAGAACAATCGTTTCTCAGGTAAATCAATTGACTGTAAATCAATCGATTCTCTCTAAACTTTGGGTGTATTTATTGTTGAATTGTGGTTTGTACTGATTTACTTCGTCTCTTCATTCTCAGGTGACCGACACTTGCAAAGGTCCATAGAACAATCTGGTATTTGTAATTTCCCCCCCCCAACAATTTCTCATTTGGGTCTTCTTTTATCTTCATAATAATTTTCTAGATTAATATAGTTTGGGTCTTATCTTTCTAATTCTTTTTTGTATATGGATGTCTTCGGTTTTTGTATTTTATGTTTGTGCATGCTAGTTAGTCTTCTTTTAGTATTTGTAATTTTATTCATCGTTAAAGCTATGTTTTTGCTCTTGTTTTTGTTATTGTTTCTGCTTTTGTTCATATTTTTGTTTCTGTTTTTATTTCATCTTTTGTTTCTGCTTTCATTATAAAACTCTGCATAAACTCACTCACCGATAATGTAAAACTCCTTGAGCATGTAGGCTTCTGCTTCGTTCTTCATATTCTGATGGTATAAAAAAAGTGAGCTGATTAAGTAAAGTACAACTCATATATATTATGTATATATGCTAATTTACGGATGTTATTATTATGTTTACTCGCAGGAAGAATGTACATGTTTTATGAAAATATATAGCAAGACTCAAATATAGTGCAGTAAGAAAACTGAAGAACATGATCATCAGGCTCCTCCTAATTAGGCTTGGTAGTTATAGGCTTAATCCTCACAACTTGACCCAAACAAAATCAAAGGCATTTTAAAAGAATTCATGAGAAGCAAAGGCCCAAAAGGTAGTGTGGTTGGGCAGATATCTGTTCTAGAGGTATTACATTTGACTCAAAGTTGGAAAACACAAAACATAATTTAAACATTTTTGTTGGGCTGTTTATTATATGCTCCAACAAAATTAAAGCTTACTTTTGACCATTTTTTGACTTGTTAATCTACCAAGTACCAACTACTACTACTACTACTACTTATGAACTGGAATACTACCTTTTTATAAAGATATAAAGAGGTTATTATAGTTTGGGAACTCTATTAACTAATCATATTTCCACTGATAACTACTTTTACTTTAATGCACTTAAGTTGCTTTTAAAGACTGCTTACTTATTAGTGGTGATGTACCAAGTTTCAAGCAAAAACAGATTTGGTCATAAACATGCTTGATGTTTTGATGCAGTTTCTTGATTTCTTAAACTGTCAAATATGATTTATGTTTATATTTATGAAACCACATCAAGCATAAACACGTTTCTATAAGGATTTCTTAAATTGTCAAATTTGGTTTGTTTTCAAATTCTGCATATATCTTATTATTTACTAAACATGCTTGATGTTTTGGTGCTTGGCTTGTTTGATCTCTTTCTATTCATTTTCTTTCTCCTTTTTGCTGAAACAAGTAATTTCTTGTTTTCCTGTGATGGACTTGCTTGTTGCTTGTTTGTGATTTTGAATGACTATTGATCTTAAATTGTCAAATTTGGTTTGTTTTCAAATTCTGCATATATCTTATTAGTAATTTCTTTTTTTAGCAGTTCTCAGTGCTAGAATGTCAAAAATTTGTTTAACATGAGCATGAATGTTAGTGTATGAACATTGTTTAATTTTTTTTTTATTCTATCTATTAAAGATTTTCATCAGAAGCGGGGCATTGGGCGCCATGATGGTCCATTTTTGTCTAATCAATCAACAACTCCCTTTGGAGTGCTGGCCTAAGGGGTTGCATAGGCTTCCACATTTTTGCCGTATACTTTTGTAATATTCTATATCTTGCTTCAGTACATTATTATTAGTACTGCATTATTTGGTGGTGCTCTACATAAACTATCATAGGTTTGTGTGTGTGTGTGTTTTAAATAAAAAAATATATACATATCACAAACATCACACACAAAAAAACATAGATGTTTGAGAAGTAAAATCTGCTTCACATTTACTATTTTTCACAATTTTTATTATTATCTTATAATATTAAAATTCAAATTTAGCTCAAAGTTTCCTAAATATACTCTATTTTTTAGTCCTTTTTTTATTTGTTTTAAATATATTCAATTACCCATCACATTAAACTTATGTAAATTTTGGACATCTAATTCGTCCCACATGTCCATATCTAGAGTAACAACAATTACATCCAATCCAAATACGGATGTGATCCTATTTGAATGCTATGCATAGCGGATACGTTACTACAGAAGCTTTTTTCTTGTCACCGATCATGTCATTAGTATTAGTTGCTTCTAGTTTGCAAACCATTTAATATGTACTGCTGTTTTTGGTGACCATTTGAATTTTCAGAAAATATTGAAATGGAAAGAATAAAAGCTTTGAATTGTAGATGTTACATCATTTGGAACTTGATAATATTTGGTACTCCAATAAGCCTTACCTATAAATTTTCTGAAACAATCAAGTGACTCAAGTTAGTACATGAAATATGAATGTTAGTTTCTCTGCATCCTGCTTTCCTTGGATCAAGCAGACTGTGAAATAGCTAGGCAGATAAATATGATATTAAGGTTGTCCCCTTTGTTGATTTTCTTAGTGATTTCACTTTGAGGCAGTCATGTAGTTTTTCTCTAGGACTCCTTGTTATGTGGAGTAGCTTCATTTCAGTGTTTAGATATTGAGACCTTCATGTTGGATGGTTTACTTCTTAATGTTTGTTTGGATTGAAGTTTTTAGGCTATCAGTAAAAATAACTATGCTTAGAAATCATAAGCATGCTTGATGTTTTGGTTCTTGGCTTGTTTGAACTTTATAAAGTGACTATTTGATTAACTGCCTTATGGTTTAATCAATCAAATGCACGCAACCCAGAACTGCTCTTGTATTTTTGCAAATGGATGTCCAGTTTTCACATGGATAACATCACTATTCCCCATCAGTGGGGTCTTTGCTTTTGTTTGGATTGAAGTTTTTAGGCTATCAGTTTTAGAAGGCCTAGATTTCTTAAAAACTTAAAACTGATTATGAAGTGTATAGTAGTCTATTTTAAGATTTTTTTGCTGAAATTTCTCAAGGATTTCTTTCATTATGCCTTTGTCATCTTCCTATAAGAATGTTAAGTGACAACTATTGTGCGTAAGGAGAAGTATTTGTTATTTGTCTTAGGAACATATTTACATGCATTACGTCTCTTTCATTATGCCTTAGTTCTTTTTCGCAATAGGTTTTAATACTATGGACAAACAATGGATAAAACTACAAAGGCCTTGTAAGAGATATGTGGATGGAGTAGAATATTTAATCAATTATGCATTTAGCAAAGTTGAGTCTACAACATCAGAGATATTGTGTCCATGTCAAAATTGCTACAATTTACTATATCAAGATCGTGATACTGTACAATGGCATTGCATTGAACATGGGTTTACTCCAAATTACACAACTTAGGTGTTTCATGGGGAAACACCATCATCAAATTCAGGTGTCAATAATGGTCAAAGTAATAGAGACGAAGATGATGACGCCGATCAAGAAGATCAAATGCCTGAGATGATAAATGATCTCTTTATGGCCGGTGGGGATATCTTTGGTACTTATGGCAAACATTTTGACAAGTACATGAATTCAGCGGGCTCCCCATTATATCCTAGATGCAAAACTGAAACTACTCTTTCTTTCATAGTGTGATTATTTAACCTGAAGTGCAATGGAAAATGGTCAGATTGGTCTTTTGACTCGTTATTAGGTAAGTTGAAAGAAGTATTCCCAGAATGTACGAATTTACCGGGTAATTTTTATGAAACAAAAAAAAAATGGTTGGTGACTTGGGTTTTGATTATGAAAAGATTGATGCATGTCCCAATGACTGCATGTTGTACCGGAAGGAGGAGAAAGAGTTGAAATCATGTAAAGTTTACGATAAGCCAAGGTGGAAGACGGTTCGTGTTGAAACAAAAGACGATGATGACACGCCTACAAAGGAGAATAAAGTAGCTATTAAGCAGTTGCGTTATCTCCCCTTGATTCCTAGGTTGCAACGCCTTTTTAGGTTTTCGAAAACAGCAAAAGATATGAAGTGGCATCACTTGAGGCGCCGAAAAGATGTAGTCTATCGCCATCCTGCTGATTTTAATGCTTGGAAATATTTTGAT
Source organism: Aralia elata (assembly GCA_034770075.1). NCBI lineage: Eukaryota > Viridiplantae > Streptophyta > Magnoliopsida > Apiales > Araliaceae > Aralia > Aralia elata. The sequence goes on along the minus strand of JAVJAP010000214.1, from coordinate 2,698,934 downwards.
ACAATGTATCCTACATTTGTCGAAGAGTGTCGCAATGTTAGGCTTGGATTGTCTACAGATGGCATGAATCCTTTCAACAATGGACATTATAGCATATGGCCTGTCCAAATTGTTATATATAATCTACCTCATTGGATGTGCCTTAAACAAGAACATTTCATCATGCCTTTGTTAATACTTGGACCTAGCAGCCCTTCAAATGATATTGATGTGTACCTAAGGCCACTGATTGAAGAGTTAAAGACATTGTGGATGGACGGGGTTGATACTTATGATGCCTCGACCAAATCTGTCTTTAAAATGCGTGCTGCACTTTTATGGACAATTAGTGACTTTCCAGCGTTAGCAAATTTATCGGGTTGGAGCACGAAAGGTAAGCTTGCTTGTCCAATTTGCCAAGGGAACACTAGGTCTCTTAGTTTGCGTAGTAAGTAATGTAACATTGGGCACCGTTGTTTTTTACCTCGTGATCATAAATATAGGTCTGATGTTTGTTTTTTGGTTATGATGTGACTAAAACCAACCCTTATGTTCTCCTACATTGGAGATAATTAATTAGATATAAAGACTACTAGTACTACTCCTACTTGCTACTATCAGTTGATTTTGTTTTATTATCAAAGAAGATACGTCTTGAAGGCTACTTAAAACATGAGTAAAATGTTGTTTGGTTTATATATATATATATATATATATATATATATATATATATATATATATATATATATATATATTATATATATATATACACACACACACACACACACACACCATCTATTTTATGATTGTCCTTTTGATCTTTTTACTTTTGACAAGCTAAAATAGTTTCTATAAAGGCCCATTAACATGAACAAAACTGGTGTAACACACATCCTAGGTGAGGAGATATGCCTTTACTTTATCTTCACTTAGAAAACTTCCTGTTAACAATGAATTGTCTATTCGTTTGTACATTTTAAATTTAATTAACGTCTTATTGAATTTAGCATGACTTGTCAATTATATTCCTTCATTTTTTTTATTTTCATCAGTATCTTCCCAACATGATAATATAATGATTATATTTTAAACTAGTTTGTCAAGTGATGGTAAGAGTATAATAGATTGGTACTAATGGAATCGTAGGAGTAGTTACAATAGCTTATAATGGGGCTGATATATATTGTGGCTTGGATATGTAGTGCTAGGCACTGTATCAAATGTAAATGTTCTTTGTTTGATCGAGTTATTGTGCTAGTTCATAGTTATAAATAGTTAGCATATCAACAAAGTTGGAATTTTACAGCATTTCTTTTTAAAAAGCTAGCACGCTTTGCACTTTATAAATAGTTAGCATATCAACACAGTTACATGCCATCATTGCTTGTCATATGTTAATTAAATGTCTTCCAAGTTGATTTTTTTATTCTATTACTTAATTTGTTATGTAGCTTGGCTTTTATCACTCGTTAGTATTCTAATTATTTATATATCTTGTATTTTGCTGTAGGGACAAGCCAGAACCATAAACTTGGGTGATGCTTAGTGATGCTCATGGTGACTTTTGTTGAAGTATATATCTTAGAATTAAAGTTTTATATATGAAGCTACAAGTGATACGGAGTATGATTATTAATGCACCTTTTGTTCAAGTATCTTACCAATCCATATGTCGACGCACGCTATAAGTGAATCATCTGAGTAGGAATATTAATGTTGATGGCACCTTTTGTCAAGCATTTACTAATATGTGAATTTAAGCTACAAGTGAATTGGTATATCTTTTGTATCGCTAACTTGAATCTTATATAATTTTTATTAAGCTTAATTATATAAGTACTTGTTATGGTTGTGTATGCACAGTGTATGTTGACTTTTAAGTTTAATGTTTGTGATTTTAAATAAACAGGTTTATAATATAATAACTACCAGCATAATAGGTTGTGAAATAGAAAGGTCTATGCCGACGGTATGGTGGTCGCCATAGTACTATTACCAACATATGTCATTAGCTCTACGCCGACGATACTGTGGTCGCCATAGTATTATAAACCATAGGTGACATTAGCTCTACGCCGACGGTACATGTTGTCGCCTTAGGGCACCCTAAACCCCGACGAAATTATACCCGTCGCTATAGCCCGTTTTACCGACGGTACTTACCCGTCGGTATTAATGACACTACCGTCGGCATTTTGGCTCTAAAGCTTAGTGGGGGGAATTTTATGGCGACGGTAAAGCCGTCGGCATAGGGTCGGCATAACGTCGGCATAGGTCTATGGCCACGGAACTATCGGCTATAGTGGAGTACCGTCGGCATATCCTATGGCGACGGGTTTAGGTTCTATTCCGACGGGCCCATACCGTCGCCATAGCCCTATTTTCCTGTAGTGTGAGGCTATCCAAGCTGAACCATGTGCTTAACTAAATATCATCATCACCAAGTATGTTGATGTCAATGAGCAGATCGATCATCTCATAAGGAGGAAATAGTACAGATGCAGCAAGAACTAAGATATTCTCCATTCAAAAGGGAATCTGCATCTCCACCTAAGAAGTTTGAGAAGTCCTACAAATGATGATCTAGGAGATATCTAAGTGATAATGCTCCATCATCAATGCACTACAACGATGACTCCATGAGCTTCTCAACTACATATGCCATGACCCTACCTTACAAAATATGAACCTGGAGGTTCATTCAAGCGTATCAATGACTATGGGATGTCATGACTAACTATGTCCATAACTCAAAGATGTGCTCGATGTGTCAGTCAATGCAGCACTATGAAGGAACAAATGATGATGCCGACAGTGACTTGAAAGACTATAAATCATCAACCAACGATAGTGTGCGCCATCACAAACAGCACTACTGACTGTCAAAAGATTGATGTCAGTGAGTTATCTAACTCTATCCTCAAATGCTAATGTTTTTTACTACTGATATGTATTACATAATTACATGACTAAAATGCATCTCTATTTACTTCAGTAGTATATCAAGGAATTATTTTCCACCTCAAAAAGAGAAAGAGAGAAAAATGAAAATAATGGCCTAAAATCACTTTACTCTCTATCCACATTTGAGGCCAAAAATAAAGTTCTTGAGAAAGATATCTGGAGTTTTTCTACAAATAGAGTCTTATCTTATCTTGTTGATAGAAGAGTTAGTTGTTCTCAAACTGCTATACAATTGCTTTTGTGTATGCTGGATAAAGACTTATATTTATTAGTCCTGATGTTGAGAGTTCATCCTTAGTTGTGAAAAACTCAATAGGAATTGCACTTAGTGAAATCACCTCATGCTATTAACCTTATTGTTTAAGAGGTGGCTATGCCTAATGATTTATATTTCATTCTATCTTAGTTTTCTCACCTTGTCTGCTGATTGGACCATTACTCCATGATCTAACTTTTTAATAAATCGTAGAGTGCAGTCATGTCTGCTGTTGTACTTTGAAGGGTTGTAGAGACTTATCAACTCTACGAACCATCTGGGTATAACTCACATAACTGACCACTACTCTACTAAGGTTCAAAAACTTAGATCATGATACAAGTAAGAAGGAATCTATCTAAAGAAAAGGTTTGAGGATCCACATCAGTTCCATACAAAGTTATCTTCTCATACACACACTCTCATAACGCATTATTAACTATCTCTATACATGAGTTGCAGTACATGTCGTGAATCCAAAGTCTTAAAGACTCTGGTATTCAAAAGAACTAACCCTGCAGGACCCAAAGAATATTGGGTACCAAGTTAAAAAATTGTTTAACCTGTAGGTATCATAAAAGATCAAAACTTACTCAAGAGAAGTTCAAGGAACTTCTGATCTTCATCAATAAACTTCTAGCAAAAGGCAAAGGCTTGATTCTCCAGTGAGACTCTGTCAGAAGCTAGAGCTCAATTCAGCATAATATAGTTCTTGAAGAGGCATACAAGAGCCAGGTCTACATCAAATTCAAACCAACTCTATGAATGCAGAGCTAGGCAAAGAGGATCGTAAAGTAACCAGTGCAAAAGAAAATACTCTACGATCCAATAAAGAAGATCCAATGAAGAAGATCAAATGAAGAAGATCCAATCATTAAAGACCATCTATCTTTTAAGATGGAAGTATCAACTATAAGGGAGCAATAATCTGCTAAGTCTATCAATGCTCAGCTTGAGGAAAAGTCAAAGTGACTGAAGATTATGAAGTTGCATAGAAGAGGAATTCATTGCTAAACATAGAGAGATGAACAGAAAAAAAGTCCATATGTTCTTTCTATCTCTGATGATCACTTCACAGAACACAAGTCCACATCTATCGAGTTCCTTTGAACCAGCAAAGTATAAACAAATGTGAATAAACTGATCCAAGAATTCTCCAGGATGCTCAGAAACTGATCACCGACTATCTTCAGATCTCAAAACAGAAAGGTACTCCATACAACAATACTTTAACCATTCAACTGCATCTTTGTTCAAGTATTGTGAAAAGGACCAATGATCGTTGGGTTGACACTCCATTATATCCAAAACAAATAACCTTTTTTTTCCAGGAACAGAGTCCCAGAACTCTATGGCTGATGAACCAGATAAAACTTCATCTCTGATCGTAGAACTCTACGTCTGATAATCAAGTCACCCACATTGCCCAAAACGTAGAGTCACTACGATTGACATCCTAATCATAGAAAGAACTAACCCTATGATTGTAACCTATACAAACACCTTTCTTATAAATTCTCTCACAGACAGATACCAGCCACAAAGAACATTCAGAGCTGATAAAGCCAAATCATAGGAATACAGTGATGACACTCTCTCCACCACACCAAAGCAGTCTTTCCCTAGATAAGCGCCTCAGAGACAAACCCAACCCTAAGTTTCAATCTTAGGGGCCTGCCCTTTCTGAGATTCCTTAATCCCGTTGAAGGATTAAATGGAATGCATCTCTAGATTCCCTCCAAAACTAAAGGTGTTAAAAGTACAAAGGAGAAAAGCTGCACTCATAAAGGAAATGTTGATCATGGGATTCTCTAGAAGAGAAAGAAGCTGGTATTAAAAGGAAGTCTTCATCAAGCAAACAATCCAGCTCACCTACTAGTGCAGATACAAGTTATGGAGATTATCATCAAAGATGTCAAGAGAAAGCAAGGTTCCTTCTAAGCATTTAAGATACACATTCTAGAAGGAAACCACTTCAAGCTTAATTGGAGACCTTCCCATCAAGGACTACTCTAACTAGGATAAGTGCAAATTAGCATCTGAGTAACAAAAGTTGTGACCAAAGTCTATTCTTAAGAGATGATCATAGAGTGAAAAGCCAGAACATCAAGTCACTCTACAAACAGGCAAAGTCAATGGTCAAAGAGGAAGGAGATGACCACGCTTTTGGGCCAGGATAACTGATGTGCAACAGTTATGGAAGTTATAATAGCTATGGCCACGATCAGCAAATGGCTTTCATACACGTGTCCTTTACAAAAAGAGGGAACTGACATAGGTCAAAATTCAAATACTGACGGTTGCTCTTTCCTATCAGTTATCAAAATCTTTCCTCTTACAAAACCGTACTATTTCTCAAAACCCTAAGATCATCAAATCTTCAGCAAACCAAAATTGGCAACTTCTTGGAACTCCAAAAACCCATATCACTTCAAATCTCCTGTAGACACCCAAATTTTGCGCTTCGTATACTAACCGTGATAGGAGGGCAAAATCGTCAAATGAACCGGCCTGTGAGGGCGAGGGATGCACAAGAACGAACATTCGACGCCACCGCGACGATTTACAACCGAAACCGACGTGACAGCAGGGCCGTCCGAAATGAGCCTGCCCGAATGATGCGGCACGTCTCCCAGTGATTCCCGGACTGCAAAATACGAACCTGTCGGCGAAAACTGACGTCACGACACGCGAATCGAGGTGCGGCACGGAAATTGAGAAAATCAGCCCACCCAGCCGCGGATTGATCTGCGGCCAAACGAATAAAATAATGGTGGTGCGCACGGGACTCGAAACCAGGAAACCAGCTGAGTGCGATGGGGGGTGGGCCAGCCAGCCGCAGATCCATCTGCGGCCAGCCGCAGATCAATCTGCGGCTGCCCTAATGCAGCCTATTTTAGCTCATTCAGCATACAGGAACAAAGAGAGAGCAGCAGCAGCAGCAGCGGCGGAAAAAGAAAGAAAAGAAGGAGAGAAAACAGCAAGAAAAATAGAGAGAAAAGAGAGAAAAGAAGTGAGAAATTGTACCCATTTTGTGAGATTACATCTCATATTTCCTACTCTATTCAATACACAAATTCATACATATTGTGGGGATCATTTGCAAGGTGAAAAATCCTTTGTTTTAGCATTTTGTTTTACCATTTTTGTTAAGCTTTTATCATCCAAATTATATTAAATGTAGTTTCCTTGTGTATTGTTGTGGATCTATGGATTGAGGGCTATTAGTGAGGGTTCCCAAATGGAACGAAATTCCTCCTAATGGCCCGATGATATCCATTTGATGATTTTTTTAGCTCGTTGTAATGATGTATCGTGCATAGGTTGTTTAGATTGCTATTTTAGGATCTTGTGGGTGTGTAGCGATTTTGAATGTGAGCCTAGGAGCGCGACCTCGTGGTCCAAATCCGATGATGGACATCTTTTGATATATGTAATAAATTCGATGTACCTTTCATTGTAAATATGTAATCGTCGGGCCTTAAAACGACGCCAAGGCGAGAATCGTGTTTAAGGCCCCGAAATAGTGAAACTTGTGATTGTAGGCGTTTGGGGTTATTTTGATGGCTTACATGCCCATGAATAGCTCCGACGTGTGTTTATGCTCGATTTGATTTATGAGACGAAATTGATTTCAAAGCCAAATGATAAGATCTTCATAAAATCAATCAAACTAGGCTATTAGCATCACGAGGTTAATAAATGGGAAATGCTAATGAATGTCGATTCCTATTTAACGAGAAAGCTAAGGAGAATCGTTTTCAAATATCATAAGGAATGATTTTGTCAAATAATTGACGTTTTATTAAACCGTTGTGCATAGGGTTAAAGAGATTCTAGAAGTTGCCCATCGTTTGAGTTACGACAGCAACGTATAGATCTCGATTCCTATTTTGACGAAGGTTTAAAACTCTTGTTTCACCAAAACGACACCTAATGAAAATCTCATAGTTTTGACAAATTAAAATCAAACCTTTTCTTATAAAGAATCAAGCTTTCTCGTATAAATCGAAGGACACTCCGAAGCATTCTCAGATCAAAGCACGATTTTCCCTAAAAAAATCCAAATGATTCTTTCATACCACAACATTCACGTGGGCACACACACACACATTCGCGCACACGCACATGTTTCATGAATTAAAAGGATAGGAAAGCATCAAGATTGCGGTAACCGTGTTTCACGGAAGTCGAGGGGTGCCTAACACCTTCCCCTCGCTTAAAGCAAGCCCCCGAACTCTATGAATCTCGATTCGCAGACCAATTAATTCGGAGTCACATATGAGCCAGCGATTTACGAAAACGAAATTCGGATGAGTTGGTACATCCATTTCAAATATACCAATTGGCGACTCTGGTTAATTGGCTCATCATAAAAAACGATCTTTCAAAACCCCGTCGACATCAATGCCGATCTTTTCCAAAGAATCATTAAATCAAAAGGCTAAAATTGGAAAAGACCAAGAGACGAGAAAAACCCGGCGTCGACAGCTGGCGACTCTGCTGGGGACATTAGAGGGCTTAAGCCGCATTCAAATCTTGATGCTATCCTATTCTTTAAAATTCATGAATGTGTGTGCGTGCGATATTTTGACCTGTTGTTGTGTGAATGTGTTTTACCAATGAATGAATGGTTGAATGGAATGACTTTGCTTTAAAGTAATCATGTGCATACGGTGAGGACGATGAATGTGAATGTATGTTGAGAGAGTACCTCCTCCTGAGGCGAACCTGTCGGTTGCTTATTACTGGACTCGAAGGGGCTGCTCCCCGGAGATGGCTCAGGAAACGCACCACCCAAATCCGCTCCAATCGAAAGGATTCAGACGAGTAGATTGCGAAGATTTGGGGACCTTCATGCCGAAAAGCCCGCGAGAGTAACCCTAGGGTAGGTCAGCCTCTGATAAACCTAACGAAAGGGAAGCTTCTTCATGCCCTTTTATCATTCAGTCAAATAAATAAATGGCATACAACTGTCATACCGGCATCATCGTAATAAATATGTCATGTATCATGTGAGTACATCACCTGCACATATAAAGAGAATACTGACATGGTTTTGCAGGAGGGCAATCCGTGCCACGTACCAAGGTTTTCTAAAAACTTCTAAATACTATCTTGTCATCAAAACAGTGACCTTGTTTTACAGGATAAGATTAGAGAACCATGAAGGCGTGGCATAGAGATCATAAAGAACCCGTAGTAGGGGCATATTCGACCACCAAAAAAAAAAAAAAAAAAAAAAAAAATAAAAAAAAAAAGAATAATAATCAGGCATCAGTGTTGACATGCATCTGCCAACTTGTAACTGGCACAGTATTAAACTACGGCCCTTGTTTGTTTTGTGAGATTGCCCCTAGGACCCAATTGAGAGGCCGTAAAGTCCATACTCCACCCATCCAAATGGCAGAAGTCGGTAGCCATGAAATTACAGTCCTGCCACTCCAACAATACGGCCGATTATGAGGGATGCATCCCAGGACTGAGATTAGCCCTAAGAATTGCGGTACAGACTTGTCCGGCCTATGAGGATCAGATTGGAGAGGTCTCCCATAGTGACGCCCCTCATAATTGGGCTTGGTATCAAAACAGTAAAAAGTTCCTTCGAGACGGCTCCTCTCCCGAAAATGCAGATCTTACCGAGAAAGGAGAATCCAAAGATTGGGCAGTGAAATTCTCCCTAAGCAGAGACGATTTGCATAAATGGGACCTAGCTACGAGACTGTTGAGATATCTGGAAGCCGAAGAGGCCCATAGAGTAATGAACGAAGTACATGGCGATGTGTGTGGTGCCATATGAGCCGAACATTTTGGCAAAAGAAAATCATGTGAACGGGTCACTACTGGCTAACCATGAAAACCGACTGCGATACTCATGTCAAGAAATGCCATCAATGCCAGATCCATGCCAATGCGATCCATGCACCCCCTAATGAGCTCCATTGCTTGACCTCACCGTGGTCGGTTGGACCGTGCAGCAGGTGATATCCAGGAAGGGATAAATCCAGGATGATAGCAGTGAATCCCGGCCAATAGAAGATCAATGGGTTTTAAAATTCTGAGTTTTATTTCAAATCCCAGCACGCTCATGTCACTTTGTCATGTTATCCAAAAAGAAGATCATGTGCCGAAATGTTTTATATCTATGACAAACATCCCTGTTTTATTTCAGGTACCCCGATTTGAGGCATTCTAGCCTGACAAGCAATAGGCCAAAGTTGAAGGAGGATCACAATGTTGGTATAGAGCCAGATTTCGATCTGATGGGGATTGAGCAGGGCGAGACAGATATCGACAATACGCCTGGCGAGATCAAGGGATGGGTCGAAGGTAAGCCCAAACCTGACTTAGACCGAACATTCGCCATCAAACATCAGAACCCCTGACGGTCACAAAGAACCCGGAGTAGGGGCAAATTCATCCAAAAAAAAAAAAAATTCAAAAATCAAAAATTTTCAAAAATCAAAAAATCCCCCAAACCTTTCAACAAGTCAAAGGACCGGATCTTTTGTTAGCCCAGTGAGATACCAATGCAACCAGTACGAGGGAGATCACAAGAAAAGCCACTTAACACTGGGGCATTTGTCAACTACCCATGAAATGATGACGTGCAAATTGGCACCCATGCAACAATCCCATCAGCATGCACCATCATCATCAAATGCTATCTCAGGACAAGTCAATATTCAACAATACGATCATCTGGCATTTGTCAAGCATAGTTTTCCCGGGATACGATGACCCGCGTGAAAGGGAATTTTATTTGACTTGATAGGAATCGGATTAATTCTGACAAGCAACCGTGGAGCACGATCGTGAGTATGATTAGACGAAGAAGGCTATTCAACCTTTTGATCGGGTACAAAGCCTTAATTCAAAGCAACGTTTGCGGCAGAATCGACCTCATGTGACAGCCTTCACCTTGCATTTGCACAAACTTTCAGTTGTGGGGTATAAAGCTATAACGATGTTGATGGCCATTAACACGTAGTCAGACAGTCAATAATGATCAATATCAAGAAGTCAGACGATAAATGATTATCAAGCTAATGTCTCGGATCATGGCCTGGGTTATTCGAGTAATTAAGCCCGAGGGGTATCTCCACACCTAGTGCCCTAAAGCCATCTGGTTTGGGAGTCGCTGGCCCAACACTCGTTACATGGGTAACTCAGAGCCTAAGAAAGCAAGCATTACAGTCGAGGAGGCCCGAGCAAATTCGAATCGTGGCATGGGCTACTCGAGTAATTAAGCCTAAGGGGTGTGTCTCTACATCTGGTACCCTAAAACCGTCTGGTTTGGGAGTTACCGGCCTAACACTCGCTACATGGGTGACTCAAGCCTAAGAAAACGAATCTTGCGCAAGGTCAAGCAAAGAATGAATAGTGCAGACCACCAGCTTGTCTCGAACCGTGGCCTTTGTTACTCGAGTGAATAAACCTGAGGGGGTGTCTGTACACCTAATGCCCCAAAACCGTCTGGTTTGGGAGTCATTGGTCCAAAACTCGTTAAATGGGTAACTTTGAATAGCCTAAGAAAACGTGACAAGTGAAGTGGACTAATAAAAAGAAAGATAAAAAAAAACTCTCGGCCTTAAACAAGGAGTCATAGAAGAGAAACCCCTACTGAGTGCTCCATCGCACAGTGCATTTGTCATATGACGTCAATCCTGCTAAGAACGTTGTCGAGAATGAAGGCAGGATACCTTTGACGAGGGAAGGTAGTTCTTTTGAATTCGACCTTACTCACGTACAATGACCATGAATGCTTGAAGGGTTTCTTACGATTTCATAACTCGTCAAATAGAAAATCATCAACTCACGAGGGATTAAAAAAAAAAAAAAAAAAAAAAAAAAAAAAAATGAAATTTCAATCTAGTACATTCACGGTTCACAACTTGCTAGATTGTGCGATCAACAGATATTCAATTTCATGTGCTTTAACTGCATTGTTATCGAGATTGTAATATCTTTGTGTTGAGCTAACACTAATGGCCCGAGCCTTCAAGTTTTGGCATTTGTTAGTCATCTGATATGCAGGATCTTGCAGAGCTGTGTATAACTCAGCACGGTCAACATCGCGAGTTTTCGATAGAAATTCTTGATAATAACACGCGCCAAGGCTGGGGCAGTTAAGAATCGTGAAATGGAAGGAAGATAAGGCTGCACAGAACTTCTCGTCATTGGGCCTCTCCCCAATCCTGACTATCACTGCCTCGACATCCAATTGATCCACATGCATGAGCATATACAAGGATGATATAGGCAGGAAGACAGCATATCGGCCAGCAGAAATGATCAAAAGGCTAAGGAGCCCAACATAGCTGTCGATCATCACTGAGAGCGAAATAGACCGCCTCAACTCGATGAAATGAAGACGACCAAGAACAGGCAGAGTATCAAACCAATGTTGAAGTCTAGAAACTACACTTCACGACGAGGCGTGATCCAATCAAATGTTGGCAAACAATGACAACGGTCGAATCGTATCATTCGACTGAACAGGGGTCATTTCTATCGAAACATATATGGTGCACATGCATCTGTCCATAACATATCTGCCAGATCATGCATAACATCTTTCTCATGCATGCAGGTACGATCAAAATAAAGATCTTCAGGGGAAAGTACAAGCACGTCGCTTTCAACCTCACAATTGATCAGACTGTGATGGCTTTTGCGGCATGGTACACGGACGATGTTGGTGGGTGATCCAGGACATGAAGCCGATCACACATCCCTTTTTTAAAAAAAAAAAAAATAAAAAAAAAATAAAAAAAAAAAAAAAATCACTCAAATCCAATCAAGACCCCTGGGAAGGGCTGGTATCCAAACAATTAGTGATCCCTGGGAAGGGCTGACATCCACAAAAAAAGACAAAAAAACAACAAACCCTGGGAAGGGCTGAGATCCACGCGAACCACAACAAAGATGGTGAGCACCCCTGGGAAGGGCTGATATCCACAAAAAAGAAAAAAGACAAAAAACAACAAACCCTGGGAAGGGCTGAGCTCCACGCGAACCACAACAAAGATGGTGAGCAACCCTGGGAAGGGCTGATATCCACAAAAGAAAAAAGACAAAAAAACAACAAACCCTGGGAAGGGCTGAGCTCCACGCGAACCACAACAAAGATGGTGAGCAACCCTGGGAAAGGGCTGATATCCACAAAAGAAAAAAGACAAAAAACAACAAACCCTGGGAAGGGCTGAGATCCACGCGAACCACAACAAGATGGTGAGCACCCCTGGGAAGGGCTGATATCCAGAAAAAGAAAAAGACAAAAAATAACAAACCCTGGGAAGGGCTGAGATCCAAGATAACCAACCGGCGACGATAACCGGGGGTTACGAGATGGGTGACCGGCGACGATACCCGGCCCCGACGAGACAATCGACCGGCGACGATAACCGGCGATTACGAGATGGATGTCCGGCGACGAAAACCGGCTCCGACAAAAATAACCAACCGGCGACGATAACCGGGGGGGGTTACGAGATGGGTGACCGGCGACGATACCCGGCCCCGACGAGACAATCGACCGGCGACGATAACCGGCGATTACGAGATGGATGTCCGGCGACGAAAACCGGCTCCGACAAGATAACCAACCGGCGACGATAACCGGGGGTTACGAGATGGGTGACCGGCGACGATACCCGGCCCTGACAAGATGATCGACCGGCGACGATAACCGGCGATTACGAGATGGATGTCCGACGACGAAAACCGGCTCCGACAAGATAACCAACCGGCGACGATAACCGGGGGTTACGAGATGGGTGACCGGCGACGATACCCGGCCCCGACGAGACAATCGACCGGCGACGATAACCAGCGATTACGAGATGGATGTCCGGCGACGAAAACCGGCTCCGCCAAGATAACCAACCGGCGACGATAACCGGGGGTTACGAGATGGGTGACCGGCGACGATACCCGGCCCCGACAAGACAATCGACCGGCGACGATAACCGGCGATTACGAGATGGATGCCCGGCGACGAAAACCGGCTCCGACAAGATAACCAACCGGCGACGATAACCGGGGGTTACGACATGGGTGACCGGCGACGATACCCGGCCCCGACAAGACAATCGACCGGCGATGATAACCGGCGATTACGAGATGGATGTCCGACGACGAAAACCGGCTCCGACAAGATAACCAACCGGCGACGATAACCGGGGGTTACGAGATGGGTGACCGGCGACGATACCCGGCCCCGACGAGACAATCGACCGGCGACGATAACCGGCGATTACGAGATGGGTGTCCGGCGACGAAAACCGGCCCCGACAAGACAATCGACCGGCGACGATACCCGGCGGTTACGAGATGGGTGACCGGCGACGATACCCGGCCCCGACGAGACGATCGTCCGGCGACGATAACCGGCGATTACGAGATGGGTGACCGGCGACGAAACCCGGCCCCGACAAACGGTGACACCTGTGGAACCATATCAAAAGACTGTACAGGGGTCATTTTTCATCAAATTTACATTTTAAATGTTGTGTCACATGCATTGAATATATGATAATTCTGTACGTGATCCATGCAGGTTAGGTGTCAAGGTCCTAGCCTATCAGAGTCAAAAGCGATGGTTGCCCAAGAACGATGTACGAGAACGAACTCCAAGGATGCCCTTCAAGGCTAGTCAGGAGAATAACTTCCTTTGATGGCAATGGGATGGAATAAGGGGATTACGAGAGGGGTGACCGGATATGAGACCCGACATTCACAGGACAATCGACCGGATACGAGACCCGGCGATTACGAGACGAGCGACAGGTTAGGGATTGATGCATTGACACCTTTACAAATGTGTTGCATGCCTTACATCTTACGTTATATCATAAGTTGTATGTGTTGCACTGTCATTCTTATGCACTGTCATTCATGCATCGTGTGTCTACTTCTTTATCCTGTTCATTTCATTAGACATTGCATGAACATGATAAAGAGGGGCAGCTGTAGACACCCAAATTTTGCGCTTCGTATACTAACCGTGACAGGAGGGCAAAATCGTCAAATGAACCGGCCTGTGAGGGCGAGGGATGCACAAGAACGAACATTCGACGCCACCGCGATGATTTACAACCGAAACCGACGTGACAGCAGGGCCGTCCGAAATGAGCCTGCCCGAATGATGCGGCACGTCTCCCAGTGATTCCCGGACTGCAAAATACGAACCTGTCGGCGAAAACTGACGTCACGACACGCGAATCGAGGTGCGGCACGGAAATTGAGAAAATCAGCCCACCCAGCCGCGGATTGATCTGCGGCCAAATGAATAAAATAATGGTGGTGCGCACGGGACTCGAAACCAGGAAACCAGCTGAGTGCGATGGGGGGTGGGCCAGCCAGCCGCAGATCCATCTGCGGCTGCCCTAATGCAGCCTATTTCAGCTCATTCAGCATACAGGAACAAAGAGAGAGCAGCAGCAGCAGCAGCGGCGGAAAAAGAAAGAAAAGAAGGAGAAAACAGCAAGAAAAATAGAGAGAAAAGAGAGAAAAGAAGTGAGAAATTGTACCCATTTTGTGAGATTACATCTCATATTTCCTACTCTATTCAATACACAAATTCATACATATTGTGGGGATCATTTGCAAGGTGAAAAATCCTTTGTTTTAGCATTTTGTTTTACCATTTTTGTTAAGCTTTTATCATCCAAATTATATTAAATGTAGTTTCCTTGTGTATTGTTGTGGATCTATGGATTGAGGGCTATTAGTGAGGGTTCCCAAATGGAACGAAATTCCTCCTAATGGCCCGATGATATCCATTTGATGATTTTTTTAGCTCGTTGTAATGATGTATCGTGCATAGGTTGTTTAGATTGCTATTTTAGGATCTTGTGGGTGTGTAGCGATTTTGAATGTGAGCCTAGGAGCGCGACCTCGTGGTCCAAATCCGATGATGGACATCTTTTGATATATGTAATAAATTCGATGTACCTTTCATTGTAAATATGTAATCGTCGGGCCTTAAAACGACGCCAAGGCGAGAATCGTGTTTAAGGCCCCGAAATAGTGAAACTTGTGATTGTAGGCGTTTGGGGTTATTTTGATGGCTTACATGCCCATGAATAGCTCCGACGTGTGTTTATGCTCGATTTGATTTATGAGACGAAATTGATTTCAAAGCCAAATGATAAGATCTTCATAAAATCAATCAAACTAGGCTATTAGCATCACGAGGTTAATAAATGGGAAATGCTAATGAATGTCGATTCCTATTTAACGAGAAAGCTAAGGAGAATCGTTTTCAAATATCATAAGGAATGATTTTGTCAAATAATTGACGTTTTATTAAACCGTTGTGCATAGGGTTAAAGAGATTCTAGAAGTTGCCCATCGTTTGAGTTACGACAGCAACGTATAGATCTCGATTCCTATTTTGACGAAGGTTTAAAACTCTTGTTTCACCAAAACGACACCTAATGAAAATCTCATAGTTTTGACAAATTAAAATCAAACCTTTTCTTATAAAGAATCAAGCTTTCTCGTATAAATCGAAGGACACTCCGAAGCATTCTCAGATCAAAGCACGATTTTCCCTAAAAAAATCCAAATGATTCTTTCATACCACAACATTCACGTGGGCACACACACACACATTCGCGCACACGCACATGTTTCATGAATTAAAAGGATAGGAAAGCATCAAGATTGCGGTAACCGTGTTTCACGGAAGTCGAGGGGTGCCTAACACCTTCCCCTCGCTTAAAGCAAGCCCCCGAACTCTATGAATCTCGATTCGCAGACCAATTAATTCGGAGTCACATATGAGCCAGCGATTTACGAAAACGAAATTCGGATGAGTTGGTACATCCATTTCAAATATACCAATTGGCGACTCTGGTTAATTGGCTCATCATAAAAAACGATCTTTCAAAACCCCGTCGACATCAATGCCGATCTTTTCCAAAGAATCATTAAATCAAAAGGCTAAAATTGGAAAAGACCAAGAGACGAGAAAAACCCGGCGTCGACAGCTGGCGACTCTGCTGGGGACATTAGAGGGCTTAAGCCGCATTCAAATCTTGATGCTATCCTATCCTTTAAAATTCATGAATGTGTGTGCGTGCGATATTTTGACCTGTTGTTGTGTGAATGTGTTTTACCAATGAATGAATGGTTGAATGGAATGACTTTGCTTTAAAGTAATCATGTGCATACGGTGAGGACGATGAATGTGAATGTATGTTGAGAGAGTACCTCCTCCTGAGGCGAACCTGTCGGTTGCTTATTACTGGACTCGAAGGGGCTGCTCCCCGAAGATGGCTCAGGAAACGCACCACCCAAATCCGCTCCAATCGAAAGGATTCAGACGAGTAGATTGCGAAGATTTGGGGACCTTCATGCCGAAAAGCCCGCGAGAGTAACCCTAGGGTAGGTCAGCCTCTGATAAACCTAACGAAAGGGAAGCTTCTTCATGCCCTTTTATCATTCAGTCAAATAAATAAATGGCATACAACTGTCATACCGGCATCATCGTAATAAATATGTCATGTATCATGTGAGTACATCACCTGCACATATAAAGAGAATACTGACATGGTTTTGCAGGAGGGCAATCCGTGCCACGTACCAAGGTTTTCTAAAAACTTCTAAATACTATCTTGTCATCAAAACAGTGACCTTGTTTTACAGGATAAGATTAGAGAACCATGAAGGCGTGGCATAGAGATCATAAAGAACCCGTAGTAGGGGCATATTCGACCACCAAAAAAAAAAAAAAAAAGAATAATAATCAGGCATCAGTGTTGACATGCATCTGCCAACTTGTAACTGGCACAGTATTAAACTACGGCCCTTGTTTGTTTTGTGAGATTGCCCCTAGGACCCAATTGAGAGGCCGTAAAGTCCATACTCCACCCATCCAAATGGCAGAAGCCGGTAGCCATGAAATTACAGTCCTGCCACTCCAACAATACGGCCGATTATGAGGGATGCATCCCAGGACTGAGATTAGCCCTAGGAATTGCGGTACAGACTTGTCTGGCCTATGAGGATCAGATTGGAGAGGTCTCCCATAGTGACGCCCCTCATAAATGGGCTTGGTATCAAAACAGTAAAAAGTTCCTTCGAGACGGCTCCTCTCCCGAAAATGCAGATCTGACCGAGAAAGGAGAATCCAAAGATTGGGCAGTGAAATTCTCCCTAAGCAGAGACGATTTGCATAAATGGGACCTAGCTACGAGACTGTTGAGATATCTGGAAGCCGAAGAGGCCCATAGAGTAATGAACGAAGTACATGGCGATGTGTGTGGTGCCATATGAGCCGAACATTTTGGCAAAGAAAATCATGCGAACGGGTCACTACTGGCTAACCATGAAAACCGACTGCGATACTCATGTCAAGAAATGCCATCAATGCCAGATCCATGCCAATGCGATCCATGCACCCCCTAATGAGCTCCATTGCTTGACCTCACCGTGGTCGGTTGGACCGTGCAGCAGGTGATATCCAGGAAGGGATAAATCCAGGATGATAGCAGTGAATCCCGGCCAATAGAAGATCAATGGGTTTTAAAATTCTGAGTTTTATTTCAAATCCCAGCACGCTCATGTCACTTTGTCATGTTATCCAAAAAGAAGATCATGTGCCGAAATGTTTTATATCTATGACAAACATCCCTGTTTTATTTCAGGTACCCCGATTTGAGGCATTCTAGCCTGACAAGCAATAGGCCAAAGTTGAAGGAGGATCACAATGTTGGTATAGAGCCAGATTTCGATCTGATGGGGATTGAGCAGGGCGAGACAGATATCGACAATACGCCTGGCGAGATCAAGGGATGGGTCGAAGGTAAGCCCAAACCTGACTTAGACCGAACATTCGCCATCAAACATCAGAACCCCTGACGGTCACAAAGAACCCGGAGTAGGGGCAAATTCATCCAAAAAAAAAAAAAATTCAAAAATCAAAAATTTTCAAAAATCAAAAAATCCCCCAAACCTTTCAACAAGTCAAAGGACCGGATCTTTTGTTAGCCCAGTGAGATACCAATGCAACCAGTACGAGGGAGATCACAAGAAAAGCCACTTAACACTGGGGCATTTGTCAACTACCCAGGAAATGATGACGTGCAAATTGGCACCCATGCAACAATCCCATCAGCATGCACCATCATCATCAAATGCTACCTCAGGACAAGTCAATATTCAACAATACGATCATCTGGCATTTGTCAAGCATAGTTTTCCCGGGATACGATGACCCGCGTGAAAGGGAATTTTATTTGACTTGATAGGAATCGGATTAATTCTGACAAGCAACCGTGGAGCACGATCGTGAGTATGATTAGACGAAGAAGGCTATTCAACCTTTTGATCGGGTACAAAGCCTTAATTCAAAGCAACGTTTGCGGCAGAATCGACCTCATGTGACAGCCTTCACCTTGCATTTGCACAAACTTTCAGTTGTGGGGTATAAAGCTATAACGATGTTGATGGCCATTAACACGTAGTCAGACAGTCAATAATGATCAATATCAAGAAGTCAGACGATAAATGATTATTAAGCTAATGTCTCGGATCATGGCCTGGGTTATTCGAGTAATTAAGCCCGAGGGGTATCTCCACACCTAGTGCCCTAAAGCCATCTGGTTTGGGAGTCGCTGGCCCAACACTCGTTACATGGGTAACTCAGAGCCTAAGAAAGCAAGCATTACAGTCGAGGAGGCCCGAGCAAATTCGAATCGTGGCATGGGCTACTCGAGTAATTAAGCCTAAGGGGTGTCTCTACATCTGGTACCCTAAAACCGTCTGGTTTGGGAGTTACCGGCCTAACACTCGCTACATGGGTGACTCAAGCCTAAGAAAACGAATCTTGCGCAAGGTCAAGCAAAGAATGAATAGTGCAGACCACCAGCTTGTCTCGAACCGTGGCCTTTGTTACTCGAGTAAATAAACCCGAAGGGGTGTCTGTAAACCTAATGCCCGAAAACCATCTGGTTTGGGAGTCATTGGTCCAAAACTCGTTAAATGGGTAACTTTGAATAGCCTAAGAAAACGAGACAAGTGAAGTGGACTAATAAAAAGAAAAGATAAAAAAAACTCTCGGCCTTAAACAAGGAGTCATAGAAGAGAAACCCCTACTGAGTGCTCCATCGCATAGTGCATTTGTCATATGACGTCAATCCTGCTAAGAACGTTGTCGAGAATGAAGGCAGGATACCTTTGACGAGGGAAGGTAGTTCTTTTGAATTCGACCTTACTCACGTACAATGACCATGAATGCTTGAAGGGTTTCTTACGATTTCATAACTCGTCAAATAGAAAATCATCAACTCACGAGGGATTAAAAAAAAAAAAAAAAAAAAAAAAATGAAATTTCAATCTAGTACATTCACGGTTCACAACTTGCTAGATTGTGCGATCAACAGATATTCAATTTCATGTGCTTTAACTGCATTGTTATCGAGATTGTAATATCTTTGTGTTGAGCTAACACTAATGGCCCGAGCCTTCAAGTTTTGGCATTTGTTAGTCATCTGATATGCAGGATCTTGCAGAGCTGTGTATAACTCAGCACGGTCAACATCGCGAGTTTTCGATAGAAATTCTTGATAATAACACGCGCCAAGGCTGGGGCAGTTAAGAATCGTGAAATGGAAGGAAGATAAGGCTGCACAGAACTTCTCGTCATTGGGCCTCTCCCCAATCCTGACTATCACTGCCTCGACATCCAATTGATCCACATGCATGAGCATATACAAGGATGATATAGGCAGGAAGACAGCATATCGGCCAGCAGAAATGATCAAAAGGCTAAGGAGCCCAACATAGCTGTCGATCATCACTGAGAGCGAAATAGACCGCCTCAACTCGATGAAATGAAGACGACCAAGAACAGGCAGAGTATCAAACCAATGTTGAAGTCTAGAAACTACACTTCACGACGAGGCGTGATCCAATCAAATGTTGGCAAACAATGACAACGGTCGAATCGTATCATTCGACTGAACAGGGGTCATTTCTATCGAAACATATATGGTGCACATGCATCTGCCCATAACATATCTGCCAGATCATGCATAACATCTTTCTCATGCATGCAGGTACGATCAAAATAAAGATCTTCAGGGGAAAGTACAAGCACGTCGCTTTCAACCTCACAATTGATCAGACTGTGATGGCTTTTGCGGCATGGTACACGGACGATGTTGGTGGGTGATCCAGGACATGAAGCCGATCACACATCCCTTTTTTAAAAAAAAAAAAATAAAAAAAAAAAAAATAAAAAAAAAAAAAAAATCACTCAAATCCAATCAAGACCCCTGGGAAGGGCTGGTATCCAAACAATTAGTGATCCCTGGGAAGGGCTGATATCCACAAAAAAAGACAAAAAAACAACAAACCCTGGGAAGGGCTGAGATCCACGCGAACCACAACAAAGATGGTGAGCACCCCTGGGAAGGGCTGATATCCACAAAAAAGAAAAAAGACAAAAAACAACAAACCCTGGGAAGGGCTGAGCTCCACGCGAACCACAACAAAGATGGTGAGCAACCCTGGGAAGGGCTGATATCCACAAAAGAAAAAAGACAAAAAACAACAAACCCTGGGAAGGGCTGAGCTCCACGCGAACCACAACAAAGATGGTGAGCAACCCTGGGAAGGGCTGATATCCACAAAAGAAAAAAGACAAAAAACAACAAACCCTGGGAAGGGCTGAGATCCACGCGAACCACAACAAGATGGTGAGCACCCCTGGGAAGGGCTGATATCCAGAAAAAGAAAAAGACAAAAAATAACAAACCCTGGGAAGGGCTGAGATCCAAGATAACCAACCGGCGACGATAACCGGGGGTTACGAGATGGGTGACCGGCGACGATACCCGGCCCCGACGAGACAATCGACCGGCGACGATAACCGGCGATTACGAGATGGATGTCCGGCGACGAAAACCGGCTCCGACAAGATAACCAACCGGCGACGATAACCGGGGGTTACGAGATGGGTGACCGGCGACGATACCCGGCCCCGACGAGACAATCGACCGGCGACGATAACCGGCGATTACGAGATGGATGTCCGGCGACGAAAACCGGCTCCGACAAGATAACCAACCGGCGACGATAACCGGGGGTTACGAGATGGGTGACCGGCGACGATACCCGGCCCTGACAAGATGATCGACCGGCGACGATAACCGGCGATTACGAGATGGATGTCCGACGACGAAAACCGGCTCCGACAAGATAACCAACCGGCGACGATAACCGGGGGTTACGAGATGGGTGACCGGCGACGATACCCGGCCCCGACGAGACAATCGACCGGCGACGATAACCGGCGATTACGAGATGGATGTCCGGCGACGAAAACCGGCTCCGCCAAGATAACCAACCGGCGACGATAACCGGGGGTTACGAGATGGGTGACCGGCGACGATACCCGGCCCCGACAAGACAATCGACCGGCGACGATAACCGGCGATTACGAGATGGATGCCCGGCGACGAAAACCGGCTCCGACAAGATAACCAACCGGCGACGATAACCGGGGGTTACGACATGGCTGACCGGCGACGATACCCGGCCCCGACAAGACAATCGACCGGCGATGATAACCGGCGATTACGAGATGGATGTCCGGCGACGAAAACCGGCTCCGACAAGATAACCAACCGGCGACGATAACCGGGGGTTACGAGATGGGTGACCGGCGACGATACCCGGCCCCGACGAGACAATCGACCGGCGACGATAACCGGCGATTACGAGATGGGTGTCCGGCGACGAAAACCGGCCCCGACAAGACAATCGACCGGCGACGATACCCGGCGGTTACGAGATGGGTGACCGGCGACGATACCCGGCCCCGACGAGACGATCGACCGGCGACGATAACCGGCGATTACGAGATGGGTGACCGGCGACGAAACCCGGCCCCGACAAACGGTGACACCTGTGGAACCATATCAAAAGACTGTACAGGGGTCATTTTTCATCAAATTTACATTTTAAATGTTGTGTCACATGCATTGAATATATGATAATTCTGTACGTGATCCATGCAGGTTAGGTGTCAAGGTCCTAGCCTATCAGAGTCAAAAGCGATGGTTGCCCAAGAACGATGTACGAGAACGAACTCCAAGGATGCCCTTCAAGGCTAGTCAGGAGAATAACTTCCTTTGATGGCAATGGGATGGAATAAGGGGATTACGAGAGGGGTGACCGGATATGAGACCCGACATTCACAGGACAATCGACCGGATACGAGACCCGGCGATTACGAGACGAGCGACAGGTTAGGGATTGATGCATTGACACCTTTACAAATGTGTTGCATGCCTTACATCTTACGTTATATCATAAGTTGTATGTGTTGCACTGTCATTCTTATGCACTGTCATTCATGCATCGTGTGTCTACTTCTTTATCCTGTTCATTTCATTAGACATTGCATGAACATGATAAAGAGGGGCAGCTGTAGACACCCAAATTTTGCGCTTCGTATACTAACCGTGACAGGAGGGCAAAATCGTCAAATGAACCGGCCTGTGAGGGCGAGGGATGCACAAGAACGAACATTCGACGCCACCGCGATGATTTACAACCGAAACTGACGTGACAGCAGGGCCGTCCGAAATGAGCCTGCCCGAATGATGCGGCACGTCTCCCAGTGATTCCCGGATTGCAAAATACGAACCTGTCGGCGAAAACTGACGTCACGACACGCGAATCGAGGTGCGGCACGGAAATTGAGAAAATCAGCCCACCCAGCCGCGGATTGATCTGCGGCCAAATGAATAAAATAATGGTGGTGCGCACGGGACTCGAAACCAGGAAACCAGCTGAGTGCGATGGGGGGTGGGCCAGCCAGCCGCAGATCCATCTGCGGCCAGCCGCAGATCAATCTGCGGCTGCCCTAATGCAGCCTATTTCAGCTCATTCAGCATACAGGAACAAAGAGAGAGCAGCAGCAGCAGCGGCGGAAAAAGAAAGAAAAGAAGGAGAAAACAGCAAGAAAAATAGAGAGAAAAGAGAGAAAAGAAGTGAGAAATTGTACCCATTTTGTGAGATTACATCTCATATTTCCTACTCTATTCAATACACAAATTCATACATATTGTGGGGATCATTTGCAAGGTGAAAAATCCTTTGTTTTAGCATTTTGTTTTACCATTTTTGTTAAGCTTTTATCATCCAAATTATATTAAATGTAGTTTCCTTGTGTATTGTTGTGGATCTATGGATTGAGGGCTATTAGTGAGGGTTCCCAAATGGAACGAAATTCCTCCTAATGGCCCGATGATATCCATTTGATGATTTTTTTAGCTCGTTGTAATGATGTATCGTGCATAGGTTGTTTAGATTGCTATTTTAGGATCTTGTGGGTGTGTAGCGATTTTGAATGTGAGCCTAGGAGCGCGACCTCGTGGTCCAAATCCGATGATGGACATCTTTTGATATATGTAATAAATTCGATGTACCTTTCATTGTAAATATGTAATCGCCGGGCCTTAAAACGACGCCAAGGCGAGAATCGTGTTTAAGGCCCCGAAATAGTGAAACTTGTGATTGTAGGCGTTTGGGGTTATTTTGATGGCTTACATGCCCATGAATAGCTCCGACGTGTGTTTATGCTCGATTTGATTTATGAGACGAAATTGATTTCAAAGCCAAATGATAAGATCTTCATAAAATCAATCAAACTAGGCTATTAGCATCACGAGGTTAATAAATGGGAAATGCTAATGAATGTCGATTCCTATTTAACGAGAAAACTAAGGAGAATCGTTTTCAAATATCATAAGGAATGATTTTGTCAAATAATTGACGTTTTATTAAACCGTTGTGCATAGGGTTAAAGAGATTCTAGAAGTTGCCCATCGTTTGAGTTACGACAGCAACGTATAGATCTCGATTCCTATTTTGACGAAGGTTTAAAACTCTTGTTTCACCAAAACGACACCTAATGAAAATCTCATAGTTTTGACAAATTAAAATCAAACCTTTTCTTATAAAGAATCAAGCTTTCTCGTATAAATCGAAGGACACTCCGAAGCATTCTCAGATCAAAGCACGATTTTCCCTAAAAAAATCCAAATGATTCTTTCATACCACAACATTCACGTGGGCACACACACACACATTCGCGCACACGCACATGTTTCATGAATTAAAAGGATAGGAAAGCATCCAGATTGCGGTAACCGTGTTTCACGGAAGTCGAGGGGTGCCTAACACCTTCCCCTCGCTTAAAACAAGCCCCCGAACTCTATGAATCTCGATTCGCAGACCAATTAATTCGGAGTCACATATGAGCCAGCGATTTACGAAAACGAAATTCGGATGAGTTGGTACATCCATTTCAAATATACCAATTGGTGACTCTGGTTAATTGGCTCATCATAAAAAACGATCTTTCAAAACCCCGTCGACATCAATGCCGATCTTTTCCAAAGAATCATTAAATCAAAAGGCTAAAATTGGAAAAGACCAAGAGACGAGAAAAACCCGGCGTCGACATCTCCATCTACAGTCAAGCATCCCTCATTCATCAAAACTCTTGTTATAAAAAACTGTCAAGTCGTATCAGGTATCCAACTTGGTTTCGATAAGTTTAGAGAATTAGATGAAAATTTCAAAGATATCCTTAAGATTGTAAGGCAAGCAGGGTTCTCAGAATGCTTAGGATTGAACACCAAAATCTTCTCTAATCTGGTGAAGGAGTTTTATCAAAATGCAGCGACCAATGATGATGTTTTGACCACCAAAGTTCGTGGAACCAATATTAAGATAGGTGCTGCAGAAATCAATAAATGCCTAGGGTTCACCAACCAAGGTTTATCATCTCTAGAAGGAATCGATACTGATGAAGGCATGGGGTGATGGGATATGTAAAGAATCCCCACCTCAAAGGAATGAAGAAAAAGGAATTCCCAGAAAAATTTAAGTTTTTAGCAGAGATTGTGGGAAAATGTATCTTATGCAAAGACAACGCTCATGATACAGTGAGTGATCTATAACTAAGAATCATGACTGCCATTGTCATGAAAAAGAAGATAAACTTTGGTGCTATGCTATCTGATTGGATAGCCAAGGATATCAGGAAAATGAAGGCTTCGGAAAAACCTATCTCAAAGATATTTTATGGAAGATTCTTAAGCATTATTCTGAAGAAGAAACTGAAGAGGAAGATTGGGGATGATGAGGGAGAAACCCTAAATGTCAACAAAGTAATGTCCACTAAATTGTTTGACAACTGGAAAAAGGAACCCCATGGAGAACAAGAAATTAAGAATATCTGGAAGCAGCAACAAGGGCACCTCAAAGATAGACAAAGGGAAAAGGAAAGTAAGTACATTGAAGAATGAGTCATCACAATCTGATGGATCTATGTCCCCTACATCATTACCTTCAAAATTAACAAAGAAGAAGTTAAAAGTTGAGAAAGTCTCTCCAACAGCCTCCTTAAAGAGTTCTTCTGTACCTAGAAGTAAATCTGAAGAAGAAGAAGAAACATTTGAGGCACCTAATGTTAAGACGGCAAAGAGAAGACAAAGTGCTCGTCTTCGACAAATGATGAACTTCTCTGGTCTTAAGAGAGATAAAGGCATTTCACCTAAGATAATTTATCTTGGTGATGATAATGAGGATGATAAAGAAGAAGCAGCAAAGATCAATAAACTTGTGGCATCAAAAGATGAGTCTACTGAAAAAGATGTGACCACAAGTGAGACAGAATCAGAAAGTAAGGATGAAGCTGTGTCTACTAAAGAAAATATCAATGGATCAACAGAAGATGATGCTGATATAGAAACAAGCTATGAAGAACAGTCGATTGAGGAGCCAACAAAAGTGTCAAAGAAAGTGACTATGGAGGAAGCAAGTTCAAAGGAAAAGAATGCCAGAATGACGGACATTGAAAAGGGAAAGGAAGTAATGCGGGAGGATGAAACACTGGAGGACTTTAACTTTGAAAGTAATGAGTCAGAAAGCAACTTTGATCCACCCCCAGCAGCCACAAGAATTCGAAGAAGGATAGTGGTGAATGCTTGTGACAAACCAGGAGCTGTGTTGCCAAAGATAGATAGATCATGGCAACGGACAAATGAAAGTAGTATCAATGACCATAGAGGAACTACTTAATAATTTTCAAGATATTGAACTGGATCGAACTACAGTACTATATGATCATGACAGTCAATAACTAACATGGTTCTACCCATGGATGCCCTGGTTAAAGGCCATTTCACATGAAGATAAAAGCTTCATCAGCTGGTGTTACTCACAATTTCCAAATCTGAAGTTGATCTCTCAGAACTTCCCAAGAGTTCACTCCTTTCTAAAGATGTTGATCAAGAATTCCCAACACTTCAAAGTCTACCGACATGCTGAAGGTATATATATTCCATACTATCTGTTGGAGAACCTTAGTAAAAAGGGAACAAAAGCCAATACCATAGAGTCAATGGTTGTAGAGCCCCCTAACTCTACGACTGCAGCAGCTCAGTTTCAGCCAAATGTCGCACTCTCTCAAAGGTCAAATACCTCCACTAACATACCTACTGATATTTCTTCTTCATCCAACAAAGATTTCTTTGATATAGTCACTGCTCTTGAAAACATCGACAAGAGTGAGAAACCCAAGTCAACTACACCCATTCTTGAAGATCTCTTGATTGATCAAGAGTTGTTGAAAAACTCAGAAGAGTTACTTGGAAACATTTGCTCAGTTACTACAGCAGCAAAGGATATGCCTGGAGGTGAAGAGAATGATTTCTTCAAGAAGCTGCACACATAATTCACAGATATGTCTATCAAACTTCATCAAAGAGATTAGATATATCTTAAGTCCATTGAAAAATAGAAGAAAGAAGCCCTGACACTTCAGAAGCAAAATGAGAGATCCATTCAGTTTCTCTCAGCACAAGTTGAAAATCTTTGCCAGTCCCTCTCTCAACAAATGGAACTTGGCCAGCAGGAGGTGAAAATGGAAGTTGGAAATACCTCCTACTTAGTCGAACAACTCATTACCCAGGTTCAGTACATGTCCCAAATTATTGATGACAAAAAGGGGGAGAAAAAGATGAAGCATAAAAAGAGGAGCAGGAAAGCTGTCACAAAAAGGAAGGACAAGATGCTGAAGAATAAAGATAAAACGCCTATAACTAAGGGAGAGCCAGAAGAAGAAGAAGCTGAAGGAAGAGTAGCAAGGCAGCTAAAGGAAGAGTAGCAAGATCTGAGGGGGAGCAAGAGCCAGAACCAGAGGAGAATGAGGCAGAACCAGAAGAAAGTAGCAGCTGAAAGCAATCACAAGGTATCCAAGTCTGAATCAACAAGAAAAGGAACATTTCTAACGAGCAAGGGGGATCTAGATTAACTATTATATGCTAATCAAGATCTAGGATCTCCTTGTTGAACTAGTATAGCTTGAGAACTACATATGTTTAAGTTTTATGGCATGTTATATAAATGATTACTCTTAATGCACATCATTTCATTCATATCTCTTGGTCTAGCAATACAGTGACTTACTGTACCTTAAGTCACATTAACACTCATACATCTGCATGAACTGCTCAAATTGAATGTTATGCTATAAGTGTTTTTGGCATCATCAAATAGGGGGAGATTGTTGGGAATCTGCATGAGACGTTTAAGTCCATTCTCATAGGGGGAGATTGTTAAAAGATCTGCATGAGATTACCATTATTCAGTATATGTGATTTGATTGATGACAAAATGATAAGAAGAACATTCATACTTATAAAGCCTTATAAAGTCCTTCATGAAATATATATGTACAAGGACTTAGAATGAACAGATCAAATATGTTAGGTTGATCTAAGCTGGATTAACATCTATCTGATCAAAGCATATCTGTAACATTAGGTATTGTAAAGTCCTTAGATTTGATATACAAGGACTAAGAATAGAAAAAGATCAAACTTGTTAGGTTGATCTTATAAGCTAAAATGACATATGTAATAAGCTAAAGCCAGACTGATTGTTGAGTACTACACAAAACATCCAATGAAGGATTGTAGAGCAAACAACCTGTTTGGAGATCAGTCAGCTTGAAGGTGCGCAGAGTCTGCTAGGCAAATGTAGAGTGAAGATCTGCTAGTCACATCAGTCGCATCGTAGACTGAGGCTCAGTCAGTCATAGAGCTCTCTCTTGGCTTCGTAGAGTTGGACCAGGCACATCGTAAAGTGAAGTTCAGCCAGACGCATCGTAGAGTTGAGCATGTCATCGCAGAGCTTGCAAGGCAAACGTAGAGTAAGGCTCAGCCTGTCACAAGGCTCATTCGACATCGTAGAGCTCTTGTTCTTGGGTTCGTAGAGTCAATTCAATTAGTCACTCTACGACTCCCATGAACAAACTGCAAGTAAGCAGCAACGTAGAGTAACCTCTGCTTGAGCACTCAAAGTTAAAATAGCAATCTTTAGGAAAAGGCTCTTCATGAGCTATCAGACAAACAAAGATCTCAGAGTACATCTAAAGCATTAAGTCCTAACAGAGATCACATGGTAGCTTAAACATACACTCTACGATCCCATCAAGACTCTACGGCCTGCACCTTAGACAAGGTCGTAGAGTGGGAAAGCACTAGCCAGATCAAGTGATCGTAGAGTTGAGCCAAAGATAACAAAGATACTCTGGTAGCCTAAACGAAGCATCATAAAGATCATAGAGCAGTCCTCTATGACATAACAACAGAGACAATATCTGAAGATTAAGTGGAGCAGTCCTCTACAACGAAAGTGCTAAAGCATCATAAGAATATGGAGCAGTCCTCTATGATACAACAGTAGAGCTAACATCTGAAAGATCATAGAGCAGTCCTCTATGAGAAGAAAGAGTCTATA
This sequence comes from Aralia elata, assembly GCA_034770075.1. Lineage (NCBI taxonomy): Eukaryota > Viridiplantae > Streptophyta > Magnoliopsida > Apiales > Araliaceae > Aralia > Aralia elata. The sequence continues at coordinate 2,669,899 of JAVJAP010000214.1, read as the reverse complement.
GAGCTAACACCTGAAGAATACAGAGCAATCCTCTATGATTAACAAGCTGCAGCAAAAGCTCAACGAGATCATGAACCTATGCTCTGAGAACGTAAAGCTCAATGGAGATCACAGAGCACAAGAGACTCAACTACAGAATAGTAAGAAGCATATTAAAGCGTAAATGCAAGTGCAGTTAGCCACTCTACGAGCTCTAAGGCAGTGTACATCATGCATAATCATAAGGCCACATTATGAAGTGAGCAGATGACTCTACGATTAGAAGCAACAGGATACAACCTAGTTAATCGTAGAGTAAGTAAGTGCCAGCAAGGATTGAAGATATCAAGAGCACTTAGGTTAATTATCCCGAGATGAGCGGCTGAGTACTTAAATGGTCAAAATGGGGAACCAATCTGAGTGGGGTTCAAACAACCATGTTTACTGCAGCAAAAGTCAACACACATGACTCCACTACCTTGGTACCAGTTAATGGAAGATGACTCAACCATCACTAGCAAACTTCAAGGAGTAAAATATTCACTGGTGCAATAAAGAAGTCTGCAGAAAAAGTAAGTCTCCAACGGAAAGAATTGCAACGGGAAGATATCAACGGCATACTTCCAACGGGAAGAAGATGGAGATCTATATAAGAGCAACCTGTATTCAGATTGAAGGAGAAAGGTGAACAAGAGCAAGAACATCGATTGAACAAATCTGCTGAAAGCTTCACTGCAACATCAGAAGTATGCCGAAGGGCTGGCATATGAGCTAAAAGTCGAATGACCAAGAAGCCAAGATCAAGAGTAACTAGAGCTGAAAGAAAATCTAGAAAAGCAACTCTGTGATCAACCATGAACACTGCAAGCTGACAATAGAATAGGTTCTGTATACAAGACAACAAGTGTTCATGAATGCTAAGCTTAAGAATGCATTGAGCTTATTTGAAGAGCTTAAGCAGTAAGTAGAAGGTGATCATCTGTATCTGCTATGTACTAGAAGAAGAAGAGCTTCAACGACAATCATCAGCAGCGTTCAGAAGACGATCATCAACAACTGCTAAGTACTTGAAGATGAAGGAGATCAAAGTTCATCTTGGCAACACAACCCAACAAACAATCAACACACCAAAGAGGGTGGAGCGTTCTTATCTTAAGTGACTAAATAAAGTCAAGTCTGCTGGACTTGCTGAGTACCAAAAGGTACAAGAGATTCTAAGGTTGCGGTCTTAGTCAACAGAGTTCCAAAGCTGCTGGCTTTGAAGAGTTCTTAGTGAACTGGAGTTCCAAGTCTATTGGGCTTGAAGAGGGTCAGAGGATCCTTGTCCGAGGGACTAAAAATAACTCTTGTCTGCTGGACTTGAGGAGGGCGGAGCGTCCTTGTCTTAGTGACTAAAGTAGTGGATTTCTACTTGTTGAAGTAGAAGAGTGGAGTAGGAGTTGTTCAGTCTCTGAACCACTTCAAACCTCTTGTATCATTTACTTTATGTCTTTTACATTATGCTCAATAACTGCTATATATGCTATCAACCATATCGTAGATTTATTCATTGAACTGAGATTATGTTTATATCTTTGAAGGGGTTATTAAAGTATTTTCCGTTGTACGTGAATTGATTCTATTAATCATAATTGTTATACTTTCGTAATAAAAGGAAAAAGTTTAAAAGGATGTATTCAACCCCCCTTCTAGATCTCTATTGTGTCCCCGAAAACTAACGGAGACTAATCTTGCTCTTAATTAGAAAAAGTTTCATTTTATGGTAGAGCAAGGTATAGTACTCGGTCATGTTGTTTCAGCTAGGGGATTAGAAGTTGATAAAGCTAAGATAAAAATTATTACTGCTTTGTCTTACCCCACAAGTGTGCGAGAGATTGGCTCTTTTCTTGGACATGCAGGTTTCTATCGCAGATTTATCTGGGACTTCTCAAAGATAGCGTTGCCATTGTGTAAGTTGTTACTGTTAGGTTTGTATATAACGCGTGCATGCAATCTAATTACACAAATATAGCGAAAGCGCGATAAAATCGGATTTTAGAATTTTATACAAACCATCACCATAATCTTTTCTTGTGCTCAATTATCAATTATAGGAAAGATGTAGAGAATCAGAATCACACCTGTCAACACCGAGAATTTTTCCTAAATTTGTCGTGTTTCCACCCTTTTTAAGATTTTGATTTATTCATTTCGCTTAAAGGGTGATTTTTAAGAAAAAGCCGACATAAATGTCGACGGAGTTTTGAAAGGTTAATTTTAATGATGTGCCAATTAGACAAAACCGCCAATTGGTAAAAATTTAAATGGATGTACCAACTCATTCGGATTTTGAGATTTTTTTGCAATATGGCCCAATATGTGACTCCGTAAAATTAGTCTCGAAACCGAGATTCATAAAGTTTAGGAGCTTGCTTAAGTGAGGGGAAGGTGTTAGGCAACCCCCGACTTCCGTAAAAACACGGTTACCACATCTTTCTATTTTCTAAGTGTAAAGTGTGTGTGTGTATATGTGTGTGATTTTGAAGGACATCGCTATCTAACTTTGGGTTGAAATCGTGAGAAATGCGTTATTTTGAAAGCAACTTCAAACATCTTTGAACTTATGCGCGAGGGATTTGATTCGAGGAAAAGGTTCATTTTAGGTTTTAGTTGATAAAACATTTTGGGTGATGTTTCAAAAAATATGATTTTCAAACCCTCCGCCTAATAGGAATCAAGATTCTTTGTTACGTTCAATTTTAACTTAAGGTCGTCTTACTAACCCAGCGCGGTTTGATTTTTAAAAGGTCTTTATCGTTTTGTTTAAAATCATTTTTTGGGTGATAAATAGGAAATTAAGTATCAAAATAGGGTCGAGGCGATCCATGAACATGAAGGCCATCTCAATAGCCCTGAACACCTGCAATCGCAATTTTCACTATCACAGGGGTCTTAAATCTGATTTTCATGGGATGGAACCTTCGATACCGTTTTAAGGCCTAAATTATATTTACAATGATCGAATAATAACTTTACAATCGAAATAATGTCCATCGTGGGAATCATGCCGAGATCTATTTCAAGGATCCCAACTTCAATAATCCTAGGCTCACATCGTGATAAATAATACATATTAAAATAAGAAAATAAATAATAAAAGGAGATCTAGGAAAGGGTTCCCGTAACCCTATCTCGTAGATCGCACAATTGAAACCAACATCGCGAGGGACTATATGTATTGATGAGATCCATTAACGGGACTTAGATCCGTGGGAATAAATCCATAGATCTAAGGTTCCCTAGGTTTATACAATGACATAATCAGGATTTAAACCGGATGCATATGAAAATGTATCCTAAAATCGGTATCAGGTGATTTAATTCTTAGAATCCATAGCCCGATTAGTTAGGACCTCCTCCCCACTAGATATGGATCTAGGGTTTTGCGGAGTGCTTACAAAATCAACTTAAAACATTATAAATGATTTGATCCACAATAGATCTAAGCAAGATCTTGTAAAAGAAAGGTTAAAACTTTGAACTTTGAAACCGTTAATAAGCTAGATTCGGGCTAGATCTATGGTGGATCTAGTGAAAATATCCTAACTTTGACAATGGAAAGATAAAACTACCGATAAAAATGATCCAAATCTAAAGGAGACATGATAAAAGGTATGATAATCGAAAAATAGACAAACTTTAAGCACAATAATGGACACACAAAAGATCTAATAGATCTACGTTGAATTTATTAGAAAGATTGAATCTTTCACCTTGGGGAACAAGATTTAACACCTCATTGCTCTCAAATGTGTATAGATCTAGCTAATCTAATTCAAAGTTAAAGAAAATCTAACAAATTTGAGCGAAATCCCGAGCTCCTCTATCTAAGATACTTCCTTTCTCTCTATAAGATTCCTCTTTTTTTGAAAATTTGCTAAAAATCGACATTTATAGGCTTCCCTGGGCAGCCACAGGTGCATCTGCGGCTGGCCCAGATGGGCCCACACGCCTTGGTTTTCGTGTCGTGCCGTCTGTTCTTCGTTTTGTTTGCTGAAATGTCCATAACTTTTAATCCAGGAAGAGTTAGGAGACGTCCCTGAAAGTAGTATGCACATAAGCCAATCATATTTGATATGATGTAGCATATACTTTGTAATCTTATTCTGTTGTTAAAGGCATTTTTCTTTATCTACATGGTGCTGTTATATTAAATGTGATAAACCCATAGTTTTGAGCAATGCTTTTAGAATCATGATGGTGATCATGCTAATGAGATCTAAATTCTAGATAGCTCATAAACTAAAATCGTTCCTAATCAATGGATTACTAAAAAGGGGATTAGTGAATCCGGATAGATTAGTACATACGTTGCTTGCTCTTATGAAGAGGATGATTGATCTCATAATCATTTGTGTGGAGACACTAAAGCAATTATGTAGGTACTTATTAGACAATAAGTTCACTGAACGTGGCTCGCTAAGGAATACCTAATGGACTTTTACTCGCCTGTCAATAGGAATTCCTCTAGTGATAGTAGTACAAGTGATCCTTGGACTTGAGATCATCATAGTATCTTATGTATGGTGAGTTATACTTTGACATGTCCCTTAAGACCCTTAGGGTATATCAAAGGGTATGATTGGGTATAATAAGTTGTACATAGAGATAGGTGAATGGTCAACAAAGAATCTGCCACTTCTAGTAAAAGGAGAGAATGTCCTATGTGATTCGATAAATGACAACTCAGAAGTTTTTGGCCAAAGCAGAATGAAATTAGAAAGGAGTTTCTAATTTGCATTAATTAGAGTTGTGCATTTGAGAATCGAAATACATATAATTAAATAAAATAAAACTTGACAGTAATTCCATGTTTTATATTTAATTGGGACATTGTATGGTAGAAGGATTGAATTGTATGGTAACTATGCACTGAAAGGTTATTTTGTGATTAATGTTGAAATCTATATTATCTGGAAAGTCGTTGATTGCTAAGGGGGCTTACCCTTATTGTAGAATAAATATTATTTATTTAAATGAATTAAATAGTTTAATTTATTTATTTAAATAAAATTAGAATTGTTATAATTGATTTATTCACAATCGGTTTACTATGGAGAAGCTAAAGGGTCACACCGCAAAAGGAAAATATTTGTTTAAGAAGTAAATGGCATAATCGTACTAATAAGTTAAGAGTATTTAATTTAATCTATGGAGCTAGAATAAATTAAATAGCTTAATATTTATTATTTAATATTTTGAAAATATTAAATATAAACTAATAAGAGGAGTCTTATTATTATTATTACCATTACTATTATTTAATTCCTAATAGAGATTGAGAATTAATTAATAGAAGTACTCTCTCATGCATTCCTAATTGGATTAGGAGTATAATTAATTAAAGGAGTTTAATTAGAATATAAACCCTAATCCTAAATAGTTTAGGAGGGTTCCCTATATCTATAAATAAGATGAGTCTTATCATGATTTGGGGTTAGATAGTTACACACTCTTCCATAAGAATTGGAGAGAGAGAGTACTTGCAATTTTTATAGAGATAAAAACTAGGGTTTTGCCAACACCCATCTTCTTGAACAACATTTATTCCTTGGTGGATCACCTCTAGAGGCCAAACACTTGGGTGGCTAACGTTGATCAAAGGAAGGAATTTAATCGGTGAAATTCAAAGAGAACGTGAAGGATTTGGAGGTGAACTCGTACCTGTGGAAGCATGGTTCTATAAGGGTATAATTCTATATCTCTATCTCTTTCGTTTAATTGATAATTAATCACAAGGATGATCATGGTGATGGTTTGTGTGAAAAATTTTAAAATCCGTTTTATTGCGCTTCCGCACTATTTATGTAATTTGATTATATATTCGCGTTATATACAAATCTAACAGTCCCATATCATTCCGGAAAGCTCTTTTCGATCGCTACGCAATGACATATGGTTTGGTCAATTCCAGATCCGGGAAGATAGAGCAAATTATAGAAATAGATCTTCCCGTTAATGCCAATTAGTCAACCGTCGTGTCTTGGATAACTTGTTACTTCATAGTCGTTGATCCTGAATTTGAGACTTTCTACACCAAAAATATTCTCTTAAACGAAGGTATTAGTGCTTGGATGGCAGAAATACCGTAATGAAAGGAACATGATGACTTCTCGTACATTAGTCCGAGTTCTGAAATCCTTTGTTCGAATATATCGTCCTCCAGTTGAAATGACTCTTTTGCCCTCCTGCCAGGGTTAGAAGATATATGCGAGAATTTCGGGTGTCTACAGACGCCCCTCTTTATCATAGTTATGCCATGCAATGAAATGAGCATGATAAAGATATAGACACTCAATGCATGGCAGGATATATTTGACAATGTGAGATAATCATATGAAAGAATGCAAGTCAATTATCACATATTGCAATGGGAGTGAAACGTTTTAAACTTTTTAATTTTATGCGATTTTTTTTGGGAAATTGTCATTGTATTGACATTACCGGGTCTTGTTTTCGATTCCCTTGTTGAGTTTCATCATCGGGTCTCGTCCCCGACACTTTCATTGAGTCTCATCCCCAATAGGCTTAATCATCAGGTCTCATCCCTGACATTCCTTTGTTAAGTCTCGTCCCCAACGGGCTTGGTCGAGAAGTCTCATCCTTGATGTTTCTTTGTTGATTCTCGTCCCCAACGGGTTTAATCACCAGGTCTCGTCCCTGACATTTCTTTGATGAATCTTGTCCCCAATCGGTTTAATCATCAGGTCTTATCCTTAACGTTTCTTTGTTAAGTCTCGTTCCCAACGGGTTTAATCATCAGGTCTCGTCCCTGACATTTTTTTGTGTTGAGTCTCGTCCCCAATGGGTTTAATCACCAGGTTTCGTCCCTAACGTTTCTTTGTTGAGTCTCATCCCCAGTGGGTTTAATCATCACATCTCGTCCCTGACAATTTTTTTTGTTGAGTCTCGTCCCCAACGGGTTTAATCACCAGGTCTCATCCCTTACGTTTCTTGTTGTGTTTTCTATCTTTTCTCATTTTTGATTCGTCTTTTACCGTTTTCTCATTTTTGATTCGTTTTTTTTATCATTTTCCATCAATTGGTATCTTAAGACCCACTGATATCAGGTTTCTGATTCTCGCAACCGTCATTGCCCGAGAATGATGTTTTAAGCTTCAAAAATGCACTTTTCTTCGAGGTTACACCTATTTGGACCGAAAGGGACGCGTTTTGACCTTATGTGCATCAAAATAGGAGGGGTGGGGCCCACTGGGCTTGGCCGCAGGTGCATCTGCGATTGCCCGCAGCGGGTATATCCCACTCGCGTGGCTCATTTTGTTCATTTTTCTTGTGCTCTTTTACTTCTTCTTTTCATATTCTCTTGCTCTCCCATGCGTCTTTTCGTACCTTCTGCTCTATGGGATCTGATTTTGCTATTTTCGTCTCCGTACATTTGTTTGTTTGCTCACAGGTAACGTATTCATATAACTTTTACGTGTTTTTAATTCCGTTTTATTGCATTATGGATGCTAGTTAATTAGAATGCAATGTATCAACCATGTATACTCTAATGATTTGATAAAAAAAATTCGTTCTGATGCATGCATGTATTTTAATATCCTGGACCTGTGGATGCAAGAATTTTCGTAACATGAGATCATTTTTTGGCGCACATTTTTGATAAAAGATTACATGTTTTAACGTAAGAGTTGGCTTCTAATGCAAGTTTCCTATTTTTGAGATATTTTTATTAAGGTTCTTCGCCTTCGTTTGATTTATACTAAAATTTTAAATCGTTCGTATGTTGTACCTGTTTCTTGCGTTGTGCCTTGGGGACCTGTTAAATGGTCATACAGGCATGCCTATGCTTGCGGATAGTCTATATTTCAAGGGAGATTCTACCAAAATTTTTCGAGAGTCAGATGATCGAGATTAGACCCCTAGGAATGATTACATAGGGTTCTTCCAAACGCTCGTGCAGAACATGCATGATGCTATGTCCAAATGCATTTGATATTAATATAGGATTAGTCAGAGTGTACCTCATATTGAGATGGTTGATCATTGTTTAGTTATGGATCTGGATAGTTCTTTGACCCAGCGAGCATCCTTAGGGGTTCGTCGTCGCAGGGCGGTAAATCGTGGATCTCGGTCTGATACTATAAAAACAGGGACTCGATGTCTAGAAATAACTTCATTGATGTAAAGTTTGGCTAACTGGTCCAGACTGAAGTTAACTTTTATGGGTAGAAAATGAGCAGACTTGGTAAGACGATCTACAGTTACTCAAATGGCATTGTGACCTTTCTGTGTATTTGAAAGACCTACTACGAAGTCCATGGTAATATGTTCCCATTTCCACTCAGGAATTTCTAAGGGCTGCAGTAATCCACTCGGTTTCTGATGTTCAGCTTTAACTCTTTGACACGTTAAACATTTACTTACCCATTCGGCTATTTCTCTTTTCAGGTTAGACCACCAAAAGTGTCGGCTTAAATCTTTGTACATTTTTGTACTACCTGGATGTACAGCGAACTTAGAACTATGGGCTTCATTCAGTATTTCATCTTTTAGTTCTTGTACTGAGGGTACCCAAATTCTATCCTCGTACATCAGTACTCCATCCTTGTCCACTCTGAATTTGATATTCTTTTTATGAGTTATTTCAGTCTTACACTTCTAACATCCTTCATCTGTCTCCTGTAGTTCCTTGACTCGATCCAATAAAGTCGAACTACTCTCTACAGCGAATAACTTCTGGGTAGAATTAGCTGGAACTCTTACCTCAATCTTAAGTTTGTCAAACTCTTTTATCAGTACCTTATTGTTGGTTATTAGATTTAACTTCTCTTGGTTCTTCCTACTTAATGAGTCTGTTATGACGTTGGCTTTCCCGGGGTGATATAAAATTTCACAATCGAAATCTTTTATCAACTCTAGCCATCTCCTTTGCCTTATGTTTAACTCCTTCTGCGTGAATATATACTTCAGACTTTTGTGATCTGTGTATATTTCACACTTCTCCCCCATACAAGTAATGCCTCCAAATTTTCAAGGCAACTACTACAGCGACTAACTCAAGATCATGCGTAGGATACCTCTTCTCATAATTTTTGAGTTGTCGTGATGCATACGCAATCACCTTCCCATGTTGTATCAACACACAACCTAATCCCTTGTGTGACGCATCACTATAAACGACAAGGTCTCCTATATCATCTGGTAAAGATAACACTGGTGCCATACTCAATCGCTTCTTCAACTCTCGGAAGCTTTCTTCACATTTATCTGTCCAGACGTACTTTACCGTCTTTCGAGTTAAATTGGTTAGCGGGGTTGCTATTTTTGAAAAATCTTGTATAAAACGCCAATAGTACCCTGCTAAACTGAGAAAACTTCGTACTTCTGTTGGAGTTATTGGTTGTTCCCAATTCACAACCGTCTCTATCTTTGTTGGATCCACCGCTATTCTATTCTTGTCAATCACATGACCTAAGAACTGGACTCGTTCCAACCAGAATTCACACTTGAAAAACTTTGCGTAAAGTTATTCCTTTCGTAATATCTCCAATACACTTATTAAGTGTTTAACATGCTCCTCCTTTGTTCTCGAGTATACTAAAATATCATCGATGAATACTACGACAAATTTGTCTAAGCATGGTTTAAACACTCGGTTCATCAAGTCCATGAATGCTGTCGGTGCATTCGTCAATCAAAGGACATCACAAGAAACTCATAATGTCCATAACGTATCCTAAATGCTGTCTTCGACACATCTTCTTTTCTTACCTTTAATTGATGATAACCTGATCGTAAGTCGATCTTCGAAAAGTGTTCGGCCCCTTTCAACTGGTCAAACAAATCATCAATTCGTGGTAAAGGATATTTGTTCTTTATGGTCAACTTATTTAATTCTCTACAGTCAACATATAACCTCAACGTTCCATCATTCTTCTTTACAAACAACACCGGTGCTCCCCAAAGTGAAACACTGGGTTGTATGTATTTCTTGTCTAAGAGTTCTTGTAATTGCACAAGTAACTCTTTCAACTCCACTGGTGCCATCCTGTACGGTGCCTTCGAAACCGGTGCCGTACCAGATGCAAGATCGATAACAAACTCGATCTCCCTATCCAGAGGTAGACCTGGTAAAACATCTGGAAACACATCCAAAAATTCTCTAACTACAGGTATTTGTTCTAGTTTTACTCCTTCCTTTCGAGTATCTACTATATATGCCAAATAACCTGTACAACCCTTCCTAAGCAATCTCTCTGCTTGCATTACTGTCAGACATCGAGATCATTTAGGTGAACAACCACCGTTGAACACTACCTTTGACTTTGACGTAGTCAATAGGTTTACACGCTTTCGATGGCAGTCAATCATTGCATTATGATTAACCAACCAATCCATGCCTAAGATTATATCAATTTCCCCTAGCTGTATAGGAAAGAGGTCCACAAGAAACTTGTGTCCCTTAATCTCTACGTTACAATCTTTATATACAGTTTTAGCGGGAATTATCTCTCGATTTACAATTTCCACATTGAAAGGTATGTCTAAGTCTTCGCATGGCATTTTCAAGTTTTTAGCAAAGCTATGAGACACGAATGAACAAGTAACACCAGAGTCGAATAACACATATGCATTTAAAGTGTCGATAGGGATGATACCCGTCACCACATCCTGTGAAGCAACATCATCCCTCATCGTCATATTAAATGTTCTGGCGGTTGGATGACTCTGCCCTCCAGCTCCTGCTACTGTTGGTTTGAGGGTGTTGTTTGTGGTTTGATTTCCTCCCCCGGTTTAGTTCCTATTCCTTGGACAATTTCTATATACGTGACCCGTTGCGCCACAATTATAACACTTATAATTCTGATTGCCCTGATTGGTATTATTATTATTCTTCTTGGGACAATCATTGGAATAATGTCCCTCCTGACCACAGTTGTAACAGGTAATCACCTTCTTGCGACATACTCCTAGATTGTTCTTTCCACATGTGACACAACGTTCCACCTTGTTATTATTGTTTCTGTTGGTGGTGTTGATGTTGTTATTGTAATTATTCCCCTTCCTTCCAAAGTTAGTAGAAAAAGTGATATCCCACTTCCTCTTGTTGTTATTATTACCCCCTGTACTAACTTCTCCCTTGAATTTTCTCCCTTCATTCTGACTACTCTTATCCTTATGGAATTTGAGAAGATTTTCATTCTCAACAATTTCTGAAAACGTCTTCAATGGAAATATTGATATTCTACTCCTTATCTGAGGTTTCAACCCTTCCTCAAACCTCCTAGTTTTTCTTGTCTCGGAGTTTACTTGATGTCGGGCAAAACGAGACAATTTGTTAAACTTGGCTGTATACTGAGATACAGTCATTTCCCCTTATTTTAGTTCTAGGAATTTAACCTCCATTCGGTCTTGCATGGTTTGTGGATAATAATTTTCAAAGAATAGTTCTTTGAATCTTACCCGGGGAATTACCCCTTCACCGGCCCTAGTTTTTGTTGTTTCCCACCAGAAGTTTGCCTCACCTTTTAGGAAAAAGGTAGCAAAGATTGTCTTTTGTTCCTCACTTACGTTTCTTACAGTAAAGAACTTTTCCATTTCAGTTACCCAAGTTTGGGCTTCAACTGGATCCACAGTTCTCTTGAACTCAGGTGGTCCGACTGTTTTAAAGTCTTTAAATGCTGACCTATGTGGATTATTTGTGTTGGGCTGGTGTTGTGGATGACCCTGTAAGGCTCCTAATAGTATGTCTACTAGTTGTTGTGTGGGGTTTGGTTCATTAGTCTCATTTTTGGTCTGGTTTCTTCGTCCTGATGCCATGATTCTAAAAATAAAGAAAAAACAAGTATAAATACAAGTATATAATACACATAGAATTAACAATTTGATTTGTATAAACACAACTTGTATATCACATGCAGAATGTTTACATATTCGACTAATGGTTTATACTACCACTAGTTAGTACAGAAGATTCCCTATTTTACAATCCTAAATTTTTATAATACAAACTACGGAAAATAAACTTAAGTACTAAACTAGACTAAACGATCATGTGCCTCCTTATAGGTATCCTAGATCATATGACAGACCACTGATCGGTCTATCATATAATCCACCCTGTTCTCCTCTACTGGGTACTTAAGCACCCGATGCTCTAAGTTGCCAAAAGTATCACGACATCCCTTGTCAGCTCGGTATAAATGTATCTGTGCCTCTTGCCTTTCTTTCTGAGCACTCTGGAGAAGTGTCCTAAATGGCGAGTAGTACCCCTTTCACTCTCCAACAAACCTTTAGCTATGTGTGCCCGATAGTTGGCAGCCTCTAGATCTTCGGTTGACTGTTGTAGTAACCTCGTAACTATCTCCTCGTGTCTATCGACACTCATCATCTGACTCGCTCCAATCTCCTCATCAAGATCAGGATCTACTAGCTTTCCATCTATGGGGTGTTCCGCCTCCTCAGCATCTAGTATCTCCTGGTCATGCAGGAGTTCTTCCTCCTCAGGTTACTCCTCCTCCTCCTCTGGTGTCCCTAGTGCGGGATATATCTCTTCTGGATCTTCTTCTGAATCACTCTCTGACAGCCACCCTACCATGGGTTGATCTATAACTGGGAGGTCATTCCAATTTATCTTTGACATCCTACAAAAGAATTTTAGCTGTTTAGTATTATAGAGAAACAAATTTACACATAATATAAAGCTTTTAAGATTATTTTATGTATAATTAAGAATTTTACGTACTCAAAAACTATATCCTAAGGTATTTCTTAACTACCTTAGAGCTATAATATACAGCTCTGATACCAACTTGTGACGCCCCCAAATTCTCTACACTCCATGTAGCAGATTTGGTGCTCACGTGAAACTGTTTAGCTATAAATATTCGATAATATATGACTTCTATCTATCCAAGGTTCACAGTATCCCATAACAGATACTAATTCTTGCCAGAACATTTACTGTGTTTGGATACCCTCACTTGGATGTATAGATTCATACCTTATGAATATCTCTTTCATATCGACATTCACTATCTATTTGACATTCACAGTATTAACGATAAGATTGTCCATAGAACTGAGGGGCGCATTCCGGTAAAGGTGGCACCTTACCGACGCTCATTAAGTGTAACCTCAGAGCTTATAGGACTCTCAATATCATTCAAATACCCTCATTCAGATGTATAGTTCATAAAGATACTGTATTTACTTAGTACAACTATGCTAAACAATATAAAGATCAGAGTATAACGCATTTAATATAATAAAAGATGATAATATATTTCATATCATTAAGTTTGGTTACATCATTCGTAGTACTAAGTTATTACAACAAAGCCTTTAAAAGACTTGAATTTATTCAAAACAGAAGTTAAAACTAATTAACAAGGCCTTTTCCTTTGCCTGTCCCAGAAGTGTCGGGATTATCATTTAACACTGCAAAAGAAGATATATGCAAGAATGAGCTATAAATGCTCAGCAAGTTCATTTGAAAACGTAAACACAATGTGTTTGATTTGAAAGATGTCAACAATGTATAACTGAGGGTTCTGTACGTGAACCATGTGTTTCAATCAGTTTTATCAATCTTCAATGACTTAGAAAAGCTTGATTTTGGATATCTGGTAGGGGATCAGCCTAACCAATACCCTAGGAGTGTGTTTATCATCCTACAATTTGTGTCGATAAGTAATCAACATTTATCACCTTATATCAAGGTGTTTCAGTTCACCTTCCATCAAGGTGTTTCAGTTCACCTTCCTACAATTTGTGTCGATAAGTAATCAACATTTATCACCTTATATCAAGGTGTTTCAGTTCACCTTCTTTGAATCGACGTCGATTCGGTATCTCGGTCGCATTATTAAATAGCTAAACACATAGGTTTATCAATAAAACTTCATTTGGAAGCTTAAACATTAGCTTAGATAATATAATTATCATTTATAATATTTTTATAAGCTTAATATTATTTTTAAATAATTTTTACAAGCTTGGTAATATTTTTAAATAATTTTACAAGCTTAGGAATAGTTTTAAATGATTTAATTATCATTTAAAATATTTTTAAAACATCAATATGTTATTTAAATGATTTATTTATCACTTAGAATTATTTTAGATACTTAAAATATTATTTAAATGATTTATTTATCATTTATAATATTATTAGAAAGATAGAATATTATTTAAATGATTTATTTTATCATTAATAATATTTTTTAGAATTTATTTTATCATTTAAATGATGTAATTAGTATTTATAATAATTTTTAAAACTTAGTTTAATATTTAAATGATTTAATTATCATTTATGATATTTTCAAATACCTTAGTATATTATTTAAAATAATTTATTTATTATTTATAATATTTTTGGAAAGTTAGTAATATTTTTAAATGATTTAATTATCATTTAAACTAATTTAAATACATTAATATCATTTTTAAATTATTATTTAATATATTTATTAAATAATTTAATATTTAATTAAAATAAATATTTATAAAAAAAATTTATCAGAAATATAAAAAATTGATTAAATATAATTAAAAATGAATTTTTAATATTTATTTATAATTTATTTAATTATTTTTATTAATTTTTATTTAAAACCGTCGCAAAAGGGCTTTAGCGACGGACTGCATATAAACTTAGTTTCTGGGAATGAGGATGAAGACTGTCGCTAACAGTTGGTCAATGTCGGGCAGTGACTTTTAATCACAAATTTCTCTTTGATGTTTTAGTGTTTGTGTTTGATCTTTGTTTCTTGTTGTAGCCAACATGACAGAGTATAACGACATGTATCAAACTAACACCAATTATAACATATGAGCAAGATTTGATCAAGTCAAACTAGCCAGATCAGATTGTTCTTGAGTTTCTGGGTTACCCGGAAACTCAATGGTCATGGTCGGTCAACGCGTTTTGACTGGTAATAACTTTCGTTCCATGTTAGCTTTTATGTGATTTGATGATTTATACTTGTAGATTACATGGCAAAAAACAGATACAAGCCTTAAAATCTCATAAATTATCTCATGTGGTCAAGATCTAGGCTGGTCAAAAGCTTGTCAGACATTGTCAAAGCTGTTCTTCGCTTTTCTGGGTTACCCAAAAACAGAACGTTCATGGTCGGTCAATGGGTTTTGACCATTAATAACTTTCATCCTAGAGATAATTTAGACATTCTACCAATTGGATATTGTAGTTAACATGACATACTACCAATTCATGCTTTAAAACACATCAAACAAATATTTTAAGCCAATCAAAATCTCTGACAAAAAGCCTTGTCAGACTGTTCTTGACTACCAAGAATAGTTAGCTATTTTGCCTAATTTTGATATCTAGATGTCATGGAAACATGATTTAACCGCCCAGATCACTTAATAACATATTATTAAGCATTCCCAAACACTAAAACACAACATCTAATTAAACCTTAAAGATCTAACATAAAATTAGGGTTTTTGCACCTTTTTCTCAAGTGTTTGATCTCTGATCTTTGCTACTGATCTTATAATTGTAGAGGCTTATTATGGTTGGTAATATAAGTGTTTAGGCTTTGTAAACTCGTAGGTCTAACGGTCAGTTTGATGTTCTATTTATAGCATTTATAAATTAGGGTTTCTTTAGCCTTTTTATCCAATTTTGCCCTCCAAAATATCTAGCCTTGATACGTGTGCTGCTATGGTCTGATCCTAGTGACCTACTTGTGTTGGAGAATTGAACAAATATCTGATCTTGTGTTCTTATCCTCTTTTGATTGGTTTAAACTTTTATTTTCGATTTATTTCCTTACTAATTAAACTTAAATTTTTACTAATCATGTTTAGGATGTTTAATTAGGTTTAGTAATACCTTAATTAAGGTTATATATCATAATTAAGATTTTACATTTCATAAATTAAAGTTTAGATAACCTAATTAGGATTAGGGTTTCATAATTAGGGTTTAGGGTTTCTCAATTCATGAATTAGGGTTTAAATCTTTAATTAGGATTTTAATATAAGTTCAATGATTCATAATTAATATTATGATTCATTACTTAGAATATAATTATATCAATTAAGATTCTTGTGTAGTAATTAGGGTTTTGATTTACCAATTCGGATAACTTTTACTAATTAGGGTTTTCAAATTAGGGTTTCTGATTTAGTTTACCATTTTAAACCCTATTTAACTTATTTTAGATTTTTATCAGTTAATATAATATTATATTAACTCCGAAGCACGACAAATCACTTTGTCATTTCCAAGCACGACACAACAGCTTACAAAAATAATTTGCCGAGACGCTTCCCGGTGAAATCGTCGGAAGCACGACAAATCATTTTGTCCGTGTAAGCACGACTAAGCAGCTTCAGAAAAAATTTTATTTGACCTAATTCTTTAATAAAATATACAATCACATAACACCAAGTCGGAACAGGAAATTTCATTTAATAAACACATAATCTACATATATAAATCTTATTAGGGCTTGTAATATTACATTACCTCGTACTATTTCATAGTACCGTCTCTTTATAGCATCATGCTGCAACTATTCAATCATTTAAGATCCTCTGACATTTTATAACTTTAGCAGATCACGTCGTGATCTCGTTCTATCATCAACTCTTCTTACAATTCTTTCTTATCTTATGATCGTCTCATCCTACGATCTTCTTTATTCTTCTCTTTAATCACGTTATCTTATGATTAATCAACTCAGGTGTTCCCTGTTCTTTTAGCTCTTTAGGTTCTTCTTTGAACCTAAATATTTTATCATAATCTTGTCTCACATGAATTCTCTAAACTCTATTTGAGTTCATCCTTATCATTTATATCATTCTCATCTTATAGATATCGTCTATTTATTAACATCATCTTTATTACTGGAGTCAGGTAACTGCTGGTTCTCATCTTATATAACTCTTCAAGATTCTTCTTTGAATCTTCTTGTTTATATATCAATTCTTCCTTTAAGAATCTCTAACTTCATTCATATTATTCAATATTTTATTCGAGTTTACTTTGCGTCATTCGCATCTTCTTCTTGTAACGTTTCTAGGACTTAACTCATCTCATGCATCTACCTATATAAAAAGAATCACTTCTAAATCATACGCATCTATAATTCTATACTTGGTACACATCGAGTCTCTAACAGTGTTCAGTACAACACCTGAGTGGTTTCCCACAAACAACCAACAAACTAGTTTCCGTCTCGTCAACACTATCTTTCACATCGAGTTAGATCGGTTGCTAGTTCGTATTAACCTCCGCTCTCTGAAGGAATCGTTTAGCCCAGATACCATACATCAACCATTAAATAGTACAATTGTACCATAATTATACTTAACTTAATATTCTTTAAACTCTATCATCTTTACCTCTCTTCTCTAAGGTTATAGCCTAAGGTACTCGTACCTAAGGTTTCTAACCTATCAGCTCGGATACCAACTGCAACGACCCCAAAATTTGAACAAGCCAACTCTCAACATCGGTCGTTATCAATACATCTTCGTTCTGACTTTACAACAATATTTACTGTTAAACTTAATAAAATGCGGAATAATTTTAAACTTTTCAGTTTTCTTTCTTTGCTTTCCCTGAATCATAACCTTAAATCATTTACATATTCTAGAATCATATTTACTTTATGATTCGGTTCATAGAGTTATAATAAAATAAAACTACTTTTAGATTCAATAACCTTTTATACCTAGAAAAAAAATAAAGTTACAAGTCAATACGAATTTTACAACACAACATCTGTTACATTTAATACATCATTAAATACATTATCTAGAACCTTAATCATAGTTCAAAAACATTAATTTAAGCTACAACACTTAATCTGCATGCATTACATCTGATTCATGCCATTCAAGCAGCACATAACTTTACGTTGTATCTTTAACCTGCAAAAGTGGTTATTTGCAAGAATGAGCTCGACAGCTCAGCAAAATCTAATAGTTTGCATACATCACATAACACATAGATAACATGCTCATTATATACATCATAAACATATGGTTAAACATATCATACATTCTGTAAATCAGTTACCAAGTAATAATTGAGTTCCATAACTCAATCAACATTTTAACTCAACGAACTTTGTAATGTCCAGGAAATTTTAAACATTGTATCAATTTATTTTGATATATGAAGTTCGTTTTATTTAACTTTACAGATTTAATTGGATTCATGTAGGTATTATTATTTAATTATATAAATACATGGTCCAATAATTTTCTTTGCCTTAAAGGGACTCACTAATAGTTTGAATAAATTAATGAGTTAACCCTAACATTTGATTGGCAAGAAAGTTGGGGAAGTAAATAAATAATTTTATCATTATTGGATTAAATAATTCGAACAAAGAATTATGGTTAGAATAAATATTTTAAATAATTAATTAATTGGTTTAATTATTTAATTTAAAATATTAGAAATACAAGGTGGTTAATTTAATTGGGTCACATGGATTGGTCCATTTCTTTTTTATTTATTTCTGGATTGGACCTAAATTTTCAAAATAAGCCGAGCTCAATTTTCTTTTATTTTCCTATTGGGCCCAATTCTCTTATCATTTCTTAATGGGTTGTTTTCCCATTCATTAGCCGACCCACTATTGGGTTGAGCCCAATTTTAATTACAGTCGGGTTGAGTCTTGGCAACGGGTTGGATCCGTTTGGGGCAACCGATAAATTAATTTGGGAGAGCTCAAATCAGTGAATCAAATTGGGGATTTAGCAATTCGCATCCCTCACATCAGACCCAACCGAGCCTAGCAACCCTAACCCCTCAAATCAAACCCACCAGTCTAGGCCCCCCATCAGTCAGAGATGAAAGACGGGAGGAAGGCGCCGGCGACAGCTCGAAGCGAGCGGACGACGTGAAGAAAGATCAGCGGACGATTTAAGGGTCAACCGAAGCAACCGAGCGCTCAATCAAACGGATCAGGGGTCCTAGAAATCCGGTGAGATGACCGATGGAATCACGCGGCTCGAGGTGCCGGTCGAACCCAGCCGAGAAGTGATGGGGCTGAAATGGACCGATAGTCACTACCCCCCTCTACCCGATGGTCAATGGCTCGGTTAATTGGGATATACCCGATTTATTGGGTAACCAATTTCCTATAAATTGAGTCCAAACCCTAGCCAAGCTACCGAGTTTCTGTGAGTCCAAATTAGAGAGAGAAAAAGCAAGTCGCAGAGAGGAGAAAACAAGGGAGATCAGACGCGGGTGAACGAGAGGTGGATGTCCGGATTGGTCGAGTATTTTGGGAGAAGAAGAAAGGCAGCAAGTCGATCGAACCCAAGGTACAGCACTGGGAATTAATGAGTACTGTGATAGTTTTCTTTTAGGGTTTTGTATAAATTTTTTCCTTCGGTACCTGGTTTGTGTTGCCGATTGTGTTGGTATTGGTTATAATATACGTTGTTTTGGGAATTGTATGATATTGTTTGGATTTAAACATTTGGTATTGTATTGTGTTGTTTTTGTTTGGAAACCTGGTATTGTATTGTATGAACATTGGGGTTAATTGCAGGTTGTTGTTTCGTTTGGTGATAATCATGTAGTTAATACATAGTGCTTACAGGAATCAACCTTTAGTCTATGTTGGTATTATGGTTAATACTAGAAATGAAAATTGTGATAAAACAGTTGGGAGTTCTTTTTCCTATTGTGTGGGTATTATGCCTAAACTAAACTTTGTTCTTCTGTTTGGGATGGTTACTGAATTTTGAAGTCAAGAATTGCTATGAATCTATTTAGGATTGTTGCCTATTGTGTTGGGTAAAATTTTTGGAATGAAATTTGGCAGGAGCTGGATATAATTGTGTCTGTGATTTTGGCAGCACAAAGCTATTTACTGAGTAATATTATACAACAATGGAAATTTTCGAATGGGTTGTGTAATTCAAGGGAGGTTAACTGTTAATCAAGTGTACTATCATTGGCTTAACTATTAACTATTAATTTGAGCTAATAATGCTCTTGTAAATTAACTAGTTATTATAACTAATAAATAAAATTAATCAAATAATTATTTATTATTTATCAATAAATAATAAATAAAGATAATAAATATTTAATTATTATTATTAAATAATAATTAAGTATGAATAAAGTTAATCAATTAATTATTTATGATTTAATAAATAAAGATAGTAAATATTTAATTATAATTTAATTAATATTTAATAATAATTAAGTATGAATGAAGTTAATAAAGTAATTATTTATCAAATAATAATAAATAAAGGTACTAAATATTTAATTAAGTATGAATAAAGTTATTTATCAATAAACAATAAATATTTAATTATTTAATAATAATTAAGTATGAATAGAATTAATAAAATAATCATTTATTATTATTTATTTAATAAAGATACTAAGTATTTATTGTTTAACATTACATAATAAATAAAGGTAATAGATATCTAATTATTATCTAATTAATATTAATAATAATTGGGTATGAATAAAGCTAATAAGGATAACACTTACTTAATCATTAATGAAATAATGATTAAGTATGAGTGAGATTAATAAATTGATTATTTATTTTTGGCATTAATAAATAAAGATAATCAAGATACTTAATGATTATTTAATTAATATTTAATAATGGTTAAGAGTGTGTAGAATTAATACATTAAGTATTTTATTAATGTTGAATAAGGAACAAGGAATAATAATTACTCAAGTACCCTTAATGGTGAATGGTAATTAAACGCTAACATGACTAAATAAGTGATCAATTATTATTAAACCATAATAAATTTATTTATTATGGAAAATAAGGATTATTAGCCCATCTTTTGAGACAAATAAAGGTAATAGTTGAGTACTCAAATGATAAGTAACCATAATTAGCTATCATTTATCCTAATAGCTAAGAGTCATTAATTAATTTCTGTTTAGCTAGTGTTAAATAGTAATGGTGAATTGTTTATCTGCTAAATAAATAGCATAAGCGAGTGTATCGATATACAGTTATGCAATGCTAATGGATAAACCGACTTTATCAACTGATAGGTTATCCAAGATCAATTAGTTAAAGCTAAGATTTATTTGTAGCTGAGCAAACAGGCAAATTTCCTATCCTTGAGCAAATTCTTTACCCTGAAACTTTAAATGATTGCAAGTTCCTTAAACTCTACTTAAAGTTGTTATGTTGCAAGTTATTCTTAAGGCTTGAATCTTATCTCCAAGCATGCTTTAAGTGGTCTAATTACTTTTAAAATTACTCCACCTCTATATATGTATGGACATTCGCACTTGTGCATTTAAATTCGTACATTTATTAAAGTTCCGAAATTTACGAACTGTTCATGATTAATTCTGAACCATTGTTCGGTCAGGCAAGTATATGAAAATTTATAAAAGCTATCCGAACCAATCGATGGTAAGGATTCTTAGACTGAATGAACACCCCTTCTATTATAGGGAAGTATCCCAGATACCATATATAAGGTACAAACAGCAGAGTTAAATGTTATGCATATATATAGCGTACGCAAGGCTGATCCCCTCAAGTACTTATCCTGTAGCCAGTAACCAGAGGGTCAACTAGCTATTGACTCATTTGAATGGTTTTTGTTCAAAGTCTACTTGACTATCAATTGTTCTAAAAGCAATTATTGTTCTTGCTTCTGATAATTATATTGTTGAATTCTCTTTCCATATTTCTTTCGTCATAATATATCCTTTATTGTTGCGCTTTAAAACTTGTTGAGCAAACTCGTTGCTCACCCTTGCTATATCATGACTCCATTACAGCTAAACCCGAAACATCAAGAAAGAGCAAAGGGAAAGAAAAGAGGAAGTGATAGGCTTCATGTAGCTGATTTACCATAAGTGTAGTAGATTATTCTTAATGTAATTTAAACCCTGATAGTTATTTGGGTATGGATTTGTGTTAAGTGTTTAAGGTTATTGTATCTTGGGACTAGTAACACCTTTGTAATGAACAACATATGTTTATTATATTCCGCATTTTAGTTATCATATGTTGTTAGAGGTGAATGATTGTAATGGATCGTGATGACCAGATCCGGGTAGTTGGAGACCCGAATTTGGGGGCGTCACAGGTTGGTATCAGAGCCGTAGGTTATAAACTTTAGGAACGCTAAACCTAGGTTATGACCTTAGATTTAAACTCGTATTGAGTACGCTAGGATATGATTCAAGGAGATTCAGATATTCGCCTTGTCTGGGGGTGGATTGTGGAAATCTGCCAAGCCGAGTTGTACATGATAAAATATCCTTTCATTTTATCAATGAATGTATTTTATTATGATACTGATATTGTTGTCTTTGTCTGTGTTTGTAGGATGGCTGACATAGGAGGGACCAGTGGAGTCCAGGAGGAGGTATTCACAGATATACCTGTGGTTACCGAGCAGTTAGTGGGCTATGCACCTGTTGCCCCAAGAGTACCATTAGATGGGCCCGAACCAGAGGAGGACTATCGGGGGGGATCTACCAGAGCCTGTTATAGGTAGGGTAATGAGGTCCGGTAGTCAAGACCCGGATGATAGTGAGGAGGACCCAGAGACTGATGGTGATGAGCCACCTGCTTATGTTGATGGCATGGGCTCTACTGCAGATGATATCATAGAGGGACTGACCAGTAGGAACGAGGAGCTGGAGGACCGGGTAGCTCATCTGGAGGAGCAGAACCAGACCCACCAGATCATGGAGGATCAGTATAGGGAGCTAGCCTATCAGCTGGAGCATGAGTTGGGGGTGGTGAAGGCACAGTTGCAGGGTTATGAGACCTTAGCGCAGCAGATTGGACCACTGCTACATCAAATGGTGGCCCGGAATGCTGAGCTGAGAGAGAGATTGGAACAGAAGGATATGGAGATCGCCCATCTGAAGGCCAAGCAGGAGGCCATGAAGTTCGAGTTTGGGCTGGAGACTGCTGAGAGAATGCGAGTTAGAGATGCTTGGGTCAGAGAAGCCAGAAGGGTTGATCAGTTGGAAGACCAGTTGGAGGCCGGAGCGGTGAGGATCGAGACCTTGGGATTTGCCTTGGATGCAGCCTATAGGAGGCCCCGGACTGAGATGGGAAAGTCTAGCCGCTCGGTTCGTCGCCGAGTCGTGGGTGGAGCCTTTTATTCAAGTCGGCAGGCACGGATCCGTCACGACATGTAGTGACGTGCTAGGATGATTGTCTTGTTTTGTTTTGGGTGTAGTAGGTCCCACTTTTGTTAGGTTAGGGACATGATTGTGTTGTGAACCTTTATATCTTGTTATATGATTGGGGTAGCAGTTAAACCCCAACTTTTGTCTGTTATGAGGGATGGTCAGTTATTATTCCCCACTTTTTGTATCAGGGGAAATGGTTAATGATTGATAGGGCATGCAGTAGCGCATTTATAGAAGTATGCCACAGGTTTAGTCTGATTGTAACAAAACAGTGGTATATAAATGTAAATGCAGTTGTTTCATTTAAATCAAATGTGTTGGATAAATGTTTCTACTCTTGATCACTGATCTCAATGACATATTGTGTAAAATATAAAACTATAGGTAAAAGTCAGCAGTTTTCCTTATTCAAATCATGCCGCCGAGAAGACGACCACGTAACCAGCGGGTTGAAGAGTCGGAAAGCGAGGTTGGGGATCAACCCAATCCAATGAGGATGTTCGCAGAGATGCTGGCGGAAGCCATGCAATCAAGACTGCCACCTGGAGGGACCCAACCAGCAACCGAGCCAGCGCATCATTTGGCCAATTTTAAAGATTTTAAACTGGTTGGACCACCCGAGTTCAAGGGAACTCTTAACCCAATAGAAGCACAGACCTGGATTAAAGAGATAGAAAAGGTCTTCGAGGTCGCACGGGTGGCCGAGGAACAGAAAACATGGTTTGCCACTTTCATGCTGAAAGGCGAGGCTAACTATTGGTGGAAGGCCAATAAGGGACGAGCAGGTGAGGGAGTCATTTCGTGGGAAAGATTCAAAGAGCTATTCTTCGAAAATTACTTTTTAGAGAATACACAGCAGGACATGGAAGTGAAGTTCCTGGAACTGAAGCAGGGAAATATGACTGTTGCCGAGTACGCGACAAAGTTCAATGAGCTGGCCCGATTTGCCCCACATCAGGTGGACACCGAGGCCAGGAAGGCGAGAAGGTTTGAGTTGGGACTGAAACCATGGGTACAGAAGTCAGTCGCAATATTGAAGATTAAGAACTTCTCAGAACTGCTGGAGAGAGTTATCATTGCGGAAGGGGGCAATGAAGCGGTGGCACGGTTCAACCAAGATAGGAAGAAGAGTCAGGAGGTTGCCAAAGCGGGGAGCAACGGAGGCAGCAACCCCAATAAGCGCAAATGGAATGAAAGCCAATCGTTCGGGAGCAATAAATCCGGAGGAGAGGCTAAGAAAAGTGGGAAGTGCAACAATTGCGGGAAGAATCACTCGGGGGAGTGCATGAAGGGGAAAAGTGTTTGTTACCGATGTGGACAACCGGGGCACATGGCTCCTCAGTGTCCGAACAAGCAAAAAGGAGTATGTTTCTCTTGTGGATCGCCCGACCACCAGATTAAGGACTGTCCGAAGAGGAAGGGCGATGTTGGGAGTGGCAATCGGAGCAACAACAACAGCGGGACTAACAACCAGCTGAGTTACGGGGCACTAGCCAGTCAAGCCAACAGGCCAACAGCCTGCACGTTCAACATGACTGTTCAGGAGGCAATGGAATCCAAAGACGTGGTGTCAGGTATCATCCCAATCAATGATATAAATGCATATGTGTTATTCGATTCGGGTGCTACCTGCTCTTTTGTTTCCGAAAAATTTGCTAGTCAGTTAAACTCACCTCATGAAAAGTTAGAACACCCTATAAATGTAGAAGTAGCAAACAAGGAAATTATTCCCGTAGAATGCATTCATAGGAATTATTGTGCTGAATTGCAAGGATTTAAGCTCAACGTGGATCTGATACCAATTCAGCTAGGAGAGTTTGATGTGATCCTGGGAATGGATTGGCTATCAATTCACGGAGCAGTTATTGATTGTAAAGGGAAGTGTGTACACCTGAAGACTCCTGATAAGTCAAGGGTGGTATTCTATGGCAGTAAGTCACCAAGACAATCTTGTTGTCTTACTATGATGCAAACCAAAAAATTGCTTAAGAAAGGTTGCGTATGTTATTTGGCCCATGTGGTTGATACTCGTCAGGTCGGGGATGAGATGAGTCAAATACCAATCGTGAGGCATTTCGCGGATGTCTTTCCAGATGAGCTTCCGGGACTGCCGCCGGACAGGGAAACCGAGTTCGTTATCGATTTGGTACCAGGAACCGCACCAATATCGAAGCCGCCGTATCGAATGGCACCGGTAGAAATGAAAGAGTTGATGGTTCAACTGCAGGAACTGTTAGACAAGGGTTATATCAAGCCGAGCGTGTCCCCATGGGGAGCGCCAGTTCTGTTCGTGAAGAAGAAGGATGGTTCTATGAGGCTTTGTATCGACTAACGGGAGTTGAACAAAGTTACGATTAAGAATAGGTATCCGCTTCCTAGGATTGACGATTTATTTGATCAACTTAAGGGAGCGAAATACTTTTCGAAAATTAACCTAAGAACAGGCTATCATCAGCTGAAGGTGAGGCAGGAAGATATCCCGAAGACTACATTCAGGACTCGTTTGAGTTTCTGGTAATGTCATTTGGATTGACGAATGCACCAGCAGCATTTATGGATATGATGAACAGAGTGTTCAAGCAGTACTTGGACAAGTTCGTAGTCGTATTCATTGATGACATCTTGGTGTATTTAGAAACAGAGGAGGAACATGCTGAACATTTAAAGATTGTATTGGAAGCTCTCAGGAGGGAGAAGTTGTACGCAAAGTTTTCTAAGTGTGAGTTTTGGTTATAGAGGGTGCAATTTTTGGGTCACGTCATCGACAAAAATGGTGTTTCGGTGGACCCAGCAAAAGTAGAGGCGGTTATCAATTGGGAGCAACTGAAGACGCCAACAGAGATCCGGAGTTTCTTGGGACTAGCGGGATACTATCGGAGATTCATACAAGATTTTTCAAAGATAGCATCGCCGTTGACCAATCTCACCTGAAAAACAGTTAAGTTCGTTTGGTCGGAGAAATGCGAGAAGAGTTTCATGGAGTTGAAGAAGAGACTTAGCCAAGCACCGGTGTTGACCTTACCAGAAAACACTGGGGGTTTTGTAGTGTATAGCGATGCGTCGCACAAAGGTCTTGGCTGTGTGCTGATGCAACACGGCAAGGTCGTGGCGTACGCATCACGTCAACTGAAAGACTATGAGAAGGGTTACCCGACTCATGACCTGGAGTTAGCCGCAGTAGTTTTCGCCTTGAAGATTTGGAGGCACTACCTATACGGGGAGAAGTGCGAGATATATACAGATCACAAAAGTCTGAAATATATCTTCACTCAGAAGGAGCTGAACATGAGGCAGCGCCGATGGTTAGAATTGATCAAAGACTACGATTGTGAGATTCTGTACCATCCGGGCAAAGCAAATGTAGTGGCTGATGCCTTAAGCAGAAAAGGCAAGACGAAATTGATGCAACTGACAATTCAGGAGGAATTGATAAAGGACCTTGAATATCTGGAATTGGAGGTTAAGTATCCGATGGGGACGGACGAAGTACTGTTTACCATGACAGCAGGTCCGACTCTACTGGATAAGATAAAGGCGGCTCAAGAATTCGACGAAGAATGTATTGACATTACGGAGAGATTATCGAAAGGAGAAACATTGAAGTACAAGATTGACAACACGGGATTACTGAGGTTTGAGGGAAGGATCTGGGTACCGTACGTACCAGACCTAAGGGAAGAGATATTGCAGGAGGCCCATAATACGAGATTTTCGGTACATCCAGGTAGCACCAAGATGTATCAAGATCTTCGTCAACATTATTGGTGGCCGCACTTGAAAGGAGAAGTTGCAGAATTCGTTAGCCGGTGTTTAACTTGTCAGAGGATCAAGGTAGAGCACTAGCGGCCGAGCGGATTGTTGCAACCTTTAGAGATTCCCGAGTGGAAGTGGGAGCACATCACAATGGATTTTGTGGTAGGACTTCCGACAACACAGAAGGGTCTAGACGCCATCTGGGTAATCGTAGATCGTTTGACCCAGTCTGCCCATTTTCTACCGATCAAAATCAGGTACAAATTGGAGCATTTGGTGAAACTTTACGTGAAAGAGATAGTATCGCGACATGGAGTACGGGTATCTGTTGTGTTTGACAGAGATCCGCGCTTCACGTTAAATTTTTGGAGAAGTCTACAGGAAAGAATGGGAACAAAGTTGAGAATGAGTACGGCGTATCATCCTCAAACTGATGGTCAGAGCGAGCGAAAAATTCAAACCTTAGAGGACATGCTCCGGGCAGTTGTGATGGATTTAGGGGGCAGCTGGGACGATCACTTGCCCTTGGTAGAGTTCTCTTACAACAACAGTTATCACGCTAGCATTGGTATGCCACCGTACGAAGCGTTATATGGAAGAAAGTGTCGAACGCCGTTATGTTGGGATGAAGTGGGTGAACGGAAATTGTTGGGAGCAGAATTGGTACAACAAACCGTGGAAATCATTAAAGTAATAAGATAGCGGTTAGTAGCAGCCCAGGATCGTCAGAAGAAGTATGCCGACTTACATCGTCAGAAGCGAGACTTTGAAGTTGGTAGCTTTGTGTTTCTGAAGGTATCTCCCTGGAAAGGGAAGATCCGTTTTGGGAAGAAGGGCAAATTGAGCCCTAGGTACATAGGACCGTTCGAGATTTTGAGGTGAATCGGCGAAGTGGCGTACGAGGTAGCATTACCTCCTGAACTTGAGCACATTCACAACGTGTTTCATGTATCAGTGTTACGTCCATATAAGCCAGACTACAAGCATGTCATCTCCTATGAACCAATTCAAGTTGAAAAGGACTTATCGTACGAGGAGATCCCTGTCCAAATACTTGATAAGAAGGAACAGAGGCTGAGAAATAAAGTCATTCATTCGATTAAAGTTCTCTGGAGGAATCACACAGTGGAAGAAGCCACGTGGGAGCTCGAAGAGAAGATGAGAGCAAATTACCCCCAGTTATTTGAGTAACCTTAGGTTGAAATTCCGAGGACGGAATTTTTATAAAGGGGAGAGGATGTAATGTCCAGGAAATTTTAAACATTGTATCAATTTATTTTGATATATGAAATTCGTTTTATTTAACTTTACAGATTTAATTGGATCCATGTAGGTATTATTATTTAATTATATAAATACATGGTCCAATAATTTTTTTTGCCTTAAAGGGACTCACTAATAGTTTGAATAAATTAATGAGTTAACCCTAACATTTGATTGGCAAGAAAGTTGGGGAAGTAAATAAATAATTTTATCATTATCGAATTAAATAATTCGAATAAAGAATTATGGTTAGAATAAATATTTTAAATAATTAATTAATTGGTTTAATTATTTAATTTAAAATATTAGAAATACAAGGTGGTTAATTTAATTGGGTCACTTGGATTGGTCCATTTCTTTTTTATTTATTTCTGGATTGGACCTAAATTTTTAAAATAAGCCGAGCCCAATTTTCTTTTATTTTCCTATTGGGCCCGATTCTCTTATCATTTCTTAATGGGTTGTTTTCCCATTCATTAGCCGACCCACTATTGGGTTGAGCCCAATTTTAATTACAGTCGGGTTGAGTCTTGGCAACGGGTTGGATCCGTTTGGGGCAACCGGTAAATTAATTTGGGAGAGCTCAAATCAGTGAATCAAATTGGGGATTTAGCAATTCGCATCCCTCACATCAGACCCAACCGAGCCTAGCAACCCTAACCCCTCAAATTAAACCCACCAGTCTAGGCCCCCATCAGTCAGAGATGAGAGACGGGAGGAAGGCGCCGACGACAGCTCGAAGCGAGCGGACGGCGTGAAGAAAGACCAGCGGACGATTCAAGGGTCAACCGAAGCAACCGAACGCTCAATCGAACGGACCAGGGGTCCCAAAAATCCGGTGAGATGACCGACGGAATCACGCGGCTCGAGGTGCCGGCCGAACCCAGCCGGGAAGTGATGGGGCTGAAATGGACCGATAGTCGCTACCCCCCTCTACCCGATGGTCAATGGCTCGGTTAATTGGGATATACCCGATTTATTGGATAACCAATTTCCTATAAATTGAGTCCAAACCCTAGCCAAGCTACCGAGTTTCTGTGAGTCCAAATTAGAGAGAGAAAAAACAAGTCGCAGAGAGGAGAAAACAGGGGAGATCAGACGTGGGTGAACGAGAGGTGGATGTCCGGATTGGTCGAGTATTTTGGAAGAAGAAGAAAGGCAGCAAGTCGATCGAACCCAAGGTACAACACTTGGAATTAATGAGTACTGTGATAGTTTTCTTTTAGGGTTTTGTATAAATTTTTTCCTTCGGTACCTGGTTTGTGTTGCCGATTGTGTTGGTATTGGTTATAATATACGTTGTTTTGGGAATTGTATGATATTGTTTGGATTTAAACATTTGGTATTGTATTGTGTTGTTTCTGTTTGGAAACCTGGTATTGTATTGTATGAACATTGGGGTTAATTGCAGGTTGTTGTTTCGTTTGGTGATAATCATGTAGTCAATACATAGTGCTTACAGGAATCAACCTTTAGTCTATGTTGGTATTATGGTTAATACTAGAAATGAAAATTGTGATAAAACAGTTAGGAGTTCTTTTTCCTATTGTGTTGGTATTATGCCTAAACTAAACTTTGTTCTTCTGTTTGGGATGGTTACTGAATTTCGAAGTCAAGAATTGCTATGAATCTATTTAGGATTGTTGCCTATTGTGTTGGGTAAAATTTTTGGAATGAAATTTGGCAGGAGCTGGATATAATTGCGTCTGTGATTTTGGCAGCACAAAGCTATTAACTGAGTAATATTATACAACAATGGAAATTTTCGAATGGGTTGTGTAATTCAATGGAGGTTAACTGTAAATCAAGTGTACTATCATTGGCTTAACTATTGACTATTAATTTGAGCTAATAATGCTCTTGTAAATTCACTAGTTATTATAACTAATAAATAAAATTAATCAAATAATTATTTATTATTTATCAATAAATAATAAATAAAGATAATAAATATTTAATTATTATTATTAAATAATAATTAAGTATGAATAAAGTTAATCAATTAATTATTTATGATTTAATAAATAAAGATAGTAAATATTTAATTATTATTTAATTAATATTTAATAATAATTAAGTATGAATGAAGTTAATAAAGTAATTATTTATTATTTATCAAATAATAATAAATAAAGGTACTAAATATTTAATTAAGTATGAATAAAGTTTATTTATCAATAAATAATAAATATTTAATTATTTAATAATAATTAAGTATGAATAAAATTAATAAAATAATCATTTATTATTATTTATTTAATAAAGATAATAAGTATTTATTGTTTAACATTACATAATAAATAAAGGTAATAGATATCTAATTATTATCTAATTAATATTAATAATAATTGGGTATGAATAAAGCTAATAAGGATAACACTTACTTAGTCATTAATGAAATAATGATTAAGTATGAGTGAGATTAATAAATTGATTATTTATTTTTGGCATTAATAAATAAAGATAATCAAGATACTTAATGATTATTTAATTAATATTTAATAATGGTTAAGAGTGTGTAGAATTAATACATTAAGTATTTTATTAATGTTGAATAAGGAACAAGGAATAATAATTACTCAAGTACCCTTAATGGTGAATGGTAATTAAACGCTAACATGACTAAATAAGTGATCAATTATTATTAAACCATAATAAATTTATTTATTATGGAAAATAAGGATTATTAGCCCATCTTTTGAGACAAATAAAGGTAATAGTTGAGTACTCAAATGATAAGTAACCATAATTAGCTATCATTTATCCTAATAGCTAAGAGTCATTAATTAATTTCTGTTTAGCTAATGTTAAATAGTAATGGTGAATTGTTTATCTGCTAAATAAATAGCATAAGTGAGTGTATCGATATACAGTTATGCAATGCTAATGGATAAATCGACTTTATCAACTGATAGGTTATCCAAGATCAATTAGTTAAAGCTAAGATTTATTTGTAGCTAAGCAAACAGGCAAGTTTCCTATCCTTGAGCAAATTCTTTACCCTGAAACTTTAAATGATTGCAAGTTCCTTAAACTCTACTCAAAGTTGTTCTGTTGTAAGTTATTCTTAAGGCTTGAATCTTATCTCCAAGCATGCTTTAAGTGGTTTAATTACTTTTAAAATTACTCCACCTCTATATATGTATGGACATTCGCACTTGTGCATTTAAATTCATACATTTATTAAAGTTCCGAAATTTACGAACTGTTCATGATTAAGTCTGAACCATTGTTCGGTCAGGCAAGTATGTGAAAATTTATAAAAGCTATCTGAACCAATCGATGGTAAGGATTCTTAGACTGAATGAACACCCCTTCTATTATAGGGAATTACCCCAGGTACCATATATAAGGTACAAACAGCAGAGTTAAATGTTATGCATATACATAGCGTATGCGAGGCTGATCCCCTCAAGTACTTATTTTGTAGCCAGTAACCAGAGGGTCAACTAGCTATTGACTCCTTTGGATGTTTTTGTTCAAAGTCTACTTGACTATCAATTGTTCTAAAAGCAATTATTGTTCTTGCTTCTGATAATTATATTGTTGAATTCTCTTTCCATATTTCTTTCGTTATGATATATCCTTTATTGTTGCGCTTTAAAACTTGTTGAGCAAACTCGTTGCTCACCCTTGCTATATCATGACTCCATTGCAGCTAAACCCGAAACATCAGGAAAGAGCAAAGGGAAATAAAAGAGGAAGTGATAAGCTTCATGTAACTGATTTACCATAAATGTAGTAGATTATTCTTAATGTAATTTAAACCCTGATAGTTATTTGGGTATGGATTTGTGTTAAGTGTTTAAGGTTATTGTATCTTGGGACTAGTAACACCTTTGTAATGAACAACATATGTTTATTATATTTCGCATTTTAGTTACCATATGTTGTTAGAGGTGAATGATTGTATTGGATTGTGATGACCAGATCCGGGTAGTTGGAGACCCGAATTTGGGGGCATCACAAACGTAGTCATAAATTGACTGTCGTTTCATACATATAACACATAGAATACATCATGCTTTTACATAATAGATTTAAAACAATTAATCATTTAGTTCACATAACAATTAGGAACTGAAAGACTTGCCTGGTTCGTAGATTACCAATTACCATAATTAGTTTATACTTATCTGCACTTCACGTATGCTACATTATATATAATCATGCACAACATTTATTAGTCACATAGCAACACTTAGTATTAACTGTACTTTACAATTCATAATCCTTCATTTCATTCTCTATTCAATTCTCAACTTAGAGATTAGGTTCTCCTCGTAAACCTTTCATTTTGTTGCATTCCACTTTAACCGACATTTAACATTTAGTTAAGTCTTAAACTTTTCCTTTACATTAGGTTAGATGTATAATATATAAGTTAATCTGTGGCTCGTTACATTATGTTTTTTTTTTGCATCTCCCGCCGGGGCGGAAGTTTTCTTCATAAAATTCCCCGCCAGGCGAGGACACCGCCGGGGCGGTAAACTTAGTGCATTGAGACTGCCCGGGCAGGGACACCGCCGGGGCGGCAAACCAAGTTCAACGAGCCCGCCAGGACTTGAAACCCAGATTCTATAGTTCGTGAACTGCAGAATACACAAGCCTAAAAACACGAATTTTAAGTATCAAATACCAATTCCAAGCATACCCAATTATTATAAATTTTGTTAAAACAATTTTAAACATGTATTTAACCATCTTAAATACATAACTCACATTAATCCCCCAATTTAAAGCCTCAAATCTCATGTTCATACTAATTTTTACAAACTTTGACAAATTTAGCGTAATCAATCACTACAGATTCGTTATTCAACCAAATTGATTGATTCAACTTGAAATGTTTTCGTTTTTTTAACGCATAACAACAATCCATCATCAATTTATAGATTATTACTCAAATACCTAGCAAATTTTGACTCCAAAACAAGCCAAAACATACATATAACAACAAAACTCAATCTCTTCACTTTAAAACATGTTTTCATAGATTCGATACTCCAAGAATTATCTATTGACAACATATATCAAATTAAATAAATCCAATAACACATGAACCCAATTTCTCAACAATTCGACCCTAGAAATTCAATTACAGAGAAGTTAGATAACAAAACTAAAACTAAGAATCTAGAGTTTTACCTTTCATTAGTTAGACGATAAGGAGAGCTTGACTAATCTCCTTCTTTCCCTTGATTTCTTCTTTGATTTTGTCTCTCAATTTCACAGAGAGTTTCTTCTCTCTAAATTTCTCTCTTTCTCTTCTCTTCGGCTTACAAAACTAACTGATAAAAAAACTTACGTGACTTTTAGTTGGAGGTTTTCAGCGGTTAAGAAAATCAAAGGTTTAGGCCATGTTTGGCCAAACCCATTTAAGACTCCATTCTAATTTATTTTAATAATATTCTTATTATAAGATACTTTGTCACACTTTAATTTAATTAGACCTATTTTATTAATAAATCTAATTAAATCTTACTAACAAAATTATAACTTCTATTTAATAAATCATTTTATTTAATAAACCATCAATCCTCTAATTTAATTATTCAATTAAATTAGAATATTACTCGTGTAATAAAATACGCCCCAATTCTAAAATTGTTTATCATCAATTTATTTAATATTAACACACTTAATTAAATTATTCTACAATAATTTCCATCAAATATTTATTCAATAAATACTTTAATTTACGAAATTCACAATTACACTACATTAGCATGCTACATTCATATGTAACACATTACTTTCTCATTTTATTAAAACAAATATATATATCTTCATTTAAGTAAATTACTCTCATTATTTATGAAATTTAATTCATAAAAATATCATTGTCAACAAAGTATAATAATCAAATTATATTATTTCATAATGTAATTTTCAACTTAATAATATTTAGTTAGCTTCCTTTTCGTAACAGTTTCATTTACTCTTATCAATGGTTTAATTTACCATTAAACCTCACTTTTTTAATATAAAAGTATATATTCCTCTTCTATATTCACACCAAATCACATATTTCACAACGTATAACATATATATAAATATATATTCGAACCCGACACCTTTCACAATAAGAATTTTATTTATTAAACTCTCATTTAATTATTACTGAAAATTCAGCTTGTTACAGAGTCTGCCCGAAGGGCAAAAGTGTGTGTTATAACTGTGGTCAGGAGGGACACATCTCTCCCAACTTTCTCAGTCCGAAGAAGTTAAAAGGTTATTTTTCGTGTGGATCGTCAGGCCATCAGATCCGTGACTATCCAAAGAAGAATATAAAGGGAGGACGTGGTAACAAAGGAAATAGTAATGGGAAACTAATTATTACCGAACCAGCACAACCAGGAAGACTAACGGCACATACGTTTAACATGACGATTTAGGATGCGGTTGCTTTAAAGGAAGTGGTGTCAGGTATAATCTCAATCGATAATATATCTGCTTAGGTATTATTTGATTCAGGTGCTACCTGTTCTTTTATTTCTGAAGAATTTGCTAAGCGATTAAACTTATCTCGCGAAGAATTAGAAAATACTTTAAATATCAAAGTAGCTAATAGGGAAGTAATAACCGTTGAGCACGTTCATAGAAACTGTTGTGTAGAGATAAGGAGACACAAGTTGTCCATGGATCTAATTCCAATTCGGTTAGGAGAATTTAACGTGATCATAGGGAATGATGGGTTATTTAACCATGGTGCAGTTATAAACTGTCAGAAGAAAAATGTAAACCTTTAGACTCCAAGTAACTCTAAGGTAGTGTTCTATGGTAGCACATCGCCAATATAATTTTCTTGTCTAACGATGATGCAGGCCAATAAATTGTTAAGAAAAGAATGCGTAGACATATTTCCAGAGGATTTACAAGGTCTTCCGCCTTAGGTGGGGGAAAAGCCTTATGAATATGACCGTATGAAAGATAGAAAAACTCATTTAGAGTTCTAAGCGATAAATTGTGGAAATTCATCAAAAGAAAGGTTTAATTGAATACCTTATGTGTTATGTGATAAAGTTTTATTGCGAAAGGCTAATTAACTGTTTGTTTCCTTGTTTTGGTAGTTTTGTAGAATGTCCGGAGATGAGAAAATTAGAAATGTCCCTATAGTTTGGGAAAAGATGATGGTTGCAGCCGAACTTATAGCCATAGTAGCATCAGGGGGTGAACCCAAAAGAAGAATCAGTAGGAGATGTAGAGTTTAAGGTTGCAAAGTCCGAGGTGGGATCTGAGGACAGTACAGTAGGGGATTTGTTAGTGATGTGGGCGCGTATAAATGACTTAGTAATTAAGAACTCCGAGCTGGAAAGTAAGATATAGGAATTGAAAGAGAAAGATAGAGAGAATGAAATAAAGCTTGATAGGTTAAGAAAAGCGTTGCTTAAGTAGGTGCATTATATACATGTACTAAGTAAGGAAGAAGGCTAGTGAACCCCAACTTTTGAAGTAAAAGCGGGATATGTAAGGTAATTAACATGGTGCTAAAAAGTAAGATAATACCTTATGAATGTAGTATAATAGACGGTGGATAGGTATATATATATATACAGGCCGGATCAGGAGCAGACCGGTTTGCTAGCAGACCGGTCTTTAGCGACGGTTTTCATGTCGCCTATACAATAGGCAACGGTTTATGTTATAAAAAAACCGTCGCCTATTGTATAGGGGACGGAAAAACCGTCGCTAAAGACTGGTCTGCTAGCAGACCGGTCTGCTCCTGATCCGGGCTATATATATATCTGTGTATAAATGTAATCCCAGCTTGTGTATAAATAGCGGGATAACTTTTGTAAGTCCCACCTTTTGTATAAGTTGTGAAATAGCTGTAAATCCCGACCTTTGTTGTTATAAAGGGATAGTAAATGTTTATAGCAATATACGCTATTGGATGTAAAGTGCTATGCACTAGTCTAATGCATATGAATATAAACATGATTTTAAAGAATATCCTAAATTATGAAGTGTTGAAAATGACTATAATGCTTTAGCAATAAGTGATAGATTGAGATCAATTCAAAGATTTGTTCTTCGAAAATTTCTTTCCGAGGAGCATGCGAAATACACTAGAAGTACAATTTTTAAATTTGAAGCAGGAGAATATGACGGTACCTGAATACGCGGCCAAGTTCAATGAGTTAGCTAGATTCGCTCCATGTCAAGTAGATATTGATGAAAGGAAAACACGTCGCTTTGAGGAAGGGCTAAAACCATGGTTGTATAATAAGGTGTCGGTATTCGAGATCGACTCATTCGCAATAATGTTAAAAAAGGCGATCATCGCTGAGGGAGATAGTGAAGCATTGTCCAAGTACAACCAGAAGCATAAGAAGAAGAAGAAGAAGAAGAAGAAGAAGAAAAAGAAGAAGAAGAAGAAACAGAATGAAGGGGATAATAGGGGAGGTACTAGTGGAGGTAGTAACTCAAGAAAGCGCAAGTGGAACGATAACTCAGGAAATAAACTAGGGTAGAGTAAGAAGAGGGGTGAAATGTGTACCATTTGTGGTAAGAATCACCAGGGAGTATGCCTGAAGGGCAAAAGTGTGTGTTATAACTGTGGTCAGGAGGGACACATCTCTCCCAACTATCCTAGTCCGAAGAAGTTAAAAAGTTATTTTCCGTGTGGATCGTCAAGGCATCAGATCCGTGACTGTCCAAAGAATAATTCAAAGGGAGGAAGCGGTAACAAAAAAAATAGTAATGGAAAACTGATGATTACCGAACCAGCGCAGCCAGGAAGACTAACTGCACGTACGTTTAACATGACGGTTTAGGATGTAGTTGCTTCAAAGGAAGTAGTGTCAGGTATAATCCCAATCGATAATATATCTGCTTAGGTATTATTTGATTCGGGTGTTACTTGTTCTTTTATTTCTGAAGAATTTGCTAAGCGATTAAACTTACCTCGCGAAGAATTAGAAAATACTTTAAATATCAAAGTAGCTAATAAGGAAGTAATAACCGTTGAGCATATTCATAGAAACTGTTGTGTAGAAATAAGGTGACACAAGTTGTCTATGGATCTAATTCTAATTCGGTTAGGAGAATTTAATGTGATCATAGGGAAGGATGGGTTATTTAATTGTGGTGCAGTTATAAACTGTCAGAAGAAAAATATAAACCTCTAGACTCCAAGTAACTCTAAGGTAGTGTTTTGTGGTAGCACATTGCCAAGATAATTTTCTTGTTTAACGATGATGCAGACCAAGAAATTATTAAGAAAAGAATGCGTAAACGTATTTCCAGAGGATTTACTAGGTCTTTCGCCTTATAGGTAGATCGAATTTGTGATAGAAGTAGTATCAGGGATGGCTCCAATTTCAAAGGCACCATATGGGATGGCATTGGTAGAGATGAAGGAATTGATGATACAACTTTAAAAGTTATTAGAAAAGAAGTAAATTTAACCGAGCGTGTCTCCACGAGGAGCGCAAATATTATTTGTAAAGAAAAAGGACGAATCGATGAGACTTTGTAAAGACTATAGAGAGTGGAACACGGTGACGATCAGGAATAAATAACCATTACTAAGAATAGACAATCTCTTTGACTAGTTAAAGGGAGCAAAATATTTCTCCAAGATAAATTTATAAAATGGTTACCTTTAGTTGAAGGTAAGAAAGGAGGATGTGCCAAAGATATCATTCAAGACTCGTTATGGAATTCCTGGTGATGTCGTTTAGGTTGACAAATGTGTCAGTCGCATTTATGGAAATGATGAATAGGATATTCAAGTAGTATTTAGATAAGTTCTTGGTGGTATTCGTCGACGATATTTTAGTTTATTCCAAGACTAAGGAGGAACATGCAGAACATCTGAGAATAGTATTGGAAATACTGAGAAAGGAGAAGCTTTATGCTAAGTTTTCGAAGTACGAATTTTGGTTAGAGAGAGTACAATTTGTTTTTGGATCATCTGATCGACAAGTAGGGAATTTCAATAGACCTAGCGCATGATTATGAGAGGGGATACCTTACTCATGACCCCGAAATAATAATAGTTGTGTTTGCCTTGAAGAGTTGGAGGCACTAATTATATGGTGAGAAATATAAGATATATACGGACCACAAAAGTCTGAAATATATCTTCACATAAAAGGAGTTGATCATGAGACAACGAAGATGATTAGAATGAATCAAGCATGGTGACTGTAAGATTTTGTATCACCCGGGTAAGGCAAACGTTATTGTCAATGCCCTGGGTATAAAGGTAGGGAGAACTTGTCGATTTTGATAAGACAGAAGGAGTTAATAAAAGAGATGGCGAGAATGGAATTAGAAGTGAAGCATCCGAAGGAGTCAGAAAAAATTTGTTTGTGATGGAGGCTCATCTAACTATATTGGATAGAGTCAAAGAAGCGCAAAGTGAAAATGAAGAATGTGATAGGATAAGGAAGAGAATCTTAGAAGGGGAAGAGATTAAATTTAAAATAGATAATGAAGGAAGAATTAGTAAGGTTTGAAGGAGGAATTTGAGTGTCGTTAGTGCCAGAATTATTAAAGGAAATTTTACCGGAGGCCATAGTTCGACTTATTCGATTCATCTGGGTAGTATGAAGATGTATCAAGATCTTTGTCAACTTTATTGGTGACCAAACATGAAAAAAAAAGTGAGAACACATTACGATGAATTTCGTGATTTAATTTGGAACAGTTGGCTAAGCTAGATATCAAAGAAGCTGTAACGAGACATGGAGTGTCGGTATCGATTGTGTCGAATCGGGATCCGCGCTTCACATCAAATTTTTAGAGCACTCTTCAAGAGATAATGGGGTCGCAGTTGAGGTTGCATACAATGTATCATCCTCAAATAGACGAGCAGACTGAACGAATGATTCAAACGTTAGAAGATATGTTAAGAGCTTATGTGATGGATTTTAAAAGAAGTTGGGATGATCATCTACCGTTAGTAGAGTTTGCGTATAATAATAGTTATCACGCGAGTATAGGCATGTCGCCTTACGTGCCCTGTACGGGAGGGAATGATTGGAAGAATTAAAGGACTATAGATAATATAGTTGGTAATGTGTGATGAGCTAAAGAAAGGTTATTGGTATTAAAGGTCCTAGGAAGATTACAATAAATAAGTCGTATGATATGAAACACAAGTGCTATAATTTAAAGCATTATAAAATTTTGATTATTCGAGGATATATTATGTTTAGATCTTTTCATAAGTGAAAAGGGGGAAGTTATATGATGGTAGGAATGTTAGGAAGCTAAAGGTAAAATGATGTTCGTACAAATCGATTTAATCTTATGAGGATATGACGTGTTTTGTCTAGAACTAGGAAGAGTAGAGTATATATTGATTATGCAGTAATTGCTAAGATAACAAAGAATTTTGCAAAAGAATAGTAAGTTAAAGGATCATTAGTCCCGAGTAGAACGAGAGAAAGCAAAAGTTGCTTAATATGGTAGAAGAATGCTATTATGTTAAAGATGCTGATGCCTGAGTATAACAGGTAGTCATGAGCCAAGGCAAGTTAATAAGACTTGGGCTAAGCAAAGATTTTCTGCCCATGAATGAGATGGGAAAGCGTAAATGAGAGAAGAAATGACGTATTACCTATGTTAGAGTAATTCAATAAAATTGGTCGACGAATAAGTAAGGGTCTAGAGATCGGCAGAATTTGAACGTACGGTAATAGTAATTCCGGGGACGGAATCCTTATAAGAGGTAAAGAATGTAATAACCAAGAATACTACGTGTCGCAATAATGGTTATTTTAAATTAAAGTGTTAATGAAATGCATTTCTATGAGGAATTGTTTTGAACATATGTGTGTATATGTGTATGTAATGATATTTAAGCAAGTTAGTCAATTTATTTATTTTATATTGACTAAGGAATGAAAATAAAGCCAAGTTAAATGATTAACTGAGTTGATTGAGGAAAAGTAAGATAAGTTTATGTTATGAAATAATATAGCTTGAATGTTGGCCTTGAATGACAAATGAAAAGATTAATGATCATTAAATGATTAAATATTATGAGTAATAAAGTGCTTGCATGAATATGGTTATATATATGTATAATAATTTGTTAATCGAACGATAAAAGTTTTCGAGCCAATTAGGGCTAATTGAGTCAAAGAATTAATGGAACAAAAAAGAAAGCCAAGAGATAAGAATTTATTGAGTTAAGCTTATGTTACTAACTAACTAAGCTTGAAATGATAGCCTCGTATGATAATATATGATGGCTTAAATGAATTATGCAAACAAGTTAGTAAATTTTATTAAGGGTCGAAAATGAGTTTAGTAAGTGACCTAGTCGACAAACCCGAACGCATTGCTTTTCGGGTAGTCCAAGAGAGGTATTATTTAGGCCCAACCTCAAGCCCATACCAAGCCCTATCAAACTTGATAATAAGCCCAAGTCAAACCCAAGACCAAGTCCAAATTAGTGGCCCAAAATGAAAATGATGACATAACCACATAAATAGTAGCATAATGTCATAAAAGGAGGAAAAAGAAAAGCAAAAATGGAGGATAAAAGGGGGGTGGCCAAATTTTCTAGAGGGCCCCACATGTGGAGTATGTTTTCAAATGGTGGGCCCCACATGGGATGAATTTGTGGCCAAGTGGGCCCCACATAAGAAAAAAAATAAAAGTTACTTGTAAAATTTCTTTGTTCACTTCTTCACTCCATATCCTCGTCATTTCTTTTGACAATTTTGGTGCAAGTAAACTCATGGGTTAAGACTTAAGTATGTTTAGCTAATGTGTTGGTGGATTAAGAAGAGCTAAGCATGATTAGTTTGAGCCTATAAATAGAGGAAGGGTGGAAAGGCTTAGCCTTTGTAGAAATTTTCAGCATTTGCACTTTGGAAAGTTAGAAAGAGTTTGAGTGACTTAGAGAGAGCAAGTGTGACAACCCAGATTTTTCGAGAATAAAATTAAAATAAGGATTTAATAAAATTCTTATCATGAGGTGTAACGGGTTGAATGTAAAATATATATGTGTATTATATATTTATTATAGATTAAGTGATGAAATGAGTTCTAATAGTTAGCCAAAGCTAATTAATGTAATTAGTATGGACTAACTGACGAAGCGTATAATTGTATAGAAGGAAGCAAAAAAAAAAACTCGAATTTAAGTTCGGAGTTAGCTATAATGACGATGAGGAAGAAATAAAGAAGAATGTAACGATTGCGAGTCGTGGTAGCTTGGTAGTTCGAGCTTATGAATATTATTGAATAAAATAGACTTTTATTAATAATATTATGTGTTAAGCGTTTAAAAGTTATATTATAACCTAGATTATGTGTAAACGATGATTAGTAAGTATGAAAGTTTTTGTATAAGCTAATATGGTGGTTTCGAGAAATATCGCTAGAGTGCTATTTATTGAATTAAATAAATAGTTGAAGGATATTATTAATGAACGAGTTATTTGGTGTAAAGGCGTTAACCCAAATATGGGTGGGATATATGTACGTCGATGTATATGATTATGGGGAGTTAATCGGGAAGAGTAGCGATCGCGAATCGCGAATCGCGAATACCCTTGTAATTTGGGTTTATTAATGTTATTAAGTGGATTAAATATTATTTTTATGAGATGTATTTTAAGGCTATTTTATAACCTAGATTAAGTGAATGCATGGATTTTAAGTGTCGTTGTTTCGCATAGGAGAATAAATTGATTTCGCGAAAAACCGCTAACTCACTATTCACGAGCACGTTTCCCGAGACACTATTCGCGACACTATTCATGCCAGATATTTTTACGTCCTTTTCGATTTTGAATAATTTCGTTAAAGCATGTGGGCGAAGGAAATAATTTTCCAAGCGTCGAAAATGTTATTTGAGCCTGAACGAGATTTAATTAGTACCCAAAATGTTTAATATGAGTGTTCCGAATAAATGGACAAACCCCGTATTTATTATTTTTACCCATCCCAATATTTTATGGTAATAGTCATTTTAATTATGGGTAGAGTTATTGAGCAAGTTTGGTACAAATGAGGGAGTATTCGGGTATGGGAGAGACCAAATGAGTGTATTAATTGCTACATGTTGCACAAATAGGAAGCAAGTAAACATTTGCTAACCAATAGGATTTAAGGAGGGGACATGCTAGCCAATAAGAATGGAGAATGGAGGGAGTTGTCGGGCATGCTAAGGCATTTTCCAAACCAATTGCACGGAGAAGCTAACAAGTGGAAGATATTCCCCTCAATTGCTACCAAGGGAGCTCGGGCATTGTACTTCTCCTTCCATTCCATTTTCGTCCGATCCCTTCTCTCCCCATTCAAACTATCAGCTCATTTCTATATTGCTAAGAGAGAAAATTCCTACAGAAGCAAAGAAGAAGGAGAGAGAGACAAGAGAGAGAAAGAAGAAGAAAACGTACGGGAAAAAGAAGAGGAGAAGAAAGAGGAGCTCGGGTAGCTAAGGAGAAGAAAGAGAGAGAGCTTCAAGCTTTTGTAGAGTCCAGTAGCATCAAGGAGAAACATTCAAGAGGTAGTCATCCTCTTCAAACCTTCTCTCTTCCATTTTTGAGTTTTGTAAGCTTTTCAAGCTTTTGTGATGGGTTTTGATTTCTGAAAATTTTTGGTTGTTATTGTTGGTTGTGGTTGTTTACTTATGTTGTTAAGAGACCTTGTAAGCAATTAACACCATTAAAGTGGAACAAAAACACAAGAAATCCTTACCTTTGCTTAATGGAGGATGAACAATGGACATTGGAGAAGAAATGGATATTCAGACGAATTTTAGCGGATTTATAACTTAGATTCTGTGTTGGTTTAATTGGTTTGATGTAATGATGTTGTAGTTCCATGGGTTATGAAGTTAACCCAGTCGGAATGTGTAACGAATGCAATTTTTGTGATTGAATAAAAATATTTATTGAGTTATATAAATATTTTTATTAATTTATTGAGCTAAATAAATAATTTATTAAGTTTTTGTGGAATGGGTATATGTTAAGTTTAATAATGTTAAATGTTATTTGAATGTGATTTGTTATGTTTATTCTAATTTAATTTAATAATTAAATTAGATGATGAAAAGGTTTATTTGAATAAATGATTTATTTGAATAATATAATTCATTTGGTGTTATTGTTATTGGTTAAATGAAATTATTAATTTAGTTAGTAAGGTTTAATTGAATTTATTTAATAATAAGTTCAATTAAATTAGAAGTGTGACATTTTAAACTATATGTTATAATGGTTTATTAAAATAAATGAGAAAGTGTTTAATTCAGTTTTACCAAACAAGGCCCTATGACCTTTGTTTGGAAATAATGGGTTATTTTAATTTTGTTTTACCAAACAAGGCCTTAAGACCTTTAGTTAAAATAATGGGTTATTTTAATTAGTATTTGCCAAACAAGCCTTATGGCTTTTGAAATTTTATAACTGACGATTCAATTTAAAGAATATACGTTATTATTATATTAAGTATCAGTTTTTATTTTCATCAGTTTTATTTTTTAAACTACGTCAGTTGTAAAGAAAGAAAGAAAGAAAGAACATCAGAGTTTGAGAGAAAAGAGAGAGCAGAGCTTGAGAATTTGTAAGAAGAAGAGAGAAATTGTGAGAATAGTTTGGGTATTGGAGGAAGAAATTCAAATCAAAGGAGGTTAACCTTATTAATCAAAGCAAATAGGAGGTATAAACTCTTTACTATATTTTATTTTTAGTTCTTTGTATATTATTTACTTGCTTAAAACATGAATTACTTGGTGTAATTGGTAGTAATCATGTGTTAGATGATTATATGGTGATTAATAATCAATTTAGAGGTGCTAATCCATGAAAGCAAGTTTTAGAATAGTGTTTTTGGTGTTTACAGAGTTTTGTTCCATGTATGGTCTATATGTATGAAATTTTTTGTTTAATTTGATTATTAATCGGTTAATTGATGTTTAATTATGATTATATGATGAAAAACAAGAATAATGCAAGAAGAATGATTTTAATTGGTTGAAAGATGAAGTTACCGAGTTTAATTTTATTGATATGGCTAAAATATGAATATTTTTCATAAACAGTGAAATTTTGGGTTTGTAATTGGTTGATTATGTGTTTTATAATGCTTAGAGTGGTTAGAAACATGTTGGGTAATTATTTTCTAGCATGTTGGATGTCTGGGTATATATAGTTTGTGTACTGGATGGTAGAATTTGGAAAATTTGGCCAAAATTGGCCTAAGTTTTCACTGGTTCGCGAGCTAGGGAAGGCGACTGTCGAGTCTCTCGGCCCGACGAGAAAAATGCAAAG
This sequence comes from Aralia elata, assembly GCA_034770075.1. Classification (NCBI taxonomy): domain Eukaryota; kingdom Viridiplantae; phylum Streptophyta; class Magnoliopsida; order Apiales; family Araliaceae; genus Aralia; species Aralia elata. Next base: position 2,625,484 of record JAVJAP010000214.1, on the reverse strand, counting down.
GAATCTTTGCCCCGGCGAAGTCTCGCCCCGGCGAGATTTTTGTTCTACAAATTCCCGCCCCGGCGAGCGTTTTGTTCAGTAAATTCCCGCCCCGGCGAGGAACAGTAACTGAAATATTTTTATTTTTATTTTTATTTTTATTTTCTTATAATGTCGTGTACATGATTAAAGCTTAGATTAAAGTATTTAATGAAAAATAAGATACTATAATGAGTGGTAAGCAAAATGAATATCAAATGACATTTGATCTATTAAGTGAAATAGGATAAGAATAAATCCTAAAGTGTGTATATTGTTCTATACCTAATCATTGTTACTATTTTATAATCAAAATGTATAGGGTGATTAAGGAACGTGCATTGTTTAAATCTGTAATCTACGCACGAGGCAAGTTTTCCTATCTCAAACTTGTTATTTCATTTAAAGCGAGTTTAATATCATTGAGCAAGAATATTTACCTTAGCTTATTGTCATTCAAGCAAGGTTGTTGTCATGATTAAATGCTAAAGCTTTATTCCAGTTGTTTATTGTTCGATCATTGATCGTTATTCAAACTTTGAACAGAATTTCTATTGTTTGACTTTATTGATGAATTAGACTAGCAAACCCTTATTGATTCAGCTAGTCCTTAGTTGATGAGCGATTTCAAAGACTTAGAATATTTTTTATTCTTGTTCCAAGCCAAGTTTCTTTTGGTACGGATTCAGACGATAAACTGAGATGAACAACCCTAATATAGGGGATTACCTACGTGACATCGTTAAAATGTTTGTGCACAATACATTGTACAAAGGGCTGATCCCCCTGAGTACGAGATGTTGGTCCATAGTCTATATGACTGTTAAAGGTTACAGTAGAAATACTTGTTAACCTAGGACATAGTTCGAGGTCTTGTGACCCTCAGATATAATTTCTAAATCTTGAAATCTATTTTTCCTTGAATCAAATATTCTAACGAGCTTTTAGACTTTGATCATTTATTGACTGAGATTCAGAAAATTATTATTCCTCAGTTGAAATCCATTTCGTTTAAATATTATTGTTATCGTACTTGTGAGCAATTGTTTGCTCACTCTTGCACTAATCATTGCAGCTAAGCCAGAAAAGCGGGACGAGCCGTCCACGAGTAAAGGCAAGGGCAAGATGCCAAAGTACCAAGAGATTTATTATCCACTTGATGTTTATTTGTATCAAAGACTTGTATAAAATTATGTTTTATTCCGCAGTGATGTATTAAGGTTAAGATAACCTGGGATTTGATTGTTTAATAGTTTGGTGATGCAACCCATTTTGGGAAGATGTTTCTTTAAGTTTATTTAATTGTTCTTAATTATGGGTAGATAGATGTGAATGAATGAGATAGTGAACACCAAATCTGTGGGAATTAAGTACCTGGATTTGGAGGTGTCACAGAATGGATTAAAAAGATGTAAAAACAAAGATTTGGTGATGATTTTGGTGAAGAACACCAAGAACACAAAAAACAGAGCATGAGTTGATACTTTGGCCTAGGATTTAGCCATGTTAATGTTAATGGGTAGCTTTAAATTTTGGATATGTTGTAGCTCTATGTCTTAGGAGTCCATAGAGTCCGAAATAGACTCATTTGGATGTCTAGAGAAGGAGTTATGGTGGTTAGAAGCAAGATAGGTTAAGAAAACCAAAAACAGAGCATGAAATCGAGTTTGGGCGTATAGATGCTAGCTTTACGCCGGAGCTACTAACTTGGACGTATATACACTGGTCACAAGCAAATTTTGGGCGTATATATGCCAGGCCAAAGTTAGGCCAGAGTCAGCTTTGACGTCCTTTAGTAAAATAGGCATAACTTTCTCATATGAACTCAGATTGAGATGATTCAAGATGATTTAGAACGAGGAAGAGTATACTACAACTGTATTTTAATAAGATTTAATATTTGACATTGGGAGCAATTCCTAAATTGGTCATTTATAGGACTGATGTGTATTTGGAGGCAATCGGAGGGCGTCAGGCATGCGCGTTTGCACGTGTAAGGCTTCCGACGATATAAGATGATGTTCTAAGTTATAAAACATGAACATCATGATATATAATGATGCTTAACATTAACCATTGTGTATTAGACAATTCGAATGGGCGTGCTAATCGTTCGCAAATGCATGTCGCTTGGGCGTTCGAGTAGACACGTTTGGCGTATGGGCGTGCAAGCGTCGTAACGCGTAACAAGTATGTATAATCTTGTTTAATATTAGTTTTCTAATAAGAATGAAACATTATGGAGTGTTGTAACCCAATGTATGGGCATGCTTAGCACATGCAAAAGAGGCAAATTAGACGTGTGACGTGTAAACGTCGAAACGCCGCGTAAAGTGTTAATACACTTAAATAGTGTTTCGATTCAAATGAAATGAACATTATAAGATATGGAGTGGGGTTTCTATAAACCATTGAGGATTGATGATGATGAGGGTCGTAACGTTTTCAAACGACGCGACGCCTAGAAATGTTTTAGAGTTAATCGCGTTTATTAATCTAAAATGCGTGAACAATATGGAATAAGAATTATTATAGTGTAAACCATTATATGAAGCCTTTTTAGTGGCTAATTGGTATTTTATTGTTAAATAAATTGTGTAGGATATTTGAAGGATGAGCCATCATAATTTGGCGAGGAACGATTAAAGGCAAGTTCTTTTAGTAACTTGTTGACTAGTTTAAATGTATTGATATACATGAGTTGATTGCTAAATCTTTCACTGTTATGTGAATTATATGCGAGCATGATAAAAGTGTTAGGTTTGTATATTACGCAAGCATGCAATCCAATTATACAAATAGGGTGGAAGCGTGATAAAACGGATTTTAAAATTTTAATACAAACCATCACCATGACCTATCCTTGTGTTCAATTATCAGTTAAACGAAAGAGAAAGAGAATAAGAATTATACACTCATAGATCAAAGCTTCCTTGAGTACAAGTTCAACTCCTAGTCCTTCGTGTTCTCCTCAAATTCCACCAATGAGATTCCTTTCTTTGAACAACGTTAGCCACCCAAGTGTTTGGCCTCTAGAGGTGATCCACCAAGGAAGAACAAGTATTCAAGAAGTTGGGTATTGGCAAAACCCTAGTTTCTATCTCTATAGAATATGCAAGTACTCTCCACAATCTAATACAAAAGTGTGTAACCCTAATCTATGATAAGACTCCTCTTATTTATAGATGTAGGAATAATCCTTCCCTAAACTATTTAGGATCAGGGTTTCTATTATAATTAAACTACTTTAATTAATTATGTTCCTAATCCAATTAGGAATTCATGAGAGAGTACTTCTATTATTAATTTCAATCCCTATTAGGAATTAAATAATAGTAATAGTAATAATAATAATAATAATAAGACTCCTCTTATTAATTTATATTTAATATTTTCAAAATATTGAATAATAAATATTAAACTATTTAATTTATTCTATCTCTATAGACTAAATTAAATACACATAACTTATTATTACAATTATGCCATTTACTTCTTAAATAAATATTTTTTTCCTTTTGCGGTGTGACCCTTTAGGTTCTTCATATTAACCCGGTTGTGAATAAATCAATTAGAATAATTCTAATTATATTTAAATAAATAAATTAAACTATTTAATTCATTTAAATAAATAATATTTATTCTACAATAAGGCTAAGCTCCCTTAGCGATCAACGACTTTTCAGATAATATAGATTTCAACATTAATCACAAAAGAACCTTTCAATGCATAGTTACCGTACAATTCAATCCTTCCACCATACAATGTCCCAATTAAATGTAAGACATGGAATTACTGTCAAGTCTTACTTTATTCAATTATATGTATTTCGATTCCCAAATGCACTGTCTTGGCCAAGGACTACTGAATTGTCATTTATCGAATCACATAGGACATTCACATCTTTTACTAGACGAGGTAGATTCTTTGTTGATCATTCACCTATCTCCATATACAACTAATTATACCAAATCATACCCTTTGATATACCCTAAAGGTCTTAAGGGACATGTCAAAATATAACTCATCACACACAAGATACTATAATGATCTCAAGTCTAAGGATCACTTGTACTACTATCACTAGAGGAATTCCTATTGACAGGCGAGTAAAACTCCATTAGGCATTCCTTAGCAAACCACGTTCAGTGTACTTATTCTCTAATAAGCACCTACATACTTGCTTTAGTGTCTCCACACAAATGATTATGAGATCAATCATCCTCTTCCTAAGAGCGAGCAACGTATGTACTAATCTATCCGGATTCACTAATCCCCTTTTTAGTAATCCAACGATTAGGAACGATTTTAGTTTGTGAGCTATCTTGAATTTAGATCTCATTAGCATGATCACCATCATGATTCTAAAAGCATTGCTCAAAACTATGGGTTTATCACATTTAATATAACAGCACCATGTAGATAATGTAAAATGCCTTTTAAGAAAATCAATTTTTTTATTAATAAATGAATAAGATTACAAAGTATATACTACATCATATCAAATATGATTGGCTTGTGTGCATACTACTTTCAATCTCCCACTTGCACTAAAGCCAATCGCCATGGTATCTAATACCCATCTTCTCTAAGTGACGATCAAACTGCTATTGTGTTAAAGCTTTAGTAAATGGATTTACAATGTTGTCTTGAGAGTCCACACGCTGCAGGGTGACATCTCCTCTTTCAATGATCTCTCTAATCAAATGAAACCGCCGCAACACGTGTTTGGATTTCTGATGAGACCTGGGTTCCTTAGCCTGCGCAACAACTCTGGTGTTGTCACAGAATAAAGGTACGACTCCTCTAATGCTAGGAACCACTTCAAGTTCAGTTATTAACTTCTTCATCCAAACAGCTTCCTTTGTAGCTTCACTTGCAGCTATGTACTCTGCCTCTATCACTGAATCAGCAACTGTTTGCTGCTTGGAACTTTTTCAACTCACTGCGCCACCGTTTAAGGTAAACACATACCCTGAAACGGATTTACTGTCATCTTGGTCCGTTTGAAAACTTGAGTCTATATAGCCCTCTAGTTTCAATTCAGACCCACCGTAGACAAGAAATACATCCTTAGTTCTTCTTAAGTACTTTCGGATGTTTTTCACTGCCTTCTTGTGCTCTTCTCCTAGATTCGATTGATATCTGCTCGTTACACTAAGTGCATGAGCGACATCTGGTCTAGTACATATCATACCGTACATGATAGATCCTATTGCTGAAGCATAAAGAATCTTACTCATACGGTCTCTCTCCTCAAGTGTTTTTGGGGCCTGTTTCTTGGAGAGATGTATTCCATGGCTCATCGGCATGAGACTTCTCTTGGAATCTTCCATGCTAAACTTCTTTAGCATCGAGTCAATATACTTTCCTTGGGTCAAGCCAAGCATCCTTTTAGATCTATCTCTATAGATCTTTATCCCCAAAATATAGGATGTCTCACCCAAGTCCTTCATGGAGAAGTGTTTAGATAACCAAATTTTGATCGACTGTAGCATAGGAACATCATTCCCTATCAGTAATATATCATCAACATATAATACAAGGAATGAAACAGCGCTTCCACTAACTTTCTTGTACACACAAGGTTCATCCTCATTTTTGATAAAATCAAACCTTTTGATTATCTCATCAAAACGGATGTTCCATCTTTGAGAAGCTTGCTTCAATCCATAAATGGATCATTATAGCTTACAGACTTGGTTTGTTCCAACCGTTGAAACAAAACCCTCTGGTTGTATCATATATACATTCTCCTCAAGCTCTCCATTGAGGAAGGCCGTTTTCACGTCCATTTGCCAGATTTTATAGTCATAATAAGCTGCAATTGCAAGCAAAATCCGAATGGACTTGAGCATAGCTATTGGTGAGAAGGTTTCATCATAGTCAACTCCTTGTCTTTGTTTGAAACCTTTTGCAACCAGTCGGGCCTTATAGGTCTCTACCTTGCCATCCGCTTCAGTCTTTCTCTTAAAGACCCATTTACTCCCAATAGGCTTAATGCCCTCAGGTGGTGAAACCAAAGTCCATACTTGGTTTTCATACATGTAGTCCATCTCGAATTTCATGGCTTCTAGCCATTTCTCTGAGTCTTTACTACTCATAGCCTTTTCGTAAGTCAATGGATCATCATCATCTATGATGCGTACCAAATCATCATCCTCTATAATGAATCCATACCTATCAGGTATCTTCGGTACGCTTCTAGATTTACGAATAGGTAGTGGTACAGTAGGTTCTTCTACTTGGTCAGGTACCTGACTTTGATCCGTAGTATTTTGTGGTTCTTGAACTTCTTCGAGATATAACTTACTCCCACTGACCCCTTCAAGGATAAACTCCTTTTCCAAGAAGGCAGCGTGTTTCGCAATAAACACCTTTTGATCAGTAGAATGATAAAAATAATACCCTGATGTTTCTTTAGGGTATCCCACGAATCTACATTTGTCAGATCTAGTCTTCAGCTTGTCATGCTCAAACCTTTTGACATAAGCTAAACAACCGCAAGTCTTAACATGCTTAAGATTTGGTTTCCTCCCTATCCATAACTCATATGGAGTCTTTGGGATGGATTTGGTAGGTACCTTGTTAAGTAGGTATGGAACCGATTCTAGGGCATAACCCCAAAAGGATACTGGAAGGTCGATAAAACTCATCATGAAACGAACCATGTCCAACAATGTTCGATTTCTCCTTTCAGATACACCATTCAACTATAGCGTCCCTGGTGGAGTCCATTATGAGATTATACTATTTTCTTTGAGACAACTGAGAAACTCATTGGTTAAGTATTCCCTTCCTCGATCCGATCAAAGAATCTTAATACTCTTACCAGTTTGTTTCTCTACTTCACTTCTGAATTCTTTGAACTTTTCAAACGATTCAGATTTGTATTTCATTAAATACACATATCCAAATCTAGAATGATCATCAGTGAAAGTAATAAAATAAGAATATTCTCCTCGTGCATTCGTTGTCATAGGTCCACATACGTTTGTGTGTATCAACGCTAACGACTCTGTAACTCTTTCTCCTTTTCCACTAAAAGGGGATTTAGTCATCTTACCCATGAGACAAGATTCAGAAGTTGGATATGATTCGTAATCAGATAGCTCTAAAAGCCCATCTTTATGCAACTTGGTTAATCTTGTTTCATTAATATGACGAGTCTACAGTGCCACATAAAGGTATAATTAACATCATCTCTTTTTCTTTTCTTAGTTTGTTCAATTTGAAGTATATTTTCATGCAAGTCAAGTATGTAAAGTCCATTTAGTAAATTGCCAACACCATATAAAACATTTTTATTATAAATAGAACAACTGTTGTTCTTTATTATAATATCAAAACCATCCATATCCAATACAGAAATTGAAATAATGTTTCTAATGAGTGTTGGAACATAATAACAATTATTTAAACTAATGGACTTTCCCGTAGGCAGTGCTAAACAATAAGTTCCTACAGCTAATGTAGCAACCTTTGCTCCATTTTCCACTCATAGGACGACTTCATCCTTGTTCAGCTTTCTACTTCTGCTTAGTCCCTGCATATTATTACGTATGTGAGAACTACAGTCGGTATCCAATACCCAAGTAGAATTTTGACTTTCAAAAAAATTAATTTCAATCATGAACAAACCTAGATCGGAAGTCAAAGCTTCTCCAAGCTTCTTTTGGTCCGCAAGAAACTCCTTGCAGTTCCTCTTCCAGTGTCCCGACTTATTGCAATGGTAGCAAATTCCTTTGCTATTTGGATCAGGTTTCTTTTTATCCTTTCTCTTCGCCTTGCCCTTAGCCTTCTTGTTTTTCCTCTTTCCAAAAGATACCTTGGGCCTCTTCCTTTTCTTGGAAGAATCATCCACTAGTAAAACTTAGTTCTTGTTGGATGAGAAGTGACCTTCAGCAGTTTTTAGCATGTTAAGTAACTCAGGCAAGCTGATGTCCAATTTATTCATATGAAAATTCACAACAAATTGTGAGAAGGTGTCCGGGAGTGACTGCAACATCAAATCTTGACATAACTCCCCATCCATCACGAACTCAAGCTGTCCAAGTTGTTCAATCAGATTGATCATCTTAAGGACATGAGTCTCAACGGCAGTGCCCTCGGTCATACGAGATCGGAAGAGCTCCTTAGATATCTGATATCTTGCAATCCTACTTTGCTCACCATTGTAATGTCCAGGAATTTTTAAACATTGTATCGAATTTATTTTAATAAATAAAATTCATTTTATATATATTTACGAATTTAATTGGATCCATGTAGGTATTTTTATTTAATTATATAAATACGTGGTCCAATAATTTTCTTTGCCTTAAAGGGGTTCATTAATAGTTTGAATCAATTAGTGAGTTAACCCTAAGAATTGATTGACAAGAAAATTGGGAAGAAAGTAAATAAATACTTTTATCATTATCGAATTAAATAATTCGAATAAAGAATTATGGTTAAAATAAATATTTTAAATAATTAATCAAGTTGGTTATTTAAATTAGATGCTAATAATATAAATATTAAGTTAGTGTATTGGGCCATCTTCCTCTTTATTTTAAATGGCCCAACATCATTGGGTAGGATTAATTTTCCTTCTAATTCCTTTTGGGCCACATTTCTTTTATTACAATTAACCCAAATTTAATAGGGCTGAGCCCAATTTCTTTTTAGTTCTCTATTGGGCCACTTTCCTAATCAATTCAGCCGGCCTAACCCTATTGGGTTGAGCCCAAATCCCCTCCAGCCCAATTTGAGCCCATTCCTTATCTCTTTTACCAGTCGTGTTATAACACTAGCAAACGGGTCGATCCAATCAATTTGGGGAACCGGTTATTTGATTTCAATAACCATTAACCGAGCAAGCCTCTCAATATCAGATAATCTAATGAAATCAAACCCAGCCATCTAACCCTCACATCAGTTGCAACCGAGCGATCAATTTGGGGGAAATCATCCGAGCAAAAAGGGGAAACCCTAACACCTCAAATCAATAGTCGAGCAAGAAGCGGTCTAAGCCCTCAATCAATCAACCAGACCCAGCGACTGACGGGAGAGAGACATCAGGCGTGCGCCGGCGGCAGCGTGAGCGACCGGCGGTTGGAGCGGGGAAAGGCGTCGACGACCGAGCAAGCGCGGCACGGACCAAGGGTCCCAGAAATTCGGCAAAAACGACCGACGAGATACGCGGCTCGAGGGATGCCGGCGACGTCAGTGGACTTGATAGGTACAATCGGACGGCTACCTCCCTCTACCCGACGGTCCTTAATTTGCTAATTGGGGTAATACCCAACCAAATTGGGTAAATTTTCTTCTATAAATTGAACCCCTCCTGCCCTAGACCAAGCTGTCGAATCCCTTTGTTTGTGAGTCCAAAAAAAAAAAAGAGAGATCGCAGAGCTGTGGATGTCCGAATTCGTCGAGTATTTTGGGAGGAGAAGGAGGATTGCAATGCGATCGACAAAAAGGTATAACAAGGATTTCTCAAGCCGCTGTGATGGTTCTCTGTATTGGGTTTTGTATAAATTTCTTTCTTGTGTACTTAGATTTGTATTGACGATTGTTCTGTGTTGGTATTGGTTATATTATACAGTGTATGGTATTGTATGGTTTGATTTGGGAATCTGTTGCGATGAACCTTAAAGGTTCTAGCAACCAATTTTGTGCTGTATTTAGGCCTAGAATTTTGGGATGCCCAGTAGATGATGGGTATAATGGCTAGATTAATCTTGGTTTTCCTTGTTTTTCTATTTGGGATGGTACTGAATTCGAAATCAGTATTGTTATAATCTATTTAGAATTTTTTGCCTACAATGTTGGGTAAAAATCTTCGGTCAGTTTGGAATGAAATTGCAGGAGTTGAATATAATTGTGATTGTGGATTTTGGCAGCATAGAACTATTAACTGAGTAGTGTTATACAATAACTGAACTGTTTTGTTCGAATAGGTTGTGTAACTCACTGGGGTTAGCTGTTGATCAAATGTGCAATCTTTGGCTTAACTGTTGGTCATTAAAATGAGCAATTAATGCACTTGGGGAATTAACTAGTTATTTTAACTAACTAATAAAATTAATAAATTAATTATTTATTATTTACCAATAAATAATAAATAAAGATAATTAATATGTAATTATTGTTATTGAAAAATAATTATGTATGAATAAAGTTAATTATCAATAAACAATAAATATTTAATTATTATTTAGTATTAGATAATAATTAAGTGTGAATAAAAGTAATAAAGTAATTATTTTTTAATAATAAATAAAGATAATAATATCTAATTAATATTAATAATAATTAGGTATGAATAAAGCTGATAAGGATAACAATTTCTTAATCATTAATGAAATAATGACTAAGTACGAGGGAGATTAATAAGTTAATTATTTTTGGCCCTTAATAAATAAAGATGATAAATACTTAAGGATTAGTTAATTAATATTAAATAATAACTAAGTGTGTGTAGAATTAATATGTTAAGTAAGGAACAAGATTAATAATCACTCAATTACCCCTAAGGTAAATAGTAATTAAGCGCAATAAAATAAAATAAGTGATCAACTATTATTTAGTTGCTATTAAATCATGATAAATTTATTATTTCATAAATGGTAAATAAGGATTGTTAACCCATATTTAGAGACAGATAAGGGTAATAAATCTGAGAAATCGAAGAATAGTAATCATGATTAGCTACCACTATTTTAATAGCTAAAGGTCATTAATTTCTGTTTAGCTAATGTTAAATAGTAATTAAATGTAGATGGAGAATTGTTACCTGCTAAATAAATGATATAGTAAGGTGTGCCAATATACAACTATGCCATATTAATTGATAAGTCGACTTTATCCAATGATAGGTCACTCAAGATCAATTAATTAAAGCTAAAATTTATCTGTAGCTGAGCAAACAGGCAAGTTCATCTTACTCAACTTTTACATTGAGCAAGTCCTTTATATCGAAACTTTAACTGTTGCAAGTTCTTTTCATTCGAGCAGGCTACTATCGTATTGTAGTTTGAAATTTTATTCTAAGAATGCTTAAGTGGTTTAATTAATTTACAGTTATTCCACATCTATGATATTATTGACAATCGCATTCGATGCATTTGAATTCGTACATTTATTAAAGTTCCGAAATTTACGAACTATTCATGATTAAGTCTGAACCCTTGTTCGGTCAGGCAAGTATGTGAAAATTTATAAAAGCTATCCGAACCAATCGATGGTAAGAATTCTTAGACTAAATGGACACCCATTTTATTATAGGGGAGTACCCCAGGTACCGTATATAAGGTACAAACAGTAGAGTTAAATGTTATGCATACACATAGCATACGCGAGGCTGATCCCCTCAAGTACTTATTCTGTAGCCAGTAACCAGAGGGTCAACTAGCTATTGACTCCTTTGGAAGTTATTGTTCAAAGTCTACTTGACTATCAATTGTTCTAAAAGCATTTATTATTCTTGCTTCTGATAATTATATTGTTGAATTCTCTTTCTATATTCCCTTCATCATGATATATCCTTTATTGTTGTACTTTAAACTTGCTGAGCAAACTCGTTGCTCACCTTTGCTATATCATGACTCCATTGCAGCTAAACCCGAGACATCAGGGAAGAGCAAAGGGAAAGAAAAGATGAAGTGATAGACTTCACGTAGCTGATTTCATTCTATGTGTAGTTAATTACTATTAATGTAATTTAAACCCTGACAGTTATTTGGGGTATGGATTTGTGTTCAGTACTTAAGGTTATTGTATTCTGGGACTAGTAACACCTTTCTAATGAACAACATATGTTTATTTCTGCATTTTAGTCAATGTATGTTGTTGGAGGTGAATGATGTATTGGATCGTGATGACCGGATCCAGGTATTTGGAGACCCGAATTTGGGGGCGTCGCAACCATACAACTCTTTGAGGTGCAGCAATATAGTACGAGCATCCATAGTTTCATGCTGACGTTGAAGCTCGTTACTCATGGATGCGAGCATGATGCATTGAGCCAAGATTGCATCATCTTGCCACTTTCTGAAAGTACCAATCTCTTCCTCAGAGGCTGTTTCTGCAACATTTGCAGGTACTGGCGAATTTAGGACATAAGAAATCTTTTCAGTAGTGAGAACAATTCTCAGATTCTTTAACCAGTCCGTGTAATTCGGCCCGATCAGTTTGTTAGCATCAAGTATGCTACACAGTGATAGTGAGTTTGACATTTTTAAATTCTGCATGTGAAATAGACAACATTTTAGCATACATTCATTTTATTAATCATCAAAATAAATTAGGTCTTTATTTAAATTGGTATCTCTCACTTTTTCATCAAACTATATTACCCTCATTATATAGTTCAACAATTCTCATTAAAGATTTATTAGTGAAATTAAGGATCCCATTTCAAATGTATATAGCCTTGTGGTGACACAACAACCGATATATAAATAAATAGGTAGACAACTATTGTCAATTACATCACTATGTAACTCCTTATATTTTGCCTCTTAGATTATTTTGATCAAGTGGTGACACATCCGAATCAAAATTATCCAAGTTAAGTCCATCCTAGCACTTCCATATATGTGAAGAGAAAAATACCGTCCTTGTGGTGACACAATAAAACAGTAATGTTCAGTTCCTTAATAAGCATCAAATGTGATAAAGCAACATCTTAAATATTTAATATTTGCCTTGTGGTGACACAATAAACTCATATTAAACATTTAATACTCTATTGCTTTACCATGCTAGAAGGCGACGTTCGATATTCCGAATATCTTTGAACGCTTATGACTTAATATGATTTCTTTGAGGGGTTTATTATTATTAGTCTCATCTTGTTTAGCGCGCATGCACATATATATATAAAATACGCGTCATATTATTTTACATGCGAAACATGTTGGATAATCTATAATATATATAGTAAGCATGCACATATAGAATACTATATTCTACCCGGATTGATTATAGACTTTTATTCTAGTTTGGTTCACTAGAGCCACCAAGTGAACCAAAAGGTCAAACCTAGGGCGCAATAATTAAATTTAAATATAACTATTACATTTAAACCCGGACTCCAATATAAACGGGTCTTCAAGCGCTCCTTGCTCCTTTGTCTCCAATTCTTCAAAATAATTCTAACTTATCCTATTACAAGAACTATTTACTATAATAGAAACCTTGATCAACAGTCAAGGGGAAGTATATAGGAGGGAGATAGAATTTACATTAAGAAAAATTAGAGAAGACGAGATACGCAGACCCTATTTATAAAAAACTCATTCATTCAAGCATCCTCTAAAATAATTCCAATCACACATTGGTCAATAGTCCATAATCAATCCCTATTTATTATCATACATATCTCTATATACATCAATAAATAACATTCATCTCATGAATAATAAAATCATTCCATATAGGCATTGATATCAATTAATGGACAAATGTTTTGCTAATATTTAGTTTTGAAACAAAATAAACTCTTTTATTTTAATCAAAAAATAAAATCTAAATTAAACTCTTTTAATTTTAGCAATCTGAAATCCTAATCCAGATAAAATAAACATCTTTATTTTAAACTTTTATCAATTAAATAAACCATTTATGTTAATTGAGAAAAAAAACAAAAAAATTTCAAACTCTGCATACCGGCGCGGCCGCGCTCTAAATTGAACTAGGAGCGGCGCGGCCGCGCTGCACCCCTAGAAACGTTTTCTGGGTTCGGGCGCGGCCGCGCTCCAGAATGAACTGGAAGCGGCGAGGCCGCACCGCGACGCAGAATCAGAAAAAAAATTTTCAGCCCAAAAATTTGATCGTATCGCATATCAACTCATACATGGAATCATCACAATTAATAATTAACACAAGGATTAGGCTCTGATACCATTGTTAGGCTTGTATATTACGCAAGCATGCAATCTAATTACACAAATAGGGCGAAAGCGTTATAAAACGGATTTTAAAATTCTAATACAAACCATCACCATGATTTATCCTTGTGTTCAATTATCAATTAAACGAAAGAAAAAGAGAATAAGAATTACACCCTCGTAGATCAAAGCTTCCTCGGGTACAAGTTCAACTCCTAGTCCTTCGTGTTCTCCTCGAATTCCACCAATGAGATTCCTTCCTTTGATCAACGTTAGTCACCCAAGTGTTTGGCCTCTAGAGGTGATCCACCAAGGAAGAATAGGTATTCAAGAAGTTAGGTGTTGGCAAAACCCTAGTTTCTATCTCTATAGAAATTGCAAGTACTCTCCGCAATCTAATGCAAGAGTGTGTAACCATAATCTATGATAAGACTCCTCTTATTTATAGATTTAGGAATAACCCTTCCCTAAAATATTTAGTATTAAGGTTTCTATTATAATTAAACTACTTTAATTAATTATGCTCCTAATCCAATTAGAAATTCATGAGAGAGTACTTCTATTAATTAATTCCAATCCCTATTAGGAATTAAATAATAGTAATAGTAATAATAATAATAAGACTCCTCTTATTAATTTATATTTAATATTTCCAAAATATTAAATAATAAATATTAAGCTATTTAATTTATTCTATCTTCATAGACTGAATTAAATACACTTAATTTATTATTAAAATTATGTCATTTACTTCTTAAATAAATATTTTTTTTCTTTTTGCGGTGTGACCCTTTAGGTTCTCCATATTAAACCGGTTGTGAATAAATCAATTAGAACAATTCTAATTATATTTAAATAAATAAATTAAACTATTTAATTCATTTAAATAAATAATATTTATTTTACAATAAGGCTAAGCTCCCTTAGCGATCAACGACTTTTCAGATAATATAGATTTCAACATTAATCACAAAAGAACCTTTCAGTGCATAGTTACCGTACAATTCAATCCTTCTACCATACAATGTCCCAATTAAATATAAGACATGGAATTACTGTCAAGTCTTACTTTATTCAATTATATGTATTTCGATTCCCAAATGCACTGTCTTGGCCAAGGACTACTGAATTGTCATTTATCGAATCACATAGGACATTCACATCTTTTAGTAGACGAGGTAGATTCTTTGTTGATCATTCACCTATCTCCATGTACAACTAATTATACCCAATCATACCCTTTGATATACCCTAAAGGTCTTAAGGGACATGTCAAAGTATAACTCATCACACACAAGATACTATGATGATCTCAAGTCCCTGGATCACTTGTACTACTATCACTAGAGGAATTCCTATTGACAGGCGAGTAAAACTCCATTAGGCATTCCTTAGCGAACCACGTTCAGTGTACTTATTCTCCAATAAGCACCTACATACTTGCTTTAGTGTCTCCACACAAATGATTATGAGATCAATCATCCTCTTCCTAAGAGCAAGCAACGTATGTACTAATCTATCCGGATTCACTAATCCCCTTTTTAGTAATCCAACGATTAGGAACGATTTTAGTTTGTGAGCTATCTTGAATTTAGATCTCATTAGCATGATCACCATCATGATTCTAAAAGCATTGCTCAAAACTATGGGTTTATCACATTTAATATAACAGCACCATGTAGATAATGTAAAATGCTTTTTAAGAAAATTAATTCTTTTATTAATAAATGAATAAGATTACAAAGTATATGCTACATCATATCAAATATGATTAGCTTGTGTGCATACTACTTTCATAAAGGGTGCACGTTGTGCAAGTACGTGATTATGTTGTTCTATGTGAAACTTGAAATATTATAAATGTGCAGTATGAGATATATGATGTAAATGAAACTTGCATATTAAGAGATGTATGTGAAAGTAGTATGCACACAAGCCAATCATATTTGATATGATGTAGCATATACTTTGTAATCTTATTCATTTATTAATAAAAGAATTGATTTTCTTAAAAGACATTTTACATTATCTACATAGTGCTGTTATATTAAATGTGATAAACCCATAGTTTTGAGCAATGCTTTTAGAATCATGATGGTGATCATACTAATGAGATCTAAATTCTAGATAGCTCACAAACTAAAATCGTTCCTAATCGTTGGATTACTAAAAAGGGGATTAGTGAATCTGGATAAATTAGTACATACGTTGCTTGCTCTTAGGAAGAGGATGATTGATCTCATAATCATTTGTGTGGAGACACTAAAGCAAGTATGTAGGTGCTTATTGGAGAATAAGTACACTGAACGTGACTCGCTAAGGAATACCTAATGGAGTTTTACTCGTCTGTCAATAAGAATTCCTCTAGTAATAGTAGTACAAGTGATCCTTGGACTTGAGATCATCATAGTATCTTGTGTATGATGAGTTATACTTTGACATGTCCCTTAAGACCTTTAGGGTATATCAAAGGGTATGATTGGGTATAATAAGTTGTGCATGGAGATAGGTGAATGATCAACAAAGAATCTACCACGTCTAGTAAAAGATGTGAAATGTCCTATTTGATTCGATAAATGACAACTCAGTAGTCCTTGACCAAGGCAGAATGAAATTAGAAAGGAGTTTCTAATTTGCATTATTTAGAGTTGTGCATTTGGGAATCGAAATACATATAATTAAATAAAATAAGACTTGACAGTAAATCCATGTCTTATATTTAATTGGGACATTGTATAGTAGAAGGATTGAATTGTACGGTAACTATTCACTGAAAGGTTCTTTTGTGATTAATGTTGAAATCTATATTATCTTAAAAGTCGTTGATCGCTAAGGGGGCTTACCCTTATTGTAGAATAAATATTATTTATTTAAATGAATTAAATAGTTTAATTTATTTATTTAAATAAAATTAGAATTGTTCTAATTGATTTATTCACAACCGATTTAATATGGAGAACCTAAAGGGTCACACCGCAAAAGGAAAATATTTATTTAAGAAGTAAATGGCATAATTGTAATAATAAGTGTATTTAATTTAATCTATAGAGATAGAATAAATTAAATAGCTTAATATTTATTATTTAATATTTTAGAAATATTAAATATAAATTAATAAGAGGAGTCTTATTATTATTATTACTATTACTATTATTTAATTTCTAATAGGGATTGAGAATTAATTAATAGAAGTACTCCCCCATGAATTTCTAATTGGATTAGGAGCATAATTAATTAAAGGAGTTTAATTATAATAGAAACCCTAATCCTAAATAGTTTAGGGAAGGGTTATTCCTACATCTATAAATAAGAGGAGTCTTATCATAGATTAGGGTTACACACTCTTGTATTAGATTGTGGAGAGTACTTGCAATTTTTATAGAGATAAAAACTAGGATTTTGCCAATACCAGCATCTTGAATACCTATTCTTCCTTGGTGGATCACCTCTAGAGGCCAAACACTTGGGTGGCTAACGTTGATCAAAGGAAGGAATCTCATCAGTGGAATTCGAGGAGAACACGAAGGACTAGGAGTTGAACTTGTACCTGAGGAAGCTTTGGTCTACGAAGGTATAATTCTTATTCTTTTTCTCTTTCGTTTAATTGATAATTGAACACAAGGATTGATCATGGTGATGGTTTGTATGAAAATTTTAAAATCCGTTTTATCACGCTTCCGCTTTATTTATGTAATTTGATTGCATGCTTGCATTATATACAAACCTAACAGTGGTATCAGAGCCTAATCCTTGTGTTAATTATTGATTTTGATGATTCCATGTATGAATTGATATGCGATACGATCGGATTTTTGGGCTGAAAATTTTTTCTAAATCTGTATCGCGGCGCGACTGCGTCGCTTCAAGTTCATTCTGGAGCGCGGTCGCGCCCGAACCTAGAAAACGTTTCTGGGGGTGCAACGCGGCTGCGCCGCTCCTAGTTCAATTTGGAGCGCGGCCGCGCCGGTGTGCAGACCAAGAATTTGAGAATAGTTCTCAAGGCTGAAAAGCTATCTTGTGTACTTAATATGCCTATCCCTGCAATGGTTGCAGACAATGCCTCAGAGAAAGAGATCGCTACTTTTAGAAAGTGGCAAGATGATACATAGTTGGCTCAATGCATCATGCTCGCATCCATGAGTAACGCGCTTCAGCGTCAGCATGAAACTATGGATGCTCCTACTGTACTCCTGCACCTTCAAAGAGTTGAATGGTGAGGAAAGTAGGATTGCTAGATATTAGATATCTAAAGAGCTCTTCCAATCTGGAATAACCAATGGCACTACATTATAGACAAATATCCTCAAAAATGATCAATCTGATTGAACAATTGGGATAACTGGGTTTAGTAATGAATGGAGAGATGATCCAAGATTTGATCTTGCAATCACTTTCGAACTCTTTCTCATAATTTGTTGTGAATTTCCACGTGAACAAGCTATATGTCAGCCTGCCTGAGTTACTTAAACACGTTGAAAAACTGTAAAGAGTCACTTTCCAACCAAGAAAGACCAAGTCTTACTGGTAGATGATTCTTCCAGGAAGCGGAAGAAGGCCAAAGGATCTTCTTAAAAAAAGAACAATTCACAGAAGGTATAAGGAAAGCCAATAACTAAGGACACTAAGAACAAAACTAATGCAGATAGCAAAGGAGTTTGCTTCCACTGCAATAAGCCTGGACACTGGAAAGGAAACTGTAAGCAGAATCTTGCAGAGGCTAACCAGAAGAAGCTTAGTGAAGCTTCGGTTACAGATATAGGTTTGTTCATGATTGAAATAAATCTTTCTGTAAGTCAAGGTTCTATTAGGTATTGGATACCAGCTGTAGTTCTCACGTATGTAATCCAATGCAGAGACTAAGAAGAAGTAGAAAGCTAAACAAAGAGTAAGTAATCTTACGTGTGGAGAATGGAGAAATGGTTGCTACATTAGCCGTAGGAACTTATAGTTTAGCGTTGCCTACGGGCAAGTCTATTAAGTTAATAAGTAGTTATTATGTTCCAGTTCTCTGAAGAAACATTATTACTTCCGTTGTTGGACAAGGAAGGTTCTGGTATTATATTTAAGAACAATTGTTGTTTTATTTATAATGATAATGTTTTGTTTAAAATTGGAAGATCACTTGATGGACTTTGTAAACTTGACTTACATGAAAAATAATTTTACAAATTGAACAAACTAGTAAAAGAAAAGGAGATGATCATTTAAAGAGTTAAATATGTGTATTTGATGAAATACAAGTCTGAATCATTTGAAAGGTTCAAAGAATTCAGAAGTGAAACAAATTGACAAAGTATTAAGATTCTTTGATCAGATTGAGGAAAGAATACTTGTGCAATAAGTTTCTAGATCATCTCAAAATGGTATTTTCTCATAATGGACACCTCCTGATACGCAATAATTGATTGGTGTATTTAAAAAGGAGAAATTATACCTTGTTAGACATGGTGCGGTCCATAATGATTTTTACCGACATTCCAGTATCCATCTGGGGTTATGCCCTAGAATGGCTGCATATCTACAAAATAAGGTAACCTCAAAATTCGGCCCCAAGATTCCATAAAAGTTATGGATAGGGAGGATTCCTAATTTTAAGTATGTTAAGATAAGGGGTTGTCCAACTTATGTGAAAAGGTTTCAAAAGATAAGTTTGGGACAAAATCTGACAAGTGTAGAGTTGTGGGATATCCTAAAGAAAGTTTAGGGTATTATTACTATAATCCTACACGTTGCCTTCTTGTATAAAGGTGTTTATCATTGAAGGAGCTAGTGGGAGGGTAATAGATCTTGAAAGAGTTCAAGAACCACAAAGCACTTTAAGTCAAACTGAGGGACCTGTAGATAGACCTATTATACCACAACCGAATCGTAAATCTGGAAGAGTACCGAAGATACCTAGGAGGTATGGATTCATCATAGAGGATGATGATGAGGTACGCATCATAGAGGATGATGATCCAGTTATATACGATGAGGCTGTGAGTAGAAGACACTCAGAGAAATGGTAGATGACCATAAAATTCGAAATGGACTCCATATATATGAACCAAGTATAGACTGTAATACCCGAGAATTTTAAATAATATTATTATTGACTTTGCTATTTAAGTTGAATATTTATTCAAATATGAGTATATTTGATGTCACCATAATAGTGATGCAATAAAATGATTTCTTGATTATTTAATAGAGGAGTGATTTAAGAAGAAAAGAAATTATTAATGTATCTTAATTAATTATTGTGTGGCTAATAATCTCTTTTCATTTAATTAAATATTATGTGGCATGATATTTTTGTGTGACATTAGCATGTGTGAGTATTCATATAATTCATTAAATAAGGTGAAATATGCGTGGCATTTAAATTGCATGAATATATATGTAACACCTTGATGTGTGATGTACATTTAAATTATATAAGGTAATTAATATTTTCTACATGATAATTATTTCCATACTTAAATGTTATTACAATAAATGCATTATGAAATAATAATGTATATTGAATATTTGGGTGTTAGCGATTAATTAGATTTCGCTATAATTAATGTACATGGATTATATGATATGTGTACATGTAATGTGGTAGCATTTAATTATTTAATACATCTTGACCTAAGTTGATTTTAAATCAAAGTATGCTAATAAGCCTTATGTGGAATGTCTGAGTTTTGCTCTTGTCCCACAATGAGAGTCACCTTCTTGCCCAAACTCTCATTCACGTGTTTTGCAAAAAGCCTAAGGCTACCCTATTTCCCTTCTCCTCAAAATCAGCCATACAAGCCTCAGATTCATGATGAAAGGGGGAATGGCTCAAATAGTAAACTACCAAATCCTTATTGCCCAAAGGCTTCTCCTTCCTCCTGCTGGAACAAACCTTGGGGCAAAACTCAGAAATGGGTAATGGGTTGGCTATAAATAGGAGCCTTCTCTTCTCAATTTCAGTTGCTATAATCTTCATCAGTCTTCTATATTGAGAGTGAGTGTTGTGAAGTGGAGGAGCAATCTGGAATTGGGGATTATTAGCTAGCAATTCAACTCTTAAAGGTAATATTAACTTTAGTATGTTTTAAATTTCAAGTTCTGCAAATTTCCATAAATATACTAAAATGCATGCCTTGAATGTACCAAAAATGGTTGAACTAAGTTGTGATAATCTGCAAATAGTTGTTATACATTGTTAGTATAATCAAATACGAAGACAACGAAAGTTAAACGAACCATTTTGGTTCAGAAACGAGTTCGTAGCATGATCGATCGTTAAGTATGCGAAAATATAGAGAAATAACATGAATGTTGAATTTAATTCTTGAACTTAGTTAATTACTTGTTTTAAGTTATTAAAATCATGCTAGGTATACTTAAAATCATGGTTATAAACTTTATGTGAGATGGGTATACTCAGATTATGGGTTGGATTGGTTTTGGTTTTGGAAAATTTTGCCATACAGGGAGTTTCCTGGTTCCACCTACGTTGAAGTGAAACTTATCGAACTTTGTATCTTGGATGTTCTGAGCTTACAAGCATGAATAATAGGATTCATTATGCCTCTAGAACATGTTGACATGAGCACCATCTAGCTAAACATGGATTCTACCTATGTTCGCATGTTCAAGAAAGTGACATTCCAATTGTAAACTATGTGATTAATGTGTACACGTGTTATATATGCACAAGCATGCTTATTAAGTATGGTCTAGTCTCATTATGTGGTATCATGACTATAATAGTTGATCCTTTGCGAGATGGATTTGATTGGTTTAAAATATAGAAGTTTCTAACATAACACCTTATAACTTTGGATTGAATTTGGCATGAGCATGTTAGGTTTTGAACTCAGACTAATAACCTTATGAGCATGTGTATTTGAGTTATATCAGTAGCCTGAATGTTGGAGAATAGACTCGGATTTTCACCTGAATAAAATTGCATTTTTGGTCTGCCCAGAGAGTGGCACGGTCGCGCCACTCCTAAGGCAAAAACCAGCGCGGCCGCGCCGGTCGCCAGCACTACCCAGTTGTTTTAATTTGTAAGTAGAGTCTTGCAGCATGTATGTATGAATGTTTTAAGTTGTTTTGCATGATTGAACTGATATACCATGTGTTTGAGCTTATGTTGATGCTTAGAGTCGAGGTATTCTAGGTTTGCTTACTCATTTAGCTAAGATGAGAAACTACGAATATGGACTTAGTAATCATGGTTCCACCTACGTGGCTGTGTGTTACAACTATGTGGTGCGTAACCACTTGTACGAATGTTATACTAACTAAGGAACCGACTTATTAATGATTAGGTCGTTTCAACGCAATTTAAATTAAAGCTAGATTACTTGTAGTTGAGCAAACAGGTAAGTTTCTTTTAACCCTACTCAATTTACATTCGAGCAGGATGTGGTATATTGTGCAAGTATTCGAACCCTTTCTCTTTATTGAGCAAACATGTAAACTTGTATATTCATGTATCATACAAGTATGTGACAATGATTCTTATGCTTTATAAACTGTTATTCACATTCTAAGGAGTGGTTTAAGATTAATATCCCTTAAACCTCATTACGAGTATTGGTATTCATTAAATCATTGAATATGATTGTCTAAACCATTGTTCCGGTTAGACTATTATACATGTGTTAGAAAGCTATTCTAAACCAATTGTCTTGGTGAGGACTCTTATCTACTGAGATGAACAACCCTAAAAAAAAAAGGGGGAAATTATATATTGTCGGGGAACCGACGTGCGCACTTATAAGCATGTGACAGTTATGCATAATCTGGGGTACTATAGGCTGATCACCTGTGTACTTGTTTTATTGGATTTTCAGTATAAAAACTGTTAATTCTAGCAAGAGTTCTTAGTCCTTTAGTGACTACTCAGTGTTCATATTCTTGGACTTGAAATGATTAGATGCAAGGATCCTATTGATATTCTTTAGTCCTTAGCGACTCTTATGTATAACAATTGATTTTCCTTATTATTCTTGAATTACTTTTGTTTCTGTTATATCTTTGTAGTTTGAACTTTTTATTGTTCATCCTTATTGTATATACTTACTGGGCAAATTTGTTGCTCATTCTTGCTTTCTTTAAACCTTTCAGTTAAGGCAGAACGAGGTGAACCTTCAGGCAAGGATAAGGGAAAGGGCAAAACTACGGAGTAGCTTTGTTCTTCCTTAGAAAGGAAATTATTTTACTATGTTGTTTGAAGTTTCAAGTTTTGGTTATGTAATAAGCTTAGGCATGGATTATGTATTAGTACTATGTTTCAGTTTAAATTAATACTATTGGATAGTATGGTAGTAACGGTTGCGAGACCTTGGGACGAGAATAATTATATTAAATCAATGTAATTTATTCTATCTTTTCCGCTGCATTAGTTTTATGTCATTATTGTGTTAGAACGTGACGAACCAAATTCGAGATAGTGGTGTCAGAATTTGGGGGCGTCATAGGTTGGTATCAAAGCATTAGGTTATAAACCTTAGGAGCGAGAGTTCTTAGACTATAACCTTAGAAGAATTTAGGAACTACGAGGAGATAAAACTCATATAGAGTTTTCGTGAAGACTTAGTAGCATTATGAAATATATTTTCATTCCATACAATGAACTTGTGTTTTGTTTGACCTTCTGATGGAGTTTGTTATTTTGTCTTGTGTTTGTGGCTGTAGGATGTCAAGCGTGGGAGGTAATGGTTGGATTGTCGAGGAGGAGCCACGTGATATACACGTGGTGTATAAGGCACCTATGATAGATGAAGAGGTGGAGTCTGACCCTGAAGAACCAATAGAGATAGAGTCTGACCCCGAGGAAGAACCCCTGGAGGAGGAGCCTGAGACAGACCCTGACGAGACTCCTATTGAGGATCGCATATTGGGAGAGTACGAAGAACGGATCTTAGAATCCGAGCAGAGGGAGTTGTCCGAGAAGGCAGAGAAGGAAGCCCTTCGTGCACAATTAGAAATGGAGGTGATGGATAGGATCCACTTCTAGGAAAAGTGGGAGGAAGCCAATGACAGAGCTAACGACTTAGAGGATGAGGTGAGATGCAAGAAAAGGAAGACGAATAAGATGGGCTATGCTTTTCGCACAGCTATGGAGAGGTTAGTGGATGGTGTGTACCACCACCGGTAGAGCAGGGGCATACCCGATACACTGTGAGCCGGGATTTGGTGGCGCATATCATCCAGCAAGAATTTATCAGCGCAATGGAGCGCGGAATGTTGGGATGAAACTTAGTGATTAGTAGTCTAGTAGTGATAGTGGTATGTCTAGGTGTACATCGTTATGTAAACTCCGATCTACTGTGTGAGATGCGGAATTGTTATGTGAACCCTTTTGATGTTAAGGGTAGTATGTTAATGTTTTCCCCACCTTTTGTAATATTAGGGGATATAGGTGACATTTATAGGAGTATGCAAGAAGTCAACATGATGTAACAACTTGGCATATGAATATAAATGTTTTGTTTCATCACTGTGTTATTAAATTTCTGCATTAGAGAAATATCTGAGTTATATGCTTAGAAAATAAGAGTAAAATTTTGTCATGCAGAAAATGCCGCCCAGACATAGAATCGTCGAGTTGGATGAGTCAGTCAATAACGAAAGGAACCAAGCGGACCCCATTCAACGATTAGTAGACTTGCTAGTAGAAGCCCTGCGGGGAAGGAACAACGAACCAGTACACCCCAACCCCCTAGCTGCACCAGTAACAAACTTCAAAGATTTTAAGAGTGTAGGACCGCCCGAGTTTAGGGGAACTACCGATCCCATCGAAGCACAAACCTGGATCAAGGAAATGGAAAAGGCGTTTACTATTGCTCGAGTGGGAGAAGATCAGAAGACGATATTCGCTACTTATATGATGAAGGGTGAAGCGAATTACTGGTGGGAAGCCAATCAACAGAGAGCAGGTGAAGGAGTGATAGCCTGGGATAGGTTTACCACTCTGTTCTTCGAGAATTACTTTCTGAAGAGCATGAAGAATAAGATGGAGTTAAATTCTTAGAACTGAAGCAAGGTGAGATGACAGTAGCTCAGTATGCGGCAAGATTCAATGAGCTCGCACGATTCGCTACACACTATGTCAACACCGAAGAAAGGAAGGCTAGACGCTTTGAGTTAGGGCTGAAACCTTGGTTATTCAACAAGGTGTCAGTTTTTCAAATCGATTCGTTCGCCACACTGTTGGAAAAGGAGATCATTGCTGAGGGAGGTAGTGAGGCGTTAAGTCAGTACAACAAGGAGAAAAAGAATAAGAATTCTGTAGGAGAAAGTCATGGGGGAAGTAGCAGTGGAAGAAGCAATTTAGGAAAATGAAAGTGGGATAACAACAACAACAACAATCGAGGCAACCAGTCGAGAAGTTATCAGGGAGGATTTAAGAAAAGGGCTGAGGTATGCTCTAAATGTGGAAAGAACCATCAAGGGGAATGCTGGAAAGGGCGCAGTGTCTGTTTCAACTGCGGCCAAGAAGGGCACATTGCACCCCATTGTCCAAAGCCGAAGAAAAACTGAGGATGTTTCGGTTGCGGCTCGACTGAACACCAGATCAAGGACTGCCCGAAGAAGGGGAACACTGGGGGAAACGGCAATCAAGGGGGAAGCAAGCTAATGATAGGTGGACCAGCACAGCCCAATCGCACGACGACCCGAACTTTTAACATGATCGTCCAAGATGCAATTGCTGCAAAGGACGTGATGTCAGGTATTGTACCAATCAATAATATAAATGCATATGTATTATTTGATTCGGGTGCTACCTGTTCCTTTGTGTCTAAAGATTTTGCTACACGTTTGAACTTACCCTAAGAACGTTTAGAGAATCCTTTGAACATAGAGATTGCAAATAAGGAAGTAATTCCCGTAGATTTCATTTACCGAAATTGTTCTGCAAGCATTAGAGGTCACGAACTCAGTGTAGACTTGATTCCGATAAGACTGGGAGAGTTTGACGTGATATTAGGAATGGATTGGTTATCCAGCCACGCTGCGATAATCGATTGTCAAAAGAAAAGTGTGAACCTTCAGACTTCAAATCGGTCTAAGGTAGTGTTTTATGGTAGCTCATCGCTTAAGCAATCCTGTTGTCTTACGATGATGCAGGCCAAGAAATTGTTAAAGAAAGGATGTGTGGGTTATTTAGCCTATATTACGGATACTCAAAAGAAGGGAGTAGAAGCGAAAAAGAAGGGAGTAGAAGCGAAAGATATATCAGTAGTGAGAGAATTTCAAGACGTGTTTCCTGATGATCTGCCTGGCCTTCCGCCAGATAGAGAAATCGAATTCGTAATAGATTTAGCACCGGGAACTGCACCGATTTCAAAAGCTCTGTATCATATGGCATCGGTGGAAATGAAGGAATTGATGATACAATTGCAGGAATTATTAGATAAGGGTTATATTCGGCCGAGTGTGTCTCCTTGGGGAGCACCAGTGTTATTCGTCAAAAAGAAAGATGGATCGATGAGGCTTTGTATCGACTATCGAGAGTTGAACAAAGTAACGATTAAGAATAGATATCCATTACCAAGGATAGATGACCTTTTCGATCAATTGAAGGGAGCAAAGTGGTTCTCTAAGATAGATCTACGAACGAGTTATCATCAACTAAAGGTACGGGAGGAAGATATTCCGAAGACGGCGTTTCGAACCCGATATGGACACTACAAATTTTTAGTGATGTCGTTCGGTTTGACCAACGCCCCACCAGCATTCATGGACTTCATGAACCGAGTTTTCAAGCCATACTTGGATAAGTTTGTGGTAGTTTTTATCGATGACATCCTAATCTACTCAAAGACCAAAGAAGAGCACGGCGAACATTTAAAGATGGTGTTGGAAGCACTAAGGAAGGAGAAGATGTATGCAAAATTTTCCAAGTGCAAATTCTGGATGGAGAAGGTCCAATTCTTGGGACACGTGATAGACAAGAATGGGATTTCAGTGGACCCTGCGAAGGTGGAGGCTGTTAGTGGTTGGGAACAACCAAGGACGCCGACAGAAGTAAGAAGTTTTCTGGGGTTAGCTGGGTACTATCGGAGATTTATCCAAGATTTCTCTAAGATAGCAACCCTGTTAACTAATTTAATAAGGAAGACGGTGAAGTTCGTGTGGACGGATAAATGTGAAGGAAGTTTCCAAGAATTAAAGAAGAGGTTAAGCGAGGCACCTGTATTATCCTTACCAGATGATACGGGAGGATTTGTGGTGTATAGTGATGCGTCGCATAAAGGACTCGATTGTGTGCTTATGCAACACGGTAAAGTTATTGCATACGCGTCACGACAATTGAAGGATTACGAAAAACGATACCCTACCCATGACTTGGAGCTAGCGGTAGTAGTTTTTGCATTAAAAATTTGGAGGCACTACCTGTACGGAGAAAAATATGAGATATATACGGACCACAAATGTATAAAATATATTTTCACACAGAAGGAGTTAAATATGAGACAAAGGAGGTGGTTGGAATTAATCAAGGATTATGACTGCGAAATTCTTTATCACCCGGGAAAAGCCAACGTAGTAGTTGACGCGCTGCGCAGGAAGGGAAGGGAGAAACTATTCACATTGACAACTTAGGAGGAGTTAATAAGAGACATGGAAAAATTGGAAATAGAAGTTGGGGAACCTCGATGGCCCAGTGCGAAGTTATTTGTAATGGAAGCTCGTCCAATATTATTAGATCGAATCAAAGAAGCACAAGAAACGGATGAGGAGTGCGAGAAAATAAAGAAGCGGATAACAGGGAGTGAGGAAGAAAATTCCGAATGGATAAGGATGGTATTTTGAGATTCGAAAATCGAGTTTGGGTGCCAGCTATTGCTGAACTAAGGGAGGAAATTTTGCGCGAGGCACATAACACGATATATTCTGTTCATCCTGGAGGAACA
Organism: Aralia elata; assembly: GCA_034770075.1. Classification (NCBI taxonomy): domain Eukaryota; kingdom Viridiplantae; phylum Streptophyta; class Magnoliopsida; order Apiales; family Araliaceae; genus Aralia; species Aralia elata. The sequence goes on along the minus strand of JAVJAP010000214.1, from coordinate 2,597,696 downwards.
AAGATGTACCGGGATCTACGACAACATTTTTGGTGGCCCAATCTGAAGCGAGAGGTTGCAGAGTACGTCAGTAGATGTCTTACTTGCCAACGAGTCAAAGCAGAACATCAGAGACCGAGTGGTCTACTTTAACCACTGGAAATACTGGAGTGGAAATGGGTGCACATTACGATGGACTTCGTGGTGGGACTTCCAGTCACATAGAAGGGTTTTGATGCCATTTGGGTTATCGTGGATCGACTAACGAAGACAGCTCATTTTCTACCAATCAAGATTCGTTTTAACCTTAATCAATTAGCAAATTTATACGTGAAGAAAATAGTTTCGCGACATGGAGTACCAGTGTCAATCGTCTCCGATCGAGATCCGCGATTCACGTCAAATTTCTAGAAAAGCTTACAAGAAAGAATGGGAACACAATTAAGGTTGAGCTCCGCTTATCATCCTCAGACAGACGGACAGAGTGAACGAACCATACAAACGCTAGAAGATATGCTTTGAGCTTGCGTAATGGATTTTAAAGGGAACTGGGATGACCATTTACCCTTAGTAGAATTCGCTTACAATAATAGTCATCACGCGAGTATCGGTATGCCACCATACGAAGCTCTCTACGGGAGGAAGTGCAAAACACCGTTATGTTGGGATGAAGTCGGAGAACGACGACTTTTGGGGCCGGAAATAGTTCAACACACGGTCGATGTGGTGACAACAATAAGAGCCAGATTAGTAGCCGCCCAAGATTGTCAGAAGAAATATGCAGATTTGCATCGTCAGGACCGAGACTTTGAAGTCGGTAGTTTTGTATTCTTAAAAGTATCTCCCTGGAAAGGAAAGATCAGATTTGGCAAGAAAGGAAAATTGAGTCCGAAGTTCATAGCGCCATTTGAAGTGTTGAAGCGGGTGGGCGAAGTGGCGTATATGGTAGCTTTACTGCCTGAGCTGGAACACATCCACAACGTGTTTCACATCTCCGTGTTACGCCCGTACAAACCCGACTATAAGCACGTGATTTCCTATGAGCCAATTCAAGTAGAGAAGAATTTGACTTATGAGGAGATTCCTGTCCAAATACTAGATAGGAAAGAGCAGACCTTGAGAAAGAAGAGTATACCTTCTGTAAAGGTGGTTTGGCGAAACCACGACGCCGAGGAGGCTACGTGGGAGTTAGAGAGTAAGATGAGGAGGGACTATCCCCATTTATTTGTGTAACCTTGTATCAATTTCGAGGATGGAATTTTTATAAGGGAGGGAGGATGTAATACCCGAGAATTTTAAATAATATTATTATTGACTTTTCTATTTAAGTTGAATATTTATTCAAATATGAGTATATGTGATATGTCACCATAATAGTGATGCAATAAAATGATTTCTTGATTATTTAATAGAGGAGTGATTTAATAAGAAAAGAAATTATTAATGTATCTTAATTAATTATTGTTTGGCTAATAATCTCCTTTCATTTAATTAAATATTATGTGGCATGATATTTTTGTGTGACATTAGCATGTGTGAATATTCATATAAGTCATTAAATAAGGTGGAATATGCGTGACATTTAAATTGCATGAATATCCTATGTAACGCCTTGATGTGTGATGTACATTTAAATTATATAAGGTAATTAATATTTGTTACATGATAATTATTCCCATACTTAAATGTTATTACAATAAATGTATTATGAAATAATAATGTATATTGAATATTTGGGTGTTAGCGATTAATTAGATTTCGCTATAATTAATGTACATGGATTATATGATATGTGTACATGTAATGTGGTAGCATTTAATTATTTAATACATCTTGACCTAAGTTGATTTTAAATCAAAGTATGCTAATAAGTCTTATGTGGAATGTCTGAGTTTTGCTCTTGTCCCACAATGAGAGTCACCTTCTTGCCCAAACTCTCATTCACGTGTTTTGCAAAAAGCCTAAGGCTACCCTATTTCCCTTCTCCTCAAAATCAGCCATACAAGCCTCAGATTCATGATGAAAGGAGGAATGGCTCAAATAGTAAACTACCAAATCCTTATTGCCCAAAGGCTTCTCCTTCCTCCTGCTGGAACAAACCTTGGGGCAAAACTCAGAAATGGGTAATGGGTTGGCTATAAATAGGAGCCTTCTCTTCTCAATTTCAGTTGCTATAATCTTCATCAGTCTTCTATATTGAGAGTGAGTGTTCTGAATTGGAGGAGCAATCTGGAATTGGGGATTATTAGTTAGCAATTCAACTCCTAAAGGTAATATTAACTTTAGTATGTTTTAAATTTCAAGTTCTGCAAATTCCCATAAACATACTAAAATGCATGCCTTGAATGTACAAAAAATGATTGAACTAAGTTGTGATAATCTGTAAATGGTTGTTATACATTGTTAGTATAGTCAAATACGAAGACAACGAAAGTTAAACGAACTATTTTGGTTCAGAAACGAGTTCGTAGCATGATCGATCGCTAAGTATGCGAAAATATGGAGAAATAACATGAATGTTGAATTTAATTCTTGAACTTAGTTAATTACTTGTTTTAAGTTGTTAAAATCATGCTAGGTATGCTTAAAATCATGGTTATAAACTTTATGTGAGATGGGTATACTCAGATTATGGGTTGGATTGGTTTTGGTTTTGGAAAATTTCGCCATACAGGGAGTTTCCTGGTTCTCCCGAGGAGCAGCGCGACCGCGCTACTCCCCAGGCAAAACCAGGCGCGGCCGCGCCGTGCCCCAGAATGAAATTTCAACTTTTGATTCTTCTGATGTTATGAGCATGTTAGTTTAACTTAAATAAGCCTAGGTGTGTATCTGGTATGTGATCTAAGTATGGTCTTGCATGAATTGTGTTGGGTTTACGAGATTTTGAGGTAAAACTTAGAATTTGAAAACTAAACCTTATGAAAGTGATGCCTTTTTGACTCTGATCCTTTGAGCATATGTAACTAGCTTATACATGTATGAAAACAAGTCCAATGTATTACCTAGGGTTACCTTGCATGACATGAGTTGTGTTAGCTCGGTTCCAACGACTTTTTAAAAGAGAACTTGAAGTGTTGGAAGTGAAACTTAGCGAACTTTGTATCTTGGATGTTCTGAGCTTACAAGCATGAATAATAGGATTTATTATACCTCTAGAACATGTTGACATGAGCACCATCTAGCTAAACATGGATTCTACCTATGTTCGCATGTTCAAGAAAGTGACATTCCAATTATAAACTATGTGATTAATGTGTACACGTGTTATATATGCACGAGCATGCTTATTAAGTATGGTCTAGTCTCATTATGTGGTATCATGACTATAATAGTTGATCCTTTGCAAGATGGATTTGATTGGTTTAAAATATAGAAGTTTCTAACATAACACCTTATAACTTTGGATTGAATTTGACATGAGCATGTTAGTTTTTGAACTCAGACTAATAACCTTATGAGCATGTGTATTTGAGTTATATCAGTAGCCTGAATGTTGGAGAATAGACTCGGATTTTCACCTGAATAAAATTGCATTTTTGGTCTGCCCAGAGAGTGGCGCGGCCGCCCCACTCCTAAGGCAAAACCCAGCGCGGCCGCGCCAGTCGCCAGAACTACCCAGTTGTTTTAATTTGTAAGTAGAGTCTTGCAGCATGTATGTATGAATGTTTTAAGTTGTATTGCATGATTGAACTGATATACCATGTGTTTAGGCTTATGTTGATGCTTAGAGTTGAGGTATTCTAGGTTTGCTTACTCATTTAGCTAAGATGAGAAACTACGAATATGGACTAAGTAATCATGGTTCCACCTACGTGGCTGTGTGTTACAACTATGTGGTGCGTAACCACTTGTAAGAATGTTATACTAACTAAGGAATCGACTTATTAATGATTAGGTCGTTTCAACGCAATTTAAATTAAAAGCTAGATTACTTATAGCTGAACAAACAGGAAAGTTTCTTTTAACCCTACTCAATTTACATTCGAGCAGGATGTGGTATATTGTGCAAGTATTCGAACCCTTTCTCTTTATTGAGCAAGCATGTAAACTTGTATATTCATGTATCATACAAGTATGTGACAATGATTCTTATGCTTTATAAACTGTTATTCACATTCTAAAGAGTGGTTTAAGATTAATATCCCTTAAACCTCATTACGAGTATTGGTATTCATTAAATCGTTGAATATGATTGTCTAAACCATTGTTCCAGTTAGACTATCATACATGTGTTAGAAAGCTATTCCAAACCAATTTTCTTGGTGAGGACTCTTATCTATTGAGATGAACAACCCTAAAAAAAAAAGGGAAAAATTATATATTGTCGGGGAACCGACGTGCGCACTTATAAGCATGTGACAGTTATGCATAATCTGGGGTACTATAGGTTGATCACCCGTGTAATTGTTTTATTGGATTTTCAGTATAAAAACTGTTAATTCTAGCAAGAGTTCTTAGTCCTTTAGTGACTACTCAGTGTTCATATTCTTGGACTTGAAATGATTAGATGCAAGGATCCTATTGATATTCTTTAGTCCTTAGCGACTCTTATGTATAATAATTGATTTTCCTTATTATTCTTGAATTACTTTTTTTCTGTCATATCTTTGCGGTTTGAACTTTTTATTGTTCATCCTCATTGTATATACTTGCTGGGCAAATTTGTTGCTCATTCTTGCCTTCTTTAAACCTTTCAGTTAAGGCAGAACGAGGTGAACCTTCAGGCAAGGATAAGGGAAAGGGCAAAACTACGGAGTAGCTTTGTTCTTCCTTAGAAAGGAAATTATTTTACTATGTTGTTTGAAGTTTCAAGTTTTGGTTATATAATAAGCTTAGGCATGGATTATGTATTAGTACTATGTTTCAGTTTAAATTAAGACTATTGGATAGTATGGTAGTAACGGTTGCGAGACTTTGGGACGAGAATAATTATATTAAATCAATGTAATTTATTCTATCTTTTTCGCTGCATTAGTTTTATGTCATTATTGTGTTAGAACGTGACGAACCAAATTCGAGATAGTGGTGTCAGAATTTGGGGGCGTCACATAGACTCTGGTTACTCCACTGAAAAGCATAGTGCCTAGAGGGTGTAAATGGGTCTTTAAGAGAAAGACTCTGGTTACTCCATCGAAAGGCATAGTGCTTCAGTAAATGAATATGCAATGTTGTTCTTGAGAGTCCACTATCTCTATAGTGACTTCTCCTCTTTCAATGATTCTACTAATTAAATGAAAGTGACGCAACACATGTTTGAATCCAAGATGAGACTTAGGAACTATTCCTAGTTCTGTAATGAACTTTTCATCCAAACAATCAACTTGCAGCTTCATTTACAGCTATATACTTTGTCTTTATCACTAAACCAACAACTCTTTGCTGTTTGGAACCTTTGCTGTTTGGAACTTTTCCAATTCACTGCACCACCTTCCAAGGTAACGATTTACCTTAAAGTGGATTTGTTATCGTCTTGGTCAGTCTGAAAAACTTGAGTCTGTTTAGGCCTCTAGTTTTAGTTCAAACCTACCACGAATCATGATCACATTTTCAATACCCGTTAAGTACTTAAAGATGTTTATCACTATCTTACAGTGATCTTCTCCAGAATCTGACTGATCAATATCAGACCTTGTATATTCATTGCATTCATGATAGTAACTCATGCGATCTCCTTTTATTGAGGACACTTTAAAGAGATACACTCCATGGCTCATCATCATGAGACCTCTCTTGGAGTTTGCCATGCTAAACACATTTAGCATCGAATGAATATACGTTCATTGGGTCAAGCCGGACATCCTTTTAAATCTATCTATATAGATTTATATCCCCAATTTATAGGATGCTCCTCCCAAGTTATTCATAGAGGAATGTTAAGACAATTTTATCTTTACTGATTGTAGCATTGGTGTGTTATTCCTTATCAGTAGTATATCAACATATAATACTAGGAATGTCACAGTGCTCCCACTGACCCTTTTGTACACACTAGGTTCATTCTCATTTTTGATAAAATCAAACTCTTTTGATTGTCTCATCAAAACGAATGTTCCATCTTTGAGAAGCTTGCTTCAATCCATCAATAGATCATTGTAGCTTAAAACACGATTTGCTTCAACTTTTGAAATAAATTCCTCTAGCTGTATCATACATACATTCTCCTCAAGTCTTCATTGATCAAGAAGGATGTCTCCACATCCATTTTGCCAGATTTCGTAATAAGCTGCAATCACAAGCAAAATCCAAATGGACTTGAGCATTACCCGGTAATAAGGTTTTATCACAGTCAACTCCTTGACTTGAAAAACCTTTTAAACAGGTCTGGTCTTATAGGTCTCTACCTTGCCATTTGCCTCAGTCTTTTTCTTAAAGACCCATATTCACACTCTAGGCACTATGCCCTTTTGTGGAGTAACCAGAGTCTATACTTGGTTCTCATACATGGAGTCCATTTCGGATTTCATGGCCATCTGCCATTTCTCTGAGTGTCTTCTACTCATAGCCTCATCGTATATAACTGGATCATCATCCTCTATGATGCGTACCTCATCATCATCCTCTATGATGAATCCATACCTCCCAGGTATCTTCGGTACTCTTCCAGATTTATGATTCAGTTATAGTACAATAGGTCTATCTACAGGTTCCTCGGTTCGACTTAAAGTGTTTTGTGGTTCTTGAACTCCTTCAAGATCTATTACCCTCCCACTAGCTCCTTCAATGATAAACACATTTATCTAAGAAGGCAGCCTGTAGGATTATAGTAATAATACCCTAAACTTTCTTTAGGATATCCCACAAGTCTGCACTTGTCAGATTTTGTCCCAAACTTATCTTTGAAACCTTTTCACATAAGCTGGACAACCCCTTATCTTAACATACTTAAGAGTAGGAATCCTTCCTATCCATAACCTTTATGGAGTCTTGGGCTCGGATTTTTGAGGTTACCTTATTTTTGTAGATATGCAGTCGTTTCTAGCGCATAACCCCAGATGGATACTAGAATGTCGGTAAAAATCATTATGGACTGCACCATGTCCAATAAGGTACAATTTCTCCTTTTAGATACACCAATCAATTATTGCGTATCAGGAGGTGTCGATTATGAGAAAATACCATTTTGAGATGATCTAGAAACTCATTGCACAAGTATTCTTTCCTCGATCTGATCAAAGAATCTTAATACTTTGTCAATATGTTTCACTTCTGAATTCTTTGAACATTTCAAATGATTCAGACTTGTATTTTATCAAATACACACATTCAACTCTTTGAATGACTATCTCCTTTTCTTTTATTAGTTTATTCAATTTGCAAAAAATATTTTTCATGTAAGTCAAGTATACAAAGTCTATCAAGTATTCTTCCAGTTTCAAACAAAACATTATCATTATAAATAGAACAACAATTGTTCTTAAATATAATACCAGAACCTTCCTTATCCAACAACGAAAGTTCTAATGTTTCTAATGAGAACTGGAACATAATAACAACTTATTAACTTAATAGACTTGCCTGTAGGCAATGCCAAAACTATAAGTTCCTATTGTTAATGCAGCAACCTTTGCTCCATTCCCACAAATAAGATTACTTACTCTTTGTTTAGCTTTCTACTTCTGCTTAGTATCTGCATTAGATTGCATACGTGAGAACTACAGCCGGTATCCAATACCCAAGTAGAACCTTGACTTACAGAAAGATTTATTTTTAATCATGAACAAACCTGTATTTGTAACCGAAGCTTCACTAAGCTTCTTCTGGTTAGCCTCTGTAAGATTCTCCTTAAAGTTTCGTTTCTAGTATCTAGGCTTATTGCAGTGGAAGCAAACTCATTTGCTATCTGCATCAGTCTTGTTCTTATTGTCCTTTATTTTTGTCTTTCCATTTACTTTCTTTGAATTATTCTTCTTTTTAGAAGATCCTTTGGCCCTCTTCCGCTTCCTGGAAGAATCATCTACTAGTAAGACTTGGTCTTTGTTGGTTGGAAAGTGACTCTTTACAGTTTTCAACATGTTTAAGCAACTTAGGCAGGCTGATATATAGCTTGTTCATGTGGAAATTCACAACAATTTGTGAGAAAGAGTCCGGAAGTGATTGCAAGATCAAATCTTGGATCAATTCTCCATCCATTAAAACCCAATTATCCCAATTGTTCAAACAGATTGATCATTTTAGGACATATGTCTGTACTGTAGTGCCATCGGTTATTCTAGATCGGAAAAGCTCCTTAGATATCTGATATTTAATAGTCCTACTTTCCTCACCCTTCAACACCTTGAAGATGCAGGAGTATAGTAGGAGCATCCATAGTTTCATGCTGACGCTGAAGCTCGTTACTCATGGATGCGAGCATGATGCATTGAGCCAAATGTGCATCATCTTACCACTTTTTAAAAGTAGCAATCTCTTCCTCAAAGGCATTGTCTGCAACCATTGCAGGGATAGGCATATTAAGGACATAAGATAGCTTTTCAGCCTTGAGAACTATTCTCAAATTTCTTAACCAGTCCATTTAATACGGTCCGATTAATTAGCATCTAATATGCTATGCAGTGATAGTGAATTAGACAACGTAAAATTCTATAAATGAATTTGTAATTTAACAATATTTTAGCATACATTCATTTTATTAATCATCAAAATAAATTAGGTCTTTATTTAAATTGTTATCTCTCACTTTTTTATCAAACTATATTACCCTCAATATATATAGTTCGGCAAATCTAATTAAAGATTTGCTAGTGAGAATAAGGATCCCATTTCAAATATATATAACCTTGCGTGACATAACAAACTATATATAAATAAATAGGTAGATAACTATTGTCAATTACATCACTATATAACTCCTTCTATTTTGCCTCTTAGATTATTTTAATCAAGTGTGACACATCCGAATCAAAATTATCCAAGTTAAGTCCAACCTAGCACTTTCATATATTCGAAAGAAAAACACTGTCCTTGTGTGACACAATAAAACAGCATCGTTCAGTCTATTTATAAGCATCAAATGTGATAAAAACAACATCTTAAATATTTAATACTTGCCTTGTGTGACACAACAAACTCATATTAAATATATAATACTCTATCGCTTTACCATGCTAGAAGGCGACGTTCGATATTCCAAATATCTTTAAACGTTTAGGACTTAATATAATTTCTTTGAGGGCTTTGTTATTATTTGTCTCATCTGGTTTAGCCCGCATGCACATATATATATAAAATACGCGTCATATTATTTAACATGCGAAGCATGTTGTATAATATATAATATATACATAGTAAGCATGCACATATAGAATACTATATTCTACCCAGATTGATTATGGACTTTTATTCTAGTTTGGTTCACTAGAGCCACCAAGTGAACCAAAAGGTCAAACCTAGGGTGCAAGAACAAAATTTAAATATAACTATTACATTTAAACCCGGGCTCCATTACAAACGGGTATTCAAGCACTCCTTACTCCTTTTGTCTTCAATTCTTCAAGTAATTCTAAGTAAACCTATTACATAAACTATTTACAATAAATAGAAACCTTGATAAGTAGTCAAGGGGAAGTACATAGGAGGGAGATAGAATTTACATTAAGAAAAATTAGAGAAGACGAGGTACGCAGACCCCATTTATAAAAACCCATTCATTCAAGCATCCACTAAAATAAATCCAATCATACATTGGTCAATAGTCCATAATCAATCCCTATTTATTATCATACATATCTCCATATGTATCAATAAATAACATTTATCCCATGAATATTAAAACCATTTCATATATGCATTGATATCAATTAATGAGCAATTAAAAGTTTACTAGAAATCCAATTTTGAAATAAAAATAAACTCCTTTATTCTAATCAAAATTTAAATCATAATAAACTTATTTATTTTATTTTATCCAATTTTGAATAAAAATAAACTCCTTTATTTTTAATCAAATTCCAAATCAAAATAAACTCTTTTATTTCAATTAACATGGAATCCAATTTCAAGTTCAAAACAAACTCTTTTCTTTTAACTTAAAATTGTTGGAAAATAAAATATGTTGAATCCTATTCCTTATCAAAATAAACATCGTTATTTTTAAGGAAACATGAAATCCTATTCCATATGTGAATAAACTCCTTTATTCTAGGAAACATGGAATCCTATTCCATATGTGAATAAACTCCTTTATTCTAAATTTATATCAATTAAATAAAAAATTTATTTTAATTGAAGAAAAAATTATTTTTCGGATTCTGCTGTCCGGCGCAGCTGTGCCCAGAATGAACTGGGAAACGACGCAGCTGCGCTGAACCCTAGAAACGACTTTCTGGGTTTGGTCGCAGCTGCGCTCCAGAATGAACTGGAAACGGCGCAACTACGCCGCGTAGCAGATTCAGAAAAAACAGATTCTGCCTAAAAATTTCGATCCAATCGTATACCATACACACATGGAATCATCAAAATCGATAATTAGCACAAGATTAGGCTCTGATACCACTGTTAGGTTTGTATATAGCGCGAATATGTAATCAAATTACATAAATAGTGCGGAAGCGCAATAAAACGGATTTTAAATTTTTTCATACAAACCATCACCATGATCATCCTTGTGATTAATTATCAATTAAACGAAAGAGATAGAGATATAGAATTATACCCTTGTAGAACCATGCTTCCACAGGTACGAGTTCACCTACAAATCCTTCGCGTTCTCCTTGAATTCCACTGACTAAATTCCTTTGCTTGATCAACGTTAGCCACCCAAGTGTTTGGTCTATAGAGGTGATCCACCAAGAAATAATAGTTGTTCAAAAAGATGGGTGTTAGCAAAACCCTAGTTTCTATCTCTATAGAAATTGCAAGTACTCTCTCTCTCTCCAATTCTTATGGAAGAGTGTGTAACTGTCTAACCTTAAATCATGATAATACTCTTCTTATTTATAGATATAGGGAACCCTCCTAAACTATTTAGGATAAGGTTTTTTATTTTAATTAAACTCCTTTAATTAATTAAACTCCTAATCCAATTAGGAATTTATGAGAGAGTACTTCTATTAATTAAAAATCTCAATCCCTATTAGGAATTAAATAATAGTAATGGTAATAATAATAATAATAAGACTCTTCTTATTAATTTATATTTAATATTTCCAAAATATTAAATAATAAATATTAAGCTATTTAATTTATTCTATCTCTATAGATTAAATTAAATACACTTAACTTATTATTACGATTATGCCATTTACTTCTTAAAGAAATATTTTTCTTTTGCGGTGTGACCCTTTAGGTTCTCCATATTAAACCGGTTGTGAATAAATCAATTAGAACAATTTTAATATTTTTTAAATAAATAAATTAAACTATTTAATTTATTTAAATAAATAATATTATTCTACAATAAGGGTAAGTCCCCTTAGCGATCAACGACTTTCCAGATAATATAGATTTCAACATTAATCACAAAAGAACATTTCAGTGCATAGTTACCGTACAATTCAATCCTTCTACCATACAATGTCCCAATTAAATATAAGACATGGAATTACTGTCAAGTCTTATTTTATTTAATTATATGTATTTCGATTCTCAAATGCACAACTCTGATTAATGCAATTAGAAACTCCTTTCTAATTTGATTCTACTTTGGCCAAAGACTTCTGAGTCGTCATTTATCGAATCACATAGGACATTCTCTCTTTTTACCAGAAGTGGTAGATTCTTTGTTGACCATTCACCTATCTCATTAGCTATCTAGAATTTAGATCTCATTAGCATGATCACCATCATGATTCTAAAAGCATTGATCAAAACTATGGGTTTATCACATTTAATATAACAGCACCATGTAGATAATGTAAAATGCCTTTAATAACTGAATAAGACTACAAAATATATGCTACATCATATTAAATATGATTGGCTTGTGTGCATACTACTTTCAGGCGCACCGAACCCGGCTTAAAGGCAAGACCCGGATTTCAGGGGCGTCACAAGTATTATGTTTTAGTTGTTGTGTACTAGTTATGTCGTGTTTTAGTTATGGTTTCGAGGCTTGGGATGACAATATTTATATTATATCAATATAAATAATTTTATTATTCCGCAAGGAGTTGTTGATAATGTGACGAATGAGATTTTTGTAATTTAATTTAAATATTTATTGAATTAAATAAATATTTTAAGATGATTTAATTATTGAATTAAACAATTAATTGATGAATTTGTGGTAGATTAATTTAATTATATGTGTTACATTAGTTAAATTAATGTGGAGAATTTTTATATTCAAAGTATGTATTTAATTGAGCTTATTTGATTAAATACATTATTTAAATAAGAATAATGTTATTCTAATTAATTTAATAATTAATTAGAGATTTAATGATTTGTCATAATCAATAAATGAGAATTTTAATTATGTGACTATGTGATTTAATGTGAAATTATTCTATTTTATTTAATTAATTTAAATAAGATTATTTGGTTAATTAAAATTGTGACATTAAACTATATTATAAGCAATTTATTATATTAAGTGGAAAGGAGCTTTAAAAGACAACCAAGCAAGGCATTAGTGAAGGTTGGAGTCAGTTAACCCATTATGGGATTAATTGAGACCCATGTGTGCCAGTTTTACATTATACGTATTATTATTATTATTATTTTCTAAGTCTAAGTTGGAAAATACAGAGAGAAAAAGAGAGAAATACTTGTGAGATTTTGGAATTGAAGAAGAAGTTTGGAGAATTATAGAGTTTCTTACCATTTCCTAGCAATCTAAACTACTAATTGAAGGAAATTCCTTAAATCCAAGCTTTAATTATATTTTAAAATTTCTCCATGAATGTATACTGTAAGTTCTCTGATAATTGAACTTTATGTGTAAATTATTTGGAAGTTGTTTATAATTGTTTAAATGCATGTATAATCTACTATATAATGTTATAAATTGTTTTAATTGAGTTAAATTCATGAGGTTATGCTTTAAATTAAAGTTCTGAAATTTACAGAGAAGTAATAAATGAATATGGCTTAAATGTATGAAAATTTATGTTTGAATTGCATATTAAACGGTAAATTGATTATTGATTATGTTTATACATGTAAAAACGAAGAAAACAAAACTTAAATGGACTGATTTAGTGTAGTAACGAACCTGTTATGTGGGATTTCATGAAATTTGACGAAACATTGAATAATAACAAGAACATGAAAATTATGGGTTTAAATTTAGTTGTTTGAGTTGTTAAACTTGATAAAATCATGTTATGGTTATTATTATACGTTTCTGTAAAGTCCAAAACCTATGGGTAGTATTAAATTTGTTGTCTGAGAAAAACTTTGGCCAACTTTGGCATTTGTTGTGTTCTTCGCGAACTGCAGAAGTTGGGTTTCAGGTTCACAGCCCCAGCGGTGTCCCCGCCCTGGCGGCTTCGTTGAACTAAGTTTGTCGCCCCGGCGATGTCCTCGCCCCGGCGGGCTTACTGTACTAATTTTGACCGCCCCGACGGTAATTTGTGAAGAAAACTCCCGCCCCGGCGGGAGATGCAGAAAATGAAATTTTTTCTTCTTTCTTTGTGGTTATGTTATGTTATCCTAGGAATGTGTAATGCTTAGACTAACGTATTAAATGAAGATTAAGATATTGTGATGGATGGTAAGCATATACCCGTTGATTATCAGATAATAACTGAGATATTAAGATGAGATTGGATGAGAGAGAATCCTGAAGTGTTGATAATATTGTAACTAATCATTGTTATTGCTTTATAAACGGAATGTGTAGGTTGTTTAATGAACGTGAATTTTAATTTATAATCTACGCACGAGGCAAGTTTTCTACCCTTAATCTTTTTATTTCGTTGAAAACAAGTTTTCTTACCTTACCTTGATTTCAATTACGTAAGTTTCTTAACTCTACTTTCTTATTGAGCAAGTATCTTATCCTTAATTATTACTTTACGCAAGAACCTGAACTGCACTCTTTAATTGTGCAAGTTCCCTAACCCTATTATTTTATTGAGCAAGTTCTTTATCCCAATACATTCAATTTCATGAATCCAATTCAGATATCCTAATTCCCTTTTTAATAATACTTCAGTTATACCGAGTTTATTCAATTGTATATTTTGTGAGATTCAGTCTTTGGTTCTCGAATACCGATTACATTTTATTGAGCCTTGACTGACTAGCGATCCCTTATTGATTCGAATAGTCCATAGTTGATAAGCGTTCTAAATTCTAAAAATGTTATTGAAGTAAATCCAAACCAAACTTCTTTGGTGCGGACTCTGATGTCGAACTGAGATGAACAACCCTTTTATAGGGGGATTATTTTACGCGTTAGCATTTAGATGTTGTGCACATACATGGTACAAAGGGATGATCCCTCTAAGTACGAGAAGTAAGGTCCATATAGTCTTGCGACTGTTAAAGGTTTAAAGTAGAAATACTTGATAACCTAGGACATAGTTCGTGGTCTTGTGACCCTCAGATATTCTTTTGATTCTTGTTTTATAATCTTGATTCAAAAGCCGAGCTTTCATTTATCCAGTATCCCTTCATTATTCGCATGTTATTATTATTTTTATTGTGACACTTGTTGGGCAATTGTTGCTCACCCTTGCATAATAACATTGCAGCTAAAGTTGAAAGAGTTGATGAGCCATCCACTAGTAAGGGCAAAGGCAAAGCAAACAAGTGATGAAGACTTGTTTAATTTATTGAAAGATGTTATGTAATAGAGTTATGTTAATTATGTTATGTTTTTCCGCATTGATGTTTTGTTTAAGGTTAGATGACCTGAGATTGATGTTATTAAGATGTTGTAACCCTTTAATGGGAGATTTCTATTTCAATTAAGAGTTTTTATTTATATTTGAATGGGTAGTTAGATGTAATGTGATTTAATTGGATAGTGAACACCAAATCCTGTGGGACTGAAGTACCCGGATTTAGGGGTGTCACAGGTTGGTATCAGAGCTGTAGGTTATGAACCTTAGGTGGGGAAACCTTAGGGTAGTAGCCTTTTAGGAGAGAGAAAACATAGTGGTGATAAACTCTTATCGAGGTCTAAGGAATGAATTAAGGAATTCATTAAAGATAATAAAAGACTTTATGTGCTATGTGCTTATGTGTTAACAACCTATGTGTCGCGATTAGTACCGAGTATTAATTAAAACTTAAACTTTATTGTCAGGATGTAAAATGTTGGAGGATTCAGTTAGCCTAGGGAGGTCGAGCCTCAAGTAATCGGAGAGGAGGAGCCCCGTGTTATTCATGTTATCTGGGAGCAGTTGATACAGAGAGAGCCATCTCCATTGATCACTGTTGTGGGTCAGGAGCATGAGCCTGAGTTTGATCCAGAGGAGGATTCTGAGGAGGTAGAGGTGGAGGCTGAGGAGGATGATGAGGATCCCGAGGAGGTACCCCTTACCTCTATCGATGTTGAGATATACGATGCATTGTATGACCGTACCATAGAGTTACAGGATAGTGTTAGAGATTTGGAGATGTGACACCCCCAAATTCGGGTACCTCAACTCCACAGATTTGGTGTTCACTATACCATACATTCAAGACTAACTACCCATGATAAAGGTAATATAATTAAACTGAATGAAACATCTTCCCACAAAAAAGAGGTTACATCTCAAATCTCTTCAGTAAACAAATTCCAGGTTATCTAACCTCTATTACATCAGTGCGGAATTAAAATATAATTTTAAACAAGTCTTATTACAAATAAACATCAAATGAATAACAGGTCTCTTGCTACTTCGACATCTTGCCCTTGCCTTTACTCGTGGACGGCTCGTCCGATTTCTCTGTCTTAGCTGCAATGTTTTAGTGCAAGAGTGAGCAAACAATTGCCCACAAGCATAATAACGATAACAATTGAATAATTAACGAAATAGATTTCAACTGAGGTATTGTAGTTTTCTGAATTCAATCAATAACCAATCGAGATATGAAAGCTTAATAGGATACTTGGCTCAAGAACTTATTATAGAATCCAAGGTTTAAAATTGTATCTGAGGGTCACAAGACCTCGAACTATGTCCTAGGTTAACAAGTATTTTTACCGTAACCTTTAACAGTCTTATAGACTATGGATCATCCATCTCGTACTCAGGGGGATCAGCCCTTTGTACAATGTATTGTGCACAAACATTTCAACGCTGTCGCGTAACTAATCCCCTATATTAGGGTTGTTCATCTCAGTTAAGCATCAGAATCTGTACCAAAAGGAACTTGGTTCGGAACAGTTTTAAAATATTCATAGTCTTTAGAACGCTCATCAACTAAAGAGTAGCTGAATCAATTAGGGTTTGCTAGTCACTAAATCATTTGATTCATCATTAAAGTTTGTACAATAAAAATTCTGTTTGAAGTTTGAACAACAATCAACGATCGAATAACAAATAACTGGAATAAAGCTTCAGTACTTAATCATGATAACAACCTTGCTTGAATAACAATAAGCTAAAGCTAATAATCTTGCTCAATGGAAATAACAAGTTTAAGGGAGGAAAACTTGCCTCGTGCGTAGATTACATATTTAAATAATTCACGTTCCATAATCGACCTATACATTTCAATTATAAAATGGTAACAATAATTAGTTACAGAACAATATACACTTTAAAATTCAATCTTATCCTATTTCATTGTAACATCTCGATTGTCATTCGATAATCAACAAGTACTTGCTTAACAACCATCGTGGTATCTTATTAGTCACTTTATACCTTAATATAAGTTTTAAACTTATTTATAGCATCATAGCAAAATTATAAAGAAAATAAAAATTTAAAATTTTAGTTACTGTTCCTTCGCCGGGGCGAGAATTTACTTAACTAAAATCTCGCCGGGGCGAAGATTTCCTTAACAATATTCTCGCCGGGGCGAAGATTTCCAGTACATTTTTCTCGCCGGGGCGAGAGACTCGGCAGTCACCTCCTACAGTTCGCGAACCAGTGAAATCCTAGGCCAAATTTCTCGAATTCTACCATCCAACACATAAATTAAACACACCCAAACATCAAACATGTTATAAAACAATTATCCAACATGTTTCTAACCAATTTAACCATTATAATACACCTAATCAACTAATTAGAACCCAAAAATTCACTGTTTAAACAAAATACTCATGTTTTAGCCATATCAATGAAATCAGCCACTGTAAATCCATCTCTAAACCATTTTAATCCATTCTACTCGCGTTCTTTTCATTTTTCATTATATAATCATAATCAAATGTCTATTTACCGGTTAATAATCAATTTGAGCACCAATTTCATACATATATGCCATACATGAAAGTGAAACTCTGTAAAACTAAAAACTTCATTCTAAAACATGCTTTCATGGATTAATTCATTCAAATTGATTTACAATCATCACATAATCTCTAATACATACTTACTAGTAACTATAACCAAGTAATTCATGCTTTGAACAACTAACTTCATATACAGTAAAGTAAATTAAAAGAAATACACTGAAGAAAAAGATTATACCTTCTATTGCTTAGAAAACTTGATTAATTCTCCTTGCTTGAATTCCTACTTCCAATTTCCAAATTCTCCTTCTCAAATTCTCTCTTCTAATTCTCTCTATATATATTTTTTTTCTTCTCTTAGGCTTAGATAACCACTGACAACCTTTCTTACTTTAACGTACTTAGCTTTCAATTAATCAGTTAAAGAAAACAAAGGGTTAGGCCTTGTTTGGCAAACCCAAATAAAAAATAATGGAATTTCAAAGGCTACAAGGGTGTGTTTGGTTGAACCAAAATAAAATAACCCATTTTTACCAACCAAGGGTCACAAGGCCTTGTTTGGTTTAACAAAAATATAACCTTTTCTCCATTTATTTTAATAATCCATTTTACTACATAGTTTTAATTGTCACATTTTTAATTTAATTAAACTTATTATTGAATAAATTCAATTAAACTTTAATTAATAATTCTATTTAACCAATAACAATAACACCAAATAAATTATCATATTCAAATAAATCCTTTATTCAAATAAATCATTTAATCATCTAATTTAATTATTAAATTAAATTAGAATAATCACATCAAATCACATTTAAATAACATTTAACATAAATTCTTTCACCATAACTTTATAAATTATTTATTTTACTCCATAAATAAATTAATAAAAATATTTATATAATTCAATAAATATTTTTATTTATTCACAAAAATCGTATCCGTTACATCTTTCCCTCCTTAAAAGGATTCTGTCCCCAGAATCACAACGCAATTAATTCGTCCGTTACATTCTTCCCTCCTTACAAAGATTCTGTCCCCAGAATCGCGATACAAAGATTAATCAAACAATTGAGGATAACTCTGCATCATTTTCTCTTCGAGTTCCCACGTAGCTTCTTCAGCATTGTGGTTCCTCCAGATTACCTTAACATAAGGTATCACTTTATTTCTGAGAACCTGCTCTTTCGTGTCCACTATCTGTACAGGTATCTCTTCATAGGATAAATCTTTCTCAACCTGTATTGGTTCATATTCTATTACATGTTTATAATCAGGCTTATACGGTCGCAGCACCAATATGTGAAAGACATTATGAATGTGGTCTAACCCGGGAGGTAATGCTACCTCATAAGCTACCTCACCCACTCTTTTTAGCACCGCAAAGGGTCCAATAAACCGCGGACTGAGTTTACCCTTTTTACCAAATCTGATTTTTCCTTTTCAGGGAGATACTTTGAGGAACACAAAATTCCCGACTTCAAATTCACGATTTTGACGATGTTGATCCGCATATTTCTTCTGCCTGTCTTGAGCAGCTAACAATCTAACTCTTATTATCTTGACAATTTCAGCAGTTTGTTGTACCAGCTCGGGTCCCAATAGTCGACGTTCACCAACCTCATCCCAACATAACGGAGTTCTGCACTTCCTTCCGTACAATGCTTCGTAGGGCGGCATGTCGATACTTGTGTGATGACTATTGTTATAAGCAAACTCGACAAGGGGTAAATGATCATCCCAGTTGCCCTTAAAATCCATAACGCACGCTCCTAGCATATCCTCCAACGTTCGAATTGTTCTTTCACTCTGACCGTAGGTTTGAGGATGGTAAGCTGTACTCATTCTCAACTGCGTCCCCAAACAAGCTTGCAGACTCCTTCAACATTTTGATGTGAAACGTGGATCTCTGTCTGATACTATTGATACTGGAACTCCGTGCCTTGAGATAATCTCTTTGACGTATAACTTTGCCAGCTGATCCAAAGTGAATCTGATTTTGATTGGCAAGAAATGCGCTGATTTCGTCAGTTTGTCAACTATGACCCATATTGCGTCATAACCCTTCTGAGTAGTTGGAAGCCCTACCACAAAGTCCATTGTGATATGCTCCCACTTCCATTCTAGTATCTCCAAGGGCTGTAACAAACCACTTGGTCGTTGATGCTCTACTTTGACTTTCTGACAAGTTAAGCACTTCGCAACACACTCAGCAACTTCCCTTTTCATGTTTGGCCACCAAAAATGTTGTCGAAGATCCTGGTACATCTTTGTACTTCCCGGGTGTATCGAAAATCTTGAGCTATGAGCTTCGTTCAAAATGTCTTCTCTGATCTCCAGCACTGACGAAACCCAAATTCTTCCTTCAAATCTCAGCAACCCTTCGGTTTCGATTTTGTATTTAAGTTCTTCTCCCTCAAGCACTCTTTTCCGTATCTTAACACATTCCTCATTCTGAAATTGCGCTTCCTTCACTTTTTCCACCAAAGTTGGTTGAGTTTCTATTTGAAACAATTTTTCATTAGGCTCTGCCAGACCCTTCACCTCTAACTCCAATTTAGCTATTTCTGCCACGAGCTTCTCCTGAGCAGTTAATAAAAATAGTTTCTCCCGACCTTTTCTACTCAAAGCGTCGACAACCACATTAGCCTTCCCCGGATGGTATAAAATTTCGCAATCATAGTCTTTGATCAATTCTATCCATCTCCTCTGCCGCATATTCAAATCCTTCTATGTGAAAATATAATTCAGACTTTTATGGTCTGTATATATTTCACACTTCTCCCCATAGAGATAGTGCCTCCAGATTTTCAAAGCAAACACCACGGCTGCTAACTCCAAATCATGGGTCGGATACCCTTTTTCATAGTCTTTTAGTTGGCGCGATGCATAAGCAATAACCTTACCATTCTGCATAAGCACATAACCAAGTCCTTTATGCGATGCGTCGCTATATACCATAAAATTTCCTGTATCATCTGGCAAAGACAACACAGGTGCCGAACTTAGTCTCTTCTTTAGCTCTTGGAAACTCTCTTCGCACTTCTCCGTCCAAAGGAACTTCACTGATTTTCTTGTTAAATTCGTCAACGGAGTGGCGATCCTAGAGAAATCATGAATAAAACGCCTGTAATAACCTGCCAAACCTAGGAAACTCCTCACTTCTGACGGTGTTTTTGGCTGATCCCAGTTCATCACAACTTCCACTTTAGCTGGATCCACTAAAATCTCGTCTTTATCGATAACATGCCCAAGGAATTGAACACGCTCCAACCAAAATTCGCATTTTGAAAATTTTGCATACAATTTCTCTTTCCTTAACACCTCCAATGTCACCTTCAAGTGTTCCACGTGTTCTTCCTGAGTTTTGGAATATACCAAAATATCGTCTATGAATACTACTACGAATTTATCCAAAAATGGTTTAAACACTCTATTCATTAAATCCATAAACGCTGCAGGTGCGTTTGTTAAACCAAATGACATAACCAAAAACTCATAGTGACCATATCTAGTTCGAAATGTCGTCTTTGGTATGTCTTCCTTTCTTACCTTTAACTGATGGTACCCACTTCGTAGATCTATCTTTGAAAAATATCTCGCTTCCTTCAATTGGTCAAACAGGTCATCGATCCTTGGCAACGGATACTTGTTTTTAATCGTGACCTTATTCAACTCTCTATAATCAATGCAAAGACGCATTGATCCGTCCTTCTTCTTGACGAATAGCACCGGCGCTCCCCACGGCGAAACGCTCGGTTGAATATACTTTTTATCCAGCAACTCTTGTAATTGCACCATCAACTCCTTCATTTCTACTGGAGCCATTCGGTATGGGGCTTTTGATATAGGGGTTGTACCCGGTACTAAATCAATTACAAATTCAATTTCCCTATCTGGCGGTAATCCTGGCAAATCATCAGGAAACACGTCCGCAAAATCCCTAACTACCGGTATCTCCTCTAGCTTTGCACCCACCTTTCGGGTATCGACTATGTAGGCTAGATATCCTACACATCCTTGTCTCAACATCTTTTTGGCCTGCATCATCGTCAGACAACTTGTTTGTCTAGGCGACTTGCTACCATAAAACACTACCTTTGACGGAGTCATAAGGTTTACACACTTCTTTTGACAGTCAATAACTGCCCCATGGTTGAACAACCAATCCATTCCCAAAATAACGTCAAACTCCCCAAGACCAATTGGGATTAAGTTTACCGTCATCACGTGACCTTTAATATCTATCTGACAGTTCTTGTGGATAAACTTAACGGGAATCACTTCCCTATTCGCAATTTCTATATTCATAGGGTAATCTAACTCTTCTTGAGGTAACTCTAATTTCCTAGCAAAATCATCGGATATAGATGAACAAGTAGCACCCGAATCAAATAATACATAAGCATTTACTCTATTGACTGGAATGATACCTGACACTACATCCTTTGACTGCACAGCATCCTGCACCGTCATGTTGAATGTTCAAGCGGTAGGTCGATTGGGCTGTGTCGGTCCTGTGATAGACAAATTGCCACCACTGCTGTTCCCCTTTCCTGCACTAGCTCCACCTGTAGTTTTCTTAGGGCAATCCCGAGCAAAGTGATCCTTCGACCCACAAATAAAGCATGCGCCCATCTTCGGACTAGGGCAATTCGATGTGATATGACCCTCCTGACCGCAGTTAAAGCATACTCTCTTACCCTTCAAGCAAACACCCCCATGGCTCTTTCCGTAGTTATTGCATGCCTCCACCTTCTTTTTCTGACTTCCCTGCTGACTGGCACCAGAGTTACTATCACTCCACTTTCTCTTTTGATTGTTGCCACCATGGCTAGCACTTACTTTATTATCATTCTCACTCTTCTTTTTCTTCTGCTCTTGATTGTATTTAGACAGAGCATCACTCCCTCCTTTAGCGATAATTGCCTTCTCTAACACTGCTGTAAATGAATTCAGTTGAAACATTGAAACTCGGCTATACAGCCAGGGCTTCAGTCCCTGCTCAAACCTTCTAGCCTTTCGCTCATCCATGTTGACCTGATATGGCGCAAACCTCGCCAACTCATTGAATTTTGCAGCATACTCAGGTACCGTCATGGTACCTTGCTTCAACTCTAGAAACTGCACCTCCATTTGATTCTGCGCGCTTGCCGGAAAATAGGTCTCGAAAAATATTTCCTTAAATCACTCCCATGGTATTATCCCTTGCCCACCTCGGGTTTTATTAGCTTGCCACCAATAGCTTGCTTCTGATTTGAGCATAAATGTTGCAAATGTAGTCTTTTGGTCCTCGTTAACCCTAACAACATCAAATACCTTCTCCATCTCCATGACTCAGGTTTGTGCCTCGATCGGATTCATAGACCCTTGAAATTCTGGGGGTCCAAAAGTCTTGAAGTCTTTAAAAGTCATGGCCTGAGCTTGGGGTTGATTCGTAAATGCTCCCATTAGCAGATTTACCAGCTGCTGCATTGGATTAGCGTTGACTTCTTCGTTGTTATTAGTGGATCCCTCAGGGGTCTGTTGACGGGTTTGTCTTCTTGGCGGCATCTTACTTTTAAAAATTTGCGCTATTAGATTATCACTCAATTACTTAAACATTTAAGTCTTAACTTAAACATTTATAAACAACACTTAACACATAGCAAATATGATAAGCTTTCGCATTTTATTCATTTACTGCTTCAAAACATAAGAAAATAGCATCATAGTTATTTACATCATCTATCTTGAAATTGTAAAGTTCCAGGATTACATCATTATTCTATCCCATTATATAAAACTGGGATTTACAACTTATTAATTTTCATACTAGCACCTCTAATCCTAATCTACGATGACATCCCACGGCGCACAGCTTCCTCGCGTTCCTGCTCCAAAATACGAGTCACCATTCTTCGACCCATTATATCTGGATGACGATGAACTCGATCCTGAGCTCTATCTACTGTGGTGTGAAAAATATACTCCATCTCATCAATCTTGGCCTTCTTTGACCACACCTCACATTCAACACGATCTACGCGATTAGCCTCCCTCAACCAAGCGTTTTCAGCTCTAACCTGCTTAGCTGAATCCTCTTTCAATTCTTCTCGTACCATATTTGTTTCTAGCCAATAGCTGACCTCGTCTGTACTCAAACTGAGCTAGTCTCTGCTCGACTTCTGCAAGACGTGATGAAAGGTCTTGGATCTCTACATCCTTCTGCTCTAGAGCGGCTTGACATTCCACCACTTGATCTTCTAACTCCTTCTTTTGGCTCTCTTCATGAACCAGCTTCCACTCCACGTCCCCAAGACGTATATCGAGCTCCTCAATCTCACTGTTCTTCTGCTCCAAAATAGTCTGTCGCTCAGCTAGTTGCCCCTCTAACTCCTCCACTCTATCTTGCAACTCTATGTTGTGATCATACACCTGCTCATACATCTGAGCACCTAAGGAAGATAGTGGTATCTCCTCAGGGTCTTCCTCCTCCTCCTCAACCTCTTCAGGATCCTCCTCAGGATCTGACTCAGGCTCGTACTCAGGTTCTATAACAGTGGTCAGTAGGGTTGGTTCTCTCGGAACTAGCTGCTCCCAGACCGTATGAATATCTCGGGACTCCTCCTCCCTAGCCTGGCTGGGTTCTCCTCTATCAGTCATCCTGACAACAAAATTTTAAGTTTTAATTACTACTCCATAATACTCGCAAGCACATAAGTTTGTTATTAAATAAGCACATAACACATAATCATTTTATTGTCTTTTATGAATTTCCGTAATCCATTCCTTAGAACTCAATAAGAGTTTGTCACCACTATATTCTCTATCTTCTAAAAGACTACTACCCTAAGGTTTTCCCCACCTAAGGTTCATAACTTACAGCTCTGATACCAACCTGTGACACCCCCAAATCCGGATACCTCAACTCCACAGATTTGGTGTTCACTATACCATACATTCAAGACTAACTACCCATGATAAAGGTAATATAATTAAACTGAATGAAACATCTTCCCACAAAAAAGAGGTTACATCTCAAATCTCTTCAGTAAACAAATCCCAGGTTATCTAACCTCTATTACATCAGTGCGGAATTAAAATATAATTTTAAACAAGTCTTATTACAAATAAACATCAAATGAATAACAGGTCTCTTGCTACTTCGGCATCTTGCCCTTGCCTTTACTCGTGGACGGCTCGTCCGATTTCTCTGTCTTAGCTGCAATATTTTAGTGCAAGAGTGAGCAAACAATTGCCCACAAGCATAATAACGATAACAATTGAATAATTAACGAAATAGATTTCAACTGAGGTATTGTAGTTTTCTGAATTCAATCAATAACCAATCGAGATATGAAAGCTTAATAGGATACTTGGCTCAAGAACTTATTATAGAATCCAAGGTTTAAAATTGTATCTGAGGGTCACAAGACCTCGAACTATGTCCTAGGTTAACAAGTATTTTTACCGTAACCTTTAACAGTCTTATAGACTATGAACCATCCATCTCGTACTCAGGGGGATCAGCCCTTTGTACAATGTATTGTGCACAAACATTTCAACGTTGTCGCGTAACTAATCCCCTATATTAGGGTTGTTCATCTCAGTTAAGTATCAGAATCCGTACCAAAAGGAACTTGGTTCGGAACAGTTTTAAAATATTCAAAGTCTTTAGAACGCTCATCAACTAAGGACTAGCTGAATCAATTAGGGTTTGCTAGTCACTAAAATATTTGATTCATCAATAAAGTTTGTACAATAAAAATTCTGTTTGAAGTTTGAACAACAATCAACGATCGAATAACAAATAACTGGAATAAAGCTTCAGTACTTAATCATGATAACAACCTTGCTTGAATAACAATAAGCTAAGGCTAATAATCTTGCTCAATAGAAATAACAAGTTTAAGGTAGGAAAACTTGCCTCGTGCGTAGATTACAGATTTAAATAATTCACGTTCCTTAATCGATCTATACATTTCGATTATAAAATGGTAACAATAATTAGTTACAGAACAATATACACTTTAAAATTCGATCTTATCCTATTTCATTGTAACATCTCGATTGTCATTCGATAATCAAGAAGTACTTACTTAATAACCATCGTGGTATCTTATTAGTCACTTTATACCTTAATATAAGTTTTAAACTTGTTTATAACATCATACCAAAATTACAAAGAAAATAAAAATTTAAAATTTTAGTTACTGTTCCTTCGCCGGGGCGAGAATTTACTTAACTAAAATCACGCCGGGGCGAAGATTTCCTTAACAATATTCTCGTCGGGGCGAGACTTCGTTGGGGCGAAGATTTACAGTACATTTCTCTCGCCGGGGCGAGAGACTCGGCAGTCACCTCCTACAGTTCGCGAACCAGTGAAACCTTAGGCCAAATTTCTCGAATTCTACCATCCAACACATAAATTAAACACACGCAGACATCAAACATGTTATAAAACAATTACCCAACATGTTTCTAACCAATTTAACCATTATAATACACCTAATCAACTAATTAGAACCCAAAAATTTATTGTTTAAACAAAATACTCATGTTTTAGCCATATCAATGAAATCAACCACTGTAAATCCATCTCTAAACCATTTTAATCCATTCTACTCGCATTCTTTTCATTTTTCATTATATAATCATAATCAAATGTCTATTTACCGGTTAATAATCAATTTGAGCACCAATTTCATACATATATGCCATACATGAAAGTGAAACTCTGTAAAACTAAAAACTTCATTCTAAAACATGCTTTCATGGATTAATTCATTCAAATTGATTTACAATCATCACATAATCTCTAATACATGCTTACTAGCAACTATAACCAAGTAATTCATGCTTTGAACAACTAACTTCATATACAGTAAAGTAAATTAAAAGAAATACACTGAAGAAAAAGATTATACCTTCTATTGCTTAGAAAACTTGATTAATTCTCCTTGCTTGAATTCCTACTTCCAATTTCCAAATTCTCCTTCTCAAATTCTCTCTATATATATTGTTTTTCTTCTCTTAGGCTTAGATAACCACTGACAACCTTTCTTACTTTAACGTACTTAGCTTTCAATTAATCAGTTAAAGAAAACAAAGGGTTAGGCCTTGTTTGGCAAACCCAAATAAAAAATAATGGAATTTCAAAGGCTACAAGGGCGTGTTTGGTTGAACCAAAAGAAAATAACCAATTTTTACCAACCAAGGGTCACAAGGCCTTGTTTGGTTTAACAAAAATATAACCTTTTCTCCATTTATTTTAATAATCCATTTTACTATATAGTTTTAATTGTCACACTTTTAATTTAATTAAACTTATTATTGAATAAATTCAATTAAACTTTAATTAATAATTCTATTTAACCAATAATAATAACACCAAATAAATTAACCTATTCAAATAAATCCTTTATTCAAATAAATCATTTAATCATCTAATTTAATTATTAAATTAAATTAGAATAATCACATCAAATCACATTTAAATAACATTTAACATAAATTCTTTCACCATAACTTTATAAATTATTTATTTTACTCCATAAATAAATTAATAAAAATATTTATATAATTCAATAAATATTTTTATTTATTCACAAAAATCGCATTCGTTACAGGAGAGACTGGCAAATAGACGTCAGACTACTACAGACCAGAAGAATGAGAAAATTGAGGATCTGGATATACATCTTGGAGACGTGGAATGGAAGTTAGTTCAGGCAGAAAGTCAAAAGGAAGACCTGTTAGCTGAGAATGAGAAGATGAAGCTTGAAATTAAGAAATTAAAGGATGATCTGAGTGAAGAGTCAGCGGAACGTGCTAGGGAAGAAGACGCCTGGATGAATACCGCTCGACGTGCAGAAATTTCTGAAGAAGGCAAACGGGCAAAGAAAGCTAAGATTGAGAAGACAGACTACACTTTTCAGACAGCGATTGATAGGGCCAGAGATCGAGTTCTCCACTATCTAGTTCAGTTCGAGGACTTGCCATGGTATATGTTGGATCGCAGAACGATGTTCCGTATTATGGAGGAAGAACGCAGAAAGGCGGTTCGACGCCTTAGTAGGCCGTGATAGGAAAAATATTGAAATATATGTAAATATTTATTGTAGCTAGTAATGTAAATTCAAGCGTGATTATACACAATGGAATATGATTATTTAATCCTAAAGATCCTTTGATCTCGGGATAGTTGATGTAAATAGCAGTGATGCTATCTTTTTATGTTTTAAGACTTTTGAATGAATGAAATATTAAAGTTTATTTGAAATGTGTTATGTGTTAAGTGTTTAACCTGAATTTCTGAGTTAAGTATGAAACACTTAATAAATTAAGTAATGAACTAATAAGCTCATATTCTTAAACAGAAAATGTCGTCGAGACGTCAACCACGTCAACAAGCTCAAAAAACTTGTACTAATAATAACAACAACGACGCCAATGTTAATCATGTACAGAAATTGGTGAACCTTTTATCTGGAGCACTTGCGAATCAGCCGCAAGCTCCACCAGTTACGTCATTTAAGGATTTCAAAGCGGTAGGACCGCCAGAATTTAGGGGTTCCCTGAACCCAATCGAAGCCCAAACCTGGGTGATGGAAATGGAGAAAGTGTTTGACGTTGCTAGGGTTAGTGATGACCAAAAGACTGCCTTTGCAACGTTCATGCTTAAGTCAGAAGCCAGCTACTGGTGGCAAGCGAATAAGATTCGAGGAGGTCAGGGTGTAATCGCATGGGATAGGTTTAAAGAGATGTTCTTTGAGATGTACATTCCAACAAGCTCGCGTAATCAGATGGAGATTCAATTCCTGGAGCTGAAGCAGGGTACCATGACTATACCAGAATACGCTGGGAAGTTTAATGAGTTGGCTAGGTTTGCAACCTACTGTACAGGAAGCGACAATAAGTAGAAAATTGTGGAATTGTGGAACTTTTGGGGGAAAATGTCAAGTACCAGCAGTAAGCATCATCGCCGGGGCGACAGCCTAAGGTTCATTTTCAGCGCCGGGGCGACACCATCGTCGGGGCGACGTTACTAAGGCATTTCCTACCGCCGGGGCGACGTCATCGCCGGGGCGACACTTCGCAATGTATTTTTGTCACCGGGGCGACAGAACGGGACAAGAGATATGGCTGGCGTTTGTCACATCTGCTGGTAGTGGAGTTTCAGTGGAGCAAATTCGGGAGCACAATGGAAAGGGAAGGAGAGAGAGTAATCAGATTAGTAGCCATCCAGGGAGTGGTTTGAGATTGAGAGAGTTTTTGCTACACAATTTGGAGGCTAGGGTTTGAGAGAAAAAGAAGAAGAACAAAGGAACTAAAGGAAAGATTATCAGAATTTCATCAACCAAAGAGGCTTGGAGCACGAAATAGGAAGCAAGAGCAACTCAAGAAGAACTACATCTCACTAATTCAGGAATATCATCACAAAAGGGGTGTATCTTCATTTGTTGTAGTTCTTTATTCTTACTTTGTTATTCCAAACCATGTACTATAATCAGTTTATGATATTATTGAGATTAAATATGAGCTAAACTCTTCATTCTAAGATTGCAATGGAACCCAACTTGTAGCTTAAATTGAATGCTCTCTTTTGAATGGTAATTAGGCATTTTTGTGAATTGGAGTTTATAACCTTTGATTAAGGATTAATTGCTTGGCCCGTAATTACTTTGGTAACTTATATGGAATTGAGAGAGGAAGTATAAGTTGAGACCTAGTTATGAATTCATGTGAAAATATGAGGTTCTTTATGGATAATGTATGAGATTATGTGACGTGAGTCTTATGTATTATTCTTGAGGGTCGATAATTTGATTGTATTTAGGATAGACATATACCTAAATACCACATGTATCCATTTGAGAATCATGCTTAATGATTTCTATTGTGGAAGTTGGTAATTGATAGAATGGTTAATGGGATCTTACGTGACATGTGTCTTATTAATTGTTCTTGATATGGGATTCTTGCTCGTGTATAGAATAGAAATATATCTATACACCACAATAGGAAATACGTATTCGACCATCGAGAGAGGCTTATATATACTTGTGATTTCTCGGATAGCAATTCTTATGTTCTATTTTACCAAACAAGAGAGAGTATGATGTTTAAATGAAGAGTTGGGGGATATTGTAATCTTAGACCTTTTTATCTTGAACTTTATCCGTGTTAGTAAAACCTTGTTTTCTAAATTTCCCTTATTTTAGTTTTAATCAACAACAAACACAAACCATATTGTCATTGTTTAAATTGGATTGATTTTACATGCGATTGATATTTGGTAATTATTTAACATAATTCCTCGTGGGTTCGACACTTTACTTATCTTATATTACTTGTGGACCGCATATACTTGCGCGTGTTTTATTGATTGCGAAATCGATCAACACCTACCAGGTGAACACCGATGAGAGGAAGGCAAGGAGATTCGAACAAGGATTGAAGCCTTGGTTGTACAGCAAGGTGTCAATGTTCCAATTGAACACTTTTCTCAGAGTTTTGGAGAAGGCAAATATCGCATAAGGTGGGAGCGATGCCATGACTAAGTATAACCAGGAGCAAAAGAAGAAGAAGGGTGAAAATGAGAATAACAAAGCAAGTGGTAGTAAAAATGGTGGTCACAATCAGAAGAGGAAGTGGAATGACAATGGATCTACTGGAAATCAACAGGGAGGTCGAAAAAAGAAAGTGGAAGCGTGTGTTACATGCGGAAAGAATCACGTGGGGATATGCCTGAAGGGGGAGAGGGTGTGCTACAATTGCGGTCAGGAGGGCCACATAACACCCAATTGTCCGAATCCAAAGAAGGGGGCTTGTTTCACTTGCGGATCAAAGGATCATCTGGCCAGGGATTGCCCCAAGAAGGCAGCAGGAGGATCAGGAACAGGAGGGAATAGGGGAAACAATGGTGGTAGCACGTTAACCATATTTGGATCAGCACCAACAAACCGACCTACCGCCAGGACTTTCAACATGACCGTGCAAGACACCGTGCAGTCACACGATGTTGTGTCAGGTATCATTCTGATCAATAATATAGATGCTTATGTATTGTTTGATTCGGGTGCTACTTGTTCATTTATATCCGACGACTTTGCTAAGAATTTAGAATTGCCTAAGGAGGAATTAGATTACCCTTTGAACATAGAAATTACGAATAGGGAGGTAATTCCTGTTAAGTACTTACACAAGAACTGTAAGGTGGACATTAAGGGAAACATGATGACTGTAGATCTTATCCCAATTAAACTTGGGGAATTTGACGTTATTTTGGGAATGGATTGGTTATTCAATTATGGGGCGATAATTGATTGCCAAAAGAAACGTATTAACCTTATAACTCCGTCAAAGGCAGTATTTTATGGCAGCAAGTCGCCTAGGCAAGCGAGTTGTCTGACGATGATGCAGGCCAGGAAGTTGCTAAAATAAGGCTGTGTGGGATACTTAGCCTACATAGTTGATACTTGAAAAGAGAGTCCGAAATTATAAGAGATACCTATCGTAAAGGACTTTGTAGACTTCTTTCCAGACAATTTTCCAGGACTCCCGCCAGATGGGGAAGTTGAATTTGTAATCAATTTGGTGCCAGGAACCGCCCCGATATCGAAAGCTCCGTACCGTATGGCTCCAGTAGAGATGAAAGAATTGATGGTACAACTGCAAGAACTTTTAGATAAGAAGTATATTCAGCCGAGTGTATCGCCATGGGGAGCGCGGGTGTTATTTGTCAAGAAGAAGGATGGATCGATGCAACTTTGCATTGATTACATGGAGTTGAACAAGGTCACGATTAAGAATAAATACTCGTTGCTAAGAATCGACGACTTGTTTGATCAATTGAAAGGAGCTAGGTATTTCTCGAAGATAGATTTGAGAAGTGGTTATCATCAGTTGAAGGTAAGAAAGGAAGATGTACCGAAGACAGCGTTTAGGACTCGTTATGGTCACTACGAGTTTTTGGTGATGTCATTTGGTCTAATGAATGCTCCTGCAGCATTCATGGACCTAATGAACAGGGTGTTGAAGCCGTTTTTGGATAAGTTTGTAGTAGTGTTCATCGATGATATTCTAATATATTCCAAAATGAAGGAAGAGCATATAGAGCACTTGAAGACGACATTGGAAGCGTTAAAAAGAGAGAAGTTATACGCTAAGTTTTCAAAATGTGAATTCTGGATAGAGCGGGTGCTATTTCTTAGACATGTGATTGACAAGGATGGAATTTCGGTGGATCCGTCAAAAGTTGAAGCAGCCAAAAACACCATCGGAAGTAAGGAGTTTCCTAGGATTAGCAGGTTACTACAAAAGATTTATTCAGGATTTTTCCAAAATTGTGACTCCATTAACGAATTTGACTAGGAAAGCGGTGAAGTTCGTTTGGACGGAAAATTGTGAGGAAAGTTTTCAAGAATTAAAGAAAAGGTTGAGTACAGCACCTGTGTTGTCCTTACCGGATAGCACAGAAAATTTTGTGGTGTACAGTGATGCGTCGCATAAAGGACTAGGCTGTGTGCTTATATAGAACGGGAAGGTCATTGCGTATGCGTCACGACAATTAAAGGACTATGAGAAAGGGTATCCTACCCACGATGTGGAATTGGCCGCGGTAGTGTTTGCTTTAAAGATCTGGAGGCACTATCTTTACGAGGAGAAGTGTGAAATATATACGGACCACAAGAGTCTGAAATATATTTTCACACAGAAGGACCTGAACATGCGACAGAGGAGATGGTTGGAATTGATAAAAGATTACGACTGCGAGATTTTATACCATCTGGATAAAGCGAATGTTGTGGCCGATGCCTTAAGAAGAAAGGGTCGAGAGAAACTGTCTATGTTAATCGCTCAGGAGGAGCTAATTACAACTATGGCAAAACTGGAGTTGGAGGTGAAATATCTGGAGGAGATTGACAAAAAATTATTTCAATTGGGAACCGGTCCAACTTTGGTGGATAAGGTTAGGAAAGCACAAATTCAGGACGAAGAATGCGAGAGGATCAAGAAAAGAATATCTGAAGGTGTTGAAGTAAAATTTAAAGTTGATAATGAAGGATTATTGAGATTTGAGGGAAGAATTTGGGTTTCGCCAGTACCAGAGGTTAAGGAGGAAATTTTGAGCGAGGCTCATAATTCAAGATATTCGATTCATCCGGGGAGTATGAAGATGTACTAGGATCTCCAACAGCATTTCTGGTGGCTGAATATGAAAAGGGATGTTACCGATTGTTTAGCTAAGTGTTTGACATGTCAGAAAGTTAAAGCAGAACATCACAGGCCAAGCGGGTTACTACAACCGTTAGAAATCCCAGAATTGGAAATGGGAGCATATCACCATGGATTTCGTAGCAGGTCTTCTGACGACTCAAAAAGGTTTCGACGCAGTTTGGGTTATCGTAGATCGACTGACGAAATCAGCACATTTCTTACCCATCAAGATCAGATTCAACTTAGATCAGTTAGCGAAGTTGTACGTGAAGGAGATTGTTTCGAGGCACGGTATTCCAGTTTCTATCGTCTCAGATAGGGATCCACGCTTCACATCAAACTTCTGGAAACGACTACAAGAATGCATGGGAACGCAGTTACGTATGAGTACGGCATATCATCCACAGACCGACGAACAGAGTGAAAGAACGATTCAAACATTGGAAGATATATTAAGAGCTTGCATCATGGATTTCAAAGGAAATTGGGATGATCATCTACCGTTGGTGGAATTTGCTTACAATAACAATTACCATGCAAGTATTGGCATGCCGCCTTATGAAGCGTTGTACGACAGAAAATGCAGAACTCCATTATGTTGGGATGAAGTTGGCGAACGTCAATTACTAGGACCAGAACTGGTACAACAAACTGTAGAAATCGTCAAAGTGATCAGGACAAGATTGATAGCCGCTCAGGATAGGCAGAAGAAATATGCCGATCAACATCGCAAGAATCGAGAATTTGAGACTAGTAGCTTCGTTTTCTTGAAAGTGTCTCCCTGGAAAGGGAAAATTGGTTTTGGTAAGAAGGGGAAACTGAGCCCGAGGTTCATTGGACCCTTTGAAGTGCTACGAAGAGTTGGAGAGGTCGCGTATGAGGTAGCTTTACCTCCGGCGTTAGAACACATTCACAATATTTTTCATGTCTCGGTCTTACGACCATACAAACCCGACTACAAGTATGTTATAGAATATGAACCCCTGCAAGTTGAAAAAGACTTATGTTACGAAGAAGAGCATGTTCAGATAGTTGACAGGAAAGAGCAAGTAATCAGAAATAAGATTATACCTTCTGTTAAGGTGATCTGGAGGACCACAACGCTAAAAAAGCTACGTGGGAACTCGAAGATCAGATGATGATAAATTATCCACAACTATTTGCTTAGTCTATGTGTAGCGATTCTGGGGACAGAATCTTTGTAATGGGGGAGAATGTAACGGGACGAATTAATTAAGTCTTGATTCTAGGGACATAATCCTTTCAAAGGGGGAAAGATGTGACGAACGAGATTTTTGTAATTTAATTTAAATATTTATTGAATTAAATAAATATTTTTCGATGATTTAATTATTGAATTAAATAATTAATTGATGAATTTGTGGAGATTAATTTAATTATATGTGTTACATTAGCTAAATTAATGTGGAGAATTTTTATATTCAAAGTACGTATTTAATTGAGCTTGTTTGATTAAATACATTATTTAAATAAACATAATGTTATTCTAATTAATTTAATAATTAATTAGAGATTTAATGATTTGTCATAATCAATAAATGAGAATTTTAATTATGTGTCTATGTAATTTAATGTGGAATTATTCTATTTTATTTAATTGATTTAAATAAGATTATTTGGTTAATTAAAAATGTGACATTAAACTATATTATAAGCAATTTATTATATTAAGTGGAAATGAGCTTTAAAAGACAACCAAACAAGGCCTTAGTGGAGGTTGGAGTCAGTTAACCCATTATGGGATTAACTGACACCCATGTGTACCAGTTTTACATTATACGTATTGTTATTATTATTATTTTCTAAGTCTAAGTTGGAGAATATAGAGAGAAAAAAAGAGAAATACTTGTGAGATTTTGGAATTGAAGAAGAAGTTTGGAGAATTATAGAGTTTCTTACCATTTCCTAACAATCTACACTACTAATTGAAGGTAATTTCTTAAATCCAAGCTTTAATTATGTTTTAAAATTTCTCCATGAATGTATATTGTAAGTTCTTTGATAATTGAACTTTATGTGTAAATTATTTGGAAGTTGTTTATAATTGTTTAAATGCATGTATAATCTACTATATGATGTTATAAATTGTTTTAATTGAGTTAAATTCATGAGATTATGCTTTAAATTAAAGTTCTGAAATTTACAGAGAAGTAATAAATGAATATGGCTCAAATATATGAAGATTTATGTTTGAATTGCATATTAAACGGTAAATTAATTATTGATTATGTTTATACATGTAAAAACGAAGAAAACAAAACTTAAATGGACTGATTTAGTGTAGTAACGAACCTGTTATGTGGGATTTCATGAAATTTGACGAAACTTTGAATAATAACAAGAACATGAAAATTATGGGTTTAAATTTAGTTGTTTGAGTTGTTAAACTTGATAAAATCATGCTATGGTTATTATTATACGTTTATGTAAAGTCCAGAACCTATGGGTAGTATTAAATTTGTTGTTTGAGAAAAACTTTGGCCAAATTTGGCATTTGCTATGTTCTTCGCTGCAGAAGTTGGGTTTCAGGTTCACTGTCCCGGCGATGAAATTACACTAAGTATTGTCGCCCTGACGGTGTCCCTGCCCTGCCGGCTTCGTTGAATTAATTTTGTCGCCCCGACAATGTCCTCGTCCCGGCGGGCTTATTGTACTAATTTTGACCGCCCCAGTGGTAATTTGTGAAGAAAACTCCTGTCCCGGCGGGAGATGTAGAAAATGAAAATTTTTCTTCTTTCTTTGTGGTCATGTTATGTTATCCTAGGCATGTTTAAAGCTTAGACTAACGTATTAAATGAAGATTAAGATACTGTGATGGATGGTAAGCATACCCATTGATTATCAGATAATAACTGAGATATTAAGATGAGATTGGATAAGAGAGAATCCTGAAGTGTTGATAATATTGTAACTAATCATTGTTATTGCTTTATAAAAGAAATGTGTAGGTTGTTTAATGAATGTGAATTTTAATTTATAATCTACGCACGAGGCAAGTTTTCTACCCTTAATCTTTTTATTTCATTGAAAGCAAGTTTCCTTACCTTACCTTGATTTCAATTACGCAAGTTTCTTAAGTCTACTTTCTTATTGAGCAAGTATCTTATCCTTACTTATTACTTTACGCAAGTTCCTGAACTTCACTCTTTAATTGTGCAAGTTCCCTAACTCTATTATTTTATTGAGCAAGTTCTTTATCCCAATATATTCAATTTCATGAATCCAATTGAGATATCCTAATTCCCTTTTTAATAATACTTCAGTTATACCGAGTTTATTCAATTGTATATTTTGTGAGATTCAGTCTTTGGTTCTCGAATACTAATTACATTTTATTGAGCCTTGACTGACTAGCGATCCCTTTTTGATTCGACTAGTACATAGTTGATGAGCATTCTAAATTTTAAAAATGTTATTGAAGTAAATCTAAACCAAACTTCCTTTGGTGCGAACTCTGATGTCGAACTGAGATGAACAACCCTTTTATAGGAGATTATTTTACGCGTTAGTGTTTAGATGTTGTGCACATACATGGTACAAAGGGCTGATCCCCCTAAGTACGAGAAGTAAGGTCTATATAGTCTTACGACTGTTAAAGGTTTAAAGTAGAAATACTTGATAACCTAGGACATAGTTCGTGGTCTTGTGACCCTCAGATGTTCTTTTGATTCTTGTTTTATAATCTTGATTCAAAAGCGGAGCTTTTAGTTATCCAGTATCCCTTGATTATTCGCATGTTATTATTATTTTTATTGTGACACTTGTTGGGAAATTGTTGCTCACCCTTGCATAATAACATTGCAGCTAAAGTTGAAAGAGTTGATGAGCCATCCACTAGTAAAGGCAAAGGCAAAGCGAACAAGTGATGAAGACTTGTTTAATTTATTGAAAGATGTTATGTAATAGAGTTATGTTAATTATGTTATGCTTTTCCGCATTGATGTTTTGTTTAAGGTTAGATGTCCTGGGATTGATGTTATTAAGATGTTGTAACCCTTTAATGGGAGATTTCTATTTCAATTAAGAGTTTTTATTTATATTTGAATGGGTAGTTAAATGTAATATGATTTAATTGGATAGTGAACGCCAAATCCTATGGGAATGAAGTACCCGGATTTGGGGGTGTCATAGATAGTATGATGTATGAGTTGCACAGTGATGCACCAGACTCGAGGTTAAGGTAACCTAGATTTGGGGGCATCACAGGTTGGTATCAAAGCTAATAGGTTATAAACTTTAGGTGAGAGTACCTTAGGCTATAACCGTAGAGAGGATGATGAAGATAGTGAAGAGATAAACTCTAATAGAGTTTGAGCTATAAGAAATAAATTTAGAAGTTCTTAAAGAAAGGAATTAAGATATATATGAGGAGGTTCAAAGAAGAGTCTTGAAAAGTTATAAGAGATGAGGATTTGGAGTTACCTGACTCCAGCAATAAAGATGACAAGTGATGATAAATAGACGATGTCTATAAGACGTAGAGGCATAAAAATCATGTAACATGATTAGAGAGATGAATAAAAAAGATCATAAGATGAGACGATCGTAGAGTAAGGAAAATCGTAATGTAAAATGATTGTAGAACAAGATCACGACGTGATCAGATTAAATTGGGGAATGACAAATGATCTATTAAAGAAGTTATAGCCTGACGCTATAAGGAGAAGATATTATGAAATAGTACAATGGAAACTCAAGAAGAGTTAGAAATGATGAATACAGATTAGAGAAAATTCGTATTGAGCAAAGAGAAGACTATAATTTTGTGGAATTTCAATTGAGGACTCATGTGACAGCTAGGTTGTACAAATCTTTGTATGGGCAGGGATTTTGTGCTTGGTTTAACGACTACTCAGTTTGTCACATTGATAATCGTTGAAATGTTGGTATTGCCTTATCGGTATATGTATGATGAGAAGGTGATTCTTTTCTCCTATCTATATTTGATGGTTAGAGGACATTAAGATTAGATGTGAGTTCTTGAAACTCATGCTTATGGTAAGTTTATGACTCATAATCATATGGTATGTTTTAAGCCCCTAAGCATATGGACAGTCCCTGATTTGTTCTTGGACAACGTATTGCTAGGACAAGTTCCTAAACTCATATTAGTGTGGCAAGTTCCTGAACTCATAATGTGTGATAAGTTTGATGAACTATATTGGGGTATAGAAGGATTGTGGATTAAGAAATGAGAATTCTTAAGGTGATGAGCATTGATGATGTTAGAAGTAGATATACTTATTAAGTAGTGGAGCAATGGAGAAAATTAATATTGATGGAGGAACATGGATATTTAGAGGTAAGTGCCATGGTGGCCACTCAATGGTTTCATGCAAGAGGTAAGTGCCATGGTGGCCACTCAATGGTTTCATACAAGAGGTAGGTGCCATGGTGGCCACTCAATGATTCCTTCATTCAATACTGGTAATTCATGCAAGAGGTATGTGCCATGGTGGCCACTCAATGGTTTCATACAAGAGGTAAGTGCCATGGTGGCCACTCAGTGATTCATACTGCTTCACAATTATCGAACAATTGTTGAAGACTCCTGAAAGATATTCTTAGAAGAAGTGGATGAAATTGTAAAAAGAAGAAGTGAATTCTTAGAGAGAATGATGAATAGAATGAGCAAAGATGAGTATGTTATAATTTCGAGAATGAAATTCTTAGAAGTAGGGATGAATGTAATATCCCGAATGTTTATGAGTTTGTAGATCATGATATTAAATTATTATGATGATTTTAGCATACAATAATCCTTAAAAAAGGAAATTGATGGGTTAAAGAAGTGATAATACTCAGTATATAATTGAGTTTGATAAGGGTTATAGAATAAAACCTACAAGAATTTGTTAAGGAATTGGATGAAATAGGTAATATAAAACCTATGTTATAGTAATACATTGAAATATTCAACTATAAAATTTCGGAAGAAGATTCACGCGGATCGAGTAAGGATGTTTCGGTGATTCTGAGGACGGAATCCTTATAAGAGGGGAAGAATGTGACAACCCAGATTTTTCTAGAATAAAATTGAAATAAGGATTTAATAAGATTCTTATTATGAGGTGTAACGGCTTGAATGTAAAATATATATGTGTATTATATATTTAATATAGATTAAGTGATGAGATGAGGTCTAATAGTTAGCCAAAGCTAATTAATATAATTAGTATGGACTAACTGACGAAGTATATAATTGTATAGAAGGAAGCCAAAAAAAACTCAAATTTAAGTTCGGAGTTAGTTGTAATGACGATGAGGAAGAAAGAAAGAAGAATGTAATGATCGTGAGTCGTGGGTAGCTTGGTAATTCGAGCTTATGAATATTATTGAATAAAATAGACTTGTATTAATAATATTATGTGTTAAGCGTTTAAAAGTTATATTATAACTTAGATTATGTGTAAGCAATGATTAGTAAGTATGAAAGTTTTCGTATAAGCTAATATGGTGGTTTCGAGAAATATCGCGAGTGCTATTTATTGAATTAAATAAATAGTTGAAGGATATTATTAATAAACGAGTTATTTGGTGTATAGGCGTTAACCCAAATATGGGTGGGATATATGTACGTCGATGTATATGATTATAGGGAGTTAATCGGGAAGAGTAGCGATCGCGAATCGCGAATACCCTTATAATTTGGGTTTATTAATATTATTAAGTGGATTAAATATTATTTTTATGAGATGGATTTTAAGTGTCGCTGTTTCACATAGGAGAATAAATTGATTTTGTGAAAAACCGCTAAATCACTATTCACAGGGCACGTTTCTCGAGGCAGTATTCACGACACTATTCACACCAGATATTTTTACGTCCTTTTTGATTTTAAATAATTTCGTTAAAGCATGTGGGCGAAGAAAATAATTTTCCAAGCGTCGGAAATGTTATTTGAGCCCGAACGAGATTTAATTAGTACCCGAAATGTTTAATATGGGTGTTCTGAATAAATGGACAAACCCCGTATTTATTATTTTTACCCATCCCAATATTTTATGGTAATACCCATTTTAATTATGGGTAGAGTTATTGAGCAAGTTTGGTACGAATGAGGGAATATTCGGGTATGGGAGAGACCAAATGGGTGTATTAATTGTTACATGTTGCACAAATAGGAAGCAAGTAAACATTTGCTAACCAATAGGATTTAAGGAGGGGACATGCTAGCCAATAAGGATGGAGAATGGAGGGAGTTATCGGGCATGCTAAGGCATTTGCCAAACCAATTGCATGGAGAAGCTAACAAGTGGAAGACATTTCCCTCAATTGCTACCAAGGGAGCTCAGGCATTGGACTTCTCCTTCCATTCCATTTTCGTCCGATCCCTTCTCTCCCCATTCAAACCATCAGCTCATTTCCATGTTGTTAAGAGAGAAAGAGATAAAATTCCCGCAGAAGCAAAGAAGAAGCAGAGAGAGACAAGAGAGAAAAAGAAGAAGAAAACGTACGGGAGAAAGAAGAGGAGAAGAAGGAGGAGCTCGGGTGGCTAAGGAGAAGAAAGAGAGAGAGCTTCAAGCTTTTGTAGAGTCCAGTAGCATCAACGAGAAACATTCAAGAGGTAGTCATCCTCTTCAAACCTTCTCTCTTCCATTTTTGAGTTTTGTAAGCTTTTCAAGCTTTTGTGATGGGTTTTAATTTCTGGAAATTTTTGGTTGTTATTGTTGGTTGTGGTTGTTTACTTATGTTGTTAAGAGACCTTGTAAGCCATTAACACCATTAAAGTGGAACAAAAACACAAGAAATCCTTACCTTTGCTTAATGGAGGATGAACAATGGACATTGGACAAGAAATAGACATTCAGATGAATTTTAGCGGACTTGTAACTTCGATTCCATGTTGGTTTAATTGGTTTGATGTAATGATGTTCTAGTTCCATGGGTTACGAAGTTAACCCAGTTGGAATGGATTAAAAAGATGTAAAAACAAAAATTTGGTGATGATTTTGGTGAAGAACACTAAAAATAAAGCATGAGTTGATACTTTGGCCTAACATTTGGCCATGTTAATGTTAATGAGTAGCTCTAAATTTTGGATATGTTGTAGCTCTATGTCTTAGGAGTCCATAGAGTCCGAAATAGACTCATTTGGATGTCTAGAGAAGGAGTTATGGTGGTTGGAAGCAAGATAGGTTAAGAAAACCAAAAACAGAGCATGAAACCGAGTTTAGGCATATAGACGCTGGCTTTACGCCAGAGCTACTAACTTGGGCATATATACGCCGGTCACAGGCAAATTTTGGGCGTATATACGCCGGGCCAAAGTTAGGCCAAAGTCAACTTTGACGTCCTTTAGTAAAATAGGCATAACTTTCTCATACGAACTCGGATTGAGATGATTCAAGATGATTCAGAACGAGGAAGAGGAGACCTACAACTGTATTTTAATAAGATTTAACATTTGAGGTCGGACTCAATTTCTAAATTGGCCATTTGTAGTATTGATGTGTATTTGGAGGCAATCGGAGGGCGTTAGGCATGTGTGTTTGCACATGTAAGGCTTCCGACGATATAAGATGATGTTCTAAGTTATAAAACATGAACATCATGATATATAATGATACTTAACATTAACCATTGAGTATTAGACAATTCGAATGGGTATTGATGTACATGAGTTGATTGCTAAATCTTTCGCTGTTATGTGAATTATATGCGAGCATGATTAAAGGGTGCACGTTGTGAAACTACGTGATTATGTTGTTCTATATGGAACTTGAAATATTATAAATATGTAGTATGAGATATATGATGCAAATGAAACTTGCATATTAAGAGATGTATGATGCATAGGTAAATGCATTGCATATTATTTATGATGCATGAGTAAGATGCATAGTATGAGAATCATGGTGCATGAATAAAATGCAAACTTATGTGTTACGTGAAGCATGAAATGTGAAAACTGTTAGTTCTCTTGCTGACGCAGGGGTATTGTTGACGTCGTGCTCATACTTGTAAAAATAAAACTTTTGCATATTCTAGATGCAACGAATTCTCTTGATATCATGTTGATAAGGATTAGAGGAGAAGGTAAAAAGGAAAGTTATATTATTCCCTTATTGTATTTATTTGGCCGTGATGACGGTATACAATGCATGTGAATTAGATTATGTAAACCTTGAGCTAAAAATGGAGGTTATCCATTATAGTAGTTAAGATGTGTTAATGTTAGTTAATTGTTATAGTAAACTAGAAGGAGAACGATGTTGTATAAAGGACATTTATAACGAATGTATGGTTATTGAATAACTTTGCGATTATTCAGGAATTGAATAAAGTTAGAATCTGAACCGTGCGTTCACATAGGGGATATTGTAAAGGATCATGGTATTTATTCAACCTTGATCATAAGTGTAGAACTTAAAGGTTACAAAATCTGGATTTGTAATAAAGAGTGTAATGGTAAGTTTTAATACTTATGGTTGTAAAGTACTGTTATGTACAACATGAATAGAATTAAATTTGTAATGAATATTAGATGATGTATTAGTAAAGGTCTTCATACCTGAGATTAGATGAGAACATGTTGTATGATATCGTAATTGCATTCATGTAGTAGGACTATGTTGTATAGGTAGTATCGTGACGCACCGAACCCGGCTTAAAGGCAAGACCCGGATTTCAAGGGCGTCACAAGTATTATGTTTTAGTTGTTGTGTACTAGTTATGTCGTGTTTTAGTTATGGTTTCGAGGCTTGGGACGACAATATTTATATTATATCAATGTAAATATTTTTATTATTCCGCAAGGAGTTGTTGATAGTATGATGTATGAGTTGCACAGTGATGCACCAGACCCGAGGTTAAGGTAACCCGAATTTGGGGGCATCACAATAAGAGCAATGGAGCTTGGGAGGCTAAGAAAGGAGACTTACGGCTGAGTAGGGCTGAGAAGAAGTGGAGCTAGCAAGCTAAGCAACCAAGGAAAACATTTCATCTTCAAGCACAAACACGAAGGTATAAAATTTCAAAACCCTAGCTTTGATTTTCTTAGCATAGTTTATGTTTTTGTATGCTTGGTTGTGGGAGACTGTTTGTGGGATGGATCATGGTGGATCCTATGTTATAAGAAAGGTTATGAAGGAGTATATATGCTTGCTATATGTTTTGTCTATGAGAAACCATGAAAATACCAAAGCTTTCCAGGAAAACCAACTTGTCGGAAAACTAGAAACTTTTAGAAACGGAACCCGAGATTCCAACAAGTATAACTCCTAGCCTATTTCGAATTTGGAGTGAGGCCAAGTTCTGGAGTTAGATACATGAGTCCCCTAAAACCTCCAAGTGGAATATCTAGAAAATAAGTTGTAAATTTTCGTAGGGGCATATTCTCTCAAAACAGTCCAGAACTGAAAATGTAACAAAACCCTCTGGCCTAATCTGTCTGTGCACTGTTTGGACCCCTTAACCATGGAAATAAATTAATTTATTTTGGGACATGAAATTATATGATATAACGTAGCTCCTGTTCGAAGATAAACAAATTCCAACTTCGGACGAGTGAGTTATGGCTATTTACATTTTAGGGTTTTAAAGACGAAAACTGCCATAACTTGAGTTTTATAACTCCGATGGCCACGAAATTTAAAATAGAACTTCATGTTCTCATATGTGAGATTCTGACCAGAGATGGTAATTTTTGAAGTTGAGCACGATGTAGCTAATTTTGACAAGTTACGAATTAAAAACAGGTTTTTGAAAAATACTAAAGGAAGTTGAAAAATTCCAGAAAAATTATTTTTGTGTGTGGAATATATGTATATATGTGTGGCCAGAAAAGAAAAAAATAATAAAATAGTTAAGGAGGCTTAATGAGGAAATTAGGTTTCGAACGGATTAAAAACAATTAAAACCGTAAAGTCGGAAATTACTGAAGTAATTCCTACCGACTGGAATGTGTTTATTTGTGGCGTATGAGTCTAAATACATGTTAATTATATATTTTTATGGAATATTATATGTATAATGTGAGGGAACATTTATCGGCTTAGATTACGATAATCGTCGATGATGTTTTCACAAGGGTAACGATTAAGCG
Source organism: Aralia elata (assembly GCA_034770075.1). Taxonomy (NCBI): domain Eukaryota; kingdom Viridiplantae; phylum Streptophyta; class Magnoliopsida; order Apiales; family Araliaceae; genus Aralia; species Aralia elata. The sequence goes on along the minus strand of JAVJAP010000214.1, from coordinate 2,554,158 downwards.
AATATTTATAGATGTTGTAGGTTATTTGAGTAACGACGTACTAAGGTTAAGCGTAAACAACGAGATAGGCAAGTATCCTAACTTCATTTGATTTCATATTAAATGCAATTTTGCGAAGTTACTCAAATTCTTGTAATTGAGCAAGTTCTCTATTCAAACTCTTATTTGATGTTTTCTATATATTAATTGCATGTTATATCCGCACTAAGGTGCATTCGAAAGATTCGTTTAAATATTGAATCGTTAAGTATGAAACATCCTATTATGCATGAACAACTTTGTTAATGAAAGTCTATGCCACTTGTTTCGGCTAGGCTGATATTGTTGTAATGTGTTGAAATCATAGCATTTCTTTGAAGTTAATCCAAACCATATTGTTGTGGTGCATTTGAAAGATTCGTTCAAATATTGAATCGTTAAGCATAAAATATTCTAGTATGCATGAATTGCTTTGTTAATGAAAATCAATGCCACTTGTTTCGGCTATGCATGAATTGTTTTGTTAATGAGAGTCTATGCCACTTGTTTCGGCTAGACTAATATTGATATAATGTATTGAAATCATAGAATTTCTTAAAGTCAATCCAAATCATATTATTATGGTGCGGACTTATGATATAAGACTGAGATGAACAACCCTTATAAAAGGGGAACTTTTTTGTCGGACATCCGACCCCGCGCGCTATGTTTGAATGTTATGCATAATATGAAGTACAATGAGGCTGATCACCTTATGTACTTGCAAAGAGTATAATTAGTTCTCGAGGCTAACTTATACTCTTTTGGTATTCAGTGATATTAACTGATAATTCCTCTAGAAGTTCACGATCCATAGCAATCACTCAGCATAAAATTTTGAGAAAAATCCTCTTTGTTAAAAGTGATGCAATATTGCTATTTCTTCACAATTAATTGAATATTGTTGGAAATTCAAAATATTTAACTCTTTTATTCATGATGTGTTGTCCAGCATGGAATTCAAGAAAATCATTGTTATTGGAAATGATTCATTATTTCAGTTACTTCACAATCTTTTGAATATTGTTGAAGTTCTAGAATAATTAAACTCTTTTATTCATGATATATTATTTATGTTAGGTTTGTATAACGCGAACATGCAATCAAATTACATAAATATAGCGGAAGCGCGATAAAATCAGATTTTAAAATTTTATACAAACCATCACCATGATCTTTTTTTATGCACAATTATTAATTAAACGAAATAGATAGAGATTAAGACATTATATGTAATACCCGAGAATTTTGAATGATATTATTATTGACTCTTCTATTTAAGTTGAATATTTATTCGAATATGAGTATATATGATATGTCACCATAATAGTGATGCAATAAAATAATTTCTTGTTTATTTAATAAAGGATTGATTTAATAAGAAAAGAAATTATTAATGTTATGTTAATTAATTATTGTGTGACTAATAATCTCTATTAAATTATTTTAGTGTTATATGCCATACTACTTGAAGTGTAACCGTATAATGAAATGTATATTATTTATAATAAAGTTTCTGTATTTATTTAATAATATAAAAGGGATGTGCGACATTTAAATTGCATGAACATGCTATGTGACATATTGATGTGCGATATAGATATTAAATGTGCATTTTAATTACAGGAGCTAATAATTAAAGTGAACTAATAATTGTTAGGTAATAATTATTTTAATACTTGAATGTTTATTGTAATAATATTTTGTTATAGGAGTAATGGAATAATAATGTACATTAAATATTGGGTGTTAGTAATTAATTAGATTTTACTCTAATAAATGTACATGGATTACATGATTATGTGTATACAAGTATCCCTAATTTACCACAATGTATTAGGGTTACCTCGTTAAGTTACAAAACAAACCAATAATGGAATTAAACCTAATTATATATGTATGCTAGTTGCAAATGTTGATAAATTGAGCAAGTCCCAAAATAAGTGTCTCAACACTTATTCATTCCCGTGTTTCGCAAAAAGGCTATAAGCCTAGTTTTCTTTTCCTTGCAAACCATCAGTAGAAATCAAATGATCAAGAGGGGAGTGGCTTCCACAGTGTTTTACAACCACTCTATCAATCAAATTGTTGCCCGCCATTTTCTTGCTTCTTCCCTTGGTTTGAAACAACGAGCAAATGCATTGTCTGGGTAATTAACTTTCTATAAATTAGAGCTCATCCTCCTCCCAAACTTTCTTTGTTAAGTTATCTGATAAGTTTATTAGAGTGTGAGTTCAGTAATTGAGAGACAGCAATCTGAGTTTGGGAGCAAGTTAGCAGTTAGCCTCAAGAAGGTAATAATATTGCTTTAGTATGTTTTAATTTCAAGTTTGGCAAATTCTTGGCAAATGCATGAGATTCTGTTCTTAATTAGTTGGTAGTTGATGCTATGTTGTTATGTGAGTCAATATGTATGCTAAGAACACAATGTGATTGGATTTAGCTGCATCCAGGAAGGTTTAGCCATGTACATTGTAGGATTCTACTGAAATAAAGTCAATCTGGGCACTGAGTCGAAGTGGCGCAGCTGCGCCGGGTGTCACCCCTTGGAAAAATAAATTTTCGCTCCTTCTGGTATTCTGAACTGCCCAGGGAAGGGCGCAGCTGCGTGCTCCCTGCAGCTTAAAACGGCGCAGCTACGCGGTACACCAGTCAGGAGCACTTGATTCTGCTATGATTTGATATTTACTAACATGGTTAGTTAACTTAGACATGCCTGAAAATATGTGAAGCATGTAGTGTAAGGTCCCTTTGCATAGGATGAGCATCATAGCTTCAATTTGTATGTGTTTTTCTAAAGGAAACTTATAGTTTTGAAACTAGACTTTACCAAAACTTACAATGTGCAAGTCCTGATCATACGAACATGTGTATATGGTCTGATTATGCATGACATATGGTTCCAAGATGCTTCATGTGTGCTAGATGACCACGACCTAGTTCTAAACGACTTTTAAAGGCAAACTTGGACATTTTGAAACAAACATGCATAATTATAATGATAACTTCATTCTAAGGTGTTGGACATGCATGTTAATACTCCGATATTCCCCAAACGTGATGTGTACGTGTGTCCCTTTAGTATGTGATAGCGTTGCATCGTTCAAGTATGAATTTAAGCAAATTTCCAAGTTGTGAACTATGTAAACTAAGTACAGATGATGTGAGCACATAAACATGCGTATTTCAGATGGTATAACCTTTATATATGAATAAGTACTTGGTATGGTAAGTTACGTAGATTCTTGAACTTGTTTGACATTATTTTGCCGAAGTTCTAAACTAAGGATTTATAAAGTAGTAATATAAACTTGAAATGATCATGTGAGTATGCAAAACCCTTTAACATGTGTGAGTAGTAATTGTTAATGTCTTGGTATGCTAAGTAGTGGACTGAAACCAGGAAAATAAAAACTCAACTCTGGTCTGGCCAGGGGATAGCGCAGCTGCGCCGTCCCTAAGCCTAACCAGAGCGCAGCTGCGCCCTCCTACAGTTGGTCTAGTTGATTTTGTTAGTAAATCTGAACCTTGTGGATTTCTTGCATTGTTATTCTGAAGTGTAAAGCAGAAGTTGTAGCAATATTTTTGGTATTCAAATATGTACTGGTATTATAACATGAGTGCTTCAAAACGTGTACATGGTTCATAAGTAGAGTTTCCGAAACGTAAGGATTTACGTCCATTTCAAAACTACAAAACATGGTAGTATGCTATTATGCGATCTAGTTATATACCAAAGATAGTATCCGTATTTGTCTTACATACTTGATTATGTGAAAGGGGTAATTATCTAGTAATTGATATGTGTGACTAATGGAAGCGTTTTATATATACGTAACTATGTTACAATAGGATATCTTATTTCGTCGTCGTGTTGATAAGTTATAAAGTCGTAAACTGCGCTAAAGGCAAGTTTCCTTTAACCCTACTCAATTTACATTCGAGCAGGATGTGGTATATTGTGCAAGTATTCGAACCCTTTCTCTATATTGAGCAAACATGTAAACTTGTATATTCCTGTATCATACGAGTGTGTGGCAATGACTCTTATGCTTTATAAACTGTCATTCATATTTTAAGGATTGGTTTAAGATTAATATCCCTTAAACCGCATTGCGAGTATTGGTATTCATTAAATCATTGAATAAGATTATAATATTTGTCTAAACCATTGTTTCGGTTAGACTATTATACATGTGTTAGAAAGCTATTCCAAACCAATTGTCTTGGTGAGGACTCTTATCTACTGAGATGAATAACCCTCATAAAAGGGGAAAATTATATATTGTCGGGGAACCGACATGCGCACTTACAAGCATGTGACAGTTATGCATAATCTGGAGTACTATAGGCTGATCACCTGTGTACTTGTTTTTATTGGATTTTCAGTATAAAAACTGTTAATTCTAGCAGGAGTTCTTAGTCCTTTAGTGACTACTCAGTGTTCATATTCTTGGACTTGAAATGATTAGATGCAAGAATCCTATTGATATCCTCCAGTCCATAGCGACTCTTATGTATAACAGTTGATTATCCTTATTATCCTTGAATTATCCTTTACTGTCATACCCTTGAAATTTGAACTTTATATTGTTCACCCTCATTGTATATACTTGCTGGGCAAATTTGTTGCTCATTATTGCTTTCTTTAAACCTTTCAGTTAAGGCAGAGCGAGGTGAACCTTCTGGCAAAGGATAAGGGAAAGGGCAAAACTACGGAGTAGCTTTGTTCTTCCTTAGGAAGGATATTAATTACTATGTTGCTTAAGTTTTCTGAATTTGGTTATGTAATAAGCTTAGGCACGGATTATGTATTAATACTATGTTTCAGTTAAATTAAGACTTTTGGATAGTATTGCAGTATCGGTTGCGAGACCTTGGGACGAGAATAATTATATTAAATCAATGTAATTTATTCTATCTTTTCCGCTGCATTAGTTTTATGTCGTTATTTGAGTTAGATCGTGACGAACCAAATTCGAAACAGTGACGTCTGAATTTGGGGGCGTCACATTATACCCTCGTAGAACCGTGCTTCCTCGGGTACAAGTTCAACTCCAATTCCTTCGTGTTCTCCTTGAATTCCACCGATTAAATTCCTTCCTTTGATCAACGTTAGCCACCCAAGTGTTTGGCCTCTAGAGGTAATCTACCAAGGAATAATATCTATTCAAGAAGATGGGTGTTGGCAAAGCCCTAGTTCTTGTGCAAGAGTGTGTAACCTAAATCTATGATAAGACTTTTTTTATTTATAGATGTAGGAAAACCCTCCCCTAAACTATTTAGGATTAGGGTTTCTATTCTAATTAAACTCCTTTAATTAATTCTGCTCCTAATCCAATTAGGAATTCATGAGAGAGTACTTCTATTAATTAATTCTCAATGCCTATTAGGAATTAAATAATAGTAATAGTAATAATAATAATAAGACTCCTCTTATTAATTTATATTTAATATTTCCAAAATATTAAATAATAAATATTAAACTATTTAATTTATTCTATCTCCATAGACTAAATTAAATACACATAACTTATTATTACAATTATGTCATTTACTTCTTAAATAAATATTTTCCTTTTACGGTGTGACCCTTTATGTTCTCCATATTAAACCGGTTGCGAATAAATCAATTAGAATAATTCTAATCTTATTTAAATAAATAAATTAAACTATTTAATTTATTTAAATAAATAACATTTATTCTACAATAAGGGTAAGCCCCCTTAGCGATCAACGACTTTCCAGATAATATAGATTTCAACATTAATCATAAAAGAACCTTTCAGTGAATAGTTACCGTACAATTTAATTCTTCTACCATACAATGTCCCAATTAAATATAAAACATGGATTTACTGTCAAGTCTTATTTTATTTAATTATATGTATTTCGATTCCCAAATGCACAACTCTAAATAATGCAAATTAGAAACTCCTTTCTAATTTCATTCTGCATTGGCCAAGGACTACTGAGCTGTCATTTATTGAATCACATAGGACATTCAAATCTTTTACTAAACGTGGTAGATTCTTTGTTGATCATTCACCTATCTCTATGCATAGCTTATTATACCCAATCATACCCTTTGATATACCCCAGAGGTCTTAAGGGACATGTCAAAGTATAACTCATCATACACAAGATACTATGATGATCTCAAGTCCAAGGATCACTTGTACTACTATCACTAGAGGAATTCCTATTGACAGGCGAGTAAAACTCCATTAGGTATTCCTTAGCGAGCCACATTCAGTGAACTTATTCTCCAATAAGCACCTACATACTTGCTTTAGTGTCTCCACATAAATGATTATGAGATCAATCATCCTATTCCTAAGAGTAAGCAACGTATGTACTAATCTATCCGGATTCACTAATTCCTTTTTTTAGTAATCCAACGATTAGGAACGATTTTAGTTTGTGAGCTATGTTGAATTTAGATCTCATTAGCACGATCACCATCATGATTCTAAAAGCATTGCTCAAAACTATGGGTTTATCACATTTAATATAACAGCACCATGTAGATAATGTAAAATGCCTTTTATAACTAAATAAGATTACAAAGTATATGCTACATCATATCAAATATGATTGGCTTGTGTGCATACTACTTTCAATTTATTGTACGTTTCAAACTTGTTAAGAAAATTAGTTGTTCACCCTTGCTTTAAATAAAACTTTTCAGCTAAGACCAAGATAGCCGAATGTTCTAGGAAGGACAAAGGCAAAGCGAAGGCGACCGAGTAATGTCACTTATGTATTGATCATTATGTTATGAGTTGATATAAATCTTTTGTATTATTAGATATGTTTTGTAAAGGTTAGTTGAACCTGGGATAACGATGTTATATTTTGTATTAAGATAATATAAGGAATGATGTAATTCATATTGAACGGGTAGATAGATGTCATGCGTATGTTATATCGTGAGCACCGAACCCGTGGTTTAAGGGACCCGGATTTGGGGGCATCACAAGTTATGTCAAGGAAATGAGGTTGTCTAATTGAGCACCGCTTTAACGGATAGCCCCCTCTTTCCTGAGAATGATCTGGTTGTTAATATTTGTAAGTCTATAATGTTTATACACAGAAGAAGTTAAGGTTGAATAGTGAGCACCAGTCCATTGTAGCTAGTACACGGATTTGGGGGCGTCACAACATTGGTATTACATGAAAGTAGTATGCACACAAGTCAATCATATTTGATATAATGTAGCATATATATTGTAATCTTATTCGGTAATTAATAAAAGTATTAAACGCATTTTATTTTATCTACATGGTGCTGTTATTTAATATGTGATAAACCCATAGTTTTAAGTAATGCTTTTAGAATCATGATGATGATCATGCTAATGAGATCTAAATTCTTAGAAAGCTTAAAAACTAAAATTGTTCTTAATCGTTGGATTACTAAAAAGGGGATTAGTGAATCCGAATAGATTAGTATATACGTTGCTTGCTCTTAGGAAGAGGATGATTGATCTCATAATCATTTGTGTGGAGACACTAAAGCAAGTATGTAGGTGCTTATTGGAGAATAAATTCACTAAACGTGGCTCGCTAAGGAATAACTAATGGAGTTTTACTCGCCTGTCAATAGGAATTCCTCTAGTGATAGTAGTACAAGTGACCCTTGGACTTGAGATCATCATAATATCTTGTGTATGAGAGTTATACTTTGACATGTCCCTTAAGATCTTTATGGTATATCAAAGGTTATGATTGGGTATAATAAGTTGTATATGGAGATAGGTGAATAATTAACAAAGAATCTACCACATCTAGTAAAAGATGTGAATGTCCTATGTGATTACATAAATGACAACTCAGTAGTCCATGGCCAAGACAGAATGAAATTAGAAAGAAGTTTCTAATTTGCATTATTTAGAGTTGTGAATTTGGGGATCGAAATACATATAATTAAATAAAATAAGACTTGACAGTAATTCCATGTCTTATATTTAATTGAGACATTATATAGTAGAAGGATTGAATTGTACGATAACTATTCACTGAAAGGTTCTTTTGTGATTAATGTTGAAATCTATATTATCTGGAAAGTCGTTGATCGCTAATGGTCCTTACCCTTATTGTAGAATAAATGTTATTTATTTAAATGAATTAAATAGTTTAATTTATTTATTTAAATAAGATTAGAATTGTTCTAATTGATTTATTCACAACCGGTTTAATATGGAGAACCTAAAGGATCACACCGCCAAAGAAAAATATTTGTTTAAGAAATAAATGACATAATTGTAATAATAAGTTAAGTGTATTTAATTTAATCTATGGAAATAGAATAAATTAAATAGCTTAATATTTATTATTTAATATTTTGAAAATATTAAATATAAATTAATAAGAGGAGTCTTATTATTATTATTACTATTACTATTATTTAATTCATAATAGGGATTAGGAATTAATTAATATAAGTTCTCTCTCATGAATTCCTAATTAGATTAGGAGTATAATTTAATTAAAGGAGTTTAATTAGAATAGAAACCTTATTCCTAAATAGTTTAGGAGAGGGTTTTCCTACATCTATAAATAAGAGAAGTCTTATCATAGATTAGGGTTACATTTTCTTGCATAAGAATTGTGGAGAGTACTTATAATTTTTATAGAGATAGAAACTAGGGTTTTATCAACACCCATCTTCTTGAATAGATATTATTCCTTGGTGGATCTCCTCTAGAGGCCAAACACTTGGGTGGCTAACGTTGATCAAATGAAAGAATTTAATCGGTAGAATTCAAGGAGAACGTGAAGGAATTAGAGGTGAACTTGTACATGAGGAAGCTAAAATTCTACAAGGGTATAATTCTTATTCTCCATCTCTTTCCTTTAATTAATAATTGTGCATAAAGAAAGATCATGGTGATGGTTTGTATAAAATTTTAAAATCTGATTTTATCGTGTTTCCGCTTTATTTATGTAATTTGATTGCATGTTCGCGTTACATACAAACCTAACAGTGGTATCAAGAGCCAAACTTTATGCGAATTATTAATTATTTTGATTCATATATATGTTGATATGTGTTTAGAACAATTTGATTGGGCATTATTGTTGATATAAAATCATATTTGTGGAGAAAAACAACAAAAATCGCGAGTTGAAAAAACCTAAAATCGGCAGTGGCGCAGGGCACGCTGATATGGCACGGGGCGTGCCGTCTTCTGCAGGACCAGTGCGGGCCACGCCATGGGCGGCGCGGGGAGCACCGGTCTGGCATATCCGATTTTAATTTTATTTTAATTTTTTTTTTGTAGTTTTCAAAATTAAGATAAAAAGTTTATTTTGATTTGAAAAAGGATTAAAATAAGGATGTTTATTTTAATTGGGATTAGATTCCATTATAACTAATTAGAGTTGGAATTAGATTCCTTGATAACGAATTGAAGTTGAAATTAGATTTTATATTAACTTAAATTGCCCATTGAATAATATCAATATATATTGAATGTTTTAATTTCATGAGATGAATATTATTTATTGATGCATATAGAGATATGTATGATAATAAATAGGGATTGATTATGGACTATTGACCAATGTGTGATTGGATTTATTTTAGAGGATGCTTGAATGAATGACTTTTTATAAATGGGGTTTGCGTACCTCGTATTCTCTAGTTTTTCTTGATGTAAATTCTATCTTCCTCCTATATACTTCCCCTTGACTGCTCATCAAGGTTTTTATTTATTTTAAATAGTTTATGTAATAGGATTAGTTAGAATTATTTTGAAGAATTGGAGACCAAGGAGCACTTGAAGACCCGTTTGTAATGGAGCCCGGGTTTAAATGTAATAGTTATATTTAAATTCAGTTCTTGCACCTTAGGTTTGACCTTTTGGTTCACTTGGTGGCTCTAGTGAACCAAACTAGAATAAAAGTCCATAATCAATCTGGGTAGAATATAGTATTCTATATGTTCATGCTTACTGTATATATTATATATTATCCAACATGTTTCGCATGTTAAATAATATGACGCGTATTATATATATATATATATATATATATATATATATATGTGTGTGTGTGTGTGTGTGTGTGTGTGTGTGTGTGTGCATGCACGCTAAACAAGATGAGACTAATAATAACAAACCCCTCAATGAAATCATATTAACTCTTAAACATTCAAAGATATTTGGAATATCGAATGTCGCCTTCTAGCATGGTAAAGCGATAGAGTATTAAATATTTAATATGAGTTTGTTGTGCACACACAAGACGAGTATTAAATATTTAAGATATTGCCTTATCACATTTGATGCTTATTAAGGAATTGAACAATACTACTTTGTTGTGCACACACAAGGGCAGTCTTTTTCTCTTCACATATATGGAAGTGCTAGGTTGGACTTAACTTAGATTATTTTAATTTGGATGTGCACACACTTGGCCATTATAATCTAAGAGGCAAAATACAAAGAGTTACATAGTGATGTAATTGACAATAGTTGTCTACCTATTTATATATAGTTTATTGTGCACACACAAGGCTATATACATTTGAAATGGGATCCTTATTCTCACTAGCAAATCTTTAATTAGATTTGTCGAACTATATATTGAGGGTAATATATTTTGATGAAAATAGTGGGAGATACCAATTTAAATAAAGACCTAATTTATTTTGGTAATTAATAAAATGAATGTATGTTAAAATGTTGTTAAATTATAAATTCATTTAACAGAATTTTACAATGTCTAATTCATTATCACTGCGTAGTATATTAGATGCTAATTAATTGGACCGAATTACAAGGACTGGTTAAGGAATCTGAGAATAGTTCTCAAGGCTGAAAAGCTATCTTATATCCTTAATATGCCTATCCCTGCAATGGTTGCAGACAATGCCTCTGAGGAAGAGATTGCTACTTTTAGAAAGTGGCAAGATGATGCAACCGTGGTTTAATGCATCATTCTCGCATCCATGAGTAACGAGCTTCAGTGTCAGCACGAAACTATGGATGCTCCTACTATATTCCTTCACCTTAAGGAGTTGAATGGTAAGGAAAGTAGGACTACTAGATATAAGATATCTAAGGAGCTCTTCCGATCTAGAATGACCAATGACACTACAGTACAAACACATGTCCTAAAAATGATCAATTTGATTGAACGATTAGGACAACGGGATTTTGTCATGGATGGAGAGGTGATCCAAGATTTGATCTTGCAATCACTTTCGGACTCTTTCTCACAATTTGTTGTGAATTTCCATATCAATAAGCATATGCCAGCCTGCGTGAGTTGCTTAAACATGTTGAAAACTGTAGAGAATCACTTTCTAACCAAGAAAGACCAAGTCTTACTAGTAGGGGCCAAAGGATCTTTTAAAAAGAAGAATAATTCAAAGAAGGTATAAGGAAAGGCAAAAACAAAGGATAATAAGAACAAAACTGATGCGGATAGCAAATGAGTTTGCTTCCACTGCAATAAGTCTGGATACTTGAATGGAAAATGTAAGGATCATCTTGAAAAGGCTAACCAGAAGAAGCTTGGTAAAGCTTCGGTTACAGATATAGGTTTATTTAGGATTGAAATAAATCTTTCTGTAAGTCAAGGTTCTACTTGGGTATTGGATACCGGCTGTAGTTCTCACGTATGCAATCCTATACAGAGACTAAGCAAAAGTAGAAAGCTAAACAAAGAGTAAGTAATCTTACGTATGGAGAATAGAGCAATGGTTGCCACATTAGCCGTAGGAACTTATAGTTTAGCATTGTCTACGGGCAAGTCTATTAAGTTAATAAGTTGTTATTATGTTCTAGTTCTCTTTAGAAATAGTATTTCTTTCCGTTGTTGGACAAGGAAAGTTCTGGTATTATATTTAAGAACAATGGTTGTTCTATTTATAATGATAATGTTTTGTTTGAAACTGGAAGATTACTTGATAGACTTTGTATACTTGACTTACATGAAAAATAATTTTACAAATTGAACAAACTAGTAAAAGAAAAAGGAGATGGTCATTCAAAGAGTTGAATATGTGTATTTGATGAAATACAAGTCTGAATCATTTGAAAGGTTCAAAGAATTCAGAAGTGAAACAAATTGACAAAGTATTAAGATTCTTTGATCAGATCGAGGAAGGAATACTTGTGCAATAAGTTTCTAGATCATTTCAACATAGTATTTTCTCATAATGGATACCTCCTGATACGCAATAATTGATTGGTGTATCTAAAAAGAGAAATTGTACCTTGTTGGACATGGTGTGGTCCATAATGATTTTTACCGACATTCAAGTATCCATCTGCGGTTATGCCCTACAAACGGTTGTATATCTACAAAATAAGATAACCTCAAAATCCGGCCCCAAGACTCCATAAAAGTTATGGATAGGGAGGATTCCTAGTCTTAAGTATCTTAAGATAAGGGGTTGTCCAGCTTATGTGAAAAGGTTTCAAAAGAATACGCTTGGGACAAAATCTGACAAGTGCAGATTTGTGGGATATCCTAAAAAGGGTTTAGGGTATTATATATTACTATAATCCTACACGTTAACTTCTTGGATAAAGGTGTTTATCATTGAAGGAGCTAGTGGGAGGATAATAGATCTTGAAGGAGTTCAAGAACCACAAAGCATTTTAAGTCAAACTGAGGAACCTGTAGATAGACCTATTGTCCCACAACCGAATCGTAAATCTGGAAGACTACCGAAGATACCTAGGAGGTATGGATTCATCATAGAGGATGATGATGAGGTACGCATCATAGAGGATGATGATCTAGTTATATACGATGAGGCTATGAGTAGTAAACACTCAGAGAAATGGCAGATGACCATGAAATCCAAAATGGACTCCATGTATGAAAACCAAGTATGGACTTTGGTTACTCCACTGAAAGGCATAGTGCCTATAGAGTGAAATTGGGTCTTTAAGAGAAATACTAGGGTAAATGGCAAGGTGGAGACCTATAAGACCAGACCTATTTAAAAGGTTTCAAATAAAGTCAAGGAGTTGACTGTGATAAAACTTTATTATCGGGTAATGCTCAAGTCTATTTGGATTTTGCTTGTGATTGCAGCTTATTACGAAATCTGGCAAATGGATGTGGAGACGTCCTTCCTCAATGAAGATTTGAGGAGAATATATGTATGATACAGCCAGATGAATTTGTTTCAATGGTTGAAGCAAATCAGGTATATGAGCTACAATAATCCATTTATGGATTGAAGCAAACTTCTCAAAGATAGAACATCTGGTTTGATGAGATAATCAAAGGAGTTTGATTTTATTAAAATGCGGATGAACCAAATGTGTACAGAAGGTCAGTGAGAGCGCAGTGACATTCCTAGGACTATATGTTGATATATTACTGATAGGGAATGACACACCAATGCTACAATCAGTAAAGATAAATTTTTTTAAACATTCCTCCATGAATGACTTAGGAGAAACATCCTATAAATTGGGGATATAAATGTATATGGATAGATTTAAAAGGATGTTTGGCTTAACCCAAGGAACCTGTGACGCCCCCAAATCCGGGTAATTCAATCCCACAGATTTGGTGTTCACTATTCCATACATTCATGACTTACTACCCATAATAAAGGATAATAAAATTAAACTGAATAAATCCTCTTCCCACAAAAGGGGTTACAACATAAATCTCTTAAGTAAATAAATCCCAAGTCATCTAACCTTTATTACATCATTGCGGAATTAAAACATAATATTAAATAAGTCTTATTACAAAACTCCATAACAAATAACAGTTCACGAGCTACTTCTGCATCTTGCCTTTGCCCTTACTAGTGGACGGCTCATCCGACTTCTCAGTCTTAGCTGCAAAGTTTTATGCAAGGGTGAGCAAACAATTTCCCATAAGTATAATAACAATAACAATTAAATAACCAATGGAGTAGATTTTAACTGAGGTATAATAGCCTTTTTGAAAATAATCTACAACAATCAAAGGACTGGAAGCTCAATAGAAAACTCGGTTTAAGAATTAAATTTAGATTTCAAAGTCAAAAGTGAATCTGAGGGTCATAAGACCTCGAACTATGTCCTAGGTTAACAAGTATCTCTACTGTAACCTTTAACAGTCTTATAGACTATGGACTGTCCATCTCGTACTCCGGGGGATCAGCCCTTTGTACAATGTATTGTGCACAAACATTTTAACGTTATTACGTAGTTTAATCCCCTATATTAGGGTTGTTCATCGCAGTTTAACATCAGAATCCGAACCAAAAGAAACTTGGTTTGGAATAACTTCAAGATATTCTAAGTCTTTAAAATGCTCATCAACTATGGACTAGCTGAATCAATAAGGGTTTGCTAGTCGTTAAAGCATTTGATTTAACAATAAAATTGTACAACGAGATTTATGTTCGAAGTTTGAATAACAATTTATGATCGAATAACAAATGACTGGAATAAAACATAAGCATTTGACGTTATAACAACCTTACTTGAACATTAATAAGCTAAGGTTAATAATCTTGCTCAATGAAAGTAAAATAAGAAACTTGCTCAAGTAAAAGTTAAGTTTTTAGGGAACTTGCCTTGATAGCTTGCTACAATTAATGTTAACTATTTGCTCTTTGAGTGACTTATACATACAAGTCACATTGAACAATTAATATTCATAGTTCAATTAATTACTCCCTTTTATAAATGATTGCTCACTTATATATTTCTAATCCACACTTTAAATTCTTCTAAGACACCACATATTAATCATGTTATTTCTTATAGGAGAAATTATTTTATTTCTAATTTTGGAAAAATTTTATTTCTGGCCGACCCGACCCGATAGAACCGACCTGACCCGGAAACCGGAACCGGCGCTGCGGCGCCAAGGTTTAGCCTTGAGCCGGCGCTGCGACGCTGGCCCGACCCGAGATCAATGGCCCCGGAGCCCGCGATGCGGCGTGGGACTTGAGCTTCAAGCCGGCACTGCGGCGAGCCCACGTCCGTAGCCCGCGCTGCGGCGTGAGATATGAGCCACAAGGGTGGCGCTGCGACATTAGACTGCAGATTCAGTTTCTGCAGTCGCGACTCAGCCTCTGTTCGCCCAAAAACCCATGAATTTCTTCATTTAAATCACAATTTGACATACTCAGATGCTATAAACTTCATATAATCAAGACCCATTACAGTATTAACAAATTCATTCATATACCCATACACTATAGAAGATTAAATCCACTAATTAAACATATTTCTCCATTTTTGATAAACTTAGCAAAATTAACCAATATGAACTCAATTCTAAATCAAATTGATCCATTTCACTTGCATTATTTTCGTTATTGAACATACTAACAATAACAACAACCAATTTATAGATTATTACATGGATTGAACACTAATTTTAAACCCAAAATAAGCCATATTCATATGTATAAACTCAAGAACACAAAACCCATTTAAAACTTGTTTTCATGGATTCTAGTTATAGAAAATCATTTACAATTGCTATATAACGGTTTATATACCCATACTAACATGCATAATCATCACATAAACAATTTCTAGTAATTTTGGTTCACCAATATTTCACAGAGAAGTAGTTTGAAGAAAATAAGAACTAAAGTTTTAGGTTAGATTATTACCTCTTAATTCCTTGATTAAGCTAGATGATTAGGAATAGCTTGGCAATCCTTCTTCTTTCTCTTTGATTTTCAAGTTTTTCTCTCAATTTTCCCCTATTCCTTCTCTGTATTCTCTCTATGTTCTACATACTTAGCCTTTAGGAATTAGGAATAATAGAATTATACGTAACTTAAAAAAATTGACCAATTACAACTCAATTAAAAAAAATCATCAGTTAAAAAAATTGACAGTTACAAGAATTCAAAAGCCATAAGGCATGTTTGGCTAAACACTAATAAAACAAACTCTTTTCACTAACCAAGGGTCACAAGACCTTGTTTGGTTAACTAACATAAAACCCATTTTCCATTATTTTAATAACCCATTATACTATATAGTTTAATTGTCACACTTTCAATTTAATTAAACCTATTATTAAATAAATTCAATTAAACTTTACTAATTTAATTATAACTTTTATTTGGCCAATTATAAATTAATTCTATAAATTAATTCAAATAAATCATTTTATTCAAATAAATCATCTAATTTAATTATTAAATTAAATTAGAACAACCGTCAAATAACCACTCAAATAATAATTATCGTAATTGCACTTAATAAATTATTCCACAATAAATTCATCAATTATTTATTTTACTCAATAAATAAATTAACAAAAATATTTATTAACTCAATAAATATTTTATTTATTCACAAAAATCACATTCGTTACAGAACGTATATTCATTCGATGCTAAAGGCGTTTAGCATGGCAAACTCCAAGAGACGTCTCATGATGATAAGTCATGGAGTGTATCTCTCTAAAATTATCCCCAATTGAATGAGAGATCTCATGAGTTACTATCATGTATGCAATAAATATACAAGGCCTGATGTTGATCAGTCATATTCTAGAAAAGATCACTGTAAGACAGTGATAAACATCTTTAAGTACTTAACTGATATTGAAGATGTGATCATGATTCATGGTAGGTCTGAATTAAAACTAGAGGGCTAAACAGACTCAAGTTTTTCAGACTGACCAAGATGATAACAAATCTACTTTAGAGTAAATTGTTACCTTGAATGGTAGTGCAGTGAATTGGAAAAATTCCAAAGAGCAAAGAGTTGTTGGTTTAGTGACAAAGACAAAGTATATAGCTGTAAATGAAGCTGCAAGTTGATTGTTTGGATGAAAAGTTTATTACAAAACTAAGAATAGTTCCTAAGTCTCATCTTGGATTTAAACATGTGTTGCGGCACTTTCATTTGATTAGAGAAATCATTGAAAGAGAAAAAGTCACTATAGAGACAGTGGACTCTCAAGAACAACATTGCATATCCATTTACTGAAGCTTTATCCAACAGCAGGATGATTGTCACTTAGAGAAGAAGGGTATTAAATACCACTCGATTAGCTTTAGTGCAAGTGGGAGATTGAAAGTAGTATGCAGTACACAAGTCAATCATATTTGATATGATGTAGCATATACTTTGTAATCTTATTCGGTAATTAATAAAAGTATTAAAGGCATTTTATTTATCTACATGGTGTTGTTATTTAATATGTGATAAACACATAGTTTTAAGCAATGCTTTTAGAATCATGATGATGATCATGCTAATGAAATCTAAATTTTTAGAAAGCTTAAAAACTAAAATCGTTCCTAATCGTTGGATTACTAAAAAGGGGATTAGTGAATCTGGATAAATTAGTACATACGTTGCTTGCTCTTAAGAAGAGGATGATTGATCTCATAATCATCTGTGTGGAGACACTAAAGCAAGTATGTAGGTGCTTATTAGAGAATAAGTTCACTGAACGTGGCTCGCTAAGGAATACCTAATGGAGTTTTACTCGCCTATCAATAGGAATTCCTCTAGTGATAGTAGTACAAGTGATCCTTGGACTTGAGATGATCATAGTATCTGGTGTATGATGAGTTATACTTTAACATGTCCCTTAAGACCTTTAGGGTATATCAAAGGGTATGATTGGGTATAATAAGTTATATATGGAGATAGGTGAATAATTAACAAAGAATCTACCACATCTAGTAAAAGATGTGAATGTCATATGTGATTCGATAAATGACAACTCAGTAGTCCTTGGCCAAGGCAGAATGAAATTAGAAAGGAGTTTCTAATTTGCATTATTTAGAGTTGTGCATTTGGGGATCGAAATACATATAACTAAATAAAATAAGACTTTACAGTAATTCTATGTCTTATATTTAATTGGGATATTGTATGGTAGAAGGATTGAATTGTATGGTAACTATTCACTGAAAGGTTCTTTGTTATTAATATTGAAATCTATATTATCTAGAAAGTCGTTGATCGCTAAAGGGGCTTACCCTTATTGTAGAATAAATGTTATTTATTTAAATGAATTAAATAGTTTAATTTATTTATTTAAATAATATTAGAATTGTTCTAATTGATTTATTCACAACCGGATTAATATGGAGAACCTAAAGGGTCACACCGCAAAAGAAAAATATTTGTTTAAGAAGTAAATGACATAATTGTATTAATAAGTTAAGTGTATTTAATTTAATCTATGGAGATAGAATAAATTAAATAACTTAATATTTATTATTTAATATTTTAAAAATATTAAATATAAATTAATAAGAGAAGTCTTATTATTATTATTACTATTACTATTATTTAATTCCTAATAGGGATTGAGAATTAATTAATAGAAGTACTCTCTCATGAACTCCTAATTAGATTAGGAGTATAATTTAATTAAAAGAGTTTAATTAGAATAGAAACCCTAATCCTAAATAGTTTAGGGGAGGGTTTTCGTACATCTATAAATAAGAGAAGTCTTATAATAGATTAGGGTTACACACTTTTGCATAAGAATTGTGGACAGTACTTACAATTTCTATAGAGATAGAAACTAGGATTTTGCCAACACCCATCTTCTTGAATAGATATTATTTCTTGGTGGATCACCTCTAGAGGCCAAACACTTAGGTGGCTAACGTTGATCAAAGGAAGGAATTTAATCGGTAGAATTCAAGAAGAACATGAAGGAATTGGAGGTGAACTTGTACCTGAGAAAGCTAGAATTCTACAAGGGTATAATTCTTATTCTCCATCTCTTTCCTTTAATTAATAATTGTGCATAAAGAAAGATTATGGTGATGGTTTGTATAAAATTTTAAAATCTGATTTTATCGCGCTTCCGCTTTATTTATGTAATTTGATTGCATGTTCGCGTTATATACAAACCTAACATTACATTCTTAATCAGTAGTATGTCATCAACATATAGTACTAAGAATGTCACAACGCTCTCACTGACCTTCTTGTGCACACATGGTTCATCCTCGTTCTTGATAAAATCAAACCCTTTGATTGTCTCATTAAAATGAATGTTCCATCTTCGAGAAGCTTGCTTTAATCCATAAATGGATCGTTGTAGCTTACATACTTGATTTGTTCCATCCTTTGAAACAAATCCCTCTGGTTGTATTATATATATATATTCTCCTCTATTTTCCTATTAAGGAAGGTCGTTTTCACGTCCATTTGCCAGATCTCGTAATTATAGTAAGCTGTTATCGCAAGCAAAATTTGAATGGACTTGAGCATTGCTACTGGTGAGAAGGTTTTATCATAGTCAACTTCTTGCCTTTGTTTAAAACATTTTGTAACTAGTCTGACCTTATAAGTCTCCACCTTGTCATCTACTCCAATCTTTCTCTTAAAGACTCATTTACACCCTATAAGCTTAATGCCTTCTGGAAGGTTAACCAAAGTCCACACTTGGTTTTCATACATGGAGTTCATTTCGGATTTCATGGCCATTTACCATTTCTCTGAGTCTCTAATACTCATAGCCTCATCGTATGTAACTGGATCATCATCCTCTATGATGAATCCATACCTTTCAGGTATCTTTGGCAGTCTTCTAGATTTACGATTCGGTTGTGGTACAATAGATATCTCTTCTTGGACAAGTTCCTCTATTTGACCTATAATGCTTTGTGGTTCTTGAACTTCTTCACAATTTACTTTCCTCTCACTAGCCCCTTCAAAGATAAACTCCTTTTCTAAGAAGGCAGCGTGTTTCGCAACAAACACCTTTTGCTCATTAGGATTATGGAAATAATATCCCAAACTTTCCTTAGGATATCCCACAAATTTGTACTTGTCAGATCTTGTCTCAAACTTATCACTTTGAAACCTTTTCAGATAAACTGGACAACCCCAAATCTTAACATGTTTAAGACTAGGTTTCCTTCTTGTCCATAACTCATATGGAGTCTTAGAGACAAATTTTGAAGGTACCTTATTTAGTAGATATGTAGCTGTTTCTAGGGAATAACCCCAGAAGGATACTGGAAGATCAGTAAAACTCATCATGGACTACACCATGTCCAACAAGGTACAATTTCTCCTTTCAGATACATCATTCAATTATGGCATGCCAAGAGGCGGCCATTGTGAGAGAATACCATTATCTTTAAGATGATCTAGAAACTCATTGCTCAAGTATTCCCCTCCTCGATCTGATCAAAGAATCTTAATACTCTTGCCAGTTTGTTTCTCTACCTCACTTCTGAATTCTTTGAACTTTTCAAATGATTCAGACTTGTATTTCATCAAATACACATATCCAAAACTCGAATAATCATCAGTGAATGTAATGAAATATGAATACCCTCCTATAGCATGTATTGTCATAGGTGACACATCAATGTGTAACAACTCTAATAACCCTATAACTTTCTCTCCATGTCCACTAAATGGAGATTTAGTTATCTTACCCATGAGACAAGATTCACAAGTTTGATATGATTCATAATCAAATGGCTCTAAAAGCCCATGTATGCAGCATGATGTACTTTATATATGTTGCAAGTATGAAACGACAAAGTCAAAATATGACTACGTTCGTTGAATAGAGAATGTTGATTGAGTTATGGAACTCAATCTCTAATTGTTACGTGTTGATCATAATGTATGACATGTTTAGCCAAATGTTTATGATTTAAATAATGAGCATGTTATCTATGTGCTATGTGATGCATGCAAACTGTTAGATTTTGCTGAGCTGTCGAGCTCATTCTTGCAAATAACCACTTTTGCAGGTTAAAGATACAAGGTAAAGTTAAGTGCTGCTTGAATGTCATGATTCAGATGTAATGCATGCAGATTAATTGTTTTAGCTCAAATTATGTTTTTGAACCATTCTGAATGATGTATTTGAGAATGTATTAAATGTAACAGATGTAGAGTTGTTAAATTTGTATTGAGTTGTAAATTTAATATTATCCGTTGTATAAAGGGTATTGAATCTAGAAGTTTTATTTTATTATAACTCTGGTGAAGCGAATCAAATATGATTCTAGAATATGTAAATGATTAAAGGTTATGATTCAGGGAAAACAAAGAAAGAAAACTGAAAAGTTTTTATTTATTCCGCATTTTATTAAGTTTATTATTGATTAATGACGTAAATTTAGAATATAGATGTATGGTTAACGACCGAAGTCGAGAGTTAGAATTGTATGAATTTTGGGGTCGTTACAATTGTTCTCTAACATGTACCTATGCATTGACTTAATATCTCATATATTAATGACCAATGAGATTTGGCCATCAGTCAATCCACATACTAATCTCAATGTATCATTGTTGTCCCATTCTCAATGATACTCGACTAGGGATATTTAAGAGTAATGATACTAATTGTAATTATATAATCTCATGTTCAAGTCACATACTTGAAACTATATAATTTGTATCAATATTCTAAGGACTTTTATTATGTTAACATTTATATAACACAGTAAATGAAACCATAATAAAATAATTCATTTATTCAATCAAATATCAAAAGAACTGTTAAGCAATTACATCAAAGAATTGGCCTCTAGGGCATAAACTTTAACACTGCAAATGTTGCAGAAACAGCCTTTGAGGAAGAGATTGCTACTTTCAGAAAGTGGCAAGATGATGCAATCTTGGCTCAATACATCATGCTCGCATCTATGAGTAACGAGCTTTAGCGTCAGCATGAAACTATAGATGCTCCTACTATATTGTTGCACCTCAAGGAGTTGTATGGTGAGCAAAGTAGGACTGCTAGATATCAGATATCTAAGGAGCTCTTCCGATCTCGAATGACTGAAGGCACTACTGTTGAGACTCATGTCCTAAAGATGATCAATCTGATTGTACAACTTGGACAGCTAGGGTTCGTAATGGATGGGGAGTTAAGTTAAGATTTGATCTTGCAGTCACTCCCGGACACTTTCTCACAATTTGTTATAAATTTTCATATGAATAAGTTGGACGTCAGCTTGCCTGAGTTACTTAACATGCTGAAAACTGTTGAAGGTCACTTCTCGTCCAATAAAAACCAAGTCTTACTAGTGGATGATTCTTTCAAGAAAAAGAAGAGGCCCAAGGTATCTTCTGAAAAGAAGAAAAAGAAGAAGGCTAAGGGCAAGGCGAAAAAGGAAAGGATAAAAAGAAAGTTGATCCTGATAACAAAGGAATATGCTACCATTGTAATAAGTCGGGACACTAGAAGAGGAATTGCAAGGAGTATCTTGCGGACCAAAAGAAGCTTGGAGAAGCTTCGACTTCCGATCTAGGTTTGTTCATGATTGAAATTAATTTTTTTGAAAGTTAAAATTCTACTTAGGTATTAGATACCGGTTGTGGTTCTCACATATGTAACAATATGTAGGGACTAAGCAGAAGTAGAAAGCTAAACAAGGAAGAAGTCGTCCTACGAGTGGAAAATGGAGCAAAGGTTGGTGCATTAGCTGTAGGAACTTATTGTTTAGCACTGCCTACGGGCAAGTCCATTAGTTTAAATAATTGTTATTATGTTCCAACACTCATTAGAAATATTATTTCAATTTCTGTATTAGATATGGATAGTTTTGATATTATAATAAAGAACAACAGTTGTTCTATTTATAATAAAAATATTTTATATGGTGTTAGCAATTTACTGAATGGACTTTATATACTAGACTTGCATGAAAATATACTTTAATTTGAACAAACTAAAAAAAGAAAAAGAGATGATGTTAATTATAGCCCGGGTTTAAATGTAATAGTTATATTTAAATTCAGTTCTTCCACCCTAGGTTTGTCCTTTTGGTTTACTTGGTGGCTCTGGTGAACCAAACTAGAATAAAAGTCCATAATCAATCCGGATAGAATATAGTATTTTATATGTGCATGATTACTATATATATATATATTATATATTATACAACATGCTTCGCATGATAAATAATATGACATAACTTAATAGGCATAAGGTATTGACTAAAAATTAGGAGCTATTCAGGAATCATAACCTATGGATACTAGAAGTAGAAACCAAGTGTCCAAAATAACTACTCCTAAGCAGGCTGAAGATAGCTCGACATCAATCGGTGCACCACCGGGATTTCCATTTCCAATCTACAGAAATGGGAACTTCAAGCAAAGATGGGTAAGAAAGGAGGAAGTTGAGGAGATGAACAAAAATTGAAAAACACTTTTTTATTTCAAACTTATTGATTAACACAAACAAGGAGCAGGTTAAGAACGTATTTAGAAGATTTGGGAAAATAAAGGAGATTATGATACATAGGAAAAGGAAATTCGGGAGGTTCTATGGATTTGGGTTCATAAGGTTTGAGTCTCATGAACAAGCAAATGAGGCTAAATTAGAAATGAATGGAAAATGGATCGATCATAACAAGTACGGGGTCGAGTTTGCTAGAAGAGAGCTAATCATAAAAAGGAAGGAAGGAAATGGGAAGAACTTTTTGTAGCAAAAAGATCAACAAACCAAACGGGAGGTGAAATTAAAAGAGATTGCTGGGGCAGAGAACATGGATGTCAAAATGCGCATGAGAAGGTGTTGGGTTATCATTACAAAACATTTCATGAGTTATAAGGAAATGGCTTGCAAAATGGAGGATCTCAGAATAGAGGTGGAGAGTTTCTCAAGATATGGGAAAAATGCATTAATCATGGTGACCAAACAGGAGACTGGTCGAATCATAATGAAAAATATTGAAGCAAGACTAGAGGGTTTTATAATGAAAATAAAAAGTCTGGAGGAGTTTGAGAAGGAGTGGAAAAGGTTAACATGGATTAAAGTTAAGGGGATACCATTATCTTTAAGGTCAGCTACGACAATGAAGAATATAGCAAACAATTGGGGGGAATTTGTTTGTTTAGCTGAAGAAACTTCTAAAATTAAGCCGGTGGAAGAAGCAAAGATTTTGATCTTGACTGATCTCATAGATAATATTGAAGATATAATGCTACTAAAATTTAAGGAGAAAAGGTGGGTAATCAAAGTAATTGAAGGAGTAAAAGTTGAGGAGTGGAGTAATAAACCAGACATGGCGGATGAACGATGGTGCAATTCAGAGATGAAGTCACTGGAGAAGATGGTGGAATGTGAAGAGTTAGTAGGAAAAAAGATAGTTGACGTGGACATGAAAGGTAATTTCTTTAATGACAGGGAAGCCGAAGAGAGAATTTTCAAATTCAAATAATAATGAAGTACACAACAGGTATGAAACATTTAATGAGTTGAAGAATAGCAAGGATGACCATCTCGATATGAAGCAAATTGGGAATTCGGGGGGGACAACAGTTAGAGAATTATAATGAGAATCATATTAAAAAAGAGGTCATTGAGAATTGCCAAAACAGTAATTGCTTATGTGTGGAATGTATCGAATTCAGAGAGAATGTGGAGATTTGTGGGGATACAATAAAAGAAAAAGATGATCAAGATCATGTTGAAGATTGGGATTTGGGTAAAAAATTTAAAGCTGGGAAGAATAAAATGTTAGGTTTGTATATAACGCGAGCATGCAATTAAATTACACAAATATAGCGGAAGCGCGATAAAATTATATTTTAACATTTTATATAAACCATCACCATGATCTTTCCTTATGCACAATTATCAATTAAATGAAAGATAGAGAATAAGAATTATACCCTCGTAGATCAAAGCTTCCTCAGGTACAAGTTCAACTCCAAATCCTTCGCATTCTCCTTGAATTCCACTGATTAGATTCCTTCTTTTGATTGATGCAAGCCACCGAAGTGTTTGGCCTCTAGAGGTGATCCACCAAGGAATAATATGTATTCAAGAAGATGGGTGTTGGCAAAACCCTAGTTTCTATCTCTATAGAAATTGTAAGTACTCTCCCAACTATTGGAAGTGTGTCTAAATCCATAATAAGACTCCTCTTATTTATAGATATAGGCAACCCTCCTAAACTATTTAGGAATAGGATTTTATTTTAATTAAACTCTTTTAATCAATTAAACTCCTAATCCAATTAAGAATTTATGAGAGTACTTTTATTAATTAATTCTCAAACCCTTTTAAGAATTAAATAATAATAATAGTAATAATAATAATAAGACTTCTCTTATTAAGTTATATTTAATATTTCCAAAATTTTAAATAATAAATATTAAGCTATTTAATTTATTCTATCACCATAGATTAAATTAAATATACTTAACTTATTATTACGATTATGTCATTTACTTCTTAAATAAATATTTTTCTTTTGCGGTGTGACCCTTTAGGTTCTCCATATTAAACCGGTTGTGAATAAATAAATTAGAACAATTCTAATCTTATTTAAATAAATAAATTAAACTATTTAATTTATTTAAATAAATAATATTTATTCTACAATAAGGGTAAGCCCCCTTAGCGATCAACGACTTTTCAGATAATATAGATTTTAACATTAATCATAAAAGAACCTTTCAGTAAATAGTTACCGTACAATTCAATCCTTCTACCATACAATGTGCCAATCAAATATAAGACATGGAATTACTGTCAAGTCTTATTTTATTTGATTATATGTATTTCGATTCTCAAATGCACAACTTTGAATAATGCAAATTAGAAACACCTTTCTAATTTCATTCTGCTTTGGCCAAAGACTTCTGAGTTGTCATTTATCGAATCACATAGGACATTCTCTCCTTTTACTAGAAGTGGTAGATTCTTTGTTGACCATTCACCTATCTCCATGTACAACTTATTATACCCAATCATACCCTTTGATATACCCTAACGGTCTTAAGGGACATGTTAAAGTATAACTCATCATACACAAGATACTATGATGATCTCAAGTCTAAGGATCACTTGTACTACTATCACTTAAGGAATTCCTATTGACAGGCAAGTAAATCTCCATTAGGTATTCCTTTAGCGAGCCACGTTCAGTGAACTTATTCTCTAATAAGCACCTACATACTTGCTTTAGGGTCTCCACACAAATGATTATGAGATCAATCATCCTCTTTCTAAGAGCAAGCAAAGTATGTACTAATCTATTCGGATTCACTAATCTCCTTTTTAGTAATCCAACGATTGTGAACAATTTTAGTTTGTGAGTTATCTAGAATTTAGATCTCTTTAACATGATTATAATCATGATTCTAAAAGCATTGCTCAAAACTATGGGTTTATCACACTTAATATAACAGCATCATGTAGATAACGTAAATGCCTTTAATAAATTAATTCTTTTATTAATAAACGAATAAGATTACAAAGTGTATGCTACATCATATCAAATATGATTGGCTTACGTGCATACTACTTTCAATCTCCCACTTGCACTCAAGCCAATCGTCATGGTATCTAATACCCTTCTTCTCTAAGTGACGATTATCCTGCTATTGGATAAAGCTTCAGTAAATGGGTATGCAATGTTGTTCTTGAGAGTCCACTATCTCTATAGTGATTTCTCCTCTTTCAATGATTCCTCTAATCAAATGAAAGTGTTGCAACACATGTTTGAATCCAAGATGAGACTTAGGAACTATTCTCAGTTCTATAATGAACATTTTCATCCAAACAATCAACTTGCAGCTTCATTTGCAGCTATATACTTTGTCTTTGTCACTAAACCAGCAACTCTTTGCTGTTAGAAACTTTTCCAATTCACTGTACCACCATTCAAGGTAACGATTTACCCTAAAGTGGATTTGTTATCATCTTAGTCAGTCTGAAAAACTTGAGTCTGTTTAACCCTCTAGTTTTAATTCAGACCCACCATAAATCATGATCACATCTTTAGTGTCGGTTAAGTACTTTGAGATATTTTTCGCTGTCAAACAGTGATCTTCTCCAGAATATGACTGATCAACATCAGGTCTTGTACATTTCATTGCATACATGATAGTAACTCATATGATCTCTCTTTCATTGAGGACAATTTAAAGAGATACACTATATCGCTCATCATCATAAGACCTCTCTTAGAGTTTGCCATGATAAACGCCTTTAGCATCGAATGAATATACGTTTCTTGGGTTAAGCCGAGTATCCTTTTAAATCTATCTATATAGATTTATATCCCCAATTTATAGGATACATCTCCCAAGTCATTCATGGAGGAATGTTTAGACAATTTTATTTTTACTGATTGTAGTACTGGTATGTCATTCCTTATCAGTAGTATATCAATATATAATACTATGAATGTCGCTGTGCTCCCACTGACCTTCTTGTACACACTTGGTTCATCCTTATTTTTGATAAATTCAAACTCCTTTGATTGTCTCATCAAAACAGATGTTTCATGTTTGAAAAGTTTGCTTCAATCCATAAATGGATTGTTGTAGCTCATATACATGATTTGCTTCAACCATTGAAACAAATCCATCTGGTTGTATCATACATACATTCTCCTCAAGTCTTCATTGAGGAAGGACGTCTCCACATCCACTTGCCAGATTTTGTAATAATAAGCTACAATCACAAGCAAAATCCGAATGGACTTGAGCATTACTACCAATAATAAGGTTTTATCACAGTCAACTACTTGACTTTATTTGAAACCTTTTAAACAGGTCTGGTCTTATAGGTCTCCACCTTTCCATCTTCTCCAGTCTTTCTCTTAAAGACCCATATACACCCTTTAGGCTTTATGCCTACCAGAGGGTTAACCAAAGTTTACACTTGATTTTTCATATATGGAGTCCATTTTGGATTTTATGATCATCTGCCATTTCTCTGAGTTTCTATTACTCATAGCCTTATCGTATATAACTGGATCATCATCCTCTATGATGTGTACCTCATCACCATCCTCTATGATGACTCCATATCTCCTAGGTATCTTCAGTACTCTTCCAGATTTACGATTCGGTTGTAGTACAATAGGTCTATCTACAGGTTCCTCGGTTTGACTAATAGTGCTTTGTGGTTCTTGAACTCCTTCAAGATTTATTACCCTCCCACTAGCTCCTTCAATGATAAACACCTTTATCCAAGAAGGCAATGTGTAGGATTATAGTAATAATACCCTAAACTTTCTTTAGGATATCCCACAAATCTGCACTTGTCAGATTTTGTCCCAAATTTATCTTTTGAAACCTTTTTCACATAAGTTGGGCAACCCCTAATCTTAACATGCTTAAGACTAGGTTTCCTCCCTGTCCATATATGGAGTCTTGAGGACGAATTTTGAAGGTACCTTATTTAGTAGATATGTAGCCGTTTCTAGGGCATAACCCTAGAAGGATACTAGAATGTCGGTAAAAATCATTATGGACCGTACCATGTCTTACATAGTATGATTTTTCTTTTTAGATACGCCAATCAATTATTGCGTATCAGGAGGTGTCAATTATGAGAAAATACCATTTTAAGATGATCTAGAAACTCATTACACAAGTATTCCTTCCTCTATAAGATCAAAGAATCTTAATACTTTATCAATTTGTTTCACTTCTGAATTCTTTGAACCTTTCAAATGATTTAGACTTGTATTTCATCAAATACACATTCAAATCTTTGAATGATCATCTCCTTTTATTTTACTAGTTTGTTCAATTTGCAAAATTATTTTCATATAAGTCAAGTATACAAAGTCCATCAAGTAATCTTCCAGTTTCAAACAAAACATTATTATTATAAATAGAGCAGCAATTATTTTTAAATATAATACCAGAACTTTTCTTGTCCAACAATGGAAAGAAATAATGTTTCTAATGAGAACTGGAACATAATAACCACTTATTAACTTAATAGACTTGCCCGCAGGCAACGCTAAACTATAAGTTCCTACGGCTAATGCAGCAACCTTTGCTCCATTCCCCACACGCAGGATTACTTCCCTTTTGTTTAGCTTTCTACTTCTGCTTAGTCTCTTCATCGAATTGTATATGTGAGAACTACAACTGGTATCCAATACCCAAGTAGAACCTTGACTTACAGAAAGATTTATTTCAATCATGAACAAACCTATATTTATAATCGAAGCTTCACTAAACTTCTTCTGATTAGCTTCTGCAAGATGCTCCTTATAGTTTCCTTTTCAGTGTCCAGGCATATTGTAGTGGAAGCAAACTCCTTTGCTATCTGCATCAGTTTTGTTCTTAGTGTCCTTAGTTATTACCTTTCCTTTTGCCTTCTTTGAATCTTCTTGTTTTCAAAAGATCCTTTGGCCCATTTCCTTTTCTTGGAAGTATCATCTATAAGTAAGACTTGGTCTTTCTTGGTCAGAAAGTAACTCTTTGCAGTTTTCAACATTTTAAGCAACTCAGGCAGGCTGACATCCAGCTTGTTCATGTGAAAATTCACAACAAATTGTGAGAAAGAGTCCGAAAGTGATTGCAAGATCAAATCTTGGATCAACTCTCCATCCATGACAAAACCCTGTTGTCCTAATTGTTCAATCAAATTGATAATTTTGAGGACATGTGTCTGTACTGTAGTGTCATCAGTCATTCAAGATCGGAAGAGCTCCTTAGATATCTGATATCTAACAGTCCTATTTTCCTCACCTTATAACTACTTGAGGTGCAGGATTATAGTAGCAGCATCCATAGTTTCATGCTGACGCTAAAGCTCGTTACTCATGGATGTGAGCATGATGCATTGAGCCAATTGTGTATCATCTTGCCACTTTCTAAAAGTAGCAATCTCTTCCTCAAAGGCTGTTTCTGCAACAGTTGCAGGGACAGGCGTAATTAAGGACATAAGATAGCTTTTTTGTCTTGAGAACTATTCTCAGATTCCTTAACCAGTCCGTGCAATTCGGTCCGGTTAATTAGCATCTAATATGCTCCACAGTGATAATAATTTAGACATTATAAAATTTTGTAAATGAATTTGTAGTTTAACAACATTTTTGCATACATTCATTTCTTAATTACCAAAATAAATTAGGTCTTTATTTAAATTAATATCTCACACTATTTTCATCAAACTATATTACCCTCAATATATAGTTTGGCAAATCTAATTAAATATTTGCTAGTGAGAATAAGGATCCTATTTCAAATATATATAGCCTTGTGTGACACAACAAACTATATATAAATAAATAGGTAAACAGCTATTGTCAATTACATCATCATGTAACTCCTTGTATTTTGCCTCTTAGATTATTTTGATCAAGTGTGACACATCCGAATCAAAATTATCCAAGTTAAGTCCAACCTAGCACTTCCATATATGTGAAGAGAAAAACACCATCCTTGTGTGACACAACAAAACAGCATTGTTCAATTCCTTAATAAGCATCAAATATGATAAAATAACATCTCAACAAATTAATATAAGCCTTGTGTGACACAACAAACTTATAATGATTAATTGATACTCTATCGTTTTATCATGCTAGAAAGCGACGTTCGATATTCCAAATATCTTTGAACATTACAACTTAATATAATTTCTTTGAGGAATTTGTTATTATTTGTCTCATTTTGTTTAGCGCGCATGCACATATATATATAAAATACGCGTCATATTATTTAACATGCGAAGCATGTTGTATAATAATATATATATATATAGTAAACATGCACATATAGAATACTATATTCTACCCGGATTAATTATGGACTTTTATTCTAGTTTAGTTCACTAGAGCCACCAAGTGAACCAAAAGGTCAAACCTAGGGTGCAAGAACTGAATTTAAATATAACTATTGTATTTAAATCTCGGGCTCCATTACAAGCGGGTCTTCAAGCGCTCCTTACTCCTTTGTCTCCAATTTTTCAAAATAATTCTAACTAATCCTATTACATAAACTATTTACAATAAATAGAAACCTTGATCAGCAGTCAAGGGGAAGTATATAGGAGGAAGATAGAATTTACATTAAGAAAAATTACATAAGATGAGGTATGTAGACCCCATTTATAAAACGCATTCATTCAAGCATCCTCATAAAATAAAATCCAATCATCCATTGGTCAGTAGTCCATAATCAATCCCATTTATTATCATACATATCACCATATGCATCAATAAATAATATTCATCACATGAATAATAAAACCATTCTATATATGCATTGATATCATTTAATGGAAAATATTAGTTAGTATGAAATCCAATACCAAATCAAATTAGTTTGCATGAAATCTAATTTCTACTCTAATTTGTTTAATATAAAATCCAATTTCAACTCTAATTAGTTATTATGAAAACCAATTCTAACTCTAATTAGTTATCATGAAATCCGATTTTGAATCAAAATAAACTCCTTTATTTTAATCCAATTTTAAATCAAAATAAACTCTTTTATTTTAATTTATCCAATTTTGAATAAAAATAAACTCATTTACTTTTAATCAAATTTCAAATCAAAATAAACTACTTTATTTATAATTTAGAATTTCTGAAAAAATACGGAATCCTATTCCAAATAAAAATAAACTCCTTTATTTTAGTCAAATTTTAAAATTTCTCAAAATTTCACAAAAAACAAACCAACAAGCCTTCAAGCGTCGCGGCTCAAGAAACGAGCGTCGCGGCTCTTGCCGAGCGCCGCGACCCTCAAGGAATGGCCAAGCGTCGCGGCTCAAGGTTTTGAGCGCCGCAACTCTAGACCAGCGTCGCGACTCAAACAAAGGAGCGTTGCGGCACACAAGTTCTGTTCGTTCTATTTCTGATTTTTTTAGATCACGATTTTTGAGTTTTCTCCCAAAAAACATGATTCTATATAAACAATAATGCCCAATAAATTGTTCTAAACACATATCCATACATATAAGGAATCAAAATAATTAATAATTCACATAAAGTTTGGCTCTGATACCACTGTTAGGTTTGTATATAACGCGAACATGCAATCAAATTACACAAATATAGCGGAAGCGCGATAAAATCAGATTTTAAAATTTTATACAAACCATCACCATGATCTTTCCTTATGCGCAATTATCAATTAAACGAAAGATAGAGAATAAGAATTATACCCTCGTAGATCAAAGCTTCCTCGGGTACAAGTTCAACTCTAAATCCTTCCCGTTCTCCTTGAATTCCACTGATTATATTCCTTCTTTTGATCAATGCAAGCCACCCAAGTGTTTGACCTCTAGAGGTGATGCACCAAGGAATAATATGTATTCAAGAAGATGGGTGTTGGCAAAACCCTAGTTTCTATCTCTATAGAAATTGTAAGTACTCTCCCAACTATTGGAAGTGTGTCTAAC
Source organism: Aralia elata (assembly GCA_034770075.1). Taxonomy (NCBI): domain Eukaryota; kingdom Viridiplantae; phylum Streptophyta; class Magnoliopsida; order Apiales; family Araliaceae; genus Aralia; species Aralia elata. The sequence continues at coordinate 2,522,064 of JAVJAP010000214.1, read as the reverse complement.
CCCAATCCATAATAAGATTCATCTTATTTATAGATATAGGCAACCCTCCTAAACTACTTAGGAATATGGTTTTATTTTAATTAAACTCTTAATCCAATTAAGAATTTATGAGAGTACTTTTATTAATTAATTCTCAAACCCTTTTAGGAATTAAATAATAATAATAGTAATAATAATAATAAGACTCCTCTTATTAATCTATATTTAATATTTTCAAAATATTAAATAATAAATATTAAAATATTTAATTTATTCTATCACCATAGATTAAATTAAATATACTTAACTTATTATTACAATTATGCCATTTACTTCTTAAATAAATATTTTTCTTTTGCGGTGTGACCCTTTAGGTTCTCCATATTAAACCGGTTGTGAATAAATAAATTAGAACAATTCTAATCTTATTTAAATAAATAAATTAAACTATTTAATTTATTTAAATAAATAATATTTATTCTACAATAAGAGTAAGCCTCTTTAGCGATCAATGACTTTCTAGATAATGTAAATTTCAACATTAATCATAAAAGAACCTTTTAGTGAATAGTTACCGTACAATTCAATCCTTCTAACATACAGTGTCCCAATCAAATAGAAGACATGGAATTACTGTCAAGTCTTATTTTATTTGATTATATGTATTTCGATTCTCAAATGCACAACTCTGAATAATACAAATTAGAAACACCTTTCTAATTTTATTCTGCTTTGGCCAAAGACTTCTGAGTTGTCATTTATTAAATCACATAGGAAATTCTCTCCTTTTACTAGAAGTGGTAGATTCTTTGTTGACCATTCACCTATCTCCATATACAACTTATTATACCCAATCATACCCTTTGATATACCCTAAGGGTCTTAAGGGACATGTCAAAGTATAACTCATCATATACAAGATACTATGATGATCTCAAGTCTAAGAATCACTTGTACTACTATCACTTAAGGAATTCCTATTGACAGGCAAGTAAAACTCCCTTAGGTATTCCTTTAGCGAGCCACATACATACTTGTTTTAGTGTCTCCACACAAATGATTATGAGATCAATCATCATCTTCCTAAGAGCAAGCAAAGTATGTACTAATCTATCCGGATTCACTAATCCCCTTTTTAGTAATCCAGCGATTAGAAACAATTTTAGTTTGTGAGCTATCTAGAATTTAGATCCCATTAGCATGATCATCATCATAATTGTAAAAGCATTGCTCAAAACTATGGGTTATCACACTTAATATAACAACATCATGTAGATAACGTAAATGTCTTTAATAAATTAATTCTTTTATTGATAAACGAATAAGATTACAAAGTAGATGTTATATCATATCAAATATGATTGGTTTACGTGCATACTACTTTCATAAAAAACACAAGAAGAGAAAGGCAAAAGGAAAAGAAAGACTCAGTTTATAAAAGAAAAAGAACATTACAAGTATAAACGAAGATGATGCAGAGGATGCGTTGACTGTCAGCAAACAACTTGGCTTGAATATACACAATTCTGAAGAGGAAATAGCAATCAGGGAGGTATTCCAAAAATTGTTCAAAGGGGTGGATCAATACAAGAAAAGCAATCAAACAAGTGTGTGTGAGAATTCTGAAGAATCTGATTAGAAATGATCATCGTAAGCTGGAATGTCAGGGGGGTTAACAGTGGAGTTAAATGTAAAATGGTAAATAAAGTGATAAGAGAATAGAAAGATGATTTTGTTTTATTACAGGAAACAAAGTTGGAGACATGTGAAAAACAAATGATAAAGAAGATTTGGGATGTGAATGGAATGAAAAGCTTTTAGTGTGCTGCGAAAGGTAAGTCAGGGGGAATTATAACTTTATGGGATAACAATCTTTTTAGTATGTATGGAGGTGTGGCTCATAGAAATTGGGTGGTAATATGGGGAATTTGGGAAAAAGAAAAAAAGGAAATGATGAGCATTAACGTGTATGGGCCTCAAGCACATGAATTGAAGGAAGAAATGTGGAGGCAACTGAATGAAATAATAATCTGGTGGGGGAAATCAACAGTGGTGGCAAGAGACTTCAATGCGGTCAGAAAAGATGAAGAAAGAAAGAACTGTAAGGTGAAAAGGAAGACTATGAAAGGATTTAATTATTTCATTACTAAGACAGAGTTAATTGAACCAACATAGAGTGGCAAATCTTTCTCATGGTATGGATTTGGGGAAAAAGAAGTAAAATAGATAGGTTCTTATGTACCATTAATTGGATTATGGATTATAAGAGCCTTCAAGTGAAGTGTCAAAGACGATTATTGTCTCATTGCTATCTAGTTTTAAAGAGTGATGAAGTTAAAAATTGGGGTCTAAAACCTTTCAAGGTAATGGACAATTGGCTCTCCCAAAATGGCTTTTTGGATATGTGCAAGGGGATTTGGAAAAGAACAAATGTTAAAGGTTGGGATGGATTTAAATTAGTTAAAAAGATTCAGATTTTGAAAGGTTGTATGAAGATTTGGCACAAGAAGAATAATGTGGATGTAAAGGAGAAAATCTGCAAAATTGAAAAGAATATTGAGAATCTGGAGGAGCAATTGGAAATAAGAGAATGGAATGAAATGGAAATAGAGGCGAGAAGATCTCTTCAAGCAGAATTGTGGAAACTAAATTTAGAAGAAGAAAAGATGTGGAAGCAAAAATCAAGAGTGAGTTGGCTAAAGGTTGGTGGTAGAAATACAAAATTTTTCCATATGTATGCAAAAATGAGAAGGACAAATGCATTATGTGGAATTAATATTGGAGGAATGTGGACTAAAGATCCTGTAAAGATTAAGCAGGGACTTCTTGTGTTTTATGAAAACTTGTTCAAACCAAAACAAACATCTCAATTAGAGTTGGAGGAATTAAAATTGAAGAAGCTTACGATGGAGGAGGCATGTTACTTAGAGCAGGGATTTAGCAAGGAGGAGATTAAAGAGGTAGTGAAGAGCTGTGAAGGATCGAAAACACTTGGACCGGATGGTTTGAATTTCAGTTTTGTGAAAAAGGCTTGGGGTTTCATGGAAGGGGACATAATGGATATGATGCAACAATTTTATAAAAATGCCAGAATCACCAAAGGTTTAAATTCCTCATTTATTGTTCTAATTCCAAAGAAAGAAAGTGTGAAAACTGTGAATGATTTAAGACCAATTTCATTGATTAATTCTATGTATAAAATAATAGTTAAAGTGTTAGCTAATAGATTAAGGAATGTTATTGGGGGAATAATTGCTAAAAATCATATGGCCTTCATTGGTGGGAGACAAAATGATGGATGGAGCTTTGTTAGTTAATGAAGTTTTTGATGTGATGAAGAAAAATAAAAAACAACCAGGGATAGTATTAAAGCTGGACTTCGAGAAAGCTTATGATAATGTAAATTGGTCATTCTTGCTCAATGTTATGGAGGAAATGGGATTCCCACAAAAATTCAAAGGTTGGATAAGAGAGTGCTTATATTTAGCTAGAACATCTATTTTGATTAATGGATCTCCTACTAAAGAATTTCATATTTTTAGGGGGCTTAGATAAGGGGATTCATTATCCCATTTTCTATTTTTAATCATAGGAGAAGTGTTACGTAGGATGATTGTGAGAAGTAAGGAGGTGGGGAGAATTAAAGGAGTGTCAGTGGGCAATCTTGAAACAAGTTTAACCCATGCACAATTTGCAGATGACACCATTTTATTTAGGGAAGGGAGTATGAAGGAAGTAATTAATTTTAAAGTTCTGTTATGAACTTTTCAAGAGGTATCTAGGTTGAAGATTAATGAGAAGAAATGCAAGTTATACACTTTTGGAGTTAGTGATGAGGAAAGGAAGCAAATGGCTTTGTTTTTTGGTTGCCTCTTGTTTATTTGGGGATTCCTATTGGCAGTAATCCAAGGAGGGTGGCAACATGAGAACCAATTTTGGACAAATTCAGATCCAAGTTAAGAAGTTGGAAAGGAAAATATTTATCAATGGGGGGCAGGATTGTTTTAATAAATTATGTGTTATCTAGCTTGCCATTACACTACATGGCCTTTTTTAAAGCTCTATCTATAGTGATCAAGCAGTTGGAAATGTACAGGAGAAACTTTCTGTGGAGTGGGAATGTTAAAGGGGGGAAGATGGCAAAAATGAGTTGGAAGAATGTTTACAGAAGTAAGAAAAGAGGGGGTCTGGGCATTGTTTCTTTAAAATCAAAGAACATTGCTCTGTTGTGTAAATGGTGGGGGAAGTTTTATACAAACTATGGGGATTTATGGAGAAAGGTGGTTTGTGCAAAATACAAATGGAATGAATGTTGTGATCTAAAAGATATGCTTACAGTGAATCAAAACAAATATTTCTCATGGGTGTGGAATGATGTATTAAATTTGTGCAATATAGATAAGATGGAGGAGGTACTTGGTAGGAAGGAATGGGAGAGAATATTGGGGAATAAGAAACAAGTCAGATTTTGGTTGGATAAATGGTGCATGCAAGAATGAAATATTGAGCACCAAATTTAAAAATATTTTCTTTTTAGCATGTAATAAAGGAGCTAATATGGTTGATTACTGGAAGGGAATTAATAATGAGGAAGTGGAGTGAAATATATACTTGTTAAGAGAAAACTAAAACATTGGGAAATGGAGCAATTGGAAGATCTAAAACAATTCATTGGGCATGTTAATTTACAGGCAGAGTCAGATGATAAATTATTGTGGAAAGGAGATGAAAAAGGTATTTTTTTTTAGTGAAAAAGTGTACAAATTATGGAGCAAGGAGAGGATGAATTAAGTGCAGGGAAAGGATACAAAGCATGGATTAAAGGGATACCATCTAAAGTGCAGGTGTTCTTATGGTTAGTCTGTAATGATGCAGTGCCAGTGAAAGATGTCCTGTTCAATCGAGGAATATTAGAGAAGGGGCAAACAAATGTATGTTGTTGGTGTCATTCTAGGGGAGAAAGCATTGTTCATGTACTGCTACAATGCAAATGGGCTTGGTTAGTTTGGTGTTATATGCTTAAATGGGTGCGAATTACATGGGTACACTCTTGTTTAATGGATTCTGCACTTGGGCAATGGAGGTGCTACAATAAAAATATTTGTAGAAAGCTCAATGTTTTATCTACTGCAATAGTATGGAATATATGGCTTCAAAGGAACAAGACAGTGTTTGAAGATGAGTATGTGTGTTGGAGGGTGACTGCTAATAAAGCAATTATAAGTGCAAGCGAATGGTGGGCTGCTGCAGATTTCCTATTTTGCAGAAATGAGTAGGAATGGAAGTTGTTCAGAGGGGGATTTTTCAATATGTAGCAGTTTTTTTAGTACAAAATCGGGTTCCTGTTAAGGCTCTAAGGATTAATGATACCCAATGTTGCTGGTGTAAGATACATACGGAAACACTGGAACATGTGATACTAAATTGTAGTTGGGTCTGAAAGATTGGGGTGTAGTCTATGATTGGTTAGGAGTTTGTTGGGTGCAAGCTAAGCTAATTCAGTAGAGTGTGTTGAAGCAGTGGTATTATGTGGGGATAAAAGAAAAAGTGGTTGGTGAGTTTATTAATATTGCAACTTTGTGTGTGCAGCAGGAAAATTAAACAGATATTGATGATTTTGAAATATGGTCTTTTCATCAAAGAATGATTTTTGGTGGAGAATTTCTAGATGCTTGAGTTTGTCTGGGTATACAATAATGTTGTAGAACAGTTGCTAAGTCTTCAATTGGTAGTATTGAATATGGTGAAATATGCAGCTAGCAGTAATATTGAAAGAATTAGGAGCAGCTAGCATTGACATATAGGAGATGCAATATAGAATAGCAGCAATGTCTAATGCTTTAATTGCTTGCTTCAGTACAGCGCATCAACTAGCTTCGGTGCAGCGCATCAGATGATGAAGAGTACTAAAACAAAAATTTGCAGAAAGGATGCCAAGTTTGGAAATTTGGGTCTTCTCTTCCTGATTAGTTTATCTTTTATGATTGTGTTTTCAAGTAGGGAATGTGTAAATGATATTTGAAATCAGTTTTTATTGGTGCAGTAGATGACTTGTGATGTGATAAAAATATGTAACTGCAAGTGCACAGTGTCAAATTGAAGAACTGGCAAGTACATGTCGAACCCACAGAGACTAGATTAACTTCAATGTATCCTTAATATCTATTTTAGGCGAATTAGAAATAATTATGGTGGATATGATTAATTAACTAAATAATGCAAATTAAAAATTAATGAAATCTAGTAATGAGAAAAACTACCTAGGAATCCGAATCCACTAAGCACTAACATAAATAATAATTTCTTACTTTTCCAATTAATTCCCAAATTATTTTCCCTTCCCTTTAAAAATAATGATTCATATAATTAATATGGGCAAGCATAAGTTATGAAAAATTCACAGATTAACTATAACTTATCAAAACCTCGCAATCAATATAAGAATCATATGCAATTAATGCGAAGAAAAATATGAAGGCAAAAATAATTAGGCACTAACTTCGGAACGAAAAGAAATTAATTAATATGAAATACCTAGTTTCATCATCATCCTAGATATTAGAAGTTTAGCTAGCCATGAAAATTAAAACCAACAAATTCAAAATTAAAACGACTAATAATAATTGCATGAAATAAGAACAATAATTAAAAAGAGAATTTCTATTAAAATAAAAGAAAGTTACAAATACTCCCTGACACTAGTACCACACATGAACGGAATAAGAGGAAAAACAAAGCTCTCAATTGCTAAATAACTCTCTCCCTTCTACACCAGCGAAAAACTAAGGAAAAGAAAATAACAAGTGATGCCCTTCTCTCTAAAACAAGAGACCTATTTATAGGGAAAATAAATTTGTGCCCTAATTTAGATTCATTGAACTTGGCCACTTTTGTTTCCTTTTTATTCTCCTCTTTCCTTCTGAACTTCAATCTCTACATAGTAATCTCCCAAGAGTCCTTTTCCATCTTTAAAAGCTGCAACAATTATCTTTTACTTGTTCACCAAGATAAATAAGATAAATCCTACAAAATAAAATAAAATGCATTAATTAAATAAAATAAACATATAAAATAATAAATATGGGAATAATAAAATGTATAAAAAATGTGTCTATCAAATACCCCCATACCTATCTTTTGCTCGTCCTCGAGTAAAATAAAAAGAAAATAAAATAAAAACAAAAACTATACTACCCCATTTTCGTAGGAAAACACGATTGCACTTAGCATGTGCAACAAGCCTTTAAACCCCAAGGTTACCCCAAGTGGACGAGTTGTGTCTCGTGAGGGTTTGCAGTGAATATACCCACAAAATTCAAAATTCAAAATAAAATATTTTTGGGTTCAACAAATTATGAAATCGAAAAAAAACTTCTAAGTATACATGGGCAATATACATAAGCAAGATTAAATTCAAAATCATACTTTAACCTTATCAAAAATTCTCAATCTTCATTCTAGACACCATCCTTCATAAAATTAATTCCATGTGATGCATGCATTGTGTATGTGATGTAACTCTTAGCAGAGATTTTTACCATGAAAATCAAGCAAATTCATTTTTCTTTTTCTTTTCCTTTTTTTTTCATTTTTTCCATTCCTTTTTCTTTTTTTTTCTTTTCTTTTTTTTTGAATTTTTCCCCTTGACTTGTGCAATGTCTCATTTTCTTAGGCTTTTCAGAGTTACCCATGTAGCGAGTGTTGGACCAATGACTCCCAAACCAGTTGGCTTTAGGGCACTAGGTGTAGAGACACCCCTAAGGGCTTACTAACTCGAGTAACAAAGGCCACAAAACTAGACTAGTCAAGCTGCTTTTATCCATCATACTTTTCAGCGTGAATATCGATGCTTCCTAAGGCTTGGATACCCAGTTATTTCGTTCAATGGACATTGAAGCAGTTATTTTTTTTCAACTTTTTCAACTTTCCTTTTCTCAATTTTTTCCTTTTTTTTTTTTTGAAATTGCTCAAATCATAGTTTATATACCCCACAACTAAGAGTTAGTGTGAACGTGAAGTGCAAAAATGTTTAGGAACTCAATTTTATTTTAGATGGTGCATCGAACTAAGATTTTGTATCTCATCAAAGGTTCAAGAGTTCTTAATATTTTAATCTTACTCATGAGTTTTGCTCCACAGAAACTTATTAGAATTAATTCAATCCATAAAAAGTCAAACAAAATTTTTATTTTTTTCAATTTTTCCATTTTTTTTGTTGTTTTTTTTGTTTTTTTTTTTTTTGCAAAAAGAATTAATTTCTTAAAAAGAAGAAAAAAATAAATACCGAAAAAAAAAATCTAATAATAAAAATGTAAAACTCCCCCCGTACCTAAATCATGCATTGTCCTCAATGTATGCAAATGAACAAAGAGAACAAAGAAATGAAAGAATTGTACCTTGTACGGGGGAGCAGAAATCGAATGAAAATACTGTACAAAAATAAAAAAAAATATACAAACAACTTACAAATACAAGTACAATGCCAGTCATTTGGACTAATGTGGGTCAACAAGATACACCACCTCCTCTGGTTCGTTTGGCATTTCTAAAAAGGGTTTAAGTCGTTGACCATTCACTTTGAAAATTTCACCACTCTGTGGATTTTCAACATCGACTGCCCCATGAGAGTAAACTACCTTGACTACAAAAGGTCCATCCCATCTAGAACGCAATTTGCCAGGAAATAGATCTAGCCTAGAATTATACAAGAGAACTTTTTGACCAGGTGCAAATGATTTTCTCAAAATTGATTTATCATGAAACACTTTTGTTCTTTCCTTGTAAATTTTAGCATTTTCATAAGCATCATTCCTAATCTTATCTAACTCAGCTAATTGCAATTGTCTATGATTCCCACTAGTGGACATATCAAAATTCAACTGCTTTATTGCCCATAAAGCGCGATGTTCAAGTTCAACAGGTAAGTGACAAGCTTTTCCAAACACAAGCCTATACGGTGACATTCCTAAATTAGTCTTAAAGGCAGTACGGTAAGCCCACAATGCATCGGACAATTTAAGAGACCAGTCTTTTCTATTGGAACTCACCGTTTTTTCTAGGATTTGTTTTATTTGCCTATTTGAGACTTCTACTTGACCACTTGTTTGAGGGTGATATGGTGTTGCAAGCTTGTGGGTGATGGAATACTTTTTCAGCAAGGATTCAAAAGGCTGATTGCGAAAATGTTTTCCTTGATCGCTGATTATGGCCCTAGGGGTACCAAAGCGAGAGAAAATGTTCTCTTTCATAAATTGGACAACAACCTTGTTGTCATTGGTCTTGCTTGGAATAGCTTCTACCCACTTAGACACGTAATCCACCGCAAGTAAAATGTACAAATTTCCAAAAGAATTTGGAAACGGACCCATGAAATCTATTCCCCACACATCAAATAATTCAATGACTAGAATAGGTTGCATTGGCATCATATTTCTCCTAGTGATCCTTCCTAATAGTTGACACCTATTGCAACTGGCACAAAATTCGTTGGCATCCTTGAATAGACTAGGCCAATAGAAACCACACTGGAGGACCTTGGCGGCCATCTTTTTGCCTCCAAAATGTCCTCCACAAGCTTGGTCATGACAAAATGATAGAACACTCCTAAACTCATGGTCGGGTACACACCTCCTAATGATTTGATCAGGGCAAATTTTAAACAAATAGGGGTCGTCCCAATAAAAGTGTTTGGCTTGAGAAAGAAATTTAGATCGGTCTTGTTTGGACCAATGGGAAGGAATCTCACTAGTAACTAGGTAGTTCACAATATCAACAAACCAAGGTGTAGCAGATATGGAGAAAAGCTGCTCATCTGGGAAAGATTCATTTAAGGGCAGGTCAGAGGTGGACTCCACAACTAAACGGGACAAATGATCAACTACCACATTTTCGGACCCTTTTTTGTCCCTGATCTCTAGGTCGAATTCTTGGAGCAATAAGACCCAACGAATTAAACGGGCTTTTGAATCTTTCTTGGAGAGCAGATGTCTGAGAGCAGCGTGGTCAGTGTACACAATGATTTTAGACCCAATAAGATAAGATCGAAACTTTTCGAGGGCAAAAACTACAGCTAGGAGTTCTTTTTCAGTAGTTGAATAATTCAATTGTGCATCATTCAAAGTCCTACTAGCATAGTATATGACATGGGGAATCTTATTAATTCTTTGTCCTAGAACAGCACCAACTGCATAGTCAGATGCATCACACATTAACTCAAATAGTTGACTCCAATCAGGTGATTTGATGACAGGAGCTGAAGTTAACTCCTTTTTGAGTTGTTCAAAGGATTGGAGACATTTTTCATTAAATTCAAAATTTTCATCTTTACCAAGAAGATTGGTCATGGGTCTTGCTTTCTTACTGAAATCTTTAATGAATCGCCTATAAAAGCCTGCATGTCCTAGGAACGAACGAATTTATTTGATTGTCCTAGGTGGTGGAAGATTAGCAATTAGATCGATTTTGGCTTTGTCTACTTCAATTCCCTTTTCAGATATGATATGACCAAGAACAATTCCTTGTTTTACCATGAAATGACATTTTTCCCAATTTAGAATTAAGTTTGTTTCCTTACATCTCCTTAGCACTAAGTCAAGGTGGTGAAGGCACTCATGAAATGTAGACCCAAATATGGAAAAATCATCTATGAAAATTTCTAGGAATTTTTCCACCATGTCAGAAAAAATGCTCATCATACATCTTTGAAAGGTGGCAGGGCCACTACAAAGCCCAAAGGGTAGGCGACGATATGCAAAGGTTCCATAAGGACAAGTGAATGTGGTCTTTTCTTGGTCTTCTAGGGCTATGGGAATTTGAAAATAGCCTGAGTATCCATCAAGGAAACAATAATAAGCATGACCAGCTAACCTTTCCAGAATTTGGTCTATGAATGGTAAAGGAAAGTGATCCTTTCTTGTGGCAGCATTGAGTTTTCTATAGTCTATGCAAACCCTCCAACCAGATTGGACACGAGTGGGAACTAACTCATTAACTTCATTTTGAACCACAGTTAAGCCAGACTTTTTAGGCACCACCTGAATAGGACTTACCCAAGGGCTATCAGAAATGGGATAGATGATCCCATTATCTAGACACTTAAGAATTTCCTTCTTAACAACCTCTTTTAGAACTGGGTTCAACCGCCTCTGTGGGTCTCTCACTGGTTTAGCATCGTCTATTAAGTGGATCCTATGTTGGACAATGGTTGGACTAATCCCCTTAATATCTGTTATGCTTCATCCTATGGCTTCCTTATTTTCTCTAAGGATGGTTAATAACTCTTCTTCCTGTGTGTTCGTTAAATTAGAAGCAATGATTACAGGAAGAGTTTTGGAGGGACCTAGATAGGCATATTTAAGATTATCCAGAAGAGGTTTGAGTTCTAACTCTAGTGGACTCTTTTCAAGAGGTTCTGAGGAGTGTAAGATTGGCTCAGTCACGGGTTCCCATTCAAAGTGAGACATTGACGTGGATGACTCTAACATTTCATTCACCTCATTTACATATACTGTTTCATCCTAATTTTGACCAAAATGATTTAGACAAAAATTTAGAATTTCATCTTCTTCCATAAGTTCATTTTCAGACATTTCATTAATCATGTTCACTTCAACGGGCTGGTCAGAAAAATCACTAGGTTGCTTTCCCACATTAAACACATTTAAATCAATTGTCATGTTCCCAAATGTCAATTTCATTAGTCCATTTCTACAATTGATTAATGCATTAGAGGTTGCTAGAAATGGTCTACCTAAAATGACAGGAATCTGACCCTTCGGATTGGCAACAGGCTGAGTTTCAAGGACAACAAAGTCAACAGGGAAGACAAAATCGCCAACCTTAATGAGTACATCCTCAACTATTCCCTTTGGCACTTTAACGGAACGGTCAGCTAGTTGGAGTGTGACACTTGTCTTTTTCAAGTCCCCTAAACCCAAGGTTTGGTACACAGAAAATGGTAAAAGGTTCACACTAGCTCCTAAATCAAGCAAAGCTTTTTCAATTAAGGTGTCACCTATTATGCATGAAATAGTAGGACAACCGGGGTCCTTATACTTCACAGGACTTGACATGACAAGATAGAACTAACATGGGCTGTTAGGAAAGCTTTCTTAGGAACATGAGTGGTTCTTTTGTGTGTGCACAAATCTTTTAGACATTTAGCATATGAGGGAACTTGTTGAATGGCATCTAGAAGGGGAATATTAATTTTCACTTGTTTGAACACTTCTAGAATTTTGTCCAACTGGGCTGACTGCTTGTTTGAAATAAGTCTTTGAGGGAATGGGGCTTTTGGTTTAAAGACCTTTTCAGCTGACTCAGAAGATGTGGTTTGATCATTTTTGGACACATGCTTATTGGATGGGTCTACTGACTCAGAGTTTGTGGAGTTTGTGGGCTTTTCAGGCTGGGCTGACGTTGAAGATGGATTGTTAGATTCAACAGTTAAATTTTTTTCTTCTTCATTATCAATGCCAGCATGATTGTAAAAATAATTTCCAGACCTTAAAGAGATTACAGAATTCAGATGATTGACTTGGTTGCTTTCAAGTGAATTAGCATGATAAGGTTTTTGATTAGGGGCTGAAAATTTCGGATTGGTCTCGGGTTGACTAGGAAGTTTACCCTTCTCTCTTTCACTAACTGTAGTGGCCAATTGACTCATTTGGATCTCTAGACGAGATAAGGCTTGGTTAGTGTTTTTCATTAACGTCTCTAAAGTGCTAAGTCTCTTCTCACTCTCATTTGAAAATTTTGAAAAACCTGGTGGATATGGAGTTGCTGGATTTGAATTTTGGTACGGACCAGGATTCGACTTTTGGTAAGGTTGAAAAGATTGATTTAGAGACTGACTGACCTGATTTGAAGAGTTATTTGGATAGGGTCCTTGGTTCCATGCAAAATTAGGATGATTTCTCCAACCTGAATTATAAGTGGGTGCAAATGGGTCATTCCTAGGTCTTTGAAACATTGCATTGACTTGTTCATATTCTTCAGGTTGGGCCATTATTCTAGGACATTCCTCTATCACATGACTTGGTGAATTACACCTTAGACACAAAGGTGTTGATGTTGAGACGTGATTCACAGGTGATGGTCCCCTAATTTCTAAAATCTTCGAGTCTTTTAAGTACACCAGCCAACTTAGCTTCGGTGGCAATTGAATTGTTAATTGTATGAATACCCCTAGATGAGCTAGGTTTATCGGTCTCTCGGGTGGTTTCCCATTGCATGGTTTTTTCTGCTAAGTCCTCTAAAAACCCCCAAGCTTTTTCCTTATCATTATTCAGAAAATCCCCTTGACACATTGACTCTAACATTGTTTTAGTGGGATAGTCTAAACCTTCGTAGGCAATTAGACACAATCTCCATTTCTCAATTCCATGGTGTGGGCACTGGGATAACAAATTTTTAAATCTATCAAAATATTTCCAAAATGACTCTTTTTCAAGTTGACAAAATTGATGAATTGAAGTCCTAATTTTTGCAGTTTTATGATTTGGAAAATATTTTTTTAGAAATGTAACAACAAATCCCTCCCAGGTTGATATGGAATTATTTGGCAGGCTATATAACCACTTTTTAGCATTATCTTTTAAAGCGAAAGTGATAAATCTTAGCCTAATTGAGTCATCAGACAATTGTTGAATTTTCATTAAAGCACAAACTTCCTCAAATTCTTGAATGAATAAGTATGGATCTTCTATACCAGTGAACTTTGGTAACATATTTATAAAATGTGGTTTAAGTTCAAAATTATTACCAGTTACTGGTGGTAGACTGATGCATGAAGGTTGGGCAGAACGGGAAGGATAACATCGATCCCTTAAAGAAACGGTTTGCGCGACCTCCATTTTTCTTAAAGTAAGATCTTTTAAAGTGGGCTCCAAAAAATCAGGTTTTCTCACTAATCGGGATGTTTTGTCTCTAATCCACACTTTTTGCATACACTACTTAGCAAATAAGCAAATAAACAGATAAGCACACAAAAACAAATAAGAGAAAATAATAATAAATAAGAAAAAAAATTACTTCTAAGGTCAACCTAAATAAAATCTAGACAGCTCCTAACTGTTCCAAGTTACACCTCAAGGTCCACCAAATTCGAAATTAATCACGCTACTAGCCAGGTAAGTGTAAGAATGGTGGGAGTCTCTCCGTGGGTACGGTGACTAATTAAATAACCACACGTTTTTTAGGCGTTTGCCTTTTGAACCACTTGCCTAGACACCAGTAGTTTGATTAATTAAAAATTCAGCCTCCTCTTGGAGTTTCTTGTCCTAATTGAACTCGAGAGTCCTATGGGCTAACGTACTTGATTTTATTAGGTCAAGGTTATGCAAAATGCAAGTTGGGTTGTTTGTGGGCCAAGGAAGGGTGATGAAATTCCCACCTTATCTTGTTACAGGTTTTTTTCCCTTAATGTTAGATTAAAGATGAAGATGAACAAATAAAATTAAAAAGAAACGGTAAACAAATAAAATGTCCAAAAACTATGTGGATTACGAAGTAAAGAGAAATTTGACGTACCTCAATTCTCCAGCAATCACCACAGTTTATATTTAACAAAATAAAAAAAATAAAAAATAAAACTAAAACCTAAACAGGATGTGCTCTACGTGAGTGAATGCATGAATGCGGCAATTAGTTTTCTAACTAATAATAAAAACTAAAAATAAAATAAAACTAAGCTACTATTTTTTTTTGTTTTTTTAAAAAAAATAAAATAAATTTAATGCTTTAATTGCTTGCTTCAGTACAGCGCATCAACTAGCTTCGGTGCAGCGCATCAGATGATGAAGAGTACTAAAACAAAAATTTGCAGAAAGGATGCCAAGTTTGGAAATTTGGGTCTTCTCTTCCTGATTAGTTTATCTTTTATGATTGTGTTTTCAAGTAGGGAATGTGTAAATGATATTTGAAATCAGTTTTTATTGGTGCAGTAGATGACTTGTGATGTGATAAAAATATGTAACTGCAAGTGCACAGTGTCAAATTGAAGAACTGGCAAGTACATGTCGAATCCACAGAGACTAGATTAACTTCAATGTATCCTTAATATCTATTTTAGGCGAATTAGAAATAATTATGGTGGATATGATTAATTAACTAAATAATGCAAATTAAAAATTAATGAAATCTAGTAATGAGAAAAACTACCTAGGAATCCGAATCCACTAAGCACTAACATAAATAATAATTTCTTACTTTTCCAATTAATTCCCAAATTATTTTCCCTTCCCTTTAAAAATAATGATTCATATAATTAATATGGGCAAGCATAAGTTATGAAAAATTCACAGATTAACTATAACTTATCAAAACCTCGCAATCAATATAAGAATCATATGCAATTAATGCGAAGAAAAATATGAAGGCGAAAATAATTAGGCACTAACTTCGGAACGAAAAGAAATTAATTAATATGAAATACCTAGTTTCATCATCATCCTAGATATTAGAAGTTTAGCTAGCCATGAAAATTAAAACCAACAAATTCAAAATTAAAACGACTAATAATAATTGCATGAAATAAGAACAATAATTAAAAAGAGAATTTCTATTAAAATAAAAGAAAGTTACAAATACTCCCTGACACTAGTACCACACATGAACGGAATAAGAGGAAAAACAAAGCTCTCAATTGCTAAATAACTCTCTCCCTTCTACACCAGCGAAAAACTAAGGAAAAGAAAATAACAAGTGATGCCCTTCTCTCTAAAAGAAGAGACCTATTTATAGAGAAAATAAATTTGTGCCCTAATTTAGATTCATTGAACTTGGCCACTTTTGTTTCCTTTTTATTCTCCTCTTTCCTTCTGAACTTCAATCTCTACATAGTAATCTCCCAAGAGTCCTTTTCCATCTTTAAAAGCTGCAACAATTATCTTTTACTTGTTCACCAAGATAAATAAGATAAATCCTACAAAATAAAATAAAATGCATTAATTAAATAAAATAAACATATAAAATAATAAATATGGGAATAATAAAATGTATAAAAAATGTGTCTATCAACTTGTAATCTTAAATTCCATTATCTAAATCTTTTAGATTATGGAATATATTTCAGTAATAAAATATATTTTCACCTTTAAAAAAAACTATAAATTTTAGTGTCAACTAACCAACACTTCTAAGAAGTTAAAAAAACCTTTACTTTTTTATATTTTAATTTCTCAAAAATTATCTCTTGTACAAGATTCCCTACAAATTATAGGAGAAAATATACACTTAAAAGTATTAAATTCAAATCATTGTGACACCAAATTGTGAGACAGCCATCATACAAAATTTTCATATCAATCTATTCACTGCTCTTCAAATTAAGTTTTTAATTATCATATTCAAAATTACAATTGAATTATTTTATAAATTGTAATAACAATATAAACACACAAAATATTATTATTATGTTTCAAAATTTAAAAGTAATTAGGTGTATAAATTAGCAAAATGAAATCATTCATGCTATTAATGTTTTTAATAAAGAAACATTCAAAATTAAAAGAAAATAATATATTTTAAAAAATAATGTTTGCAACTAATTAAATCTTGTAACCCGAGTATTATTATAGTTACCTGAAAATAAAAATATATAATTTGCAACTTATAAAAGTGTGACATGCTGTTGCACAAAATTGGGCATGGATAAGTACCTCAAACCTGCTGTTTTGGACAAGTGTAGTTTCTTCCTTTTTGGGAACTAAATTAATGTGTCTTGCCCTAAGCATCTAAACACTAGTATGAAGATAGGTTATGCCAAATAGCTACTATAGTTGCATGAAGCAGCTACTGCTACTATATAAGCTAAGAAGTAGCCCTCATTTTCTTCTACTCCATAATAATGGATATATATATATATATATATATATATATATATATGAGTAAAAAAGCTACACCGTCGCCAGAGCTTGTAGCGGCAGGCAGTGTAGCACATGGTATTGAGGGGCAAAGCTGTAATTTGACTTTTCGTTACAAGTGATGTTGCTACCGCTACAGTCTGCAGCGGCAGGGGAGAAATTAGATTCAATCCATGTCATCCAATCTCGAGATCAACGGTGTAGATTAATTATAGTTGTTGTAATAATATTTGTGGCAACTAGTTGCCACGAATGGGGACCCTATATATGTGTGTGCGTGTGTGTGTGTGTGCGTGTGTATATATATATATATATATATATATATATATATAGGAAAGTGCTTCATAACTTCCGTTAGCTATGGACACTATTCTAACTAGCTCATCTCCTGCTGTCCAATGGAAGATCTAAGGGCCTATATTGACCAAGGCTAGGGCTGCCCGCTACTCTCTCTTACGGCCAGCCAAAATTCCTAATATGCCCCCAAAATTCTTTTATGTTGGTCGTAGGTCTTACTAGCGGCCAGTCAAAACGACCGCGTTTTGACTGACCGCTAGTAAGACCTGGGACCAACATGAAAGGGCGTAGAAATTAATCATGGGACTTAAAGTAATTATAATTTAAATTAAAAAAATATAGTTAATTAATACTTCACTCCAGTGTTTTCAAATCCGGACCGGTCATCGAACCGAAAAAGATACCGGGTGGATGGGTCACTAGTCCAACCAGTGGTCGAACTGTTATTGACCCAGTGACGTCATTAATATGTAAGAAATAATAAATAATTAAATATATTAATTATTATTATATATTATATATAATATTTAGTAAATATGTAAAATTAATCAATTTGTCTACAAAAAAAAAATTTAAACCTATTTGTACAATGTTTACTTTATACAATTCAAATAAATACTAAATCTATATAAAAAGAAAGATATTAAATCATATGATCACAACTCAAGACTCAAGACTCAAGAGTAATAAAATCAAATACAAATAAACATAAACATCTCTAGGATACATTCAATCAAATTCGGTAAAAAAAAAAATAAATAAATCTATTTGTACAATGTTTAGTTTATACAATTCAAATAAATACTAAATTTATATGAAAAGAAAGATATTAAATCATGATCATAACTCAAAACTCATCAAGGATACATTCAATCAAATTCAGACTTAAATTAGTAACAAAAAAAAGTGAGGTAGGGAACCGGTAAAACCGGTGACCCAGTTACCGGGTCACTCGGTCGACCGGTCCAACCGCTGGGTCACCGATTTTGACCAGATTTTGACCAAAAACGATTTTTTTTGTTCAAACCGGACCGGAGTGCCGACCGGTTCCGATTTTTACTGGTCGAACTAGCGGTCTGGTCCGAGTTTAATTACCATGCTCCACTCGCTAATTGGTTCACAAATATAAAGAATTATAAAATGAGTAGTAGACTAATATAACGAATAGTACTTGACTGGGTAATTTGGGAGTAATAGTTGACTACGTAATTTGTTTGTGAGTAGAAATATAATATAAACTCAATCACCATTTCTTATATGGATTATCAATAATACTAATTAATAAAATAACGTACGTATAAAGATAATTACTGATCATCGCCATATATTTATAATTATTAATTATAAATAGTGCGTAGGTTATTTAGGTGGGAATTATGAAATGGTGATCGAGTTTATATTATATTTCTACCCATAAACAAATTACGTAGTCAACTACTACTCCCAAATTACCTAGTCAAGTACTATTCATTATATTAGTCTACTACTCATTTTATAATTCTTTATATTTGTGAACCAATTAGCTAGTGGAGTATTAATTAGCTATATTTTTTAATTTAAATTATAATTACTTTAAGTCTCATGGTTAATTTCTACGACCTTTCATGTTGGCCGCATGTCTTACTAGCGGCCAGTCAAATGTTTTGACTGGCCGCTAGTAAGACTTGCAGCCAACATAAAAGAATTTTGGGGACATATTAGGAATTTTGACTGGCCGTAAGAGAGAGTAGCGGCTAGTCCCAGCCTTGATCAATATATACCCTTATATCTTCCATTAGACGACATGAGATGGGTTAGCTGAAATAGTACATATAGCTAACGCAAGCTATGGAACACTTCCCATATATATATATATATATATATATATATATATATATATATATATATATATATATATATATATATATATATATATGACTTATTCTCTTCTAATACATGTACATTTATAAATATTGATTTAAACGATAAGATTGTAACATTAATGTTTATAACACTAGTATACTTTAAACTCTAATATATATTTTAACATTACTATTTTGTTTACCTTTAATATTTTTTTAACATTAAAATTTTTGCAGATGAGAGATAATGATTACTATTAAAATAAAAAATTGTTCTAGTTCTTTAGTATGCTAAATTTCGTTTAACTTCAAGTGATTGAGTTTATGTTAATTATTGTTATACTTAAATTAGTTAATTTTAGTTTGGTTTAATTATTGTTTAGTTGGTGATAAAGTAAAAGAAGTCAAAAATAATTGTATTTACTTTTTAGAGTTATATATTAGCTAAAGAGGGTACTTTAGACTTTTGGATATGAAATATGGCACTTGGATAGCTTAATCACTCTAGTGGGCATGTGTAGTTCATTCACCGTCATCTTGGATGGAAAAGAGGTAAAGTGCAAATTTTTATAAACCACATTGGTAATTTGGTGGTTTTTAAACCACAGGTGATAACATGCAAAACCCCTAAACCATATCTAATAAACTAGTAATTGCCTGTTCCTGAAGGCACGGAGTAACGAAAATTTAGATTAAAATTCGAAAAATATTACATTATCTAAAAACTCTTTGCAACCTAAAATAATTTACAATCAAACATAACAATTATCATAATTCATCATACAACCACAATAAATAATACATATTCAATCATCAATACATATCCAACCACCAAAACATCAAGCTAGTCGCTACTAATTTCAAGAAATTTCGGCAGATTTTCTTTTAACAATAGATATCCAGAAAAATCTAAAATTTGTCTACAAAACTTACAATCATCAATACATATCCAAAACAACCATCATTTCATATCCAAAATCATCATAATCATGTATAAGTAGTTAACTTTATAAACTCATAAAGAATTAATTATTATTTTGTTGATTTAACGTATATCGTATCGTTTTCCACTTTATATATATAATAACGTGAGGTAACATGACAATAAAGTGTAGCATTAACAGAACTATCTACCCAACCATTTATCAACATTATAATTATAATAAAGTTTTTGTTTGATGCAAAAATAAAACATCATAGCAACAATTGCATCGAACACATTGTTCTATAATAATATGCTCGATCAATAACATGTTGAAATTAACAACTTGAACGGTATGCTATAAAAAAGATCAAAATATGCTTCAAACTACTGGAAAAAGTTGAGATTTCAATATTGATCGATACTTACAAAGCAACATTAAGATTAAGAAACTAAAACTCTCAACTACAAAATTGGTAAAAAAAAAAAAATCATAGTTCCTCAGTAATTCAATTGTATACATAGAATCACACTATAAAAAAAATAAGTAATATTAAATTAGACAAACAAAAAACATGTTGACAAATCAAACGTTATACATAAAACAAAACTTAAATTTTTTAAAAATCAATAACATCCAAATTCATTGTTAAAACAAAGAGAAAAGATTAAGATTAAAAGTGATACCAGTTGGCAATCTTTTTTATTTGTTTCTTGTCTAGAAAAAAGAAAAAGAATCTATTTAATTTTTTGATTTTATAGTTATTTTATAATTGTTTTTTTTATAAGTAAGTTATGATCTTGTTTTTAATTTTGTCTCCTTATCATTGATGTTTTTTTATGTATTATATATTTTAAATGTATGCATATATATACACTCTAAAAAATTATTACAATTTAAAATAAAATATTAAAATAACAATTAATTAAGTAAATGAAAGAAGAAGGGAAGAGAGATTTAGGAAGAGGAGAGAGAAATAAAAAGATGAGTAAGAATAGGAGGAGAGAGAAAGAGAGAAGGTGGAGAAAATAAGAGAGGAGAGAGAAAAGGAGGAGTATAGGAGAGAGAAAGAGAAGGAAGAGAGAAATTTGGGGGGAAATTTTTTTTATGAGATAAAATGTGAGCCTTTAGATTAAGTTGAAAAAATTGAGATGAAATCTAAACCGTTCTTCTGCTTATATTAAAAAAAGATTCAAATTGGGTCCTGTTTTATTATATAGATTGTAGTTTACCAATAATAAGTTACTGTAAAAGCTCACCCAAACCGCCCAGAACTAGTACATAGTTATCTGCCTTTGTTTTCAATTGTGTTCCATTTAACACTTCCATCTCTGTTACTGCAATGACATCTCTTCATCTGGTAAAATCACAGCTAGGAGAGAAAACTTAACACGAAGGGATATCTTACCCCTGTCAACAAGAAGCCTTGCTCCAGAAACAATCCAGTATCCAGGTAGGTCCTGTGGGCCCCTTGTCATCTCTGACGTATCTACAAACCTTAAAAGTTTGGTTGCCTGGGCTGGGACTGGAGGGCCATTAGGGTATATAGCAGAGTTGATGTTCACATCAGATGGCCGTGGAGGTGGTTTCTGGTTTGCCGAGAAACGTGTGCTAATTAAGGTTGAGATAATTCCAGACTTTTGGGCAATGACAGGGGAACCATCCCACTCGGGTTGTTTAACAACTGTGGAACCGATAACTTTGGAGAAATGAAGGCGTAAGAAAAGAACTCTCTTCATACCAGAATTTCTGACTTCAAACTGTGCCCCAGTAACAATAGAGTGATCCTCATCAGATTCAACAGGGCCAGTGCATACATGAGAGAAGCTCTTTGACTGGACCTTCTCATAGTACCTCCAGTCATTAGAGTTACCATAGTTGCAAGTTGCTTCATCCTGAAGTTGAAAACTTTTAGGCAGGGTAGAAAGGTGTTGCAAATGTATTGCTAGACAGTTACTCTTTTTCCCTTCCAGATAGAGTCGAAGTCCAGTCACTGGCCGCTTACCTGCATCCACCTGTCATGAAAGTAAAAGTTGGAATAATCAAGTATTTATACATTAACCTTCACAATAATATGGAATATCATCTCCGAGTCAATAGAACCCTCGTTATCCATCCAATACAACAACTAAATTTAAGATATGTGTCACAAAAAACATGTTCTCTAAATAGTTCCAAGGAAAGAGAAAAAGAAACGAAAGGAAATCGTGAAAACTCATAGCTCCCTATTGAGCTTAAAATATTTTGAAGAAATTTTCGACTCCCTGCCATCCTATTCTGGATTAGATAAAAGATTTGCATGCAGATATTCCTTCAACTCATGTTAGTTGATGTAGAAACAGCCTACTATTGGCTCACAAACAGTATAGCAGCTATAGCTTAACTAAATTACAGAATCTATGGGTTGAACTCCAGAGCATGCCAATTTATACTAGTTCTTTTCAAACTAATACAATTCAAGAAGTTTCTTTAAGTATAAATCTTGAGGTTCAAAATCCAAAATAATTTCAATTTGAGGTGAATGCTTTTGCTACAAATCAGTATTATATCGTCCGTGGTTTGCTCCTTTAGGTCCTATGGTTGGTAGCTTAGAATCACTTTACGAGGTTAAAACAAAAGATAAGGGCACGTTCGTAAACCATCACCAAATATAGTCAAATTAAGGGGGAAAAAAGACTACAAGTTGACCAAATCTGAAAAATGAGTCATTAATGAGTAAACTGAAATGGAAGAAAAATTGCTTGGCCTTTCATCTTAATCAAGTAGAAAAAAAGTTAGCTCAGAAAGAGATTAAAATGAATATTATCAACCCCATAGAAGCAATACCAGAGTAGTGTTAACATAGAGCTTCGGACCCAAAAAGCTGAACTGCAAAGATGCATCGCTTTGTTGCTTCCTCTCAGGACCAACCGCTAGCTCACCAAATACTGGTGCCCACTGCCTTGGATGTTGAAACTCCAAAAACTGAGAAAGTTCTTCAATTGCTGGTTTATCTGCACTCAAAATCCAATGTGCAAACAATTACTTTGCTAAGAACCAAAAGAAGAGGGGGAAAGCACCCAAAAGAAATAAAATAAGTAACTCTGCCTTTTGCAATAACACTAGAACTTTGTAACTCCATGGAAAAATGAGCTATATACATATACACTTTTATTTGATAACATATATTCACTTACTTATTGGGTTATCGTCCAGTTCATCGTTTTCCTCTAGCCTCTTATATTTGGAAAGTAAAGGCTCCCTAAAAAATAAAGGCTTTTATGTGGTCCTTAACTCTTGGTCGGCTTAATACTAATGATATGCGTCAAAGGCGTAGGCCTTACAAATCTTTATCCTCGGATGTGTGTAATGTGTTTTAAGCATAGTGAGTCTCATTCTCATTTATTTCTTCATTGTTCGATGGGTTGGCGGTTGTGGTGTTGTTTGTTTAGTGTGATGGGTGAAAGTTGGATGTCCCTCTTCAGTGTGGCTTGGCGGTTGTGGTGCTGTTTGTTTAGTGTGATGGGTGAAAGTTGGATGTCCCTCTTTGGTGGAAGATCTTTTACTATTCAAATTCAAGGGTTTTGGTCATTCAAGTGATAGGAGTATCCTTTGGAGATGTGCTTATTTTGTTATTTTGTGGGGGATTTGGATTTGAGAGGAATGCTAGATTTTTTGCGATCGGAGTACAAAAATTGAATTACTTTGGGATAAAATATCTTTCTTTGCTTCTCTTTGGGCTCATGCAATGGGACCTTTTGGAGGAATTTCTTTATCCGATCTTCAAGGAGATTGGCGGGCGGTGCTTCATTAATATTTAGTTTTTCTCATTTTTGTTTTCTTTAATTTCTGTTGGGAGGACTTCTTGGTCTCGTCGTGCGCTGTAATTTTCTCTTCTATTCAACAAAGTATTCTTCTTTTATTAAAAAACAAAACATATATCTTAGCAATCTTGCTATACTTCAACCTCATGTGCCCAACACATGCTTCTCCCTTCTAGTCGTAATGTTTAGAGAAATGAGGACCTCTCAAAAGTGAACAGAGAGCACCTCTCTAATGGCCCGGCAAGTACACAGTAATCAGCTCCTTTTTTATAAAGTTACCTAGTCTTTTTTCTAAACTATTACATCTTCAATCAGTGAATTTTTCAGATAAAAGATATTTTATTAATAGAGAAGAGCCATATTTTATGACTGAATTATTGCACTGTAAAAGGCTAACAAAGACCACAATTTGTGAGAATGCAGCTTTGGATAGTCAGTTCATGCAAATAAAGCTGCTCAACAACTCTTAAACACATTTCACCCTCCCAGCTCTCTAAACCTAAACTCAGATTCAGGAGATCAGCAATTTTGAAGCCCTAGCTGCAACTGGGTTTAGGTTTGTAAGGTACCAAGAAGAAAAATGTAGCGATCTCATCTTTGATTCATTTCGAGACCGAGGTTTCTTACATGCTATCCAAAGCAGGACTAAGATCTTAGAGAAGAAATACCAGAGGCAAATATCGTCACTATCAATAACCATCATAAGAGCTACAAAGGCTATTGTAACAGTTCTTTATGGTGAAATCCAACATAAATAAAATAAAACTAATTTCAAGAGACTAATTAGCTCAATGTTAAAGCTTAATTAAAGAACAAATACAAGTACTTTAGTTTAAGCTCTTGAATGAATTAATTGTGATTTTTCTAAGGTGCTGCAGTACCCTATCGAATGAATTAATTGTGATTTTTCTAAGGTGCTGCATACACATGAGAATTTTAGACGGAATTTCAACCGAGTGTTATGATAGGATTAGAGTTTCATCTTTCAATCTTTCACTCTTTAAATATAAGGACACAATATAAGAGTTACCCAAACCCTAATGGACATCTTAATTTCAATTAATTAGTTATATACTAAACATAGTTGTCATGGCGTCGAAATGGCATCGTCTAGGCAACGACTAAGCGTCCTAGCACTAGAGAAGAACAAGGCAACGCCTTGGACGCCGAGCCGCCAAGGCTTACCCTTTGGTAGCTGGCCCAAGTTAAGTGATTAAGTCATTTTGTATCCATGACTCATCATAACCCATGGACTAGCTATATGGTGTAATTTTTATTATTTATTAAACTTGTAATGTGTGATGATTGTTGACTTGGTCGATCCTTTATTCTCTACGTAGTGTTTGTTGACTTGTTCTACTAGTTTGCAATGTCAAGTGTTTTATTTTTGAATTTTAATTGTGGAGTATTCATATAATTGTGTTTTTAATTGTATTCCCTAGTGTTAGGTATTATATTTTGAGTTTTAATGTATATAAAATTTTATTGTGGAATATGCTTTTGAAGTAAAACAAATAATGTATAAATTGTACATTGTTAACGACTTGTCTCCATATGGACGCCATGGCGGGCGTCTTATCGCCTAGGCATCCTAACGGTCAACTACCGCCGCGTCTCGCCGTGGCGCCGTGACAACTATGATACTAAAGAAGATTTAACTTTCCATAAGAAACAAGGGGAAAAAAATAATAATAGTAACTTACCTTTTAATTCAACTGTAGTTTTTAAAAGATTAAATCAACATTTAACTAATATCTTTAACTACAGAATTGATGGGAACAAGTACTTTAGTTTAAGCTCTCCAGGAAAGTCGGTGACTAAATGACCCCTTTCTAACCCTTCCTTCTATGATATTGAAAAATTAGCATCCTGATTTCCAAATGTTTTCTAGCCTCATTGCTCTGATGAAATATCATAAAGTTTAATCAACTAAATTCCTCTAACAACGCAAGGCAAACCCATGGTTTATTGCACACACCAGGTTCCGAGAAACAAACGTCCTTTTAACCAGTGCCAATAGTTTTTCCAGAATACCTCACATAAAGCAGTGTAACTCTAATAAAATACACTCCGAATTTTATCTTTGCACCCTATTGACTAGCTAGACATATAATTCAGAGTCAGTAGAATGACAGAATCCTCAAAAATATAATCAGGCTTCAACTGTAATGTGATCCAAGTACTTTGGTTGTGTAGATGTTTTGGAAGTAAATTGTCTCTATAAAGCCAGTGTCCTCCCCACCCAAAAGTGACTTTAGTATACTCGGAAGTCGAGGCATTAAAGAAATACAAACAGACTATTGTTGTCTGAAAGATCACGTCACTATTATCATCACACTTAACAAAAAGTCAATAATCTAAGTACGACTGTAAAAAACTTTCCTCAAAACATGCACCAAAGTTCGATGAAATATCTAGCTCACCGTACTATGATTATAAAAAGATCTAGTTTCTCATTAAAACCACCTTCTAGTACTTCCTGTGGTTCATGGTAGCTTTCACGAATCTTAATATGCATTTCAAATTGCTCTTTTGCTTAAAAGATACCAAGTTTTCAAGTTAGCCATTCAACTCACTGTTTGACCTAGTCACAACTTTTGCTGCATTTATTTGCAGCAGCAGATGTGAACTGTGTTGAGCTCTGATACCAATGTTGAAGCTGGGAGCACAATGTTTTTTTTTTTTTTTTCAAAATTTTGCAAGCACATCGTTTTATCATATTTTTCAACTAGAGTTTAACTAAAGTCCGAGTACAATTTTTTCAGCCATTTATTTAAGCCTACAGAGCCATAAAGCAAAAGAAATATATCCTAGCCAGAAACAAAGTGTAATATAAGCTTACATGAACATCTAGACAAACAGAAAGAGGAAAACTGCAACCAAGCCCCTCATAGCTCAATGGTAAAAGAACTACTCATAAGGCTTGGGTGCATGAGGTCTTGGGATCCATTCCTGCCAAAGGCAAGAATGTTAAATTCTCTTTAAACTAGTAAAAAAAAAAAAAGAGGAAAACTGCAGTGAGCCCAGTTTTCTTGTAAAACTGCTGGTACAAGACTTGGATTTCCTCTATTGCATCAGATTGACAATCAACAATCTTATGCTCATAAACCAAATTTTCTAATCGTTGTTCCTTCCATTCATATGATTAATAGACGCCAAATTCTACATAAAACCTAACAATTGAGAAGGATTTGTATAGCCAACTGTTGGTATGTGGGCCAGGAATCCAGGATATTGACTGTACGGTAGATGAACACTTGAGAGTTGAGACACTGGTAATCTTTTCAAATAGATTAAAGAAAACAAATGTTGATTTTAAGTTATCTGATTTGGCTCAACTATTTAAGAGACTTAAATTTTTTATAGAAACAGATGCAGTGGAGTTACGATTTGTGGGATGAAATATAATTCAAGAAAGCAAGACTGTAAACGTGTTGTAAACTATATCATCTAGTCAACACACAATATGCAAAAATGATTTCATGCAACAAGTGAGACAATATGACATCCTTTGTGAAAACTAAATAATCCTGAAAACAAACAAACCGTAAGCATTAACAATTATATTAGCATATTAGCTGCAAAAAGAGAATATTGGGGTTCTTGCTCACATCGTAGATAGAGATTTATGGCATGAGTCAAGAATCCATTTCCATTAATTCCACTTAATAATGATGAGATCGGAATGAAGGACATTGAGATCACATCAGGTTCAAGTTGAACACTTTGACACCATTTGTCATGGGGTAAATTTTTCCTATTGCTTCCCCCTCTCCTCCTATAGAAGAATGTAATATCCTGCAATTGATTTTCTTAACATACATAAGGTTCATAAAGCACAGCTCAAAACTGATCATAATGGTAAAAGCCTACTGTCACGTATTAAAATCAAAACATTAAAACTGTTCAGCATGGTTATACAATCTCAGCTCTATAAGCAAATAGGAGTAATGCTAGGGGTCAATTTGGGACCTAGCATTACTCCATAAGGAACCAATATAAATTTTCCCTGGGAAATGAGGAGGGTTGCTTTTCAACTGTCAAATGAATTAGTGAATTGCAGGTGGGAACAATCCTT
Organism: Aralia elata; assembly: GCA_034770075.1. Classification (NCBI taxonomy): domain Eukaryota; kingdom Viridiplantae; phylum Streptophyta; class Magnoliopsida; order Apiales; family Araliaceae; genus Aralia; species Aralia elata. The sequence continues at coordinate 2,494,281 of JAVJAP010000214.1, read as the reverse complement.
TTAGAGTTGTGATAGGAAACATTATCAACCATGCTGTATGAGTATTCATAAAGAAAATAATGAGAAAATAATACACACACATGTATGCAGCAAGATGAGATGTGACACAGTAAAGACACTGTTGTTAATTTGTATATGGTCTCACCTCTGAGTCCATGTAGGAACTTGATGCACTAGCACCCATAAATTCTTGTGGTGGTTCATTGATCTCAAGCTGACATAGGAGAAAACTGTTGTGAGTTCATAAGTTCGAACGATGTCCATTAGTAATGTGTTGTATAGGGTAATAGCAGAAAGATTTGAAGCTTGCAATGATTATTTAGATAACATAATGCCACATTATCAATTATGATTATGTTTCCATCCTTATTACAAACCTAGAGATGATACGAAGTACACAAACTTTAGATTGCGTAAGCATGTCATGCGGAAATCATTTTGCATCAACAACTTATGCAGTTTAGGCGAAGATTATAATTACTTAGCATTTCAACAGTAAAATTTTAGCCCCTTCAGACTATACAATAAAGTTGAAGTAAGAATAGATACGTCTATTTTACTTGGGTCTTATCAAGAATATTTTGCCAGAACACCACATTTTCAGCTCAACAAACAAATATTCCCGGCAGATCCAAGTTTGAGGCCTGGGGATGTTTATAGACCTTGAAAAGTGTCGCTAAAAATTCTCCACCAGATAAGTATTCATCTAATATTGTAAAGAGACTACCTCAGTAAGGAGATGAAATTCATACTAATATAATATTATTCTCTGTTGAGGAGTTGACGGATTGACGGAACTCTCAGTGCAAGACTAGTATTGCTTTTCTAACAAGAACTTCATATCAACAATAAATTAACGATCCTAAATAAAAAAAGCAACCTAATCAAATGCAATTATTTACGTGATCATTCCACAATAGAACTATAATATTTTATTTTCAAACATCATCTATCAAAGCATCTGGTCCAATGAAAACACATAGTATGATATAATTACTGGCGAACCCAAAATTTTTAGTATTTATATGCATACTATGCTTTTAAAGGAATTAGGCAAACTCATTGTATTCCAAGTATAAATTAGGGAGTCAGTTATCTTAACTAAATCATGATTAGTGATAATTAACCTCCGGATTTGTCAGTGCCATGATAAACAGTCCATGTCAGAAAACAGCTACCGGAGGGCCATACCCCGCCTGCCAGGGGAAGGTTTTCTTCAAGAAGCCATCAAATCACTGGCATTGCCACATCATCCCCCGAGGGACCCAACACACTTGTCAACATCCCTCACCATCAACCATAATTGTCCAAGAATGAGCCAAGGCAAAGCCTAGACAATCACCATCAAAATAGGCCAAACTTGGCTAAGTATGGGAAACCGGCAAGAAAATAGCCAAGTATGGGAGACCTCACTAGGTGAGCCACCGTGAGGAGGTTCCCCATGCCATCACCAAGTGACACCTCGTACTTCCACAAGCAATCAAGAAGGGCTAGAGAAAGAAGTCCAAACAAGCAGGCATGAAAGCATCCAACCAAAGCAACTAGGAAGCAAAGTAAGGTAAACGAGGGAAGGGACCACTAGGGTAGGCCCCAAGGGGTACCTTCCTAGAGGTTCCCATCACTCCTCACTCTCCCTCTCATTTTCAACACTTGGTCAAAATTGGACAAGTTATGGAAGAAGGTTCAAGACTTGAAGAAGCAAGGAAGAAGAAACCATGAGGTGAGGCTACACCCCTAAGGTCGGCCCTAGGAGTTGGCCACAAGGGGTGCCTCCCTCACGAGGGGTGCCCCAACTCCCTCACCAAGCTCCCAAGAAGACTAGAAAGGAAGAAGAAGATGGGATCTCACCCCCCAAAAAGTCAGTCCCAAAGGGTAGGGGGAGATCCTCTCCCGGTGCCTTCTTCCTCACACAGCTCATTTCCTAGCCAACGACTAAGACATGGAGGTTCAACTTCAAGCGAGCATTCTCTAAGGACTAAAGCAAGCAAGGAAAGAAGAAGTAAAGGAGGAGGGAGCGTCTCACCTCCTCCCCCCCCCCTCGGCCCCTAAAATTGGCACCCATAGGGGGATGCTCCTACACTGGCCATTTCAAGGTTTTCCAGCACCAAAGCTTCCGAAGCATTCAAGAGAGCGAGGAATACGTTTGGAACGCCCCCCCCCCCCCCCCCCCAGATTAGCCTCCTTAGGTTGTCCTCGAAAGCACTCCATTGTCAAGATCATCTTCCTTCAAACTTAGCCAAATTCCAAGCATGTTAGGTAACAACTCAAGCCTCCAAGCAACTGATGGGCAACATGAACATCAAGTGAGTGTCAAGGCTTCAAGGGAAACCTTCCTATCCTATAAGATCGACCCCACGAGGCCGTCCCTATGAGGTCAAACCTAGAAGATTGGCCTCTTCGGCGAGGTCCTCTCCGACTGTTCCCAATCACTCTGATATGAAGAAATAATGTCAGAGAGAATTATTTTGGGGCAGACAGATTGCCTCTCTAGTCTCCGACAAAAGGTTAGATAGGTCGTCTGGAAGTGAGATTCGATGAGGGTTTTGGACTGACGGATGAAGACGTAGGACAAAACAAACTCCAAAACAGCAGTATTCACACTTATAATTAATATTGTAGTCATAGTTTATAAGTGATAGATATGACATGTCCACAGCACACGGGGCACCCTTCATGTTACCATAAAGACCCCCTCTCCTTCTCATTTAGAAGAAGTTGGAAACTTTGGAGAAATTAGAGAACTTGAGAGCTTCCTTCTCTAAAACTCAGTTTCTCTCTCTAGAATCACAAGTATCAAGCAAGCATACTAACTTCATGAGACTACACCGGCTTGGTTGGCTAGCTTCCAAACTTAGTCTCCACAAGCCCAAGAAGCCTCACCAAGGACTTCACACCCACGGAGCTAAGTCCCCAAACACATCCAAACCCACGAGTATAAACATTCACGACCCTAACACAAGGGTTCTGCTATTATTGCCTTGAGAAGTTTGCCTACGATCTCTCCCCTCTTTCAAGTCCTCATCGATCTCGCAGCCTTCATGGAATTCTCGCTTCAACTACAATCAACAACAAAGCCGGGCGCGATGGGAATTGTAATAGTGTAGGAATCATTGTATTGTACTCAACACTTGTAAAATCATCAAAAGATCAATGATTAAGGAAGGCATCATTTGTTAGTTAAACTTGTTCAATTGTCGTTTAATTGCCCTTTACATTTCCCGATCCTACAATCATAAGACTTGGCAATTTGTAATAGGTATCACTATGTTCCGCAGCAATTGAGATTAATGGATTTTTTTGTTGTTGCGAAATGTTCTGATGCATGCTATTCATTGCTACTATTTCTTGCATGTGAATTTGACAATCATCTCACATATAGGTGCAAGAGTACAGTATTCTTATTGTTCTTACCTATACCCCCCATGTTCTAGATGAAAAAGCAGATCTTATTGATAGGAAAGGACAATAAAAAGCAATACGAGAAGTCCACCCTAAATACAAAAAACCACTAGAACTAAATATTAAAATAAGACCTCTTGGAAAAGAATAGCTCATCAACGTAGGCATACATCCGAGATCGCAAGACCATGAAAAGCAACTATAGACAAGGACCAAAGCAAAGTTAAAAATAAATCCCAGCTCTCAACAGAGCAGAGGGGAGCCTCAAAACATCGCAAAACCACATTTATAAAGTATGTCAATGAAGTTCCTCAACCCGAAACCCCTAAATCTCACTAAAAGCAAATCAACCAAAGAAAAAGGGCACCAAAAAAACCCAGTTTCTAAATTACACCAAAATATTACGCAACATAGGACTTGTAGCTTGCCATTCCCTTAGGTGAGTTTACAAATGGACAATGCTTTACCACTATAAATTTTTCCCCAAGTTGTTTACCAGATAAATTGATAAGATTGGCATACATTATACCATGATTTTGAATCAGGAGAGATATTTCAAGAAATGGTGGATCTATTCACTCTCTCACTAACCGAACCAAATCTGGTGTATCATAAGGGATTTTCCTTTACTATTTCTGCATTTCATTCTCGATAGGACCACAATGGTAAGTGCTACGTCCTACCGAGACAGAATTTATCCTCTTGCCTAGCAAGGACCTTTCATATTCTACTACACCCCCGGAGCCCAAGATACGTGAAACTTGCTATCCTCTTGCCTAGCAAAGACCTTTAGTACTATATTACACCCCTGAACCTAGGGTGCGAGTGATGAGGACGTTTTATACACACAATTTGGGTACCATTGACCTTGATAGTTTGTTAGTTTTTGGGACTTTTATATGGTTTTTAGCTATTTATCGTATTTCGAGATAATTTAGTTTTTAGTTATTTTTACATGTTTTATGTTGCTTTGATGCATTTTCATTATGTTTGTAGGAATGGAAATAAAGACCGCTCGGATCGTTGTTCGTATTGACTCAATATCCGTGCTTGGACGTCTGTGCCCGAATGGTAGTACGATGGAAAGTTGTGTTTGGCGATGCTCGGTGTTGAATTTGATGACATTTGGAAGTTGGGCGTGCACGGCGTTGGAAGGCGTGCACAGCGTGCGGCGTCGGCCAAGCCGCGGGCACGTACGTGCAGCAGCTGGGGGCACCAGGAAGGCGCTGGGCGTGCGGCGCGCTCGGGCGCGCGCGAGCCTCGGCAAATGGACGTTAGGCGTCGGCATGGGCATCAGGCAGCAGGCACTGGGCGCTGGGCAGCCTCGACAGGCGTTGGGCGCTGGCGCTGGGCAACCTCGGCGGGCAAGGCGCGTTGGGCGCGCACGCTGGGCTCAGCGGCTCGACGGCTCGGCAGGTAGGCGCATGGGCGCGGGCCCGCGCTGGGGCCTCGGCAGGCGGGGCGCCAGGCGGGCAGCAGGCGGGGCGCCAGGCGGGCGGCCAGGGCGTGGACGCGGGCACGCGCGCTGGTGTGCGGGCGCGCGACGCGGGCGTGCGGCACTCAGCATGAGCCAACCAGGGCCTGGGCGCGCCAACGCCGTCCTGAGTGCGATCTGACATAGCTTTCAGTGCGATCTGAGCTACATTTTGTCTGACTTTGGCTAGGGTTTCTTGAAGGAGGCTATATATAATCTCTTATAAGCTTCATATCAGATATCCAGAGATAGAGAGGCTACAAAATACATCAAACAATAGGGCTAAAGGCTGCAAATCAAGTTGAATCAAGCCACAAGCCAAGGAACTCAGTCAACAAGAATTGCAAAACTAAGGAGGAGAGCTGGAAACCAACAGCAACCCAAGGAACAACAGCTGAACAACTTCAAAAGTGGTTTCATTTCTAGATTTTCAACTCTTTTGTAATTCGAATTTGACAATATATAAATTGAAATTGATGTTTATTGTAGCTATCATGAACTAACCTTCTATTCTAAGATTGCAATGGAACCCAACACTTAAATTGAATTGAATTCTCTCTCTATTGATTTTAGTTATTCATTTGTGAATTGATTAACATAACCTTTGCTTTCTAGATTAATTTCTTGGCCCGTAATTACCTTGGGAACCTATATGAACTTGATGAACGGATTATAGGTTAAGACCTAGTTTTGATAACATTCGAGAGTATAGATTGTTGTGGGTTATTAATCGGATTAAGTGACGTGTGTCTTATTAATTATCTGCAATAATAGGTATCTTGATAGTAGTTGGGATAGACATATACCTAATTACCGCATGCAACCAATTGAGAATCTAGTCTTAATGACTTTCGATGTGAAAGTTGGTAATTGAGGGGACGGTTAATGAGATTTAGTGACACGTGTCTATTAATCATTCCTGAAATTAGTCTCTTGATAGTGTATAGGATAGACATATACCTATGCACCGCTTAGGAAGATTCGTGATTGACCATCGACAGAGGCTCTTATGAAGTTTTGATTTCTCGGTTGTCAATTCGTATGATATAACTGATTAAAAAGAGAGTTAGGAGATTCAAATGACGTGTTGGGGGAAATTGTAATCTTAGACCTTTCTATCTTGATATTTTACCGCGTTTTATTTATTACTTGACTTGTGAACTCAACCAATCAACAAAAATTCAAACCTTCATCGTTTAAATTAGATCAAATTGATATACGATTGGTACTTGGTTATTATTCGTCACAATTCCATGTGGGTTCGACTCATATCTTATCATATATTACTTGTGGACCGTGTATACTTGCACGTGTGTGTTTATCGATTGCTAAATCGACCAACAAGTTTTTGGCGCCGTTGCCGGGGAATTATTTTCTAATAATTATACCAATATCAATTTCAATCAACTTGGTCTCATTTTAGACTTGTATATAATTTTCGTTTTTGTTTTTGTAGGTATTCTTGATTTGTATGCCACGCTCACGTGGTCTTGAGTTAATTTCTTACGATCCCGAGATCGAGAGAAATATTCGAAGACTACGAAGAGAACGAGCTCAGGGTATACCCAATCAGAATACCATGGCTGAGGAGGAGCCTAAATCCTTGAGGGAGTATGCCACGCCTCTTGTCACAGATTTGCACTCAAGCATTTCCAGGCCAGCTATTGAGGCCACCCACTTCGAAATTAAGCCAGGCACCATCCAAATGGTCCAAAACTGTTTGCAGTTTGGTGGGTTGCCCAATGACGACCCAAATGCTCATTTGGTGATTTTTTGGAAATATGTGACACATTCAAGTACACTCAAGTTACTGATGATGCAATTAGACTCCGATTATTTCCTTTCACGCTTCGTGACAAGGCAAAGAGTTGGCTGCATTCGCTTCCTTCGGGCTCAATTACCAAATGGGATGACTTAGCCCAGAAATTTTTGGCAAAGTTCTTCCCACCGGCGAAAACTGCAAGATTGAGAAATGACATCACTTCGTTTGTTCAATATGATCCTGAGTCCTTGTATGAAGCTTGGGAACGATTCAAAGATCTAATAAGGAGATGTCCACACCATGGTTTGCCTCAATGGTTGCAAGTTGAGATCTTTTATAATGGGTTGACCAATGCCATCCGATCAAGTGTTGATGCAGCTGCAGGTGGTAGTTTAATGGGAAAGAGTTTTGCGGATGCCTATAAATTATTGGAGACTATGGCTGCCAATATTTATCAATGGCCTTTGGAGAGGAAAATGCCACAAAAGGCAGCAAGAAAATTGGAGGTTGATCCTTTCACTTCAATAGCCGCGCAGCTAGCAGCGCTTACAAAGAAAGTGGAAACTTTAGGAACTCAATCTGTGCAGAGCATTTCTGAAACTTGACTTGTGTGGGGAATCATCCTACCGAGCAATGTGCAATCAATGTAGAATCCGTACAGTTCGTTGGTAATTACAATAGGCAGCAAAACAACCCTCACTCCAATCACTACAATCCTGGATGGAGAAATCATCCAAATTTCTCATGGAGCAACAACACCCAAAACCAATATTCAGCTCCTAGGCATCAATATCCCCCAGGATTTCAAAACCAAACTCAACCAAATCATCAACCCCAACCACACCAGCAAGCCTCAAACCCACCCTTGCCACAACAGGAGAAAAAGCCTAGTGGGGAGGAGTTATTGGCTCAAATAGTTGCACAAAACAGCGCTTCGAGGACGAGGCCAAACCTGTGGTTGAGCATCAGTGTAGATTGAACCCCGTCATGAAGGAGGTGGTCAAGAAGGAAATTATCAAATTGCTCGATGCCGGCATCATTTATCCCATCTCAAACAGTCCATGGGTCAGTCCAGTGCAATGTGTTCCAAAGAAGGGAGGCATGACAGTGGTTTCTAATGAAAACGAGTTGAACCCAACTAGAACTGTCACCGGATGAAGAGTCTGCATGGACTACAGGAGGTTGAACAAGGCTACATGTAAGGATCATTTCCCGCTTCCATTCATTGATCAAATGCTGGACAGGTTGGCGGGACATGAATTCTATTGTCTCTTGGATGGATATTCGGGCTACAACCAAATTGCTATTGCCCCCGAAGATCAAGAGAAAACGACATTCACTTGTCTATATGGGACATTTGCTTTCAGAAGAATGTCGTTTGGGCTATGCAACGCACCCGCTACTTTCCAAAGATGTATGATGGCAATATTCTCTGATATGGTTGAGCAAGGATTGGAGGTTTTCATGGATGATTTTTCAGTTTTTGGAGATTCATTCGACTTATGCCTTGAAAGCCTTGTGAAAGTGCTGAAACGATGTGTTGAAACAAATCTGGTGCTAAATTGGGAGAAATGTCACTTCATGGTGCAAGAAGGCATTATTTTGGGGCATAGAGTGTCTTCAAAGGGGCTGGAGGTTGATAAGGCCAAGATTGAGACCATTGAGAAACTTCCTCCACCAACCAACGTCAAGGGCATTCGCAGTTTCCTTGGACATGCTGGATTTTATAGGTGGTTTATTAAAGATTTTTCCAAAATTACAAAACCGTAGTGCAGCCTTCTTGAGAAAGACACCATGTCTTCGATCAAGCATGTTTAGAGGCTTTTGAGTTACTAAGGAAGAAGCTTGTAAGTGCTCCTATCATCATGGCCCCGAATTAGGATCTTCCGTTTGAATTGATGTGCGACGCTAGTGACTTTGCAATTGGTGTTGCTTTGGGCCATCGCAAATACAAGGTTTTTCATGTGATCTATTATGCTAGCAAGACACTAACTGGAGCACAACTTAATTATACAACCACGGAGAAGGAATTACTTGCTATTGTCTATGCCTTTGACAAATTTCGTACTTATCTCATTGGCACCAAGGTCATTGTGTATACTGATCATTCAGCCATAAAATACTTGATAGCAAAGAAGGATGCGAAGCCACGCTTGATTCGATGGGTTTTATTGCTTCAGGAGTTTGATCTTGAGATTCGGGATAAGAAGGGAACCGAGAATCAAGTGGCGGATCACCTGTCAAGGCTGGAAAATGCAAACCATGAGGTGGGAGATGATGTCATGATCAATGAGTCTTTCCCCGATGAACAACTTTTCGCCATCACACATAAAGTGCCATGGTATGCTGACTGTGAATTATGTGGTGAGTCATGTGCTACCGCCCGAGCTGAGCTATCAACAAAAAAGGAAGTTCCTGCATGATGTGAAACACTACTTTTGGGACGAACCATTTTTGTTTAAGCAATGTGCAGACTAGCTGATCAGAAGATGCGTACCTCAATCTGAAATGGAAAGTATTTTGCAATAGTGTCATGCTTCAGCTTTTGGAGGACATTATGGTGGAGAGAGAACAGCGGCGAAGGTGCTTCAGTCGGGTTTTGATTGGCCAACGCTGTTCAAGGATGCCCATGTTTTTGTGCTGAAATGTGATCGATGTCAAAGAGTGGGGAACATTTCTAGGCGTCATGAGATGTCACTAACCACGATCTTGGAGGTTGAGATCTTTGACGTATGGGGTATTGACTTCATGGGTCCATTTCCTTCTTCATTCAACAATTTGTATATCCTAGTGGCTGTTGATTATGTGTCAAAATGGGTCGAAGCAGCCGCGACGCCTACAAATGATGCCAAGGTTGTGCTGAAGTTCCTTCGGAAAAACATTTTCACAAGATTCGGAACTCCACGGGCAATAATTAGCGATGAAGGGTCGCACTTTTGTAACAAGAACTTTAATGCCCTTCTTGCTAAATATGGGGTAACCCATAAAATTGCCACGGCCTATCATCCTCAAACAAGTGGTCAGGTGGAGGTATCTAATAGAGAAGTGAAAAGGATTTTAGGGAAGGTTGTGAACCCGAATAGAAAGGACTGGTAATTGAAGCTTGATGACGCCTTATGGGCGTATAGGACGGCATATAAAACTCCTATCGGGATGTCACCATATCAGCTTCTGTATGGGAAAGCATGTCACCTTCTGGTGGAACTCGAACATAGTGCTTATTGGGCCATCCGGAGGCTAAATTTTGATTTGAATGCTGCGGGAGAGAAACGCCTTTTGCAACTCAATGAGATGGAAGAGTTCCGTCTCCAGTCCTATGAGAATGCAAAGCTCTACAAGGAGAAAGTCAAGAGGTGCACGATAAGAAGATAATCGATCGAAAGTTTGAGGTTGGACAATCCGTCCTACTTTATAACTCTCGGTTGAAGCTATTTCCCGGTAAACTCAAATCAAGATGGTCAGGACCCTTTTATATCAATCATGTTTTTCCACATGGTGCAATCGAATTGTGGGATGATAAGACAAATCTGTTGTTCAAGGTGAACGGACAAAGAATTAAGCATTACTGGGGTGGTGACATTGAGTGCCAATCTCAGAATAAAGGTATATATAACTGCGACAATTATCCTATTTCTTCTTGCCTATCATAAAATGGTAATTCTCCCCCTTCCCATTCTTTCTTAGGAATTATAATTCTCATGTTGTTGCCAAGTTTCTATCAAAAACGTATCTCACTCTGGCTGAAGGACAGCTGCGGAAGAGGATATGCTGGCTGGCGGTAGCAACCAGCAGCAATCACTGGCTATCCCTTCTTTCCCCCCAATCTATTAACCTTCTCACTCTCCCTCCATTCTCCAACCATTTGGCTATATATAAATTAATTATCTACTCTGTATGGTAAGAAACATATTCCAACTCATTAAATGTCATTTTTAACATAGATTGTAGACTATTTAACGTAGGCAAATTTAGGTGATGAATAATTCTGAATAACTATTGGAAAATAAGAGAGAGCTAAAACTAGGGTGGAGTTCTGCACACCATTACCCCAGGGATCCTCAACCGCAGAAGAGTAGAATGGATCCCAATCAAAATTAGGTCTCAAAATAATATTCCAATTATCTCAGAGTTACATCATATATACAGGGAACAAATCCTATTGTATTTGGGCCCAATAAAGAACTAATAACTTAAAATAGCTCAATAGAAAAACAATACTAACCAATACTCTAAATAGAAAGTCTAAAATAACAAATAACATAAGTGATAAATAAAATCATCCATGTGGACAACAACGCATCACTATGTAGTAAATGGAACATGTTGGATTATTTTATACTTTTTCTGAAATTATCACTTTTAACAATATGGGGGTTTTGTAAAATTCACTTAAACCCAAAGGAAAAAAGTGATACCCTTGTTTTTATGAACCAACATGGTACTAATAAAACTCAACACCTATACTAAATCATGCCTTTTGGAATCATAAAAAAATTTGAAAAATCCAATAAAATCAATGAATTAGAAATGCAATCTCTTTTATCCAGCTACTACTGCAAGTGTAATAACACCCTTCATTTTCTTATTCTTCCGAATTAGTCATAACAAAATGGAAAATGATATATGTTAAGTAACCAACTCATCTAAAAGCTTAAAGATGTTAGATAGAGGGCCCAACAATGTATATCATGCTAACACTCCCTCTCAAATGCAATTTTTTATAGAGAAGGGAGAAATTAAAGTGCATTTGCACTATTAAATTAATATAAAGACAATTGTGCGGCCGGAAAGATTTGAATCCAAGACTTTGCACACCAAAAGCTCTGATACCATGTTAAGTAACCAACTCATCTAAAAGCTTAAGTTGTTAGATGGAGGGCCCAACAATGTATATCATGCTAACAATATATATTGTGAATGTTTAAGTTGACTATTTGATTGCCCGTTACGTGAATAAGTACTAGGTAACTTTTTTAGAGAAATGTGTAATAAGTGGAGCCCTCCTATAATTCCTACCAATCCCATGTATTGATAAGTTTCGCAATTGTAATTCGGCATAAATTTATTGCAATACATAGCAGGACTCATAAATTGGATAAATTCGGATAACACGTAACAAAGGCTTCCCCAGGGTGTGTGTATATAAACACACATATATAAACACAGTACATATATGTGTGTGTGTGTATTGATATACATTAATGTACAAAGATACATATGTATTGTATTCTATTAAAATATAATAATAAGAAGACCATTTATGAGAAGTATAAAAACATTGCCTTATGAAATACATCTGAAGATCAGGGAAAGTTCCCATCTTTTTCCGAAAATTTATTAAGATATCACTAAAATATCTTAAGACATCAGATCACCAGCAGCATGCTTAACATTTTAATGTTGAACAGTTGTTATGAAGGTCCCCATACAAAACTTGTGTTCTCCGGCCTAATTGCTTATGAGTGAGCAAAATATAATACTCATTTAGCCAAATTCAAAGCATGTTATGGAGTAAGAAAATAACTCAGTCATACTAACACTAGAAATCATTTATTAATTTCTTCTTCAATTTGAAATTTAAGATTTCAAATAAGATGGCATGGGCAGTGGGTTCAGGCAAGCTACAAGGTGCAGTAAGGTGTATTGTTGGTAGGCCGCCTCAGGTTCACATCCTATGTACCAGTTACATATATACAAAGAATCTTGGAGAGTGATATTACATACCATTTCTCTTTCATAGACCTTTTCTGGATTGGTGCTGTGTCCACTTGCATTACTGAACCTATTATCTGCCACATGCTTCAATCTTTTTTGTACTTCATCAGGTTGAAGAGGTGATGAATGCTGCTGCTTCATGTACACAATATCCTTACCTCCTATTTTCACACCAACAATAACATGGGTACCAAACTTCTCAATGAATCTGAAATCCGCAATAGAATATTACTAGTTATCAACCCGTGAGACGTTAGTAAATTACAACATTTTATCATTCACATGCATGAGATTCTGTTTAGCATGCCATTGCTAAAAAAAATCTGGTTAAGAACATTACTTCATCAAATAATTTAGGCTTGGAACATCAATTTAGCTTCCTTAAATAAAATGGTAAGTTTTGGGGAAAAACCTTAATTGATCTAACAAATTTTAGAAATTTATTTTGCCGCAGCAAACCTGCTAAACTTTACATTGTCAAAGAAAATAAAGAACCTGAGATGGAAATTATTTTGATTGATTATCTGAAATGGTCCAAGTTATGAAGGTGCCATAGAATGTAAAGTATTTGCAAAACCAAAAGCTTTAAAAAGAAAAAAGTTAGAAGAACAAAATTATTATGGTGCATCTGTAAATGCTTTTTTCGAGTTAACTTTTTTTCTTTTTGCTATTTTCAAGTAAAAGATAGAGTACACAAAGAAATGTACATTGTATAAGTAAAAAAGAAAATATGTACATTTGATACTTTTTAAAGTAAACAATATAGAATTTCTTAAGTTACTTTTTTTATTCATTTACTAATAATTTGTCCTCTTTGTTCTTTATTGACTTTCCTTCTACTTGCTCTCTCTTGACGCTTTCATTCTAAATTTTTCTCTCTCGTGACACTTTCTCTAATTCTTTTTCTCTTTCTTTGGAATTTCGTCTCTCACAACTGTTGCTCTTATAATTTTCTCTTCCATATAACTCTCTTCTGTAAATTTTCTCTCCCATTTTCTTTCTATAAATAAAATTTCCTCTAAAAAATTCTTCTCTCCTTTCTAAAGTTCCTCTCTCCTCTCCAACAGATGATAATATTGCAGATCCACTGACTAAGGCTTTGTCACAGCAGAAGCATGAAGGTCACACTAGTTCAATGGGTATTAGATACATGAGTGATTGGCTCTAGTGCAAGTGGGAGATTGTTAGAGTTTATGCCCTAGAGGCAAATTATTTAATGTAATTGCTTAACATTTCTTTTGATATTTGATTGAATAAATGAATTATTTTATTATGGTTTCATTTACTGTGTTATATAAATGCTAGCATAATAAAAGTCCTTAGAATAATGATACAAATTATATAGCTTCAAGTATGTGACTTGAACATGAGATTATATAATTACAATAAGTATCATTACTCTTAAATGTCCCTAGTCAAGTATCATTGAGAATGGGACAACAATGATACATTGAGACTAGTATGTAGATTGACTGATGGCCAAATCTCATTGGTCATTAATATATGAGATATTAAGTCAATGCATAGGTACATGTTAGAGAACAATGTACTGGACAGACCCATCATGAGAATTCTACGTGGAGCATTATGCAAAGTGTCATAAGCAATTCTCATAGTGACAATGATGTAATGGTCCTCCGACCTGAAATCACTATATTACTATACGAGAATTTATGTACTTTGATATCATCAAAGGTCACCTTTAATAGGGTGGACAATAAAGGTGATTATTGGGTACATCATGAATCGTGTGAGAAATATGAGTGATCTAGATGGAATTTAACCCTCCTATATATTAGGGGTGATATCCATAGGCCTCTTGATTGAGTAGGACTATGAAATGCATGGCCATGCTCAAATAGTGATTTGTTTCATATAGTCTACTCATTGATCAAGAAACTCAGATTAAATTATGAAGAGTATGACACATTCCATGACTCGAATTTAATCTAGGATGTCAAGGTTAAAAGGATTAAATTACATTGAAACATTGGTCACGAAAAGGTTGCATCGAGTCACCAATCTTATTATTATTTGGGTAGCAGTGATGCATTACTAGATGCCACTCACTGTTTATAATTTTATAATATGATTTTAAAATTATTGCCAATATAATAATAACCTATAGGGTCACACACTTAGAACGTAATTAAAAGAGAATTAATTTAAATTGTAAGGATTTAAATATATCAATATGATTGATAGTATTTAAATTACGAATTTAAATTAACAGGATAATTTGTATATATGTATATTAATTAAGTAAGACTTAATTAAAATATAATATATATAAAAATTCGGATTTTACTTTTCTAATAGGATTAGGGTTTTGTTTAATTACTTTTTGGACGATATATATCTGATATATCAGCAGTCTGACGTACGTGAAACCAAAAAGAAAATAAAACCCTAGCCGTTTTAGAAAAGAGAGTTGAGAGCAAAACTTGAGAAAATCCATATCTTGGTGGCTAGTATCGGAGTTCTCTTTGCAGCAGATCGTGTGACGATTTGTGGGACGTTCGTGTGGATACCGTAGAGACAGAGTTCCGTTGGATTACGTTGGAGATTCGAAGTCGTTCAGAATTTCATCGTTCCATTCAAGCTCGGATAATCGGTAAAACAAATCTAAACCTCTGAATTAATTTGTTCTTTTCGCATGGATCCTGTTTTAGGGTTTCGGAAAATTGTTTTAAAATTTTAAATTCCGCTGCGTTTATGTGTCTAAAACCCTACACCTCTCTCTAACAATTAATCTCTTCCTCTCTACAAAAGCCAAACAAAATCTCTCATTAGACTTTTCTCCCTAAATTTTTCTCTCTTATTACTTCCTCTCCATAATTTTTCTCTTTCCATTAGTTACTCTCTCCGATAGCTTTCTTTCTGTATGGCTTTTTCTATTCAGAAGTGGATCTCTCTAAAACTTTTATGTCCCTTACGAATTTTTTTTCTAATATTTTTCTTCCTCTCACTTTCTCCTTCTATAACGGTTTTGCTTCTCTTCTAACATTTACTCTCCTTTTCAATTTAACTTTTCCTACGACTTTCTCTCTCCTACATTATAGCATAATCACAACTGTACAGGTTATAGTCATGATTTGAAGAAGCGGGAATGAGAAAGTGTTCCAATAGCAACACTAAAGCAAAATTATTACAAATATGAACAAAAGTTTAAGGAGTCGCCAGAGGTACCTATGGTACACCCATACATAGGCATCAAAAATGCCTATTTTAGGATACTTTCATTCAAAATTTAAACGTACGGTAAAGAACACTTAAAAATGAAGACCTAAATGTTTGTATAATTTGGTGATACGGAACAACTTCATCAATGAATCAAAAACTAATATAATAAGGTTCAGATTCACTCTCTAATCGATGTTAAAATTTATGACTTCCACATCTTCAAATCATATAAAAAATCTATAAACTAATTCACACAAAAATGATATGAGAAACAGGGAAGAACTTGCATCTTCAAATCATATGAAAATTTATAAATCTTCACATCTTTATTCAATCTTTTCATCCATACAGCTGAAATTATTGTTAAAAATCTATAAAATGTCATTTCTTCCACTTGTGTACCAAATTTATATGCCCGTCTAGATATCTCCCTTTATCACAAACTTTCATCCAATTCAGTCTTGAAGTTCTTTACATTTCTGTTAGTTTGATAATCTAATATGTATTGTGTTTTTATTTTCTAGTAGAAAGCTTTCATGAAAACAACTTGCGGTCAGTAACATGCTATGAAGCACGGACACTTACAGCGTATCCGTGTTGGATACATGTCAGATACGGCCACTCCACGAACACTTTTGGATACGTATCACATACTTCAAAATTATTCTTTTTAATCTTTTTAATTCCGCATACCCAAGGGAGGGATACTTCATGATATGTTATGATACATGCTAATATTTTAAGTGAACTTAAACTTGGAAGTTAACCACTTGCTTATGATTATGTAAATATAATTTACTTATTATATACAAACATATATACATATATGTAAAATTCTATTTTTGTTTATATGATCAATGTTGACGTGGGTTTGTTGATAACTTACTGATTTCCTTAGCCTTTTTTCTCTAACATTAGTATGCAGCTGAATATTAGCTATATAATTAGAAAGATCAAATAACGAATCCAACTTCTCTGTTGATATGAACATACATGTCTTCCTTAAATATGGTTAGCTCTTAGAGTTGTATGTTACTTATTTTTTATTAGGCTTGGAGATGTTTGTGGTATAAGTTTTCCTCACTATTGCTTGATTTTTATCATGCTATATTATTAATCAACTATATACTTAAAAGCACAAACTTATTTTAGTTTCACCAATTTTTGGTTCAGCTTTCCTATTCATATCACCATAAGTACTATCCAAATTTGTACCAATTAAATACTATCCAAATTCTATCTCTAATAGGAATAGAAAAAAGGAAGATCTTTTTCTTTCCTATTCAAATTAGTATAAGTACTATACAAATTTATAATAATTAAATATATACTATCCAAATTTGTAAAGTATTCAAAAGAAACTCAACCAATCTCTAATAAAAAAAAAGTAACTTCTAAAAGAATATTTATTTTTGATTTTACCAATTTAATTATAAAAAAAATTTATCACAAATTTATGTTTAAGATAATATAACATATTATACTATGTATTACCTAAATTTATTAAAACTTGAAATTATATCACATCACACGATAAATTGGATTAATAAATAATAATATATGTGAATATATTTAAAACATAATAACTGTAAAATTAGTTGAAAAGTTATAGTGAATTCATTACTAACTAATTGTCATAACTAAATTAAAACTTATTATACCTTGAGTTTCATACTTCTATTCGAAATAGAATTTAAAGTAAATTTTGTCAATATATACGTTAATATAGAATTCCATTACAAACTTAAATAAAACTAAATTTATTTTATGTTTAGCTTAATAATTGATCGAAGTAACCTATAATATATAATTCAGTATTTATGATTTGAATAAATATTTAATAATCTAATAACTACAATTATCTTCTCAAAATCCTAATTAATATTTATCTATTTAATAGTATAATAAACCATTATCCATACCGCCCGTGCTTCGCACGGGGTTGATGAACTTGTTAAAATTATTTAATGCATTAAAAGTTTAAAAAATACATACCACCCAACGCATCGTATCCTGTTTCTTGGATAAATATTGTGTCCCGTGTCACGTATTTTGTCAAATTCGTGTCATGTATCCCTATATGTTCTTCCTAGGTTGTACCTCTATGGTGTCTTTTTTATATTAAATTTGAATATACTTTTACCATATACTTTTGACATTAAATTCCATTCAACTTTAAATCCAGCCTTCACGCAAGGAATGCTAAATTAATAGACACTGAAAAATATTATTCAAGAGCATTTGCTAAATTGAAATTCATAACAAGATGTGGATGTTAACACCACAAAAGAGTAGATGTAAAACCTAAATGAAGGAGAATATATATATATATACACACATATGTATATAGGGGGATGATCCACATCCAAAGTTGGATGGGATCCCCCATCCATCCAACCTAATCCTAGTCGTCCCTTATGTGATCCAAAGGTTTTATTTTAGTCAATCTGCATAATAGTTATTAGGAGTCAAAATAACTATTATGCGGAGCCGAACCCACATGACAATTTATCTGAATGGCCCCCCGGATGAGATATTAATCCTACCACAGGATTTTTATGCGGTAGGTACTTGCTCCTCATAATAGTCTTGCAGATGGTATAGGTTCAAATAAGGAGCAAGTACCTACCGCATATACCGAATTACACGTTGATTCCAAAGCATCTGTTTGATTTGGGCACAATAATTCACTTCCTTTTCTCTTCTTCCTCATCAGTCACTCTTTTCAAATTTTCCAGTTTATCCAAAACTAAACCCACAAAAAACAAAACCCCAGCAATACAACACCTCTAATCCACCATTACACCACTAATTCTTTGCTCCTGAAACCCAACTTAAAAAAAGGAAAAAACCAATCGAATTAGCAAAACCCATCTATACATAACTACTTTATACACCATATCATAAAATCAAGAGGCCAGCCCATAAAATAAACTAATCCACATATAATCTGAAGACAAAAAAGTTAACATATATGAAATTAGGGCAAAATTACGAACATTTACGCAGAGACAATGCTGCTGGTGCTCAGATATAAGAACAAAATCCAGAGACAAGAGGAACCGGCGTTTTGTGAATAGAGAAATCGAAGATCAAACCAGAAACCCTAGAAATCTCCAATCGGGGATGAATTGAATAAGATAATGAAAGTACCTCTCTTCTTTAGGTCTTCAGGTTACGAACTTCTTTTGGGGTTTAGTGTACTACGGATGCGGTGCCATATACCATCCGTAGGAAGTACTTACCGCATAAGAGTCATGCGATAGGACTAATATCTCATCTGGGGTGATTCAGGTAAATTGGCATGTGGGCCTGGCTCCGCATAATAGTTATTTTGGCTCCTAATAATTATTATGCGGATTGGGCTAATATAAAACTTTTGGATCACATAAGGTACGGCTAGAATTAAGGTTGGATGAATGGGGATCCCATCCAACTTTGAATGTGGATCATCCCCCATGTATATATACATATATAAATAGAAATATATATTACATGATGACAAAGAAGGAATTTATTTTATGCGTAAAAGGATCCTCCCAAACTGTGTCTCTTGCCTTTAATAATCTATTGTTTTAATCGTCCCATCCAGCTTTAAAAGCCCATAATTCAAACTACCCAAACGTATCCTAGAATGAATCAAACTCAAAAACTGATGAGGGAAAGAGAAAATTAAGGGTATTGCTATTAAATAGTTTGTGTTATTATTTAGAGACTAGGAAGCACGGACACTTTCCGAAGGGCCACGAATTCGTGTCCGACACACCTCGGACATGCACCCAAAACGTGTTCGCGAGCTCCACTTTTTTTTTCTTTTTTTTAAAGCTTGAACACACCTCGGACATGTTGGGACTCGCCTCGGACACATCGCGACACACTAGAGGACGCGCCTGGGGTCAAAAAAAATTTAAAAAAAATTGCAATATAATAGGGTTATTTTATGCCTTGAAAGTTTGAACATTATTATGTAACTTTAAGATATTTATTATGCAATGTGTTAGAACTGGTGCTGTGTGTGCTGTGCTTCTCCACTGAGGAAAACAGGGACCTGTTTTCCTCCTCCACTAGCTCCAACTCTTGTATAAATTAGGGCTCTTGTAAATGTAATAGATAACATAGTGTATAGATTTTCTACACTTTCTACATGGTATCAAAGCTTAATCCATTAATCAAAATTTTTTTTTTCACCTTTTTTTTCTCTTCCGCTCGCGACTGCTAGGTTTCTTCATTTAAAAACTAGCTCAAACAATTACATACACTGAAATTGACATCATAATTGGGTTACCCATAGCCAGGCGACCAACACAGAAGTTTCCGTTTTCCGACCCGCCACCACACGCGCCCGGCCGCCGATCTCACGCGCCGGCGCGTGAGCCACTTTCCGGCGACTTTTTCCCGGCGCGGCTTCTTGCTCGGTGGTCGCCTCTCTCTCCTCTACCCATCCACAGTGGTCTTGCAAAGAGAAAACCAAGTTTGCTTGGATTTGGCTTTAGTATTGGTTCGGTTGCGTCACTGTGAGTATAGTTACTGTCTTTTTCTTTGTTGGCTCTTAATCTCAGTTGAGTATTCATATATCATTTAAGACAGACCTATATATCACTCAAAGTTTCCTTCTTCCTTCACTGTGAGTATCGTATCTTATGTCTTAGGACTGTTTTACCTGAGTTAGTACACTGCTTCACTTCAGTTAATGTACCTGTGAACTAAACCTAAAAAAAAAAATAAAAAAAAAAAAAGGAAGAAAAAAAGGAAGAAAAAAACTTGCAGTTCATTTTCTTACGCTAAGAACACATTGTCTTATATTTGAGGCTGTCAGTTATCCTTGTTGCTATTTCCTTAGATAAATCTTGTTGCTCCTTTCACTGTACCCTCACCATGGCAGAATCTAGTCTTACTCATAGTGATAGTAACACTGAAACCAATAAGGGACAGTTGATTAGAAATCATCACCTCAACTCTGCTTTGGTTCTTAGTCCATTCAAGTTGGATGGAAGCAATTATCTAGCTTGGTCTCAAGCATGTCGTATGTCAATTAAAGCAAACCGCATGCAGCATTTTATCACTGGTACAACCACCATGCCTATACAGGCAGGTATTGCTCAAGAAGAATGGAAATCCGATAACTCCATGGTCAAAACATGGATTTTTAACTCAATGGAACCACATCTGAGGAGTAGTTATATGTTCTTAGACACAGCATATGCACTTTAGGAAGCTATCTCTCAAACCTTCTCTATTTCTGGTGATATGTCTAAGGCCTATGATATTCGTAAACGAATCCGTGAGTTAGGCCAAGGAGAGAAGTTTGTGGCACAATATTTTGCAGAGATTAATGCACTCTGGCAGGAGCTTGATCATTATCGGGTTTTCTCAGCCAAATGTCCGGAAGATGCAGCAGCTTATCAAAAGTTTATTAATGAAGATAGGGTTGTAGATTTCTTGGCTGGTTTGAATATAGAATTTGATCAAGTTCGAGCACAACTGCTTGGTCAGACACCTTTTCCATCACTGAGGGAGGCTCATGCTAGAGTCCAGCAAGAGGAAAGTAGGCGTCGTGTAATGGTACTCAAACCAAATTTTGTTGACCGATCAGCCTTGATTGCCTCGTATCCTAAACCTGGCTTTTCCATTCCCTCTCCTGTTGAGAAGGAGTCCCGTGACTGTGACTATTGTGAGGGGAAGAATCATACCAGAGACCGTTGTTTTAAGCTTCATGGGTGTCCTAACGGACGTGGCGGTCGTTCTGGTCGTGGACGTGGATCTCATGCCTACATGTCTACTCCTCCACATTCTGCAGATGTACCTAGTACCACAGACACTACTCATGCACTAACTCCTGAGGAAATCACTGCCTTTCGAAAATTCTATTCCAATCCTACTTCCTCTCATTATGCCCAGACAGGTATCCCTCCTCGTGCTTTTCATGTTTCACCTACTTGTCATAGTTGGATTATAGATACAGGTGCCTCCGAGCATATGACTGGGTCCTCAAACCTTTTTACTTCATATATGCCCTGTTCGGGAAAGGACAAGGTTTGAGTTGCTGATGGCTCTCTGTCCTCTATCTCTGGGAGTGGTTCTGTAGTTTGTACCCCTTCATTGACTTTATCATCTGTTCTTCATATTCCTTCCTTCACTGCAAATTTATTATCTGTCCAACGTCTTTCTGAATCAATGCATTGTTCAGTAACCTTTTTTCCAAATCATTGTATTTTTCAGGACTTGGTGACGGGACAGCAGATTGGCCGTGGTAGTGCAGTTGATGGTCTCTATTATTTAGATGTTCCCTCATCTAAAATGGTCCCTACTCAGGATCTTCACTCTGTTTCAGACTCCAACCTAGCCTCCCTCCATCAATGGCATCGTCGTTTGGGTCATCCTTCTTTTTCAGTATTGGAATTTTTGTTTCCGTCTTTGGTTAAAAATTGTAACAGAACTCAGTTTTTGTGTGAACCGTGTGAACTTGGTAAACACAAACGTTCGACTTATTCTGCTATTAACAGTCGTCAGTCTGAGTCTTTTGCTATCATCCATACAGATGTCTGGGGGCCCTCTCGGATTGTCTCCCGTTCTGGTTTTAGATGGTTTGTTAGCTTTATTGATTGTCATTCTCGTGTCACTTGGATTTACCTTTTGCGTTCCAAAAATGAAGTTTTTGATTGCTTTCAGGACTTTCATAAAATGATTCAAACTCAATTTAACGCTAAAGTCAAAATTCTCCATAGTGATAACGGTCGTGAATACAGTAATAATCATGTTTTTGAATCTTACCTCTCTCGGCATGGGATCATTCTTCAAACTTCCTGTGTCAGAACTCCAGAACAAAATGGCGTAGCAGAAAGGAAAAATCGACACCTACTAGAAGTTGCCCGCACACTTATGTTTACCATGAAAACTCCTAAAATTTTTTGGGGTGATGCGGTTCTTACTGCGGCATTCCTAATCAACCGCCTTCCTTCTAGAAGCCTAGGAAACAAAAGTCCTATCTCCCTTCTCCAGCACATAACCACTCCTCCATCGCCCCGAGTTTTTGGATGTGTATGCTATGTTCATGATAAATCCCCCACTCGAGGTAAATTAGATCCCAAAGCTCTTCGGTGTGTTTTTATTGGTTATTCTCCAACCCAAAAAGGTTATAAATGTTATCATCCCCCTTCTCACAAAGTATTTGTCACTCGGGATGTCACTTTTTGGGAGTCTGACCCTTTTTATTCTTCTTCACCGTCTCCTCAGGGGGAGGATGTTATTGATGAGGAGACATCTTTCGAAATTGGTATTACAAATACAAGTACAAGTATTATTATACCATCTTCTTCTACTCCTGTTGTTTCTGATAATGCTATACAAGGGGAGTTACAGTTACACGAGTCATCTTCCTCTACTCCTGTTGCTGTTTCTGATACTGCTACACAGGGGGAGTTACAGTTACAGTCCGAGCCTGAGTTAAGGACCTATACTCGAAAAGGGAAGAATAAGGTCACCATTGTTGCACCACTACACCTACCTTGCCCTGAACCGAGTCTTGGTAATACTAATGGTATGAATCATGATCCTATTTGTTCTTCTGATGATACTGACATTCCTATTGCTCTTAGAAAAGGTGTCAGGTCTTGTACACAACATCCTATCTCGAATTTTGTTTCATATGATAAATTATCTGCATCCTACCATTCCTTTGTTTCGTCTTTGTCCTCTATATCTATTCCTCAGGGGTGGAAAGAAGCAATTAGCAACGAGAAGTGGAAACATGCTATGATAGAAGAGATGAATGCCCTGAAAAAGAATGATACTTGGGAACTAGTTACTCTTCCTTATGGGAAAAGACCAGTTGGTTGCAAATGGGTATATACAGTGAAACAAAAGGCAGATGGGACAGTTGAAAGACTCAAAGTCAGGCTAGTTGCAAAAGGGTACACTCAGACTCACGGGATTGATTACCAGGAGACTTTTGCTCCCGTGGCAAAAATGAACTCCGTTCGTACCATAATCTCATGTGCAGCAAACTTTGGCTAGGATATTCAGCAATTGGATGTGAAAAATGCATTTCTTCATGGGGATCTAGAAGAAGAGGTATACATGGAAATACCCTCTGGTTTTGCCTCATCTGTCACCAAGGGAAAGGTTTGTAGACTGCGAAAGGCCTTATACGGATTGAAGCAATCTCCTCGAGCCTGGTTTGGTAAATTCCACAAAGCAATGATAAAACTTGGGTACAAACAGAGTCGAGCAGATCACACTCTATTTGTCAAACAAATAAATGGTAAGACTGTCATTCTTATTGTTTATGTTGATGACATTGTAGTGACACGGGATAATAAAGAAGAGATAGTTAACCTCAAGGCAAGCCTGGCTAAAGAGTTTGAAATCAAAGATCTGGGCACCTTAAAATATTTCCTTGGTATTGAAGTTGCAAGATCTTCCAGTGGAATTTTCCTATCTCAACGAAAGTATGTTTTTGATCTCTTAACAGAAACGGGCATGCTAGGATGTAAACCTGCTGATTCTCCTATTGAAGTTAATCATCATCTAGAAGGAGGCACAGGACCTACGGTTGATAGAGAAAGATATCAACGTCTAGTGGGACGACTGATATACCTGTCCCATACTAGACCTGATATATCTTATGCTGTGGGTATAGTCAGTCAATACATGCATGATCCTCGACAAAGTCATATGGAAACCGTTTACAGAATTTTGAGGTATCTCAAGTCTGCACCCAGTAAAGGTTTATTGTTTGCACCACATGGTCATATGAGAGTTGAAGCTTTTTCCGACTCAGATTGGGCTGGCTCTATAGAGGATCGTCGATCTACATCAGGCTACTGTTCATTTGTTAGAGGTAATCTTGTCACTTGGCGTAGCAAGAAACAGTCGGTTGTGGCAAGATCTAGCGTTGAGGCTGAATACCGAGCTATCGCCCTGGGTATATGTGAACTAATGTGGCTTCGAACATTGCTAGAAGATTTGGGTGTTTCAACTAAAGGGCCTATGCAATTGTTTTGTGATAACAAGGCAGCGATTAGTATTGCCAATGATCCGGTACAACATGATAGAACGAAGCACATTGAGATTGACCGACACTTCATCAAAGAAAAATTAGTCAGTGGTCTTATCTGCTTACCGTTTGTAAAAACAGAACATCAGCTAGCTGATATTCTGACTAAGGGTCTTAGTGGTAAGATGTTTCATCCCTTGTGTTTCAAGTTGGGTATGCGAGATATCTATACACCAACTTGAGGGGGAGTGTTAGAACTGGTGCTGTGTGTGCTGTGCTTCTCCACTGAGGAAAACAGGGAACCTGTTTTCCTCCTCCACTAGCTCCAACTCTTGTATAAATTAGGGCTCTTGTAAATGTAATAGATAACATAGTGTATAGATTTTCTACACTTTCTACACAATGTGTTTGTGTTTCTTATTATTTTGTTCCAAGTTTTTATCATGCTCAATTAATATTAAATTTATTTATTGTAAAAAATACATTTATATTATTAAAAACATATATATATAATTGAACGTGTCCCAAACGTATCGTATCTTATTTTTTTGAAAAATGCAATATCCCGTGTCACGTATCGTGTCATGTATGTGTCCGTGTCAAAGAGGAATATTCCAATGATTTGTTCAATAATTATCTTGTGCGAAATACTTACTATTTTAAAAGACTCAAAACCCTTATATTACTTTAGAAACAGTAAAAGTATTAAACAACTAAAATACCCTAACCAAATAATAATTTTTCCTAATAAATACAAATATCCTAAATCCCTACTAATAAATAAATAAATAAATAATTACATCTTCTCCAAATTAAACATAGCAAGACTTTCATAAAATAAATAAAACTTCCTTTTTGACTCTTGACTTGTCGCAGTCATCAAATTTTTACCATTTCAAAACTCGAGAACTAGTTTTCTCCATTGGAGGAGAGAATGATGGGGGAAAGAGAAATTTAAGAGTATTGTTATTAAATATTTTGTCTATTATTTAGAGATAAAGAGATTGTAATTATTAGTTAGATTTTGTTATATTAGGTAGAATATTCTAGAGCTTTAAATTAGAGTCGATATTGTTAGGATTTTGTTCTCTTATTTAATTATATTTAATTAGATTTTACTTGGACGTTGAGTTTAAGATTTTCTTATTGTCCTATATAAAGTGATGACACTATCATTTTAATATATTTAGTGATTGATTATTATTAAATTAAGCTGTGTTTTTTTGATTTTTTAGCTTATTCATCATCTTATAATCCCCTTTAATCCTTTCTTCCATCCTTGGTCAACATCGAAAACCATAACTCAAAATATTGCTACGTTAAGGCTATAATGGGTAAAGAACCAATCAGCAAGTGAAAAGAAAGTCGAGAATGAAAATATCAAACAAAGCAGAAAGTACACCAAAAAAAAACTCAGTAAATACAAAGCAATCTAACTCACCTCACCAATGCCGCAGGATCCCATGACGAAGGGACGGCTTCTTTAATATGATCGCATAGAGTTATTTGGGATTTTTCTAATGCAATACTATAAATTGTGATGAAGACCCCATCAAGAGCGAGGGTTTTTGTATTGGCAGCGTCCTTCTGCCAACACCCAGTGAATTCAAATGCAGCATTGAAATGGCCTGTTGGAATTTTACTAGAAAGAGATACTTCCTGATTGAATTGCTCTGACATCTAAAGGAATAACAAATACAAATGGATCAAGCACAGCACAATATCTAGATTACAGAGATACTTCTTCTTTTTTAATCAAGAATGGTATTTAAATCAATTGGCTCCAGTTCATACAATGCTTTAAAAAAAATTACAAACACTTGGCATTTGTCCTTTTTATTTACTTAGATAATGGGATAATTTTATTAAAGGAAATAGAGACATGACCACCCAAAAAAGAATACAGTGGAAAGTAGGAAAAATACACGCACTTAACATAGGACAACACCCCAATCCCTATGAATATCATAGATAGCAACCCCTGGAAAGTCCCCATATCATCGCCCAAAGAGAAGCCAAAATGAGACAACATAAATATCAGCAAAATTCTCGCATCGCATTTGGTCCATAATTCCCAACAGAGAGCAAACACCACAAATAGCAGTAAAATATTTTCATCCTTCCTCCGACCAAAACCTCTAAATCTGATCTGCAGAAATCAGCAAGTAAAGGACAGACCCAAGCCTAAACAAACTGCGCAAACAATGAGCAAGGGATTTCGAACTTTCCCTGCACATAATACTAGTATCCAGGCACGAGTTTTTCAGGTCTACTTCTCGGCCACAAATCATTCAGTTGAACCTTTCCATAAACAAAAGACCATACAAACGCCTCGATCTTTGAGGGAACCTTAGCTTTCATAATACAGGTGGAGAGAGGAAAACGAGAGGACGTTGACGAAGAGTAAGAAAGCGAAAGACAGGAGCCAACTATAGAAGAGTATTTATAGCTAACCCATCAGCCCTGATCTTTGAACTCAAGTTTCAGCTCGAGTTGTTACACCAAACCCTATCCAGTGAGAAAGAGAAAGAGCAAGAGCATGCAGAGAGAAGTAGAGAAGAGACATCCTCAAACCCCCTTAACATTAAATTCATGGAAAATGTGGAATTCCAAGAGAACGAATGCCCCGTGGTAACCATAAACTAGAAACCGGAGGATTAAGAAGAGAAGACAAACGAAAAATTGTAGGTATAATTTTAATAGCAGCCTCCCCTAACCAATGTTCTTCCTAGAACTTGATCAAATGTAACAAGAGCCAAATCCTTTTAAGATGAACTTTCATTTCGAGTAAGTGACTGCAGCATGAGTGAGGTTCGCATCCCACTCATTCTGATGAAGGCCAAAGTTGCTTCAGATCACTCTATCCCAATGAGAATTATTCTCCGATGGAAAATGTCGCAGTCATTTACTCACGAGTGACAATGATGCAGCAAAGTAGCCAAAAGTCTGCAACTAATAATGCTACTACACTGGGTGCAATTTACAACTAGAAGGATTAAGGATAAATAACAGAAAATATAGCAAATCTTAACAATAATTAGACGGGAATACAACATAATACAGTTGCAAGGGAACTAACAGCCCAAGAGTACCACAATATGTAATCTGAATAGAAGTACCAAGAACTGGAAGCTATATTTAGCTAACCCATCAGCCCTAGGATTTCCCTATTATAGTAAAAAGACATAAATGAACTAACGTCAGTGACTCACATGCCGAGCAAGTGATCTTTTAAATTAAAAGAAACACATTTAGAATATATCCAGCTGATTGTTGGAGCCTAATAACCTAAAAGGACAGTAGAGAATTAGAAGAAAAAAAAAGTTGTTGCTTTCTTTTGCAAGAGTATCACTTAACTTCTTAGACACAAAATTCCTCGTCCCTATACCCCCCTTAGGACTACAAGAAGCACCCCAACCCACCAAGTGATCTCTCTTCTCCTCCTCTTCTGCCCATGGAATAAAGCTCAAAAAGTTCAAAAAGTTTGCATACAAAACAAATGAAACGATCAATACTTATGCGAAATTAATTGAAATATGACCAAACATTCAAAACTTTACCGAAACGTTTCCTTTTCAAGAAAATTAACGAAATACTTCGAAACAGAAATTGATCCATGCTTCCGCCCATGCCTAGAGAAACTGCCTCATACTCCCCTCTGGAGCATCTGCTACACCTAGCAGAAGCTTAGAAAGAGACAGATAATTGGTATGGATACTCGAAAGGCAGGAATGAATCCTCCTCCCTCCAAGAGAGAAAACAGCACCCTTCCATGCACCCAAGCACTTTGTAACATAGTTGTCACGGCGCCATGGCAAGTCATGGCGGTAGCCGACTGCCAGGACGCCTAGGCGACAAGGCGACCGCCATGGCGTCCGTATGGCGACAAGTCGTTTACAACGTGTAATTTATATATTGTTTATTTTACCTCACAAGTATATTAACAATAAAATTTCATATACATTGAAACCCAAAATATAACACTAACACTATAGAATAACATTAAAAACATAAATACTTAGTAATAAAAATTCAAAAATAAAACGTTAGTATGTCCTAATGTTTAACTTGGGGTTAAGTACTGTTTTAAACATTCATTGCAATAAATACAACAGCTTGGCATTTTCTAAGGTACATCAGCTTGACATTATTTAGTTGGCAGTTGACACTTGGCATACGTATATGCAATTATGCATGACATAGAAAAAAAAATTCCTTTAATAGAAAAGCAAGCAGTTTTCACTTTTCAGCTGACATTATAATATGGGTATATGCAATTAGGCATGACATAGAAACAAAAAAATCCTTTCAAAGAAAAGCAAGCAGTTTTGGGCATAAAAAAAGCAAGCAGTTTTGCTTTAAAAGAAAAGCACACAGTTTTGAAAAGCAAGCAGTTTTGGGCATAAGAAAAGCAAGTAGTTTTGCTTTAAAAGAAAAGTAAGCAGTTTTGAAAAGTAAAGTAAGCAGTTTTCAGCTGACAATGATACCTATATTATCAGATGAGTTCCTTTAAAAATATATATTTCTGAAAAAAGAAAGAAGGGTAACATAAAAACAGAGTCAAGGAGAGAAAGAGTAAAATAGATTTACAGAGAGACAGAGAGAAGCTGGGTCAAGGATGCGTGTGTGTGAGAGCAGGTCAAAGCAAACCAAAGCAAGAAGAAGAAGAAGAACTCGTATGAGAGAAGGAAGAGATGATGGTTTCGATGAGCGGTAAAGGTTCCGATGGGCTGTGATGGAGCCGCCGGAGCTGCGATGAGTTGAAGAAGTCGCGATTGAGTCCAAATCAGCCACAATCGAGTCTAAACTTTCAGTCTTGCTGCAAATCGCAATTGTCTGCAGATATGAGTTTTAATTTTTTTGCCTTTCTCCTTTTTTAATCGATGGGTCACGGGTAATGGCCATGGGTTAATGCCATAGGTCAATGGATTGGGTCACGCCTTAGCAGCTCCCCTCAAGTCGACCTCTCGCCATACCAATTCTCCATCGCCTGGACGCCTAGGCGACGCCATGACAACTATGCTTTGTAACCCTTTCTACCACCCCATCCTAAAAAAATATGCCTCCTAAAGGAACCCCTAAATAGGTAATAGGCAGCTCCTAGATTGCACAACCTACCAAAGACGCATACTCAGCCAATGACCAAGCCTCCAAATTAACATGCGAGACTACATCTAGAGAAATTCACCTTAAGACCAGAACTATACTCAAAGAACAGTAGAACTGTGAGGACATTCTTAAGCCCCTTCCCTTCAAAAAGGAACATAATGCTATCATTTTAGAGACTTTGTAAATTGGAAACTCTCACCTCATATCTACCAACATTACAACCTTCAACCAATCCCCTCTCTTCAGTACGAGTAAACATCCTACTAAGCACATCATTATTATTTGTCTTATTATCTACCAATGCTTACTAAAATTCACAATGATGGTGATAATTCCCTTGAGTTACTTGTACAATACCATTTATTAGGATACACAATATAAGGATACTGGGAGAGGGGAAGAGAATAAAAACAGATAAAATGTTAATTCAATTTTCGCACTGAAAAGGCTACATACACACGCAAAACACACAATAAAAATCAGCCAATTTCAAATCAAGCATAGTATATTAGTTATACAAACTCTTCAAACAAATAGTCAGCAGCACTAGAGAGCTAAAAATCAATCAACGTAAATAATAGAATAATTATTACAAAGTAGGAATATATTTTCCGTCTTTGGCGACACTTTTTCTAATCTTTTTTTAAGGCACCATTAATCCTTTATCCAAACAAACCGAAGGGGTGGTAACCAACTTTCTTTTCATTTCCCTTACCTCTCAAAAGAAAGTTCCCTTATACTCCTTAACAAGAGCAAAAGAAAAAAAAATGCCCTCTTTCTCTTGTTTCCTTTTTAACATTAGATATTCCTAACAAATTACTAAAAATCATAGTCGTCAAGGCGACAAGTCGAGGCGAGGCGGTAGCCGGGAGCTTAAGCGCTTAGGCGATAAGGCGCCCGACTAGTCGTCCACAAGTCAACAAGTCGTTAACAATGTACAATATATATATATATAATTTTATATGTATTGTACTTCTCAAATACATTAAACTTAGAAAAATTATATGCAATAAACTTGAAATAATAGGTATAATATATATATATATATATACACACACACACACACAAATATACACATATATACAAGCCAAAAAAAATTTATTTACTATAAAAGGTGCCAAAACTGCAAAGAACGAAAGTTCAAAGGTGTGTAATGAAAGAATATCAAACTTTTAGAATATATTTGAATATAAAAGATAATTATTAGGTATACTTAGGTGGTGGGAATTTAAATGTCATTTTAGTGATTAAATAAACATGAAATTTAAAACATTTTAATTTAAAGTTGTAACTTAGTTAACATGTGGCAACTTATATGACCAAATATTAATCTTGGTAAACCACTAAACCAGGAGTATATCTTGAGTGGGAGACATATGGACCCCCATGGACAATACTTTTTATAGTGCTGTAAACCTTTAGCAAACAAGAGGAATCAGTCCCAAGTCTCAAACAAAAAAAATTCAATTATATTATACATTTATACCACCATCATCAGAGGCTTAGAAAGAAAAAAAAAATATTATCTCCCCTGTAACATACATTCAATTAACAGCATACTCCCAAACAAACAAAAAAATCAATTATATTATACAAAGTCAGTAACAACACCATTTCAATTATATTATACCAAGTCAGTAACAACACCATCATACTCCTAAACAAAAAAAAATTCAATTATATTATACTAAGTCAGTAACAACAGTACAACACCATCAGAAAAAAAAAAAAAAACATTCTCGGTGTGTACCGTGTACCCAAAACCAAAGAGAAGGGAAAAAAGCTCAAGAATGGTGAAACCCAGAAGAGAAGAAGAAAAAAATTAGAAGAACCAAACCCTTTGTCCAAGTCGACACCTCAGTAGAAAAAAAGAAAAGTAGAAGAACTGAAAAGAGAAGAAGAAGAAGAGTAGAAGAAAAGGAAAGAGGAGAGTCCCCTTTCTTGCTCTTGCTCTCTTCCCCTCCTACTCTTGCAACTCGTTTCTCCCTCTGCTCTTCCGAAGTTGCGATCGATCGATTAGGTTAAAGATTAGTCGAATCGATTTTTTTTTTATTTAACCCAGTTAAGGTTCGGGTCGAACCAAACCACCCGCTCTATCCAAGTCGACTATTTAGTCATCTAGTCGTCCAAGTCGCGAGCAAGTCGTCCAAGGCGTACAAGTCGTTGCCTGAGCGGTCGCCTTTCTCCCCTGCAACCAAGTCGCCCAAACGACTTCCCAAAATATACCGACTGGATGCCTAAGCGTCGCCTAGGTGACGCCTAGGCGACGCCTAGGTGACGCCTAGGCGACGACTTGATAACCATAAAAATTTAATGAAAAATTAAAAAAATAAAAACTGCTCGAAAACTGATTGATTG
Organism: Aralia elata; assembly: GCA_034770075.1. Classification (NCBI taxonomy): domain Eukaryota; kingdom Viridiplantae; phylum Streptophyta; class Magnoliopsida; order Apiales; family Araliaceae; genus Aralia; species Aralia elata. Next base: position 2,462,286 of record JAVJAP010000214.1, on the reverse strand, counting down.
AAAGTTACCTGAGTTTTTTTTTCGATAAAAGAAGAAATTTTATTAATAGAAAAGAAAGGATAAAAAGCAGTCATAGAGATGCCTCTAAAGGCCCCCATAGAAGAAAGCCCAAAGATAAGCAAGGAAAATAATCCTATCACTCAACAGCTTAAAAGAAGAGCAACTTCCTCTAAACAGTCTAGGATTACGCTCGTTCTAAATTCCCCATAATGGAAAAAAAGGCACACTTCCATAAAATTTTGGCACCATCTTGTTTCCAAATTCTCGAAAATGAATTAGCAACATATCTTTCACTGAAGCAGGACACACCCACTCCTCTCCTAACACTCCAAAGAGAGAGCTCTACAAGCCCCAAGCAACAGAACAATGCAAAAAAAATAAATGAGCACGAGTCTCATTAAGCCTGCACATAAAACAAATGTCCGAAGATATAACTTTGTAAGGCCTGCGATTTTGATAGAGATCATTAGTATTTAGTCTTTGTAAAACTAGAGACCACACAAAATCCTTGACTTTGAAAGGACCTTAGCTTTCCAAATATACAAAGCCAATGGAAATGGATTAGGAACAATAGACCGTGTCAAAAAAGAGAAGTAACTCTAACAAGAAAAAGAACCAGATGGATCTAAAGTCAATGCGCTTATCAGATGAGGAGGATAAATAAACTGAATCAAGCAAGATAAGCAAAGTTTCCATTTCAATAATCTCCAAATCAATGAGATTCCTGAAGAAATGAAAATCCCAAGAAAAGAAATTCCCTTCACGCTTTATGAAATTAGAAATGAGAGCATCATGCAGTGAAGAAATACGATACAGCCAATTAAAAGCAAGAGAAAAGTGATTATCTCCCAACCAAGAATCCTCTCAAAATCGAATCCGATGATCATCCCCAACCTTGCATCTCAAATGACGAATAAAAGTAGTAAACCTTGGGAGATGAATTTTCAAACTTGAATGAATAACATAAACCCCAGGCCCGGTATCCCACCCATTCAAATGCATACCGAACTTGCTCCTAATAACCTTATGCCAAAGGGAATGAGGTTCCAAAGGAAATCTCCAAAACCATTTATCAATTAGAGCAACATTCTTATGGACCAAATTACCCAGCCCCAAACCCCCCTCCTACTTAGAAAGACACATTGTTTTCCACCCAACCAAATGATCCCTCCTCTCATCACTAACTCCTGACCAAAGAAAGTCCCTCATTAACTTCTCTAAGGTGTCAGCTACACTAACTAGGATCCTAAACAAAGAAAGATAATAAAGAGAAATACTAGACAAACAAGCCTGAATCAAAGTAATTCTACCCCTTAAAGAAAAACCGCACCTTTCCACCTATCTAGACGTTGAGCCATTCTCTCAACAATATGGTCCCAAAAGGAGACTGACCTAGAATTCCCACCAACAGGAACCCCGAGATAAGTAAGCGGGAAGGTCTCAATAGCACAACCAGCCATAGACGAATAGGCTAAAAGCTCCTCCAATAGCCATATTAATCCCTACTAAACTGCATTTAGACAAATTAATCCACATACCAAAAACAGCCTCAAAAACTTGAAGAATTGTAAACACATTGATTTGAATCGAGTGAGATGGTGAGGAATATTGATTTGATTGCGCTGATGGAATTACTGATTTTTATAGAAAACTCTTCTAGGAGGAGGTTGAGGAGAGGCCTATGGTAAAGGATTTAGATTGGAGTCTTATCGTGATAGAGAAGAGTTCTTCGCTAAAAAGGCCATTTACGGAGGAGGAAATTAAGAGGGCTGTTTTTGAGATGGATAGAGAGAAAGCTCCTTGTCTTGATGGATACTATCATACAAACTAGAATGTGGTGAAAGATGATCTTATTAGAGTTTTTTAGGAGTTCTTTGCGACTAGTGTTATCGGGAAAAACATTAATTCTACCTTTATTACCCTAGTTCCAAAAAGGGATCGTTCTGTAAAGGTGACGAATTTTAGGCCATTAGTCTTGTGACTAGTGTGTATAAAATTCTTACTAAAGTTCTTTCTAAGAGATTGGGTAATGTTGTTGGGGACATAAGTTCGTATTCTCCGAGTGCCTTTGTGGGTGGTAGGCAAATTATTGATGCAGCATTAGTCGCTAATGAGGTTGTGGAGGATGTTCATAGGAGAGTGAGAAAGGGTCTTCTTAGATTTTGAGAAAACTTATGATAGGGTTAGTTGGGGGTTCTTAGATAAGGTTTTGGAGAGGAAAAAGTTTGGAGTTAGGTGGCGTTCTTGGATGAAAGGGATTTTTGTCTCTTCTCATTTTTCTGTGATTGTGAATGGGGAGCCCAAATCTTGGTTTAAGGCATTGTGAGGTTTAAGGCAGGATGACCCTTTGTCTCCTCTCTTATTCACTTTAGTTGTTGATGTTTTGAGTAGGATGATTAATCGGGAAGAGGAGTTTGGTATTCTTGCGAGTTGTGCAGTGAGGCGCGAGGAGGTGAGGGTTTCTCATCTCTAATTTGCTGATGATACTATTCTTTTTCTTTCGGAGGATTTAAAAAAGTTACCTGAGTTTTTTCAATCATCAATATTAGAAAAAGGCCCCGAAGTAATGTTATAGGTGCGATAGGTACTAGAACTTAAAACTTTGATGTTGGAGAGAGAGGCCTGCGGAACTAATACATCAACTATTGGTGCTATAATTGTTTGTATGATATACTCCTTTGTTCCTTTTTAATTGACATAGATTAAGAAATGTAAATCAATGTTTATTTGAAATTGATTAAATTTGGTATAAAATCTCAATATTAGCCTTCTAAAATTCATTGGAAAGATAAAAGAGAAACAAATAAGTTTTTAATGTTTAGGGATAATATGGAAAACTTATCATTAATTTTGTTTTATTTTTTTATAAAAGAATAAATTTTGTTCATAGAAAAGAAAGGATACAATAAATGGGAAAACAAGAAGTCCACCCTCAGAAGAACAAAAAACAAAAGGGCACTTAAAAAAGTGCAGCCCTTCAATCTCTACATAAATTAGTTATAGGAACACTCTAAAAGCCCCCGTAGCATAAGCCCAAAGAGAAGTAGGAAAAATAACCCTATGATTCAATAGCTTAAAAGATATGCACCTTCTAAACAATTGAGCATTTTGCTCTTTTCAAATTCCCCACAAAATAGAAAAGAAGGCACACTTCCATAAAACTTTTGGCATCCCTCTTGCTTTCAAATCCTCAAAAACGGATTAGTAGCATATATTTCACCGAAGCTGCATACACCCACTCCGCTCCTAGCACTCCAAAGTAGGGATGACAATTTAAACCAAAACCATATCGAAACTAGCCAAACCACATCGAACCGGCCGGTTTTTGCCCCGCACCATTGGCTTAAGCTGTGCGGTTACGGTACAAAAATAATTAAATTAGGACTAGTGCGATGCGGTGTTGGTATTTATTGTTAAATCGGTGGTGCACTTCACCGAAACATTGAACTAGCGGTGCACCACCATTTTATTTAAGAATTTTAAATTCTAGTTGTGTTTTTCTACTTTTGTTTTTGTTGAGATAATATTGTTATTAAGAACATTTGTTATGTAAACTATGAATTAAGAACACGTTGTTATGTAAACTTTATTTTTGTTGCAATTTAGATTACAAATTGCATGTTTAATTCATAGGCAATGCGGTTATGGTACCGCAATTCCTTGAACCAGGACCAGTGCGACGCGGTCCCCCAATACACGATCTTCTAAGGATGGTGTGGTACCAAATCATTAGAAAACCACTACCGCACTGCACTGTTGCCATAAAACAAATATCCGGAGATAGAACTTTTTTTAAGGCCTGCAATCATGATAAAGATCACACAAAAGCCTTACTTTGGAATTGACATTAGCTTTCCAAATGAATGAAGTCAAAGGAAATGAATCAGAAACAATATACCGAGTTAAAAAAGAGGAGAAACTCTTATAAGAAAAGGAACTAGTTGGATCTAAAGTCCAAATGGGATTATTAGACGATGCACTTTTTAGAAGATGAACATAAATGAACCGAATCAAGCAAGATTAGCAGAGATTCCATCTCATTAAACTCCAAATTTGTGAGATTTCTAAAGAAATGGAAATCCCAAGAAAGTGAGTTTCCATCACGCTTTATGAAAATAGAAATGGGAGCATCATGCAGTGAAGAAATGTGATATACACAATTAAAAGCAAGAGAAAAGTGGTTATCTCCCAACTTAGAATCCTCCCAAAACCGAATTTCATGACCATCCCCAACCCCATATCTCAAATGTAGAAGAAATGAAGTATATAACCTTAGGAGATGAATTTTCAAGGATTTGTATGAGTAACATGAGTCTCGGGTTTGGCATCCCACCATTCAAATGAATACTAAAGTTGCTCCTAATAATCTTGTGCTAAAGGGAGTGAGATTCTAAAGGAAACTTTCAAAGTCATTTAATAACCAAAGCAACAATCGTAAGGACCAAATTACCTAGCTCTCTCTTGCTTAGGTAAACACAATGTTTTTTACCCAACCAAATTATCCTTCCTCTCATCACCAGCTCCTGACCAAAGTAAACTAAGTCACTAATACTTCCTTGAAATCTACAAACAACAGATAAAAATGAACAAATTTTTCTCTCTAAAAAGACAGATAAAAAGGAACGGAGTACTTAATTAATTTCCACAATAGCTTTCCTAACAATGCAATCATTACATTTTAAAGTTTTAAAAACTTGGGCAGCTACCTCCATCCCAATTTGTTTTCTCGTTTTCATTTTTTTCTGTTTTTTTTTTTGTAGCTACTTCCTTGAAAACATTTGCAACTTAATTTTGCATGTAATTAATAATCCTGATGCAAATAAAGTATAATAAAATATATTCCCTTATTTTTTAAAGTCAATTTGAGACATTTTCAAAATCAAAATCAAAATAAATCCATTTAATTTTTGTCAACAATGATGAATATCGTAAACTGTCTAACAGGTACTACTAATTATAAGATTTATTGCTTTGTAATTGTTAATGAATCATATCAATTTTGAGTTTTAAAATATTTGACTTTCAAAAGTCAATAATAATCTTATAATTTCGAACAAAGAGAGTATTTTATAGATGCATTAGGCAAAATGTGTACTTTCACGGTTTTTTGTATTAAAATAAATTAATAAAGACAACTAAATCAGGACGAACGGACTAAATATTATGCAATTATTTTGCCTTTTTTATTTAAACAATTTAAGTAATTTATGCAATCAACCGAGTCCATTGTTCTTCAAAAAATAACTTTTTAAAATACAATAACTAAGCTCAATTTCAATATACCAAACATCATATGAGTTTGTTATTCTTGTATTCCTGTCCTCAACTGATAGTCCCATTTTTAACAAAGAAACAATGTATTATAAAAAGAGAGAACTAAACTAAGTAGCAAATTTTTCGAGTTCATTCATTAAGAGTGTCATTTTGCCATGAACTAAAAAAATTACTATGTGAAGCCCTGCATGCACATTTTTCAAAAGATTAAACGTAAAAACTATTACGAACCTAGCAAGCATCCAACTGGCAATTGGTTGAAGTGTCCATTAGATTCAGATCCTAATTTATTATTTTTTCGATGTAAGACTATAAAAGAAGTAACTTTTTATTATATTTTTTAAAAGAGTCACGCTACATATAACCACAAATTTATCTCCCATTTATACCATCTTATTACTAAAGTTACACGTTAGAAGTTTCCATATAAATCATTCCCCATTCTAAAATTTGCTATAGGAAGTGCACCTAAAAATATGTTCTCTCTGTAGGGTACAGATAGAGTACAGATAGAGTTACAGATAGAGTTGTTGGTTGATGAATTGATACCTTCTGGAAAGAGAGACCGTCAGAGCTCAATCGTATCCGCTCACCTTTATCACAATTAATTTGTTTGGATACATTTGGGATTAAAATCCCTCCCGGAATAATGATATCCCGAACCTGATTGTCATCAATTACGATCAGCCGCGATCCCTTGAAGTACTTGAGCCTCAAATCTTGGGCAATATCGTATCCGAAGCCAATCGATTGGATTGCAGCCTCAGCTGTAGCTTTCAATTTCAACCCAATCTCCTTACTACTACCCATTAATCAGTTTTGCAGTTTGCGCTGAACACGCCCTAATGTTTGATCAAGTTTCGGATTTTCAGTAACAGTTATTTAAAGAGTAGGAATAATGAGGTTGGACTCGTCAAAGCTTACTACGGAGATTTTCAACGGTCTTACTTTGTCACAGAGAGGAAAGTCATGTTGGATTTTTGCTATAAAAATCCTATTTATCTATTTATTTAATGTTTATTTATTTGTGTTGGATATTGATTTATTAATAAAAGTACATCATTCATTATTCATTAAATGATCATTTAGTTTGTTTATATATATCTCCATATTATATATGTTATAGTTTATGTATATAAATAAATGTTATACACATAAGATATAAATCTTATGTAATATATAAATAAAGAAATAATTGTTTATAACCTAGGATAATTTGGAGATATTATCTTGTAGGTTATAGTACTTTAACAGAGATGATTTATCTTGATCATAGAAGTTGGACTTCTAGTTAAAGTACTAGTGCATTAATGGTATGCATTAAACGGATCATGTGACAATATTTTATTTATAAAATATTTTCACATAAATACTAATTTGTAAAATTTCTTAATTTTGAAATAATAATGGACTTAATATTGTTATATATATTAATTTGATGTTCCAATGAGTGAGATTACATCGTATTAATTAATACCTCGGAATGTTGATTAATATATTTAATCTGAAATATTTATGTACATTTATAGAAGAAATATTTACAGTTTATTAGTAAAGGGTTTATTTAATTAATTCCTGGACTAAAGTGCAATTACAATTATTTAGTGGAATTAATTGTAATTAATATTTATTTTGAATATTATTATTGGATAATAATATCTAGATAAATATTGGAGTCAGAAAAGGAATCCCTTAGGATCCCCTTCCTAGCCTGATATGGACCAGATTCATATGAGATGATAAAGATCAATGTTATTATATATATCATTGATCAGAAACGAATTGAGTACTTTTTTCATTAGAAGAAAAACACAAAATTCGTATTCTCTCTTTTCAGCCTAAGAAAAACAAAGTTAGGGTTTTTCAAAGAGGGGCTTTGGAGACCACATTCAAGGTTCAGCATAAGGTCATAAGAAGGAAGATCTTGAGGATACAAGAGATTGTACGGATATTAAAACGTGTTAATCCAACCAAGCACTAGATAACGAATTCGTACTTTTGATACATGGATTATATATATATTTGTTGTTTCATATAAAACCATAAAGACGATCTTGGTTTTATTTTTATTTTTTTTTAAACCTATTTTCAGAAGAAAAAAAATTCAACAAATGGCATCAGAGACAACTTTATGCTTTTATGTGAATAACATGAATATATATGTGTATAGATGATTTTGCGAAATCTGTTGCTTTAGGGTTTTAATCAAGTAATCTGTCCATTTATGTTATAGAATTAAAGTATGCATGAGATGTATTAAAGTATTCTTTTCGGTACACAGTAGGATAGATTATTGTTCTAACTTCTGTTTTGCATAATTGGTTGTTACATACTCTCATGGCTAGTATGAATGTATGTTTTAATTAAATAAATGTTGGTTTTGATTATGGGTTGTAATACTCATGCTGTGAGTAATTTATTTTTCCCGCAGTTTAGAAAATATGTAAACTCTTAAGAGTATAGGTTTCATTGATGTAATTATACATAGATCGAATGTACACTTCGTATGAAGTATAGGATCTATATGTAATCCACTGCGCTGATAATAAGCAAGCTGTTGAAGAATATGGACATGGAGTCATCAGTTTTTTTAGAATCTGAGATGGACATGGAGTCATCCGTTTTTTCGTAATCTGAGATGGACGAGGAATTATTTTTCCCCAGAATCATAGATGGACATAGAGTCATGCAACATTCGAGTTCAACTAGGATACATCAAGAAAGTCCTGATAGATCCAGGATTGTTATTAGCCATGAGAGTATACTTTTATATAATTATCTTGTTATGTGATGGTTGATGATGTGTTTATATATTTTTTTATTAAAACCCAGATTGAAGCAGCATAATTGAATTTTACTTAATTCGGAAATTCAGAACACGAGCCCAATAAAATTTTCGAAATTATATTTGTACGGTATTTCTCAAAATATTTTCTGAAATTGTACAAATTGTACGGTATTTTCAAACCACCGAAGTTTGGGCTGGATGTAACGAACTTTCGAATTATCTAATTTTCAATATTTATTATGTGTGAATTATTAATATATGGATTAATAAAACGATAATAAAAATTCAAGTGAGTGAGGGAATAAATCCCACAGCCTCCATTATATATCTATAGTTATGATAGCTAATATGCTTCCTACGAAAAATATTAGTGATCAAGATAACAAGTATAGATTCCCACAAGGATATGAGTTTATTAAAATATTAGTATAAATATATTTTTCCTATGGAAATATATTTCGAGCTATGAATATTTTATGAACTCTATTATAATGGTATACACTTGATAAAGAGGTTAATAATTTTTCTCTACGGAAAGGTAGTTTATTAATACTCTTGAAGGCTAAAGTATATATAGGTATGTTATTTTCTTTAATAAGAGTTAACTAGAAAAAAAATAATGGTAATTTAAAACAAATGTCGTTCCCTACGGATGGACTTTATTTATAAAAATTAAGATACCTATGTTAAATAGTAATGGATTGCTTATGCTTTATTTTACTTGATAATGATCATATGAATGATGTGTGTATTTTTGTTTATTTTAGATATCATGTCTGCATTCAACCCAATCTCAATCATTCTAAAAGAGAACCAATTGACTGGCCCTAATTATGTTGATTGGAAAAGGAATTTGGACATTGTTCTTATTGCTCAGGATTACAAATTTGTGCTTACCGATCCTTGCCCTGAGGAACTTGCAGCTAATGCTCCTCGTGCTTCAAAAGAAGCACATGCAAAATGGATAATAAAGGCTGATGAGATGGCTAAATGTTACATCTTGGACTCTTTATCCAACATTTTGCAGCACCAGCATATGATTGTCCCAACTGCTAAGGCCATGATAAAATCTTTGCATGGTATGTTTGGTAAGCATGCTCGTGTCGTTAGGCAGAGCATTATGAAATCTCTCATGGAAGAAAAAATGGTTGAGGGAACTCCAGTGGGTGAACATTGTCTTAAGTTTATATCTCGCTTTAGCGAACTAGAGGTCCTCGGAGCAAATGTCGATGTGGAAACACAGATTGACATGTTGCTGCAGTCGTTGCCCGATACTTTTAAAAATTTCAGGGTTAACTACAATATGGGGCAGTTTCATTATACTCTCCCCGAGTTAATGAAACAGCTTCAATCGGCCCAAGGTATTCTAGCACCTAAGCCAGTTATCCATGTAGCTGAGGATAATGTAGCTAAGGCTAAGGCGGGAAAGAAAAAGAAACCAAACAAAAAGAAAAAGAATGCAAAGTTTTCTGGCACTGGGGGAGTTGGAAAGAAACAAGGACAAGGTGAGGTTAAGCCCAAAGAGAAGTGTTTTCACTGTGGTGAAAAGGGACACTGGAAGCGCAATTGCTCAGCATTCCTTGAGAAAGTGAAAAACAAGGGTAAATTTCAAACTTTACTAGTAGAATCATGTTTATTGGCGGTTTCTACGGGATCCTGGTGCGTAGATTCCGGAGCCACTAATCATGTTTGCATTACTTTGCAGGGGTTCTAGGAGACCAGAAAGCTAAGTGAAGGGAAAATTTATCTACAGTTAGCATCGGATGCAACAGTTGCAGCAGTAGCAGTAGGAATAGTTCATTTACAGTTTTCTAGTGATAGGAGTTTATATTTGAATAATGTACTTTACGTACCAAACGCTCGTAGGAATTTAATTTCGGTTTCTTGTTTATTTAAGCAAGGGTACTCCGTGGTTTTTAATAATAAAGTTGTTATTAAGAAAAATTCTACTTTTATTTGTGATGGTACATTATTGGACAATTTATATATTCTCACTCCTGTTACAAGAACACTACAAAATACTGAAATTGATAAGAACATATCTAAGAAAAGAAAAGTTTCTTCAACAAATAAAACTTATTTATGGCACTTACGTTTAGGTCATATTAATCTAAATAGGATCCAAAGACTGGTAAAGGATGGACCTTTAAGTTTTCTTGAAATTAATTCTTATCTAGTCTGCGAATCCTGTATAGAGGGTAAAATGACTAAAGGACCTTTTAAAGCAAAAGGTGATAGAGCTATAGAAAAGTTAGATTTGGTTCATACTGACGTATGTGGTCCATTAACATCGAAAGCTAAAGGAGGTTATGAGTATTTCATCACATTTACTGATGATTACTCAAGATTTGGTTATGTATACCTAATGCATCATAAGTCTGAAGCTTTTGAAAAATTTAAAGAGTTTCGGGCTGAAGTTGAAAAACAAACGGGTAAATACATAAAGACCCTTCGATCTGATCGAGGTGGTGAATACCTTCTTACAGAGTTCAAGAATTACATGTCTGAGAATGGAATAGTATCACAGTTGTCTGCACCAGGGACTCCCTAGCAAAATGGTGTAGCAGAAAGAAGAAACATGACTCTTTTAGATATGGTTAGATCTATGATGAGTTATTCTACACCACCTATATCTTTTTGGGGATATGCGTTACAATCGGCAATATACTTATTGAATATTGTTCCATCTAAATCAGTTCCAAAAACACCATTAGAATTGTGGTTAGGGCACAAGCCTAGCTTGAAACACATTCATATATGGGGTTGCCCTGTACATGTGCGAAAAGGGAAGACAGATTTAGATAAGTTAGGAACAAGATCAGAAGTATGTTTGTTTGTAGAGTATCCAAAAGAGACAAGGGGTGGACTGTTTTATAGTCCTGAAAATCAAAAGGTATTTGTGAGTGCAAATGCAATTTTTCTGGAAGAGGATTATATGATGGAACACATGTCTAGTAGTAGAATTGTCTTAGAGGAAATGTCTAAAGATCTTTCACCGCAATCAGCACCAAAACCTGATAAACAAGTAATTACACCACAAGTCACAATACCTGAATCATCTAACTCGGGAGAGCCTCGTCGTAGTGGGAGGATTTCTAGACCCACACAAAGACTTACTCTTTTGGGAAAGTCAACTAAGATTGTGTCAGATGATAGACTCCACGGCATGCTTGCGTGAGGCAGTCGTCGCCCGGATCGTTTCCAGCAAGTTATGAAGGTGGAACGCTCACAACACCTCAACCCTTCGCCTATATTGAGACGAGAACCTTGGTACAATTGCTCTGCGCTAGAAAGCTTGCGTTGAATGGAACACCAACGACACCTTGACCCAATGTCTATAAAGAGACAAGAACCAAAAGTACAATCGACGCTTGATGTATGATAGAATGACGCCACAAACAACTATGAATTGTTGTATGATAAGTCGATAATTGAATCTTAAGAAAACTAAGAAAATAATCTAGGAATTCTTAAAGAACCAAAAGATGAGAAGAATCTCACAATAATTTCATTAATCAAAAAGTGTGTGTTCTCTATTACATCAGCCATGTATTCTATTTATACTAATAGAATAAAACCTTAAAAACCCTAAATCCTAAAAGGGAATAGAAATCCAATTGGAAATCAAATTCTACCTAACTAATTAATATGGAAAACAAATCATATCTAATAAATATCCTAATTACAATAGAAATCTAAAAGATATAATGAAATCCCAAAAATAAAAGAAAGAAATCTGCCAAAAATCGCGTGCCTCGAAAAACGTGTCAACCAATTCTGCGTGTTCTCGCTGGGGCGAGAAAATTGAACTGGGACTTCTCGCCGGGGTGAGAATGGACAGTAACTTCTTTGCCGGGGTGGATCAATTTGGGCCGGGGCGAGCTTGGACAGTAAGTTTCTCGCCGGGGTGAGAATTTTGGCCTTGGTTTTCTCGCCGGGGCGAGAACTCTGAATCCCAACTTCTGAATTTGTTTTCCGTACAATCCAACTTCGTGTTGTCCCATGATATAACATAACCTCTTCAGCTTTCTTGGACATCCATAACGCCGTATGAACGCTAATCCTTCCATTAAATGACAAATATCTTCATTAACGATTAGACGATACAAACGAATATGATGAACACTATCTCGAACGCTTGACTTGCATTGATTTGGTCTTACTACATAGATCGTATCTAGCAATCCCAAATCACATGAATGGCCCTCTCCTCAATGTTCAGATGACTTGAGCTCCAATGTACACCTCCTTGAGTAGATTCTCGCCCAATTACTTGAATTCGTTTGTTGAACCCTCGAAGCTTGAGTTGAGTCGATGATGTCCGATGCAAGCCTGACCAGGATTGTATCATCAGATGATCTAGATTCAGATCCCAGGAACTATAGTGAGGCACTTGCTGATGAAGATGCTAATCAATGGCAAGAAGCAATGAAACAAGAAATGGAGTCCATGTATTCCAATAAAGTCTGGGAACTTGTGGATGTGCCTAATGGAGTAAAACCTATTGGGTGCAAATGGATCTACAAGAAAAAGAGAGGGGTGGATGGAAAGGTTCAAACCTATAAAGTTAGGCTTGTTGCGAAAGGATATAATCAAAAAGAAGGCATTGACTTCGAGGATACCTTTTCGTCGGTGGCAAAGATTAAATCCATCAGAATTCTCTTATCTATTGTTGCACATTTGAACTACGAGATATGACAAATGGATGTCAAGACAGCTTTTCTTAATGGCTATCTTGAGGAAGACATATATATGTCTCAACCAGATGGTTTCATGGCTAAAGGCCAAGAAGGAATGGTTTGTAAGCTACATAAATCTATTTATGGGCTTAAACAAGCATCGAGATCATGGAATGTCACATTTGATCACGTAATCCAATCACTTGGATTTGAACAAAATCCTGAAAAGCCATGTGTTTATAAAAGAAGTGAAGGCAAATTGGTGGTATTCTTGGTTTTATATGTAGATGACATTCTATTGATTGGAAATGACATAGGAATGTTATCTCAGGTTAAAGTTTCGCTATCTAATCATTTTGACATGAAAGATTTAGGAGAAGCCAAATACATTCTTGGGATCCAGGTTATCCGGGATCGTCAGAAAAAAGTGTTGTGCCTTTCTCAAGCTACATATATAGATAAAATTTTGGTTAAGTATGCTATGCAAGATTCCAAAAAGGGACTACTTCCTTTTAGACATGGAGTTCCTCTTTTTTCAATTCATCGTAGGACAGAATCTGAGAAAGAGAGCATGAAAGCTATTCCTTATGCATCAGCTGTAGGAAGCTTAATGTATGCAATGTTATGTACTAGACCAGATATCTGTTATGCAGTGAGAATGGTTAGCAGATACCAGTCTAATCCAGGACCTGAGCACTGGTCAGCAGTTAAGCATATACTCAAATATCTTCGGAGAACGAGAGATTATATGCTTGTCTATCATAGTGATGATCTAGTTCCTATTGGTTATTCTGATTCAGACTTTATGGGTGATAAAGATACAAGAAAGTCGACTTCTGGGAATGTATTCACTTTAGGTGGTGGAGCTATTAGTTGGAGGAGTGTTAAGCAAGGATGTATTGCTGATTCCACTATGGAAGCAGAGTATGTTGCAGCTTCAGAGTCTTCCAAGGAAGCTATTTGGTTTCGAAAGTTTTTAATGGAACTTGGGAGTAGTACCGTCAGCTGCTAGTCCCATGGTTATATATTGTGATAATACTAGGGCAGTAGCACAATCAAAGGATCCCAGAGACCATAAGAAATCGAAGCACATTGAGCGCAAGTACCATATCATACGAGAGTATGTGAACAAAGGAGATCTGAAAGTATGCGAGATTCCAGGAGTTGAAAATCCAGCAGATCCATTCACAAAAACATTGCCTGCTAAAGTTTTTGAATCTCATTGTGATGCAATCGGTATTAAATTCATGCAAATAGGATTTAATAGCTAGTGGGAGATTGCTGGATTTTTGCTATAAAAATCCTATTTATCTATTTATTTAATGTTTATTTATTTGTGTTGGACATTGATTTATTAATAAAAGTACATCATTCATCATTCATTAAATGATCATTTAGTTTGTTTATATATATCTCCATATTATATATGTTATGGTTTATGTGTATAAATAAATGTTATACAGAGAAGATATAAATCATATGTAATATATAAATAAAGAAATAATGGTTTATAACCTAGGATAATTTGGAGATATTGTCTTGTAGGCTATAGTGCTTTAACAGAGATGATTTATCTTGATCATAGAAGTTGGACTTCTAGTTAAAGTACTAGTGCATTAACGGTATGCATTAAACGGAATATGTGACAATATTTTATTTATAAAATATTTTCACATAAATACTAATTTGTAAAATTTCTTAATTTTGAAATAATAATGGACTTAATATTGTTATATATATTAATTTGATGTTCCAATGAGTGAGATTACATCGTATTAATTAATACCCCGGAATGTTGATTAATATATTTAATTAATATTAGGAACATTATTATTGTCAAAATATCTATAAGATTTTTCATAAGATAATTTATCATTGATCATAGAATCTTGGCCGAGTCTTTTAATATTTATTACTAAAAGGATTGATTTAATTGTTAAATCAATTTATGATCAAATAGAGATAAATTGCGGACTTATGAAATTAGTTTAAATATATCGGAATTATATTAATTGATTCTGAAATATTTATGTACATTTATAGAGGAAATATTTACAGTTTATTAGTAAAAGGTTTATTTAATTAATTCCTGGACTGAAGTGCAATTACAATTATTTAGTGGAATTAATTATAATTAATATTTATTTTGAATATTATTATTGGATAATAATATATGGATAAATATTGGAGTCCGAAAAGGAATCCCTTAGGATCCCCTTCCTAGCCTGATATGGACCAGATTTATATGAGATGATAAAGATCAATGTTATTATATATATCATTGATCAAAAACGAATTGAGTATTTTTTTTCATTAGAAGAAAAACACAAAATTCGTATTCTCTCTTTTCAGCCTAAGAAAAACAAAGTTAGGGTTTTTCAGAAAGGGGCTTTGGAGACCACACTCAAGGTTCAGCATAAAGTCATAGGAAGGAAGATCTTGAGGATACAAGGGATTGTATGGATATTAAAACGTGTTAATCTAACCAAGCACTAGGTAACGAATTCGTACTTTTGATACATGGATTATATGTATTTGTTGTTTCATATAAAACCATAAAGACAATCTTGGTTTTTTTTTTAAACCTATTTTCTGAAAAAAATTTCAACAAGTCAAAACACTGATACTACTGTAGTTTTAAAAACAAAAAATAAATAAAAAAAATAAAATAAAAATGTGCGGAACAAACAGATTATCTACTTCTCTGTATTTGCTATAAATATTCTTTCTCTTCTCGCTCAGTCTTTTGTTCGACTCGCATGGAATTTTGTTGATGGGGATTAATGTGCTCAACTCAATGTGATTGTTTATGTTGTGTATGCCACAAAGATTCAAAAAGGAAATTGATATTTTTGTAGGACAATTTATTATTTCCGTAGTGGGACACATCTTCTCACTAAACTAATTCACATTGTGACTAATTACCCTCAATACAATACCCAATTGCACTCTCTCTTTCTCTCTCTCTCTCCATCCTCCTCCAACTCATTTTCTTACTCTATCGTTCACCATTAACTCAAACAAACCACACCAAAATCCATTGCTTTCATTCTTTTTTCCAAACCTTGATAGAGTTAGTTAATTTGATTTTAAAGTAAAGGTCTTCCAATAGGATGTAATCGCAGAGGGTCTTCCTCTTTGTTAAAATTGAGCCCATACTCCATCGGACCTTCATTTAGTTGTTTGTAATTTGGGTCGAATATCAAAATAGATGAAGAGGCTTCCCCAAATTCAATGATTACAGTGAAAAAAATAGAACAAAAAACCAACAAATAAGATGATCCATTTGTGCCCCCAAAATCAACATATGCCCCATCTCCACAATTAGAAAGCAGTATTAGGGCTAACCCACTGTTGGGATGTGTTTACTTGGGCCCAATGGATATGGTGGACCATAGTCCACGTGGAGGAATGATCCCATGTAGGAATCTGTTTAGTTGGTGGGAGAATATTAGGGAATCCTAATTACAGTTAAGTTTCAACTCCTAAGTAAAGTGTCAGGATATAATTCGACTTTCTTCCTTTAAGGAGATTGAGTTTAATTCCAGTAAGGTAATTAACCTAATGAGGAGTTCTATTTCCATACGGGGACGGGCATGGACTAGATGGTGTGATCATTATAAATACAAAGCTAAACATTAATTCACAGGTAATCATCTTTTTCAGCATTAAAGCATTAAGCCTCTATTGTTAAACCTTATTCAACATGTACTTATTCTCACACCGGAGCTATCTCCCGGCGACGAAAGCCGTCAACTCTCTGAGTGTGGTCTCATTTCTGTGCAGGATTGGACACACAGTTTGGTGATTGGGCGCATGGACGAATCTTGGCGTTAACATTGGCGCTAGAAGGAGGGCCTTTTAGTGTTAGATAATTTTCAATCACTCAATATTTTCTGATCACAAATAATGGTGTCAAGTAAGGCAAACACGGTGAATCTATGGCTGGTCTTTCTCAACCCAGAGGCTCGGTCAAAGATAGGCTGGGGCCGTCAAGGAGTATTTCAGACATGTTGGGCCCCCAAAGTCATTCAGTGGGCCCAACCGATCCTCGCACGACGATCGTAAAGAGAAAATTATTTTCAACCACTCGAAAGACACCGAGTTATAACAGTCGTGCCAAAGACTAGAATTCTAGGCCGGGTCAAAGTCGTGATGAAAGGGAGACCATACTAGCTATAAGGATACAACGGCGAAAAGACGCCGTAGAAGCCATACGCCTTCAGCAGAAAGAGTTGGATAAGCAGTTAGCAACTCTGTTAGATGGAGAAGAAGTTTCCTCTAGTCATCATCGGCGTCGGGAAGTTTCGCCAGAGGACCGATCCATGACCTACCGTTCAGACAGTTTCTCGGCATGAGAAGAGCAGGCTCAGGAGTCATTCTCGGGAAAGAACGATCAGGCAACGAAGTCGATCCCTTGATAGGAGCAGGCATCAGAGCCGCTCACAGGAGGTAAGCAGTGAAAGTAGGAGAAGATCCGAATGGAGAAGGCGGAGGGTCTCTCCGGATCAGGTCGGGGATAGGCATGATTCGTCTTTACATACAGAAATTCCCGTGGCATTAGCCCGAAAGATCGGGGATAGGCGAAATTCGTCCCCAGGAATAGAAATTCCCACAACACTCTCCCGAATGGACTGGGATAGGCTTGAGTCGTTCCCTCAAACAGGAGATCCCAAGGCTTTAGCCCGGAGGGTTGCAGAGCGGGAGATGGTGGTCGCAACGGTTAACCAGGGGAAGGAGGCATCGATAAGTTTAACCTCACCATTCTCCCCAGAAATTGATCGGGTTCGGGCCGAGCCTAACAAAAAGGTTCCGCACATGGAGAATTACGATGGCACGGGAGACCCGTTTGATCACAACTGGGCATATGACCGGCTGATGAATTATTATGATTACTCCGATACTGCCAAGTGCCAGATGTTTATTACGACTTTGAGGAAGGAGGCTCGGCAGTGGATGACATCTTTGACCCCGAACTCTATTTCTTCATGGAAAGAGCTTTGTGACCGGTTTCATGGTCGGTTCAGGAGTAATAAGAGGAGGGGAAAGCCAACGGCTTCATTAATGCAAATTTGGCAGTACTCGAATGAGACGTTGGGCTAGTATGTGAAACGGTTCAGAGAGGCGGTCAGAGTTGTGACAGATTTAAATGGTACTCAGGCCCTCAGATACTTCACCACCGGGTTGAATGTAGTGAAATCAAAGAAACTGGTGAAGGATATGATTTTTGATGCCCCAAAGGATTTGGCCGAGGCTTATGACAGAGCAGAAAAGTTTATTGCAATCAAAGAGGCCATGAGCAGTCTTAAGCCCAACGCTGCAGAAAAGCCGAGAGATCGGGATCAGAATAATTATCCCAAGGCAGACAACAATAACAGAACGGACGACCAACCCAAAAAGAATTTTAATGGGGGTTCGGGAGGGGGACGCCCACCCTTCCTGAACAGAAAGATCAATAAGGTATATACCCCTCTCAATGCAGATCGGGCAATGGTTTTAGAACATATGAGGAACAAGCCATATTTTGAAGCATGTCCGAACCCTGCGCATCGAGATCGGGGAAATCAGAATAAGTATTATGACTATCATCAAACTACTAGACACTCCACTGAGGATTGCAGAAATCTGAAACAATTAATTGAGAAGAATGTGCAGAACGAGGAGTTGGTTCAGTTCGTTGCGGGTCGAGGAGCTTCGGGAAGAACGACGACCAATAGCAACACTCAACAGAACTCGAAGCCTTAAACCGAACCGGTCCCGATGGTTCAAGGCGTGGTACATGTGATAACGGGTGGTTCGGTTGGGAAGGTCCTTGGAAAGAAAAGGCAGGGCGTGTTGGATTCGGTCATGACAATGTCGGAGCAGCCTGCAAGAAGGGAGCGGCCTTATCCTGGCACTGTGATATCATTCACCGATGAGGATTACCCATTGGAATCGATCGAGCCCCATGGGAGAGCTTTGGCTATCACTGCCCAAGTCGGATCCATGGACATGAGGCACATCATGATTGACAACGGCTCCTCTGTCAACATATTGTATGCCCACGCTTACCAGAGGCTGGATTTGGGAAAAAAGAAGATGGAGGTTGGGCAGGAACCTCCATTGTATGGGTTCGGCAATGATCTGGTTCTGGTAGCAGGAACCATCGAATTGCCAATCATTTTCGGGACAACTCCCTAGCAGGTGGAGGTCAACGTCATGTTTTTTGTTGTCCATGTGGATTCTGCTTACAACGCTATTTTAGGACGACCGATGTTAATGGCGCTATAGGCGGTGACCTCCATTCCTCACTGTAAGATAAAGTTCCCTACGCCGGACGGAGTTGGCGAAGTCAAGGGGGGTTTAGATATGACTCGAAGGTGCTATAGGAACTCGTTGATATCTTCAGCTGTCGAGAGGTGTAAACAGAAGCAGACCATGGTGATTGAGGTTGAACCCTTAACCGAAGGAAGCATAAAACCACTCGCCTTACCAGCCGAAGAAACCGAAGACATTGAGCTGATCCCAGGGAAGAAAGATAAGACAATAAAGATTGGTTCGGGTATGCAGGAGCCCTTCAGAATGGGTTTGATCAAGCTGCTCTAGGTGTACGCGGATATTTTTGCATAGGAGCCCAGTGATATGCCAGGAATTGACGAGAAGGTTGTTGTGCATAAATTGAATGTAGATCCTACTAAGAAGCCGGTGAGATAGAAGAGGAGGATTTTTGCCCCTGAACGACAAAAGATTATTGATGATGAGGTCGCCAAGCTATTAGCGGCCGATTTTATATATGAGATCGACTACCCCGAGTGGTTGGCGAACGTGGTATTTGTGAGGCCCCTAAATTCGGGTACTCGTACCTCGAATTCAGTGTTCACGATCCAACACAAACCTACACATCTAAACAACAATAAACATATGTTGTTCATTACAAAAGGGTAACTATGTCCCAAGGTCTACAACCTTAAACAAAATACATCACATAACTTGAGAATATCCTCTAGGGTTCAAGTTACATTAACTGATAATAAAACAAAATAATAAAGCAGATAAAACAGCTAGCCGAAGTCTAAGACTTCATCTTTCCTTTGCCCTTGTCTTTGCTTGAGCACTCGGGCTTAACTGCAATAGGTTCATGATATAGCAAAAATGAGCAACTAGTTTGCCCAGCAAGTTTAAAAATGAACAAGGATAATATATATCATGAATGAAAAAGGAATAACTGTAATGGATTCAATCAATATGAATAATTGAAACAAGATAATCAATACTTTAAGAATAATGAATATTTAAATAGACCATGAACATACTTTAAGGAATCAACCGCTTAATTGGCCCTTTTAGGTTACTATTTCAGAAGTTTGTACTTGAGGGGATCAGCCTCTTGTACGCCATGTGTATGCATAACATTCATTTCTGCATGTATCTTATTATCAGATACTTAGAAAACTCCCCTATATGGGGTTGTTCATCTCAGTCTAAGAGTCCGCACCAACAATTGGTTTGGATAGCTTTTGAATTCTTTAACATGCATATGTCTAGCCGAACAAATGGCTTAGACTTCTCTTTGAACAGTTCATGAATGACAGAACTTTAAATAATGGTACAGTTCGATGACAGAACCGAATTCAAGTGCACTATATGCGAATGACAATAATATTGATGTGGAATAATTTTAAAGTAATTAAACCACTTAACACATGCTTGAGAAATAGAACTTGAGCTTAAATTAGGAAATTTGCAATATATAAAAAGTTTAGGGTTGGGAACGTGCAATAACGTAAAAAGTTTAAGGTTAGAGACTTGCAATAACGTAAGAAGTTTAAGGTTAGAGACTTGCCTGTCTGACGAGCTACAACTATCTAGCTTTAATTAATACTCTTTGAATGACCTAGCATTGATAATGTTGGTCTATCAATTAGTACTGCGTAATTGTATATCTATACGCTTACTTATGCTATTTATCTAGCAAATAAGTCAATCACATAGCACACATAATTTAATATACTATCATTAACCCTATAAGACACTTAATTGATCTTAGGTTGATGATTTAATTAATTAACAATATTTTCCTTAAGTGATAAACACTTATTAAACCCTTAAACAATTAATTATAATTGTTTAATTAATGTGTTATTTAAATTCTCTTTATTTTATTAACTCTATCTCCATTTAATTACTATTTAGTATTAGTTAAATAGTAATTAATTAATTACCTTTAGTTATTATTTAATAATAAATAATAACTAATTATATTTACTTATAATTTAAATGTTAATCAAATAATAAATAATTAAATTATTAATCTTATTTGTCTTTAATTATTATTTAATATTGATTAAATAATAATTAATTAATTATCCTTATTTATTACTTAATATTAATTAAATAATTAATTTATTAATTTTATTTATCTTTAATTATATTAATTAAATAACAATTAATTATTTATCCTTATTTATTATTTAATATTAATTAAATAATAAATAAATAATTTAATTTTATTTATCTTTAATTATTATTTAATATTAATTAAATAATAATTAATTATTTATCCTTATTTATTATTTAATATTAATTAAATAATAAATAATTAATTTAATTTTATTTCTATGTTAATTAAAAAACATTTAAGTAAGTAATTACCATAATTTATTACTTAAATCTTACTTAAATAATAAATAATTAGTTTATTAACTTAAACACTCTTTAATCATTATTTAATATTAATTAAATAATAATTAATTAATTATTTAACCTTATTTACTATTTAATCTTAATTAAATAATAAATAGTTAGATTATTAACACTAATTCTATTTAATTATTACTTAATATTGATTAAATAATAATTAAATAGTTACTTACACTTAAAAAATATTTAATTAATTTAGTAGTCAATTAGTGGCGTTAAAATTTATTAATTAGTGATTTTTAAATGATTTAAATGGGTTTAAACCACTAATTAAGTTAAAAATTACTTAAGTACACTAAAAAATTCTAAATTAAATATTATAATAGTCTTCATCATTTTAAAAAATTTTGGGTCTAAGAATCGTCGCCGGAACTGGCCGAAAAAGTGGTGAACCAGTCGCCGGAAAGTACCGGCTGGTTCACCGGAAAAAAATCGGCAGATTGCTCCTTTGTTTTCCAGATTGTTCTAGATTTGGGGTCTTTTGCTAAAACTTGAATAAAATAAAATCTACAACTCCGATTGACGTCTAGTCAGTCTCGTTGGATTCGTATCTTTCCCAACTACAAGATTCCATTATCAAAATATAAATTTGGACGTGTGTTGGTCACTGAAAATAGTCCGGAAGTGGACTATTCTGCACAGTCCTTCAATAGTGAGGTGTTTTGGTAAAAAAATCATATCTTGCTCATTTTAAAACATTTTTGCATGGTTCTAAAGAGATTTTGTTCTTAACTTACATATCTAGCATACTATGAAAGAAAAACACAAAAATTATTTGTAAATTTCAAAATGTGCAATTTTTATGAACATGCTACAGTTTTGATTCCGGTAAATCACTTTTTAAGCATTTTGCTAAACGTTTTAACATAAACACATACCAATACACTGCTAAACCCACTTTACTCTAGATCTAACATCCTAACATGCTTCTAGACATTTAGATCTTGAACTCCATCTATCTAACATAAAAATATATAAAGCACACAAGATTAGGGTTTTTAGGATTTTTCTTTACCTCTTAGACTTGATGGCTCCTTTTCTTCTTCTTGCAAAGAATGTGATGAAGGTGGATGGCATCCAAAGCTCCTCTCCTTGATAGCTTTAATACTTTCTAATTAACCACCCACACTTAAAGGTTTAATGAATTTCCATGGTTTCCTTTCACTTTCTCTCTTTCTTTTTCTTGAGAGTCTCTCTCTAAAGCTACTAGCAAATGTGAAAAAATGAAGTATTCTAAGTGGTCAAGGATGGTCTAGGGTGATTTAAATTTCATCTACCAAAAACATACTTACAAATTCTATATCTATACATTTTATCCCCAACTTTATCTATCTAGCTAACTTGGAGATTTTCCACCAATGAAAGAGCTTAAATGAAGATTACATGGGAATCTTATCTACAACTTTATCTATCAAGCCAACTTGGAGATTACATGGAACTCACTTGGTCCCCAACCTATTATCCCCTAATTTTTGGAGGATAGTTGACCAATACTTGACTTTTTACTAAATGTACCAAGTGGACTAATGTTTGGGCTACCAAATAATTTCCCTTGGGCTACAATAATTAAAACATTGGACTACTAGCATACTTGATAATTAATTCAAGTAGTGGGCTAGTTTAATTAATTTAATGATCTCACATTAATTATCTACAAGTCCAATACACAATTAATTGCTTGAGCTTGTTTAAATAATTTACTAGGCTGGTCCATTAAAATTTAATTACATACTTGGACTATTAAATATAAATATTCATACTACACATAGTTCTCATTAATTAATAATTATATTAATTAATTTACATAATCAATTTAAACTTACTATATTCAATTTAATTGAACATTTAATTAACTAACTATCTTATCAATTTCTTGATATTAAACACCTTAAGTTAGTTCACTAATTTAAATAAATCTATTAGTGGGTCAACGGTTCTCATCAATGCATATAGTCCCTCGCGATGTCGGCTTCGGTTGTGCGATCTATGGGATTGGGTTACGGGAGCCCTTTCATAGATCTTCTTTTATCATTTATTTTCTTATTTTAATATATTGTTTCTCACGGTGTGAGCTTAGGAATCTTGGGGTCGGGACCCTAGAAACGGATCTTGGTATGATTCCCACGATGGACATGGTTACTCGGATGTAATATTAAAGTGCAATCTTGTTATAAATGTAAATTTGGGCCTTAAAACGGTATTGAGGGTTCCATCCCATAAAAACTGGATTTAAGGTCCCGTAATAGTGAAAAATTGCGATTGTGGGTGTTCGGGGCTATCGAGACGGCTTTCATGCCCACGGATCGCCCCGACCCTATTTTGATGCTTAATTTCTTGTTTATCACCAAAAACGATTTCTAAACAAAACGACAAAGATCTTCTAAAATCAAACCCCAATCGTTCGGGTTAGTAAGACCACTTTAACTTAAAATTAAAAGTAACGATGAATCTCGATTCCTATTTGGCGAAGAGTTTGAAAATCGTACTTTCCAAAACGTCACCCAAAAACAGTTTCTATCAAAAATCATGAACTAGAATGAACTTTTTCTTTAAATCAAATCTCTCGTGCATAGGTTCAAAAAGGCTTTAAGTTGCTTTCAAAATAACGCACTTCTCACGATTTCGATCCCAAACTAGGTAGCGACTTCCTTCAAAATTACACACACATACATACACACACACACACACACACTTTACACTTAGGAAAACATCAAGATGCGGTAACCGTATTTTCATGGAAGTCAGGGGGTACCTAACACCTTCCATTCGCTTAAGTAAGCCCCCGAACTCTATGAATCTCGATTGCAGACTAATTTTACAGAGTCACATATTGGGTTGCTCGATTGCGAAAATCTTAAATTTCAGATGAGTTGGTACATCCATTTAAATCTTTACCAACTGGCCGCTCTGTCTAGTTGGCCCATAATTAAAATCAACCTTTCAAAATCCCGTCGACATTTATGTCAGCTTTTTCCTAAAAATCACCCTTTAAGAGAAATGAATAAATTAAAATCTTAAAAAGGGTAAAAACAACTAAAATTAGGAAAAATCCCCGGTGTCGACAGCTGGTGACTCTGCTGAGGAAGTTAGAGGGCTTAAGCCACGTACAATCTTGTTGTTTTCCTTTCTTATTTATGTGTGGTGTGAATGGTTTGAATGATTGTTGTGATGAATGTCTTACAGGCTTTATTTAAGTGTTTCGCATAATTGTCATCATATGCATGCGGTGAGGCACGATGAATGTATGCGAATGTATGTTGTGTGATTCCTCCTCCAGGAGGCGAACCCGTCAGTTGTTGATTATTGGACTCAAAGGGGCGTTCCCCCGCGAGGCTTAGGAAAGGCACCACTCAGTTCCGCTCTAATTGAAAGATCAGATTCATTCCCATTGAGTAAGTTACGAAGATCTGGGGACCTTTATGTCGAAAAGCCCGTGAGAGTAACCCTAGGGTAGGTTAGCCTCAAATAAACCTAACGTTACGAAAAGTCTCTTCATACCCTATTACTCCTTATATGTGCGAAATATCACCCTTTGTTTAACCATCTTGCATTTTCTTATCATGTCATAAAATCGTTAATCATTGTTTTGCATTAAAGATTAAAAAACCCTCAACACAAAACATACTACATTAGCATACATCCAAACCTACCGATTCTCAATACTAAACTACGTTATGTTGCTTATGTAGATTGGTCCTCGAACCCGACTTCGAGCTTGAAAGGTTAGAACGCCTCCAATCAAGACGTCTGACCTACACCTGAATCGGTTCCCGTCTCTCGGGTGGAATTCAAAAGCTTTAAAAAGCAGCTCGGCGAGATGGCTAATCTGTTAAAAGAGCAATATAAGATGATCCAAGATCTGAAATCAGCTACTCAACCTGAATCCTCTACACAAGGAGGAATCCAAATCCCAATCAAGACAAACGACGTCTGAATTCTCGCTCTGATATTCTAGTTCGGTAGCAAAGTAACCGAGGATGCTCCCAGTAAAACCCAGATGAGGGAAATAGTCAATGTCCTCGAGGACAAGGAAACCGGGGAAGTCAGAAAGAAGATAAGACAAATAGAGGAAGCCATCTGCTCCATGAAAGGAGTAGGGACCTATGGTAATGTAAACTACTTAAACCTTTGCATATTTCCTGATGCTCGCTATCCAGAAAAATTTCAAGTACCAGACTTCGAGAAATACAATGGGTCAGGAGATCCTTACACCCACTTGAAAGTATACATAGGAGAACTGGATCATATGCCGCAGACGAAAGCCTAAGAATACAACTTTTCCAAAAGAGCTTGACCGGAGAGGCTAGAACCTGGTATGCTAGATTGGACAATACCAAGATCCACAGCTGGGAAGAGTTAGCCCATGCTTTTCTAAACCAGTACGGCTTCCAGTCCCAGATGGCTCCTAATCGATACCAAATGACCAAAATCAAGAAGCACCTCAATGAGTCCTTCCGTGATTATGCCCAAAGATGGAGGCAAATGTTTGCTCAAGTAAGCCCACCCATGAATGAGAACGAAATGGTGATGACTTTCATAGACATTCAAGAAGCACTGTATTATGAGAGGGTGTTGGCTGGCATTGGCAAGACATTTTCAGAAATGATAAAACACGGAGAGATGGCAGAAATGAGATTAAAAATAGTAAAGATCAAAGATTTCACCACTTTGGAGACTATAGCCGAATACCTCTAAGCCGGTAATTATGATAGTGCTAACGGAAGAAGACAAAAAAAGAAAGAAGAAGATGTTGCCCTCATTTTATAGGGGCAATCTAGGAGACCCAACAATAGTCCCTCTATTTGGATGAAGGAGGCGATCTGCCACGGTAACAACAGGCTGCATTTATCCAAAGCCAGGATAGGCAAAGAAAATTTAAAAGAACAAAAAATTAGGAATTCACTCCTCTAAGCGATTCCTTCGAGAACATATTGGCATTATTAATCGCCCAAAAGAACATTACTGAATTGGCTCCACCTCTAGATCCAAAGAGCAAAAGATATAACCTAAACAAGCGGTGCGCTTACCATTCAGGATTTCTGGGACATGATACACAAGACTGCTGGTCCTTAAAGCACAAAATCCAAAACCTGATCGAAAGTGGCGATATTATGGTCAAACGACCTGACCAGCGAAATGTCAATACCAACCCTCTGCCGCAACATAATATGGAGGGGGTAAACATGATCGGGTCAGGAAGCATCGGAATAGATCCAAATTGTAAGTACATACTGAGGATTGAAGAATATCCCCAAAGGAGTAGAACAAATATCCTAGGATGGCAAAAGTCAGAGGAGACTATGATAGTAAGACAAGAATTGGAGATGATTAGGCATCAAACAAATCAGTTAGCCGAGCTGATAGTACAACAACATCAGGATACAAGGCATCTTTTCATTTAACTATCGAAAAGCCAAGAAAAATAAGAGGTTAACCAGAATTCAGGCCTATATCCCTCCAAGATGATCCAGCTGACTGAAGAAGATCAAAGTGGGCTGAAAGGGCAGGAAAAGTGGAATAATAGAATTACTGGAAGATCTCGCCAGTGGAAAAATCACTCAAAGGAACGCGAATTCTCAATGAAGAAGGATTAAACGGCATCCACCATAGACCGACAATTCACCCCTCTGAACAAGTCAAAGGAAGAAGTGCTACATCTTCTGATAAGCGAAGGAAAGATTACGGAGTTGTTGCCTCCTATAGATCCAGTGACGAAGAGATATGATCCCACCAAGATATGTCTCTACCATTCTAACTCACCTGGACATGCGACTGAGGAATGTTGGGCTCTACAACACAAAATTTAGAATTTCATTGAGTATGGAAAGCTGAAGATAGAAATCCCCACGGTTAAGAAAGGGAAAAAGGAAATGAAGGGTTTATGATGTCCACCTGAGACAGACAGTTTAAAAGAAGCTATGATCACTAATCTCAATGGAACACAAGGTGGACCGGTCATAATTCAGGGATTGGCAAAGGAAACTAAAAAGTCCCCTGAGAAAATTACACCGCCACTGACAAACATCATGTTTCCCAAAGTTAGCAGTCACATTCCCGATTCGACTCTCCTAGATGATGAGGAGGAAATACAGATCCTTTGCAATGAAGAAAAAGTCAAGAGGGAAAGTTTCTTGCAAGAAATGTAACAACAGTTCGAGAATAATTTCAAAGTCAAAATATCGTGGGCCCTAGAAGAAGATGGGGAAAAAGACCAAGCAAAAGGGAGTGAGGGTGTTGACCTATCGAAGAATCAAGAGCTCATCCTTTTTATCGACAGGTCTAGTTTGAGCAACCCCGAGTAGTGTGCCAAATCAGGAGGTGATCAAGTTATGGCGGTGATTGAAGAAATTCTCGATAAGGAAATACCCTCCATTACCAGCACCAACATTAAATGCAGCATGACCACTAACAACTAAACTATCGAGCCTCAGCTAACCAAGAGAGGATAAATTCAGAGGATATGGTTATGGGTCCCAAGAGATGTTGGGATGTTTCCAGTTACTTAGCTTTATGCCTTGTTTTATTTTCCATGCATTATTATGTTATGTTTTGTTTATTTATAAAAAAAATCAAAAAAAAAAGAAAAGAAAAAGAAAAAGAAGAAAAAAAAATCAGTTAATGATATCTTTTGTGTGAACTACGTAAGACCTGATCTCCTTTTATAGGAGTACGTAGGCAACCAGTTGTGGTACGGTCTAATCATTACAAAACTCCCGAAACCCCTTCAACAATTTAGCAATCATAAGATACGACTCTTCAACAACTCGGCAACTTATGAAGTACGAGAAGACTTGATCTCCTTTCGATTTATAGAAGTACGTAAGCTACCATTGTGGTTTAGTCTATCTCATACTCCACAACCTGTTCCCCGAGACAAAAGTCACAAATCAAGCCTTACAGATCAAACTAAACCCGGTTGAAACCGTCACATCCTAAACCAAGCCGAGCTCTTAAGATTCAATTCAATGGAATCTGAAGGCATCTCGACATCAATCATCGAAGCTGAAGCGATAATATGAAATGAGAAACGTGGTAACATATCAAGCATGATCATCAACAGGGACAAATACAACCCAAGACGATAAGAAATGCAAATAAAAAGAGGATCGCGACAAATATCGACTCAATGATGTAAAGTAATTATCCGATGACCCCTCTCATAACCCTCAAGAGGCTGACGATCCTCAATCACAAACCTTCGTCAAATCAGAAGAAAAAAGACATCAAAGTCGAAGGCACTTGTAAGACAAAAACGATGGCAGGGGCACCCGAACGTCAAAGCTCGTACCCTCTGCCTAATCACCGGGCGGGTCATAAGATAAAGGATTCTTGGGATCTCGGCATCTTATCAGCCCACCCGTCAAACACACAGTGAAGCAACTATCCTGATGACAAACAAGACTGGGGCAATTTCGGAACCGACGACAACTCGACACTAGGGCATTCATTGACCATCCCAAAAGGGAAAATGCGCAAGACGGTGCCTATAGTGCGATCCCATCAGCATGCGCTGTCATCATCAGAACTTCTCTCATATCATTTCACTGGTTATCTGGTACGAGCATTTGGTTTTTTTCCAATCATAATTTTCTTAAAATACAACGATCCACATGTAAGGTACGACTCTTTCATCTCTTTATTTATTTTTGTCTCCATTTACATACATTAGTGATGGTAAATAGTCTGAGTATAGATAAATCCTGCATTAGAGCCTAAAAAAAGAGGTTTTGGAAGGAGAAAATTTTATTTGACTTGTTATGAATTGGATTAATTTTGACAAGCATCGATGGAGCAAGAATCACTAGTATGGTCAGAAGATTAAAACTATTCAACCTTTAATTAGGCACTAGATCCTAGTTCAAAGCACTATTTGGAGTAGAATCGACCTCATATGCATGCCTGCACTTTGCGTTTGCCCTGACTCTTAGTTGTGGGGTATAAAATAATGACGACAGTTAGTGCGAAGTTAGAGGATAAATAATGGCCGATCTAATGTCTTGAATTGTGGCCTGGGTTACTCGAGTAATTAAGCCTGAGGGGTGTCTTTACACCTGGTGCCTTAAAGCCGTCTGGTTTGGGAGTCACTGGCCCAACGCTCATTACATGGGTAACTTAGAGCCTAAGAAAATGAGCATTGTGAGAGGGATAGATGCTAGAAGAAGAGGAGACCTGAGCAGATCCGAATCGTGACCTGGGTTACTCTAATAATTAAGCCTAAGGGGTGTCTTTACACTTAGTGCCCTAAAGCTATCTGGTTTAGGAGTCACCGGCCCAACGCTCGCTACATGGGTAACTTAAGCCTAAGAAAACGAATCTTGCACAAGGTCAGGCGAGGAATAAATAGAGTAGACCATCTAACTTATCTCGAAGTGAGACCTTTGTTACTTGAGCAAGTAAACCCGAAGGGGTATCTTTACACCTAGTGCCCTAAAGCCGTTTGGTTTGGGAGTCATTGGTCCAAAACTCGTTAAAAGGGTAACTTTAAATAGCCTAAGAAAACGAGACAAGTTAAGTAAGAAAAAAAAGAGAGGAAAGAAAATATAGAGTTAAAAAAAAGAAAAAAAATTGAGCGAGAGAAAATGAGACCATCTAAAGTCATGGAAGAGAAACCCCTACTAAGGGTTATGTCACTCATAGTGCACATATGATATGACGTCAATTCTGTGAAGAACGACATCTAGAATGAAGACAAAGTATCTTTGATAAAGGGAGATAGTTCTTATGAATTTGATCCTACACATGCATAATGACCATGGATGCTTAGAAGTTTTCTTACTATTTCATAACTTGTTAAATGAAAAATTTGAAAGAAATAAAAATAACTTTGAAATTAGTATACACATGGCACATTATTCACGATTCACGACTTGCTTTGAAATGAATTATTTTCCAACGCGATTTCAGGTTCTTTAGCAATAAGATAAAAACACCGCAAACACTAGTTAAATAGTAAAGCAAATGAACATTCAATTTCGTATACTTTAAACTTTATATGCCTCATTGACGAGATTATACTAATCCTTATGTTGGAGTTATCCTTGTTGGCCTGAGTTGACAAGCTTTTGGCGTATTTTTGTTATTCATCTGGTGTGCAGGATATTGCTCACTATTAGAAACCTGGCGTGGTCAACAAAGCGAGTTTCTCCTATGAATCCCTGATAACAGTGCGCGGAAAAGGCTGGGGCATTTTTCTAAGATTCGGAAGGAGTCCAAAGTTGTATCAAACTTCTCATCAAAAGAAATGGGAACTCTCGAAAGAAAATACAATAAAGTAAGCTCACTACGACAAGGGAAAGAAAGGACGAAATTCCCTACCCTCCCCTAACTAAAAAACGATCGCTTTGTCGGTAAAATCGCATCATTTGACTAAACAGGTGTCATTTCCATCCAAGCATATATACAATGAACATATATCACGATAATGAAAATAAATGAGCATGCAATAACTAACAAAGTGAATCCATACATAAAATACATAACATATATGTATGTATACATGAATGCGAAAATCAAAAATAAAATATACCGAAAAAAAGCACAGGCGCCCCAATGAATTTGGCGTTGTGACACTAATCCCCAACGATATATGGCTCCGGGTGGAGGGGACCGACTCATCAAGACTAGGCGAGGATGGCGCATCAAACGAAGAGAATGGCGGCAGAAGCAGATCTGCAAGGACGAACCCCCAAGGAAGTTCTAAGAATCATGAAACTACTTAATACGTGGAGATCCATATCTGATTCAGGAAGAAAAAAAAACTTCGGGCGACTAATCAGGTACGTTTTCTTTTTAATTTGGTTCAATTGGTTATTGCGTTTTCCTTAGCGAGAGAAGAAATATAAATAGGGATGCTAAGTGATTGAGATGCATCAAAATCAAGTGGAAGAAAAATGAATTTTCAAAACTATAAAGCATTTCGAGAATCTGAAATATGATAACAATGGGTCTTAAGATACCAAAAATGAGAAAAATGATAAAAAAAACGGATCAAACATGAGAAAAATGGATGAACACTGAAGAAGGTATGTCTTCTTTTGACTAATCGGCATTAAATCCATTGGGGACGAGACTCAACAAAAGCGTCAGGGATGAGACTCGACAATATGACCGTTGGGGACGAGACTCAACAAAAGTGTTGGGGACGAGACTCGGTAATATGATCGTTGGGGATAAGACCTAGCGAAGGCGTTAGGGACGAGACCTGGTGATGTAATTTACGATGCAATATATGACTTACGATGAGATATGAGATTTGAGATGCGAATTAATATGCGATGTGATTTGATTTGATATGCGTTTTAACATGCGATTTAATTTGATATGCGATTTAATTTGCTATGAGATATGTGATATGCGAGGTGCGATTTGTGAGGTACGAAATGTGATTTGCGATGGGGTGATGTGCGAGGTGCGATGTGCGGTGTGCGAATGTGCGATTTGCGATATGTGATGTGCGATTCGCGATGATATACGAGTTGCGATGTAATTGGCAATAATATGTGATTGGTGACTATATGTAATTTACGATGAGATATGCGATGACATCGGAGGCGATACTCGGTGATGCGAGTCCATTGGAGACGATACCTAGTGAAGACATCAGAGACGATACCCGGTAATATCAATACAATGACGATTTTCCCAAGTAGAGCGACATGAGATTAAGTTTAAAGCATCTTGCACCATTGCATCATTTGATAATTGACTTGCATCCTTTTATACGATTATCTTGCATTGTCAATATATCTTGTCATGCATTGGGTGTCTATATCTTTGTCATGCTCATTTCATTGCATTGCATAAACATGACAAAGAGGAGCATTTGTAGACACCCGAAATTTGGCTTTCTGTTATTTAACCTTGGCAGGAGGGCAAAAGTGTCATTTTACCCTGATGACAAGGACTCTAAACATAGAAATGCAAGGCTCAGAACCAATATATGAAGCTATCACAACGACCACCGAGTGACGAACTACTCAAGGCATGACGGTTGATTGACTAACATCTATGAGAAGATCCATTTCTGCATTTTACTTTATCTTCTTAGATTTAGAATTGGCCAAACTTTAAGTCACTGTGTAGCTTTCAGAAAGAGCTTTTCGGAATGGTATGACACGCATCCTAACTATTCACGGATTGAAAGTTATGAACGTTTCAGCGCAAAGTAAGGCGAACGACTAGCCAACATCTACCCAGGGATGGTTTTCCCCTTTTTCTCTACCTTTCTGAGCTCAGAATTGATCGAATAATATATCATTTCGAAGCTCTCTTCTCAAAAAGAGCTTTTCAGATTGGTATTGTAGGTTTTCTAACTCTTTCCGGATTGAAAGTTATGGACGTTTTAGTACAGCCTCAACTATACCTGCGACCAAGCCCAAAAGTCTATAAATGGCTGAAATTAGCTCATTTTTGGGAAAATAGCATTGTTAGAGAGAGAAAGTATGTATTTAGTGAGAGAAATACCCAAAAACCTCTCTAATACCGATCTAGATCTAGCTATTCTCATCAAATCTTACCAAGTTAGATCTAAGCCATTTAGATTCAAGCTCAAAGAGGAGGATTTTGTAACGCCCCCGAATTCGGACGATCGCCACCCGAATAAGGGTCAACGTTAACTCAACATCTTTCGTAACTTAACTAATGATCCCATAATCATATTGGTTGAATTAGTCTATTACAGACTATAAAAACATAAATTTCCTTAACTTCATCCCTAGATCTTAACTTGATCTCAATCTTGTGACGCCCCCAAATCTCTACACTCCCCTGTAGCAGATCTGGTGCTCACGTGGAACTATACAACTATAAATATTTAATAAAATATGACTTCTAGTTATCCAAGGTTCACAGTATCCCATAACAGGTACTAGTTCCGGCCAGAACGTTGTCTGTGTTTGGATACCCTCACTTAGATATATAGATTCATATCTTATGAATATCTCTTTCATATCAATATTCCCTATCTATCTGACATTCACAGTATTAATGATAAGATTGCCCATATAGGACTCTCCACATCATTTAGATACCCTCATTCAGATGTATAGTTCATATAGACACTGTATTTAACTTAGTACAACTATTCTAAAGAATTTAAAGATCAGAGTATAACGCATTCTATAACATACAGGATCATAATATATTACATAATATTTTGTTCGGTTACATCATTCGTTATACTAAGTTATTACAACAACAAGTCTTTAAAAGACTTAAAGTATTCATTAACAGAAATTTAAAGCTAATAAGCATGGCTTTTCCCCTTGTTAGTCCCAGACGTGCCAGGGATATCATTTATAGCTGTAAAAGAAGATATGCGCAAGAATGAGCTACAAATGCTCAGCAAGTTCATTTAAATATATAAACACCATGTGTTTGATTTGAAAGATGTCAATGATGTATACTGAGGGTTCTGTACATGAAACATATATTTCATTTAGTTCTATCAGTCTTTAATGACTTAGAACCATTTGAGTTTTGGATATCTGGTAGGTGATCAGCCTCACCAATATCCTAGGAGTATGCATATCATCCTACCATTTTATGTTGATATATTATCAATTGTTCGTCACCTTATATTAAGGGAATTTCGTCACCTTATTTTAAGGGAAAATTTCTAGTTCACCTTACATCAAGGTGTTCCATTTCTCAGTGTAAGATGTCGTACCAAACAATTTGGCTTGACACAACAATTTAAGCTCGAACAAGTAATATATGAATAATAATTCATTTCTTAAGTTATGCTGAACAAGAAGCAATAACTTCACAATAATTGATAGCAAGATGTATAATACTTGCTTAAATATAACAAAGTTGGGAGACTTGCCTTAGCGTAGCTCACTATAATTTTAGTACAATCGGTCAACGCACGTAGTCTACGTATACCAATAATAAGCGTTAGCACGTATATAAACATGTACCACGCTAAACTAAACAAGTTTCATTAAGGTTCGACGTTGATTCGGTATCTCGGTCGCATCCTTAATGGCTAAACACATATATTGTTCGATAAAACTTCATTTGGAAGTCAAATTATTAGTCTAAATAATTTAATTATTATTTCTAACATTTTTTGAAGCTTGGTATTATTTTTAAATAATTTTCAGAAGCTTGGAAGTATTTTTAAATAATTTTACAAGCTTAGGAATATTTTTAAATAATTTAATTATCATTTAGAATAATTTTAAAACATTTGATATGTTATTTAAATAATTTATTTATCATTTAGAATATTTTTAGATATTTAAAATATTATTTAAATGATTTATTTATCATTTATAATATTTTTAGAAAGATAGAATATTATTTAAATGATTTATTTTATCATTAATAATATTCTTAGACTTTATTTTATCATTAAAATAATTTATTTATTACTTATAATAATTTTCAAAACTTAAAATGATATTTAAATGATTTAATTATCATTTAAAGTAATTTTTAAATACTTAATATATTATTTAAATGATTTATTTATCATTAATAATTTTTTAATATTTAACATTTTATTTAATTATTATATATAATAATTTTATTTACCTTAATATTATTTTTAAATAATTAATATAATTATTTAATAATTTAATATCATTTTTAAATAATTAAAACAATTATTAAATGATTTATCATAATTATTATTTAATAATTAATTAAATTAAATAATAATTCAGAATATATAAAAATATTAAAAATAATTTTTTTATAATTAAAAATGAATTTTCGGATTTATTTATTAATTATTAATAATTATTTAATATTTATTTATTATTTTATAATTTATTTAATAAATATTTATTTATTTTTATTAAAAATCCGTCGCTAAAGGGCTTTAGCGACGGTCTGCATATAATTTTAGTTTTCTGGGTTTGTGCATGCATTTCGTCGCTAAAGGTGTTCTTCATGAAGAACACCTGGTCAACGTCCAACAGTGACTTTTGACCTCAAATTAATTCCAACTGGTTTGATGTTTGTGTTTGATTTTTGTTTGTTGTTATAGCCAACATGGTAGGGTACAACGACATATCAATTTCCATCTCAAAATATATCATAACATGCTAGAAATTTATGGTCAAACTACCCCGTTCATGACTGTTCTTGAGTTTCTGGGTAACCCAGAAACTCATCCAGTCATAACGGTCAACGTGGTTTGACTGCTAATTCCGTTTGATTGATTGTTTGTTTATGTGTTTTAATGGTTCAAGATTAAAGTCTATATAGCATACAACAACTTTAAACCAACAAACTACACAAAATATGTCATCTAGGTCATTTCTGGGTTGATCAAAAGTCTTGTCAGACTCTGTCAGAATGTTCTTCATGTTTTTGGGTTACCCAAAAACAGTCTATCAGGGTTGGTCAATGGGTTTTGGCCATTAATAACTTTCACTGTAGAGATAATTTATCCATTCTACAAGTCGGGTCTTAAAGCTAACATGGCATAGTACAGATTCATGCTTTAAAACACATCAAACAAACATTTTAAGCCGATCAAAAGCTCTGACAAAGTAGCTTGTCAGACTGTTCTTGACTGCCAAGAACAGTTTGCTATTTTGGCTTGATTTTCATATCTAGATGTTATGTAAACATGTTTTAACCGCCCAGATTACTAAATAACATCTTAACAAGGATTCCTAAACATCTAAAACACAAAAATTTTCCAGGCTTGAAGATCAAACATAAATTAGGGTTTTGTGCACCTTTTTCTTCAAATTTTGATTTCTGGCTTCTGATTCTGAGCTTGTGATTGCTAGGGTTTGTTTAGGCTGGATATGTGAGTGTATAAGCTTTAAAATTTCGTAGCTTTTAACCCTAGCATCTCATTCTATTTATAGGCTTTGAAATTAGGGTTTTCTTACTAAATTCCAAATTTTTGCCTCTACAAATATCCTACCATTTGACTTGTGCTGCTTATCATCTGGTGTGATTCACCTACTTGTGCTGGAGTGTGCCAAGCACAAGCTTGCACACTCCTAGCTTCATTTTCATTGGCTAGGATTTTAATTTTTGATTTATTTTACTTACTAATTAAAAGTAGATTTTTGTTAATCATGATTAGGATGTTTAATCATGGTTAGTAATACCTTAATTAAGTTAATATATCATAATTAAAGTTTATCATCTCATAATGTAGGGTTATTAAACCAAATTAAGGTTTTAGGGTTCCGAATTAGGGTTTAGGGTTTTCAATCCTACAATTAGGGTTTTAATCTTTCGTTTAGGGTTTTAATATAAGTTTAATAATTCATAACTAATATTATGATTCATTACTTAGATCTTAATTATATCAATTAAGATTATTGTACAATAATTAGGGTTTTAATTGATCAATTCAGACAATTATTACCAATTAGGGTTTTCAATTTAGGGTTTCTATTTCCGCGTAACATTTTAAACCCTATTTAACTTATTTTAAAATTTTATCATTTAATATAATATTATATTAATGTCGAAGCACGACAAAGCACTTCGTCAATTCCAAGTACGACACAGCAGCTTACAAAAATAATTTGTCGAAACGCTTCTCGGTGAATTCGCCGAAAGCACGACAAATCATTTTGTCCGATTAAGCACGACACAGCTGCTTGGGCGAAAATTTTTTATTTGACCTAATTGTTTAATAAAACACACCATCACATAATATCAAGTCAGAACAAGAAATTTCATTTCATAAACACATAATTTATATTTACAAATCTTATTAGGGTTCGGAATATTACAAATCTCATTCTTTTTACAAGTATCAACTTGTAGTTCATTCGTATATATGGATAACACCATATATATATATTGGTCAAATTTTAACCTTAAGATTCAGACATTCTATAATTTTACATATCCAAGTTTTACAGTATGAATAACAAAGATTGTTCTTGGCAACAGAGGGGCGCATTTCGATAATTTTGGCATCTTACCGGCGCTCATTAGTGTAACCTCAGTGCTTGCAGAACTCTCAGTATCATTCAATACCCTCACTTAGACATATATCCTTATAGATATATCTCTTCATATCGATATTTCCTATTTATATGAATTTCACAATATTAATAACACACTTGTACTTGGAACAGAGGAACCTTGCGATGAATTTAGTTTCTTCATCGGTGCTAGATCTCTGGTCTTACAGTACTCACAATGATATTCAATATCCTCATTCATTTTTATAGTTCTTTATATTAACATTATATTAATGTTTTACTATCTATCTGAAGTTCAGAGAATCGGGATAACATGATCAGTCCATATTACCAATACCCTCATTTAGATTAATAGATCTTTAATAATTCTAAGTTATATCAAATTAAAGACATAACACCATTCTAATAATAATAACAATATCATTTTATAATATTCGGTTACATGATTTGCTTGTTCGTATTACAACAGTCATTATGACTTCATACAAATACAAGTAAATAAAATATGAAACCGAGTTTATGCTTCTTCTTTCCATTCGTGATCTTCTTATCATTCTTCATAGCTGCAATTAAAGTTTTACTCGCAAGAATGAGCACTACGGCTCATCAATTCTAACTAATAACACATAAACAGTTTATGTTTTCATATAAACTTTAACATGCCTTGACATATCACATATATTAATTTGATATTACAAATAACTTTTCATTCAACAGTTTATATCACGTTGTCACGCAAAGCGTATAAACCACATATATATAACTTATAAAAATAACACATAAGAGTTAGAATACTTGCATTCAATACAAAAATAATATGAAGTTAGAAAACTTGTCTTTTATATCTTTTACAGTTAATATAACGTCTAAACGTTCGTCGTAAATCTTACACGATTATCGATGTACATAACTAGTTAAACATTTAACGAATAACTCTTTTAAGTTTTTATTTCGAGTATTATAACCCCTTATAAATAAAACTCCTTCTACTATACATGCAATAATTTCAACATTATAACTGCTTATAAAATGAATATTCATCAACTATATTTAAAATAAATTGATCATTATAACTGCTTGTAAAATGAATATTCGTTTACTATGTTTGAAATAAATCGGGCATTATAACTGCTTATAAAATGAATATTCGGCTATTATATTTGAGATAATTTCAGCATTATAACTGCTTATAAAATAAATATTCTTACTAACTACTTGAAGAAAATCGAACATAATAACTGCTTATAAAAGTATATTTTCTACTTTATAAGAGAAATAAATCGGACATTATAACTGCTTGTAAATAGGACTTTTGTACTATATACTTAAAATAATTTGAGAATTATAACTGCTTGTAAAAATATATTTTTACTAGTACATACATAAAAATAAAAATTATAACCACTAGAGTATACCTCTTGTAGTTGCTAGCTTTACTTCTAATCGCGTAGTGCTTCGATACTTCGAAAGTAATTTTTATCTCACAATATCTCTCAGAATATAAATATAGAGTATTTTTGCTATTGAATTGCTCTTGAAAATGGTAGGAAATAATGAATGGATGAAGGAGTATTTATAGGCTAGGAAGAGTTAGGGCAAAATAGTCTTTTCGCATTAATCCATGACATCATCGCTTGCATCATCGTCCTTTGTGACATCACCGCTTACATCATCGTCTAACGTGACATCATCGTTTGCATCATCCTTCGCTATGATTGGTAGATTCTTCTTCACTTGGATTGAGTTACTACTTAGTTAGTCTAACTAGGTTTTCTTTCCCTAGTTTGGTTACACTAACTTGGTATTTTCTAGCTCAACTCTGATTGGTCTAAACCATTTCATATGGATAGCCATACTTGATCGTGATTGGTCGAAAGCAAATCACTTGAATTCCCAGTTACATACTAGTTTGATTTCAACTAATTAGTATAATACTTAAGTATTTATACGCAATTCTTTCGTATATACTTCGTATAATATTCGTAATCTACTCGTATTATACCTCGTATTAATCTTGTATCAATCTCGTATAATCTTCAGTATAATTCTCGTATTATACTGTACATTATACTTACAATATTCTTTGTATTCTTTCCGTATTTGCTCCCTATTCGTTTCATATTCGTCCTGTATTAATAATTGATAAACCCCACAATCATTTTTCGGTAAAAATTTTATTTGTTAAAATATATCGGTTGTCCGTAAAAACGATATTTAGAAATCTGAAATTTCAAAATTCGGAAGACAGTTCTCGAATGAATAGTGTTTTTCGTCTTTTTCGTAGGAAAAATATTATTGGTTCATTGGTCTCTAACTACGTATAATTACTATGTCGTAAAATATAACAAGTCGAAACGACAAAAAGAACTGATCAAAAAGACGAAAAGCATTTTCTCGAAATTCGTATTTTTTCATCTTTTTCTCGTAAACTTTTATTGGCTCCCTGGGTTCTATGACTCATATAAACACTATTTCGTGTAATGTGAAAAGTCCCAAAAGGATGCAAGACGGATTTCACGGGCATATCTGATTTCTAGGTTTTAACCTTTAGGGTTTAAGTTTTAACATTTTTCCCAATTTAGGTTTTAGCCTTAAATTAACTTCTTGATTTTAATAAGTATTAAGGTTAACTACTTAAACCAAAACACAAAATCCTACACATAGCAAAAATCATATAACACATTTGAAGCTTAATTCAAGCTTATTTATTCATATAACACATAGCTTAGGTTATAGTTCTAACATCTAATCGTATACGATCGTATCTACGAATCATTTTTTAATCTTTCAGATAGCTCAACGTATACTTGAGCAATTGTTCTTATGTTTTAAATTGACAACCTTTATTAGATCTTGTCAGATTACATTTGAAATATTTGAGATATTACATTCAACCCAACTTACAACAATTTCGTACTCGAAATTAACTTTACAAATATCTTTAGTCATTCAATATCATATTTATAAGTTCTATAAATATTCAGGATATTACATTCTCTCCTCCTTATGAGAATTCCGTATTCAAAATTAACTCTAACTTAGTCTTCAATATGAATTTTCTGCATTCATCATTTCTCACATCAAATTCCTAATACTTAAATTAGGTTAACAATGTTCACTTATCTATACACATTTCCTTTCATAACTCTAGGTTTTAAACCTTCAATCATATTCTATCTTTTCTTCTTTTAGAGGATCACTCTAATTAGTACTAAGGGTCCATAAGACCTTGAACTTTTTCATATTCTATGGGTATTATAACCCATAAACGTTTGACAATTACAAGGACTGAAAAACTCTTAACTCTTGTCCATAACATTTCTATCATAATAATAACTGAGTGGTTATTTAAACCAAAACTTTTCTTTCAATACCCGTCGAAATTATATTGTTCGATATTAGGGCAACCCATCGGAATCATAGTGTCCGATCTCAGGCTTAACTTTAAACATATATCGTCTAATACTTACGTCAGAATCATGTGCCCGACCTGAAGTATTCCCCTTTAGTAAGGTTGTTTATTTTAGTTACTATTATGACCAAACATAACCTCGTTCATCCCTAGTCTGTATTAATTTCTAACTACATACTTATCTAGGTCATTACCTTTTTGGTCTGACACTATCATTAGCAATTCAATATATATATGAGAAAAGAATCACCTTCTCAAGATATATATAAAGAATATTTTGACACCAAATTTCAAACAAATATTTATATAGTAAACTGAGTATGTCCTCCACCTAAGAACTAATGAATCAGTTCCCCGTCTCATTAACACTACCACAATTGTGTCAACAGTGCGTACCAATGATGAGTGGGTTTTACACCTACGAATTGAGTACGTTTGGCTTGATAATTTGTGAGTTCTTAAGTATTTTAAGTTAGTATTAGGTATTTATAGTGTTTTTATGTTATTTTGTAGGAAGAAGCAAGGAAACGCGATTCGAACATCTTTTGGAGTATAATAAGCAAGCAGTCGCAAGAAGGAAAGATTGCAGGGCTTTTAACACTAGGTTGGATGCATGTTATTGGTTTGGAACTTAGATTGTATTGTAGAGCTACTCCTTAGCATTCCGGAACATCTTAAATCGTCACAATCGGAGTTCAGATGAGAAAGTAATTATCGTTTTACCAACGGACGTTGAACCTCAAAGTTTGGAGTTGCCATTTGCATAACACTCACTTCAAGCCCAATTTCGACTTTGATCCAATCTGAGTCTCTCAATTCTCAAAGAATAAAAGTTGTAGATCTCGTCGACAGCTTCGATTTGATATGTAGCAAGCCCTGTAACTCCTCCCGGATCAAACGTTATGACCCTTTTCCCAACAGATGCTGTAGCAGAATTTTGTCGGGCACGGGCGCGCCGGTTCCTAGTGTATTTTGGGTGCGACCGCGTTGGTCTGCAAAGTGAAAAACTTGATTTCTGGCACTAGGGCGCAGGCGCGCTGCTTCCTAGGCCAAATATGGGCGCGTCCGCGCTGGGT
This sequence comes from Aralia elata, assembly GCA_034770075.1. Taxonomy (NCBI): domain Eukaryota; kingdom Viridiplantae; phylum Streptophyta; class Magnoliopsida; order Apiales; family Araliaceae; genus Aralia; species Aralia elata. Next base: position 2,420,464 of record JAVJAP010000214.1, on the reverse strand, counting down.
CGAGTTTTTAAAAAGCTTATTTTTGACCCGCATTGAATGGAACGAAGATTGTAACTTCTAATTGGTTTAGGTTTTTAACTAGAACCTATAAATACATGATATGAAGCATAGAATAGGGGAGATTTTGCTACTTTTTGCTAATCTTAGAATTAAGAAAGGAGAGCAAGGCTTGAAGCAATTGTAAGAGCACGAAGGATTCAATTAAGGAGCTGAAGGAGAGACTCAAGGATTGCGTCTACAGATTCTATTCTCTTCTCTACCTCTTATTTTGTATTCTTGAATGCTATTTCAATTATGGATTATGGATTTTAATTCAATTATGAACTAATTTCTTTTTAAGATTACAATGGAACTTATTGCGTAGCTTTTATTGATATTTTCCTTGTTAATTATTGTTGATTATTATCGGATTGTCTATTATGATTTGTGATTAATTGCTTAATTGCCTGATCAACAATTACCGTGGTAATCTATATGAACTTGAGAGATGGATTATAGATTTAGACCTAATCATAATAGCATGTGATTGTGTTTTTTGCATAGTGATGGAATTCATAATTTGTGTCTAGGATAGAGATATACCTATACGCCGCATGTAATCTGAAAGAGAACCTGAGCTTTAAATCTTTTTTAATTGTAATTCACATAGAGATATAGTGAATTAGTTAACTAGGGTGTTCATCTTAATTCTATCTTTTGTGGATTTAAGTTGATTCGTTTATCATACATCGAGAGATGGTTATAAATATTGATGAGTTCTTGATTAACAATCCGGAATAATTAATATAACTTAACAGGAAGTGATTAATTCAAGTGAAACATTAAGGAAAATTGTAATCTTAAGCCTTTTTATCTGAATTCAATTCTTGGTAGTTAGTAATTAGTTAGTTTAGTACTTTATTTCAAAATTCAAAATCTTTTATCGAATTGTTTAAATAAAATTAATTTGATTATGAGTTAGTATTTGGTAATTATTATTAAATAATTCTCAGTGGGTTCGACACTCTCTTACCATTATATTACTTGTGGACTACGTATACTTGCGTATTTTGCTAGTATAGATTTAGGCAAACAAGTTTTTGGCGCCGTTGCTGGGGAATTAGTTTAATAATTTTTGACATCATTAGCTTTAATCAAATTAGTTTTAATTTAATCATTTTGTTTTTATTTTAATTCTCTTCCTATATTTCTCTCTTTTTAGGTACATCATGGCTGACTACGACTATCAATGGCCTTATATGAGAATGATTCAGCCAAGAACGGTAGGGATTTATGAATTCGATGAATTGTCAGCACAGATTGAGACAATTTCGAGGATGATTGACACTTTTGCAGTACAACGTATTCAAAGTGTGGCGGTAATTTGTGATTATTGTGCTGGAAATCATCCGAGTCATCAATGCGCCATTAATTTTAAGTCGATGCAGTATGGTAGCAATTTCGGCGATTACCCCAACAGTTATGCCTATCCCAACAACTATCATCAAGATTGGGGGTATCATCCGGATTTTTCATGGAGCCATAATAATCAAGTCCAAATCTTTGCTCCAAACCAATCATACACTCTAGAATTTCAGGATTCAGCCTATCTATACGAAGAAGAAAGGAAACTGAGTTTGGAGGAGGCCTTGGCGAAGTTTATTACAACTACAGACAAAAGAATGAGTGATCAAGATCAGCTGTTGAACTTAGTGGATTTAAATATAAAAAGTCAAGTAGTGTCGATTCGAAATCTTGAGAACCAGATGGGACAGCTTATCAACGCCTTCAAGAATAGTTATCATTATGCATGGCCCAATGACGTGGTTCTCGAGACTGATGGATTGTCCGCGCCAAAGCTGCAACCGGACGTGCTAATTGATGATAATTCTGATATGGAGGAGAATAGTGGGGATCAAGAAAATGCAGCCGAAGAAGGTATAGCCGTGAGTTTCGACGCTGATGTACCGATTTTGTTAGTGCCCCATGTACCTTTTCCGCCAAAGCTCAAAGATCCGGGTAGTTTTGCAATCCCCTGCCCACTTGGTAGTCATGTCCTTGGTAAAGCTCTTTATGATATGAGAACTAAGACTACATTACAACCATGGTGGGATGAGAGAGAGGAGCTAGAAGAAGAGCCCGTAGTGTTTGACAAGATTCAATGTCCCAATCTAATCACGAACACAACGGAGGAAGCACATAGCTATTTGACAGTCGTAATTAGGAACCTATCTACAAAACGCAAACTAGGTGACTTTGAAACAATGGCCCTTACTGCAGCAAAACGTTCAAAGGTTACATTGCGTCTAATGGATGAAGGGTTCCTCAATTTTCGAAGGGGAATTGGATAGTAAATGGTGAAGTCGGGCTGACGACTTTAAAACAAGCGCTTCTTAGGAGGCAACCCAAGTTTAAAGTTTAATTTTTATTTTTAGTTTTTATTTATTTTATTAGGTTTCATAGTAGTTAATAAATTTGCTTCTAATGTGTTTACAGGTTATTCGAGTCCAATTCAAGTGCAATGCTTTATTCATTCCGATGTGCCTAGCCTATTCTTCAGACTTATCAGATAAGGAGGAAGATTGCTATATTTTCAAGAAAGTCCTTTGCTTTAATTTTTTCTATTTTAGCCATTGAGGACAATGTCTGGTTTAAGTTTGGGGGTGTGGTCTTGTTTTGTGTTATTTATTTTAGTTTATTAAGGTTGCATGTTAGTTAGTATGTTTTTAGGATAGGTGAGTAATGTTTTGATTTGAATTTGATTATGACCAATGATAAGAAAAAAATGGGTTAATTTTTTTTTTTGTAACTCTTGTGAAGTTAAGAAGCATGCTTAGTTTATATTTTGACTTATGAGTTGGGTTTACACTATTTGTGATCTTTTTGAACTTCAAAGCACATATCCATCTGTTTAGCTAGTTGTGTCTTACGGAAAAAAAATTTGGTTGAATACTTGTGAACGATATCATTGCAACTTTAAAATCTTATTTAAGCATCATTCAAAGTGAAATTTAGGCATTAACATAAGTTTGGGGGAAATCTTGGGTTATTGAAAATTTTGAAAATTATGAAACCTTCCTGAGTTAGAATGATGAATCATGTGGTGGGTTGAGATGGAGCGTAAAACGCACTCACCCATAAACACAAGCACGAGAAGGAGCGTAAAACGCACTCGTGCAAGAGAAAACGGGATGGAGTGTAAAACACACTCGTTCAATGAGAAGTGAGATGGAGCATAAAATGCACCCACTAAAAAGAAAAAAAAAGGAAAGAAAAATTGTGTTTTAAAATACTTGGGAAGGGTTCAAGTGTGCTTAAATGTAAGAAATATCCTTTTGATCATCTAAATTTTATGTTTTGCCTTTATTAGCGGAGATTGATGTGAAAGCAGGTTTTTAGAGTTGATTTGAAAATCTTTTATGAGTATTTGATTATATGATCTAGTGTGAGTCATGACTAGTTTGAACATTTGGATGCACACACACGCACTTAAAGGATCATGAGTAGTTGTGGAACTGATAATTAGGTTGAAATTTTAGGCTTTACATGTTTTCGGAATTTTTTTTCTTGAGTTAACATTAGAAGAAATCTTTGAGGCTATTATATAAATTTGTATTGATTCATTGCTCGAGTCATGAGAGTTGTTATTTAGAATTAGTTGTTATAGTTGTTGTTCTTAGTGTTTGCTTGAGGACAAGCAAAGATTTAAGTTTGGGGGTATTTGATGAGTGGGTTTTACACCTACGAATTGAGTACGTTTGGCTTGATAATTTGTGAGTTCTTAAGTATTTTAAGTTAGTATTAAGTATTTATAGTGTTTTTATGTTATTTTGTAGGAAGAAGCAAGGAAACGCGATTCAAACATCTTTTGGAGTACAATAAACAAGCAGACACAAGAAGGGAAGATTGCAGGGCTTTTAACACTAAGTTGGATGCATGTTATTGATTTGGAACTTTGATTGTATTGTAGAGCTACTCCTTAGCTTTCCGCAACATCTTAAATCATCACAATCGGAGTTCGGATGAGAAAGTAATTATCGTTTTACCAACGGACGTTGAACCTCAAAGTTTGGAGTTGTCATTTGCATAGCACTCACTTCAATCCCAATTTCGACTTTTATCTAATCTGAATCTCTCAATTCTCAAAGAACTAAAGTTGTAGATCTCGTCGAGAGCTTCGATTTGATAGGTAGCAGGCCCCGTAACTCCTCCCGGATCAAACGTTATGACCCTTTTCCCAACAGATGCTGTAGCATAATTTTGTCGGGCGCGGGCGCGCCGGTTCCTAGTGTATTTTGGGTGCGACCGCGTTGGTCTGCAAAGTGAAAAACTTGATTTCTGGCACTAGGGCGCAGGCGCGCTGCTTCCTAGGCCAAATATGGGCGCGTCCGCGCTGGGTCGAGTTTTTAAAAAGCTTATTTTTGACCCGCATTGAATGGAACGAAGATTGTAACTTCTAATTGGTTTAGGTTTTTAACTAGAACCTATAAATACATGATATGAAGCATAGAATAGGGGAGATTTTGCTACTTTTTGCTAATCTTAGAATTAAGTTTGGAGAGCAAGGCTTGAAGCAATTGTAAGAGCTCGAAGGTTTCATTTAAGGAGCTGAAGGAGAGACTCAAGGATTGCGTCTACAGATTCTATTCTCTTCTCTACCTCTTATTTTGTATTCTTGAATGCTATTTCAATTCTGGATTATGGATTTTAATTCAATTATGAACTAATTTCTTTTTAAGATTACAATGGAACTTATTGCGTAGCTTTTATTGATATTTTCCTTGTTAATTATTGTTGATTATTATCGGATTGTCTATTATGATTTGTGATTAATTGCTTAATTGCCTGATCAACAATTACCGTGGTAATCTATATGAACTTGAGAGATGGATTATAGATTTAGACCTAATCATAATAGCATGTGATTGTGTTTTCTGCATAGTGATGGAATTCATAATTTGTGTCTAGGATAGAGATATACCTATACGCCGCATGTAATCTGAAAGAGAACCTGAGCTTTAAATCCTTTTTAATTGTAATTCACATAGAGATATAGTGAATTAGTTAACTAGGGTGTTCATCTTAATTCTATCTTTTGTGGATTTAAGTTGATTCGTTTATGATACATCGAGAGATGGTTATAAATATTGATGAGTTCTTGATTAACAATCCAGAATAATTAATATAACTTAACAGGAAGTGTATTAATTCAAGTGAAACATTAAGGAAAATTGTAATCTTAAGCCTTTTTATCTGAATTCAATTCTTGGTAGTTAGTAATTAGTTAGTTTAGTACTTTATTTCAAAATTTAAAATCTTTTATCGAATTGTTTAAATAAAATTAATTTGATTATGAGTTAGTATTTGGTAATTATTATTAAATAATTCTCTGTGGGTTCGACACTCTCTTATCATTATATTACTTGTGGACTACGTATACTTGCGTATTTTGCTAGTATAGAGTTAGACAAACAACCGACTTTACGATACCTCAACATTACACAACTGTGCCTTCAGTGAGTTAGATCGGTTCCCTAACGCATATTAAACTCCTACCCATACAAGAGAGTTGTTCAATTATTCCCCCTGCCCATACAATAGTTTTTCATCTCAGACACTATCATGAGTTTTTAATTGAAATCCCTACTCATTTCTTAATTATCTTATGAATTTATTTAATCCATATTACTAGCATTTTTCTATGAGTTTACTCGTCTACTTACTCAGGTTTTATGCAAAATAATATAATTTAAACATAATTCCAAACAAATAACTTAATTAGATAACACTTGATTTATTTTAACGTTACTCTTTAATCAATATATTTCTTTCACATAATGTTTTTATGTATTAAGATTTAATAAGATTTATTCATATATTTTATTTATCTACGAACTCTTCACAAGTCCCTTAATTCTTAATCCATCAGATTATGCTTCAAGGTACTCGTTACCTCGAAACTATAACTTATTGCTTTGATACCAATTGTAACGCCCCTGAATTCGGACGATCGCCGCCCGAATAAGGGTCAACGTTAACTCAACATCTTTCGTAACTTAACCAATGATCCCATAATCATATTGGTTGAATTAGTCTATTACAGACTATAAAAATATAAATTTCCTTAACTTCATCCCTAAATCTTTACTTGATCTCAATCTCATTCTTTCTACAAGTATCAACTTGTAGTTCATTCATATATATGGATAACACCATATATATATATATATATATATATATATATATATATATATATATTGGTCAAATTTTAACCTTAAGGTTCAGACATTCTATAATTTTACATATCCAAGTTTCACAGTATTAATAACAAAGATTGTTCTTGGCAACAGAGGGGCGCATTCCGATAATTTTGGCATCTTACCGGTACTCATTAGTGTAACCTTAGTGCTTACAGAACTCCCAGTATTATTCAATACCCTCACTTAGACATATATCCTTATAGATATATCTCTTCATATCGATATTTCTTATTTATATGAATTTCACAATATTAATAACACAGATGTACTTGGAACAGAGGAACCTTGCGATGAATTTGGTTTCTTCATCGGTGCTAGATCTCTGGTCTTACAGTCCTCACAATATTATTCAATATCCTCATTCAGATTTATAGTTCTTTATCAACATTGTATTAATGTTTTACTATCTATCTGAAGTTCAGAGTATCGGCATAACATGATCAGTCCATATTACCAATACCCTCATTCAGATTAATAGATCTTTAACAATTCTAAGTTATATCAAATTAAAGACATAACACCATTCTGATAATAATAACAATATTATTTTATAATATTCGGTTACATGGTTTGGTTGTTCGTATTACAACAGTCATTATGACTTCATACAAGTACAAGTAAATAAAACATGAAACCTAGTCTACGCTTCTTCTTCACATTCATGATCTTCTTATCATTTTTCATAACTACAATTAAAGTTTTATTCGCAAAAATGAGCACTACGACTCAGCAAGTCTAACTAATAACACATAAACAATTTATGCTTTCATATAAACTTTAACATGCCTTGACATATCACATATATCAATTTGATATTACAAATAACTTTTCATTCAACAGTTTATATCACGTTGTCACACAAAGCGTATAAACCACATATATATAACTTATAAAAATAACACATAAGAGTTAGAATACTTGCATTCAATACGAAAATCAAATGAAGTTAGAAAATTTGCCTCGTATATCTTTTACAATTAATATAACGTCTAAACGTTCGTCGTAAATCCTACACGATTATCGATGTACATAACTAGTTAAACATTTAACGAATAACTCTTTTAAGTTTTTATTTCGAGTATTATAACCCCTTATAAATAAAACTCCTTCTACTATACATGAAATAATTTTAACATTATAACTGCTTATAAAATGAATATTCATCAACTATATTTAAAAATAAATTGAGCATTATAACTGCTTGTAAAATGAATATTCGTTTACTATGTTTGAAATAAATCGGGCATTATAACTGCTTATAAAATGAATATTCGGCTATTATATTTGAGATAATTTCAGCATTATAACTGCTTATAAATGAATATTCTTACTAACTACTTGAAAAAAAATCGAATATAGTAACTACTTATAAAAGTATATTTTCTACTTTATAAGAGAAATAAATCGGACATTATAATTGTTTGTAAATAGGACTTTTGTACTATATATTTAAAATAATTTGAGAATTATAACTGCTTGTAAAAATATATTTTTACTAGTACATACATAAAAATAAAAATTATAACCACTAGAGTATACCTCTTGTAGTTGCTAGCTTTACTTCTAATCGCGTAGTGCTTCGATACTTCGAAAGTAATTTTTATCTCACAATATCTCTCAGAATATAAATATAGAGTGTTTTTGCTCTTGAATTGCTCTTGAAAATGGTAGGAAGTAATGAATGGATGAAGGAGTATTTATAGGCCAGGAAGAGTTAGGACAAAATAGTCTTTTCGCATTAATCCATGACTTCATCGCTTGCATCATCATCCTTTGTGACATCACCGCTTACATCATCGTCTAACGTGACATCATCGCTTGCATCATCCTTCGCTATGATTGGTCGATTCTTCTTCACTTGGATTGAGTTACTACTTCTTTAGTCTAACTATGTTTTCTTTCCCTAGTTTGGTTACACTAACTTGGTATTTTCTAGCTCAGCTCTGATTGGTCTAAACCATTTCACATGGATAACCATACTTGATCGTGATTGGTCGAAAGCAAATCACTTGAATTCCCAGTTACATACTAGTTTGATTTCAACTAATTAGTATAATACTTAAATATTTATATGCATTTCTTTCGTATATACTTCGTATAATATTCGTAATCTACTCGTATTATAACTCGTATTAATCTTGTATCAATCTTGTATAATATTCAATATAATTCTCGTATTATACTGTACATTATACTTACAATATTCTTCGTACTCTTTCTGTATTTGCTCCGTATTCATTCCATATTCGTCTTGTATTAATAATTAATAAATCCCACAATCATTTTTCAGTAAAAACATTATTTGTTAAAATATATCGGTTGTCCGTAAAGACGTTATTTAGAAATCTGAAATTTCAAAATTCGGAAGACAGTTCTCGGATGAATAGTGTTTTTTTGTCTTTTTTCGTAGAAAAAATATTATTGGTTCATTAGTCTCTAAACCACGTATAATTACTATGTTGTGAAATATAACAAGTCGAAACGATGAAAAGAACTGATCAAAAAGACGAAAAGCATTTTCTCAAAAATCGTATTTTTTCGTCTTTTTCTTGAAAACTTTTATTGGCTCCATGGGTTCTATGACTCATATAAACACTATTTCGTGTAATGTGAAAAGTGCTAAAAGGATGCAAGACAAATTTCACAGGCATATCTGATTTTTAGGTTTTAACCCTTAGGGTTTAGGTTTTAACCTTTTTCCTAATTTAGGTTTTAACCTTAAATTAACTTCTTGATTTTAATAAGTGTTAATGTTAGCTACTTAAACCAAAACACAAAATCCTACACATAGCAAAAATCATATAACACATTTGAAGCTTAATTCAAGCTTATTTTTCCATATAACACATAATTTAAGTTATAGTTCTAACCTCTAATCGTATACGATCGTATCTACGAATCATTTTTTAGTCTTTTAGATAGCTCAACGTATACTTGAGAAATAGTCCTTAGGTTTTAAATTGACAACCTTTATTAGATCTTGTCAGATTATATTTGAAATATTTGGGATATTACAGATTTCACCATTCCCGAGGTGAAAGACTCAATTTTTATTTATATTTAATGTAAATCTTGTGGATCTAGCATAGATTTGTGTTTGTGGCGAAATATTCGATTTTTATATAGATTCAATGTAGATCTAATGTAGATCTAGTATATATCTTGTTTATTTTGGCGAAAGATTCGATTTTTATATCGATTTGATATATATCTATTAGATCTAGTATAGATCTTGTTTATTCTATACGTTGTTGTGCTTGGATTTGGGTTATTTTTCGATTAATATTGTGTTGGGGCTCTCCCTGCATCCTAGATCTATATCTAGGGTGTGGTGATCCTCTTTATGGGATTATGGATGGTTAGAGAGGATTTCTTATGGTTAAAATCTCCTCCTAATCATCCAATGATATCCTCGAGTCGATTTATCGATTTCGGCTTAGATCCGACCTATTTTATCGATTATTTTGCTTATGCGTTGTTAAAGTTTGAATCTTTTCATAGAGTCACATGAGATCTAGCTTGGATCTAACTCATTATTGGTTTCAAAGTTTAAAACTTTAACCTTTATGTTAGATCTGATGCGAATCTAGTTGGATCTATGTGTTTTCAATGTTTTAAGTGGATTTTAGTTTACCCCGTACAATCCTAGATCTATATCTAGTGGTTAGGGGGTTCTATCTACCCGTCGTCAAGGGATTCTAACAATTGAATCACCTGATAGCCAATTTAAGATATATTTCTCGATTTAAATCCCGATTATGTCATTGTATAAATCCGGGGAATCTTAGATCTATGGATTGATTCCATCGATTCTAGATCCAGTCAACGGATCTCATCAATGCATATAGTCCCTTGTGATGTCGGCTTCGGTTGTGCGATCTACGGGATTGGGTTACGGGAGTCCTTTCATAGATCTCCTTTTATCATTTATTTTCCTATTTTAATATATTGTTTCTCACGATGTGAGCCTAAGAATCTTGGGGTCGGGACCCTAGAAATGGATCTTGGTATGATTCCCACGATGGACATGGTTACTCGGATTTAATATTAAAGTGCGATCTTGTTATAAATATAAATTTGGGCCTTAAAACGGTATTGAGGGTTCCATCCCATAAAAATTGGATTGAAGGCCCTGTAATAGTGAAAAATTGCGATTGTGGGTGTTCAGGGCTATCGAGATGGATTTCATGCCCACGGATCGCCCCAACCCTATTTTGATGCTTAATTTCCTATTTATCACAAAAAACGATTTCTAAACAAAACGACAAATATCTTCTAAAATCAAACTCCAATCGCTCGGGTTAGTAAGTCCACTTTAACTTAAAATTGAAAGTAACGATGAATCTCGATTTCTATTTGGCGAAGGGTTTGAAAATCGTGCTTTCTAAAACATCTCCCCAAAACGGTTTCTATCTAAAATCATAAACTAAAATAAAGTTTTTCTTTAAATCAAATCCCTCATGCATAAGTTCAAAAAGGCTTTAAGTTGCTTTCAAAATAACGCACTTCTCACGATTTCGATCCCAAACTAAGTAGTGACTTCCTTCAAAATCACACACACACACACACACACACTTACTTCACACTTAGGAAAACATTAAGATGTGGTAACCGTATTTTCACGGAAGTCCTGCCTAACACCTTTCCCTCACTTAAACAAGCCCCTGAACTCTATGAATCTCGGTTGCAAACCAATTTTACGGAGTCACATACTGGGCCTTTCGATTGCAAAAATCTTAAAATCCGGATGAGTTGGTACATCTATTTAAATCTTTACCAACTGGCGGCTCTATCTAATTGGCCCATCATTAAAATCAACCTTTCAAAATCCCGTCGCATTTATGTCAGCTTTTTCCTAAAAATCACCCTTTAAGCGAAATGAATAAATTAAAATCTTAAAAAGGGTAAAAATAACAAAATAGGAAAATTATCTCGGCGTTGACATGTAGAATAAAAATGAAGTTTAAGTCAGAATCGTCGAGCAGATAGTAGAGTTGTCTGTGCAATCGCTGAGCAGATCATGAAGCTGCTTATGTAATCTTGAAGCAGATCGTAGAGTAACTGTGCTTATTCATAATGTGTATGTTCTTTGCAGAGTACACTATGTGATCGTAAAGCATTGAAAGAAAGATTGCTGAAACTGTAAAGTAATCTCAAATCTGAAGTTAAGATTACAGAGTCTACAATGAAGATCGTAGAGCTGTCTTCGGAATCATAAAGTGAAAGTTGAGATCACATTAAAGAAAGAGAAGTTCGCGAAGTCTGCTCCAGCATTATAAAGAGATATTCGTAGAGCAGATAGTCCAAGTACCTCCTAAGAATCGTAGAGCTATCTCGTCCATTGTAAAGCAGATCGTAGAGCTGTCTTGTCCATCATAGAGCAGATCGTAGAGCTGCCTCGTCCATCGAAGAGCAGATCATAGAGCCGTCTCGGTCATCGTAGAATAGAACGTCTAGTGAAGCTAGTCAAGACTCTACGTTCTTTAGCAAACTCAACGATCAAGTCAAGCTTGATGAACATATCAGAATGATCATAAGGCTGACAAGTATAGAGCATTTTAGAGTATTACAGAGCAAAGATTTCAAGAATGTTTCTCACCATCTTCAAATTCAGAAAGAGGATCAATTTGAAGTTGTGTCTAAATAATTAGAATGAAGATGTGACATCACTAGAGTGTGGTAGAAGAGTCTGCAGTCTGATGGGACTTTTGCAGAGCCGAAAGCAACGTGTCTACTACCTTCAAAGCAGTTGTCAAAGAATATCTAGGAGCAAAACATTAAATGCACCAATGGGAACACTCTAACGGGACACCTTTTGAAGGTTTATAAAAGGCGTACGAGGATTCAAATCCAAGTACGAATCACCAAGAAAAAAAAGCTGAACCTCTACCAAATTTATAAAGCTTTACTTTACGACTTAGTACAAGTTCAAAGCTGTCAAGTACCAGAAGAAGTCAAGCATCATTGCAAAGCTTAGCAGCACCTCAAACACAATCAACATTCAATTGTGATTCACCTGGTCTAAGTGACCATTTTCCAAGTCGAAAAGACTTGAAGAGATCTTAGTGATCTGGGACTAAGTGTCCCCTTTGCCAAGTCAAAGAGATTTGAAGAGATCTTAGTTATCTAGGACTAAGTGTCCATTTTGCTAAGTTGAAGAGACTTGAAGAGGTCTAAATGCCCTGGTCTAAATGATCGAATTGCCGAGACTAAGTGACTCAAAGGAATTTCAGTGATTCAGTTATAATAGATCTTAGTGATCTGGTCTTAGTGACCCATCCTTAGTGGATATCCTACTTGTTGAAGTAGAATAGTGGACTAGGAGTGTTGATACTCTGAACCACTTAAAACATCTTGTGTCATTTACATTAAGCATTTACCTTATGTCACTATCTGTTTTAAACTGTTATATTTATCTGTGACATATCTTCACATGAACTAAAGTCAGAACTAAGATTTCAATATATCTTTAAGGGGATTTTTGTAACTAATATTCCGTTGTGCTAAATTAATTGATCAAGATTAATTATCTGGTAACTATCTTTTGTAACATAGAAAAGTTTTAAAGGATCTATTCAACCCCCTCTTCTAGATCTCTTTTGTGCCTCTGGGAAACAACAAGTGGTATCAGAGAAGGTTCTCCTACCCAAAAGCTTAAACACTTGAGTTGATCTTATGGCACCCACTAAAACTGGTTCTAAGCTTGGTGGTGGAAATAAGCCACCTCTTCTAAATAGAGAATTTTTTTTGATAATGTGGAGTTTCCCAATCGCAGTCGGACTAATCTCCCACTCTGGGTTAGGCTTTTCATACGGGCTTGCACCCGCGTCCCTGTGGCCGCATTACCTTTTTAGGCTTAACAATTGCTGCTAGTGGTATTCGATTCCAGGACGTCCGAGTTTACGGTTTGCCCCGAGGTCTCATTTAAACCACTACGACAACTACCGCGGTTAATAGAGAAAAAATTGCTAACTGGAAAGTTAGTTTGTAGGCTTACATGGATGCTAGAGATGAAGATCTATATAATGCTGTGATTAGCGGTCCATACGTTCCAACAAAGCTATCCCCCAACACTGAAGATCCAAACAAGATGGTTGTCAAACACAGAGCTAAGTGGACTGATTATGAAAAGAAGTTAGTGCAACTGGACAAAAGGGCTAAGAACATTTTGTTCATGTCTCTAGAAGATGAACTATTCAAAAATGTAGTTAATTGCACAACTACTAAAGAAGTTTGGGACGCGTTACTGATCATGCATAAAGGAACAGAAGAAGTCAGAGAGAATAAGTAGTCTTTGCTAACCCAACAATATGAAATGTTTTCTCATGTACCCGGAGAAAACATAACTGCTACTTATGAAAGATTCAATCTAATGTTAAACTCTTTAAGAGCTTATAGAAAGGTCTATCCAAATAAGGATCTTAACATTAAGTTCATGAGATCACTTCCTAGCAAGTGGGATGCCAAAACCACTGTGACACCTCCAAATTCTGGTACCAATACCTCGAATCTAGTGCTCACGATAAAGTACATCCATACACTTCTAAACAACATAAATCAACTAATGCGGAATAAATAAATATATGTTGTTCATTACAAAAGGTTTACTACGGTCCCAAGGTCTATAACCTTAAATAGAATACATCACAAAACACTTTAGTAATACAAAAAGGTTCCATGATTACATAACGGGATAGTAACATATAAATATTCAACATGCAACTATTCTTTAAGCTTTCCTTTGCCTTTGTCCTTTTTGGAACTCTCCGGCTTAACTGCAAATGGTTCATGATATAGCAAGGGTGAGCAACAAATTTTTCCAGCAAGTTTAATAGCAAGAATGACGATATATCATGAATAAATAAGAATAATAACGGCATAGATCAACAATTTAAGAACATTGATAAAATAACTGAATAACATAACCAACGTTCAAATAAAGAAATGAATATTGATTATTTACTACTGAGTGGTCCAATAGACCATGAACTTTTTGGCCAAAGAGTCAATCATTCAACCGACCCGTTTTAAAACCTGGCCACGTCAATAGTACTTGAGGGGATCAACCTCTTGTACCCCATGTATATGCATAACATTAACTCCTAACTGCACCGGATAACCGATACATTATAGTCCCCTAATAAGGGTTGCTCTCTGTCATGTCCCGAAATCCACCTGTTTGCTTGGTCGGACTTCGTGCTGACTTGTATAACCTTTACATACTACTATAGAAATCTTGACTTCTAATAATCAGAGTATAATGCGGAAAAGTGATAATATTTATAATATCATTCGTTCATGGTTATAACATTCCCATATAACTTGTTCTTAATACACATAAGTCATAAAAGACTTAAAAATAAATCTCCATTTATCTATCCGAGATTTGTAGTATTAGCAACCAGTTAGTTCCCAAGAAAGAGGGGGTTTTCGTTAAAACGACGCGCAATTAGATGACCTAACCCCTTTTCTTGTCAGAACTTTCTAGACATTGCTAATAATGTTAACCTAGCATAGTGAATGTAGACACCCAAATTTTGCGTTGCCTATGCTAACCGTGACAGGAGGGCAAAATCGTCAAATGAACCGGCCTACGAGAGCAGAGGATGGGCACAAGTACGAACACTCGACGCCACCGCGACGATTTACAACCAAAACTGACGTGACAACAAGGCCGTCCGAAATGAGCATTCCCGAATGATGTGACACGTCTCCCAGTAATTCCTGGACAGCAAAATACAAGCCTGTCGGTGAAAATCGACGTCACAACACGAGAATCGAGGCGTAGCACGAAAATCGAGAAAGTTAAACCAGCCAGCCGCGGATTGATCTGCGGCCAATAAGTGCGCCTTTTGAAAACACGGAACTCGAAACACGGAAACCGAAAACCAGCTGAGTGGATGGGGGGCGGCCATCCAGCCGCAGATCAATCTGCGGCCAGCCTATTTCAGCTCATTCCTTCATTCAGCATCTAGGAGGTTAGCAGGCAGAGAGAGAAAGAAAGAATAAGCAGCAGCAGCTCAGAAAAAGAGAGAGAAATAGCAAAAATTTGGCAACAAAATAGGAGAGAAAGAAACAAAAAAGGAGAGGATTTATACTCTTTGATTTGATTGTACCATAGATACTTCTCATTCTATTCAAATACACAAGTTTGCATCCACTTTGATATCATTTGCAAGGTGAACATCTCCTTGTTATAGCAATTTCTATCATATCATTTGGTTAAATTAAATGTAGTTTTCATATAATTTATGGTGGGACAATGAATTAGGGATTATTAGTGAGGGTTCCATCGGAACAAGATTCTTCCTAATAACCCGATGATATTCAATTATTGAATTTTTTTTGTTTGTTTTACGGTGATATATTGGGTGTGGTTCCCTTAGGTTGTTATTTTAGGATGTCTTGGCATTGTTAGATTATCCGTGTTGGTTATTTCTTGTAATATCCGTTTTGTGGTTGTTTATAAATTTTGGATGTGAGCCTAGGAACGCGACCCCGTGGTCCAAATCCGATGATGGACATATTTTGATATAAGTAGTAGGAGCGATGTAGTCTTCATTGTAAGTATGTAATCGTCGGGCCTTAAAACGACGCCAAGGCGAGAATCGTGTTTAAGGTCCCGTCATAAGTGAAAGTATGCGATTGTGGGCGTTCGGGGTTATTTTGATGGCTTACATGCTCATGAATAGCCCCAACGCATTTTAATGCTTGATTTGATTTATGACACGAAATTGATTTCCAAGCTAAACGATAAGATTTCCATAAAATCAATCAAATTAGGTTATTAGAATCACGAGGCTAAAAATTGGGAGTGCTAATGAAGGTCGATTCCTCTTTAACGAAAAGCTAAAGAAAGTCGTTTTTCCAAAGACATCACAAGAATGGTTTTATACAAAATAAATAATGTTTTATTAAATCTTTGTGCATAGGGTTAAAGAGATCCTAGAGGTTGCCCATCATTTGAGTTACGAAAGCAACGTATAGATCTCGATTCCTATTTTGACGAAGGTTTAGAAAACTCTTGTTTTGCCAAAACGACACCTAATGAAATCTCACAGTTTTTGACAATTAAAATCAAACCTTTTCTCATAAAGCTTTCTCGTATAAGCCGAAGGACATTCTAAAGCATTCCCAAAAGAAAACATGACTTTTCCGAAAACCCAAATGGTTTCTTCATGCAAACTCACCACAACATTCACGTAGGCACACACACACACACGCACACATACACTTTTTATGAATTAAGGATAGGAAAGTATCAAGATTGCGGTAACCGTGTTTCACGGAAGTCGGGGGGTGCCTAACACCTTCCCCTCGTTTAAGCAAGCCCCAAACTCTATGAATCTCGGTTTGCAGACCAATTAATTCGGAGTCACATATGAGCTAGCGATTTACGAAAAATGAAACTCGGATGAGTTGGTACATCCATTTCAAATATACCAACTGGCGACTCTGGTTAATTGGCTCATCATTAAAAAACGATCTTTTAAAATCCCGTCGACATTAATGCCGACCTTTTCCAAAAATCATCTAATCAAAAGGCTAAAATTGGAAAGGATAAACAATCGCGAAGGAAGCGATCCCTCCCGGCGTCGACAGCTGGCGACTCTGCTGGGGACATTAGAGGGCTTAAGCCGCGTTCAAATCTTGATGCTATCCTATCCTTTAAAAATTCATGAATATGTGTGTGCATGCGATATTTTAATTTTTTTACTCTTTGTTGTGTGAATGTGTGTTTTGTCCAATAAATGAATAATTAAATGGAATTGCTTTACTTTAAAGTAATCATTTGCATACGGTGAGGACGATGAATGTGAATGTATGTTGAGAATGTACCTCCTCCTGAGGCGAACCTGTCGGTTGCTTATTATTGGACTCGAAGGGGCTGCTCCCCGGAGATGGCTCAGGAAACGCACCACCCAAATCCGCTCCAATCGAAAGGATTCAGACGAGTAGATTGCGAAGATTTGGGGACCTTCATGCCGAAAAGCCCGCGAGAGTAACCTTAGGATAGGTCAGCCTCAGATTAACCCATCACAGGAAAAGTCTCTTCATGCCCTTTTACGTTCGCACGTATAAATGTCATTGTCCCATTCAGTATTCATATATGCCTCCCCTCTTGTCAAAAGAAATTACTAACCTCTATGTTTTGCAGGGAACAGCTGGGGAAGCATAATAAAGTCGAGTCTAGCATTTATTATCGCAATAAGGGATCGCTAACACGTTGTTTTGCAGAGAAAGATTAAAAAATCCAAAAGCACAAAAAAATTTACCGCTTTAGCATGCATCCACGTCTTTCATTTCCCAAAGATTAAACTCCAAACCGTTGTTTCTGCAGGATTGCTCCTCAAATGCGTTTGCAGTCTAAAAGGGCCCAGGACTCTACATCTGAAATGGCTGATCTTCCACCTACTAATCCTGGTTCCATATCTCGTGAGGAATTTGATGATTTTAAGAAACAGATGTTGGAAATGGCCATGATGCTGAAGGAACAACTGCTACCTAGACAGGATCCACCCCAACCTAAGGGCGAGCCAATCATCCCAAAGGCCGTTCCTGCACCTGACAGGACAGTAATCACGATTCCAGAGGAGGGAGATACTGATGACCTTCGAAGGAAAATGAAGCAGATGGAAGAGACCATCCAATCTCTAAAAGGCATAGGTTCCTTAGGCAGGGTTAATTATTCAGATCTGTGTGTCTTCCCCGGAACCAGATATCCGGAGAAGTTTAAAATCCCCGAATTTAAGAAATACAATGGGAAGGGGGATCCTTATACACATCTAAAAATATACATTGGGAGCTTGGATCTTATGCAGAAGACGAAGGTCTAAGGATGCAATTATTCCAAAAAAGCCTGATGGGAGAAGCAAGAATCTGGTATGCCCGTCTTGATAATGCCCGGATCCACAATTGGGAGGAGTTGGCCCACACCTTCTTAACACAGTATAGCTTCCAGGCACAAATGGCCCCTGATAGATATCAAATGACGAAAATCAAGAAGCAACCAAAAGAATCTTTCAGGGATTATGCACAGCGATGGAGGGGTATGGCTGCACAGGTGAATCCCCCAATGAGCGAGTCAGAGATGGTAATGACCTTCGTGGATATTCAAGAGGCACCTTATTATGAGCGGGTTATATCGGGGATTGGAAGACCTTTTGCCGAGATGATTAAACACGGAGAAATGGTGGACATGGGGTTGAAATCTGGCAAGATTCGGGATTTCACGGCTTTGGAAACAGCTGCAGAACAAATCCAAAGTGGAAACTATGGCAGCACTTCCCGTAGGGTCCAAAAGAAAAAGGAGGAAGATGTTTCCCTCATCCTGCAGGGATCATCTAGAAAGGCAGAGAACAATCCTCCAGCACAGATATAGAGAGTGGGGCCATCTCGACAGCCTAACTTCATTGATCAGAGGACGGACGTGCGAAGGAGATTCGAGACCACAAATAATCGAGTATTCACCCCGCTCGGGGATCCTCTTGAGCGGATTTTGGCGGTATTGATAGCCTAGAAGAAAATAGTCGATTTGGCGCCCCCAAGTGACCCTAAAGGAAGAAGATTTGACCCAAGAAAGCGATGCGCATACTGTGACACCCCCAAATCCAGGTACTTAATTCCCACAAATTTGGTGTTCACTATCTCATTCATTCAAAACTAACTACCCAATAAAATAACAATTAAATAAACTTAAATAAATATCTTCCCAAAATGGGTTACATTTCCAAACTCTTAAACAATCAAATCCCAGGTTATCTAGACCTTAATACATCAATGCGGAATAAAACATAATTTAAATAAGTCTTGTTACAATCAACCATCAAATAAATAACAGGTCTTTAGCTATTTATGCATCTTGCCCTTGCCTTTGCTCGTGGACGGCTCGTCCGGCTTCTCAGCCTTAGCTGCAATGATTAGTGCAAGAGAGAGCAAACAATTGCTCACAAGTACGATAACAATAATATTTAAATGAAATGGATTTCAACTGAGGAATAATAATTTTCTGAATCTCAGTCAATAAATGATCAAAATTTAAAAGCTCGTTAGAATGCTTGATTCCAAAAATATAGAATTCAAGATTTAGAAATTATATCTGAGGGTCACAAGACCTCGAACTGTGTCCTAGATTAACAAGTATTTCTACTGTAACCTTTAACAGTCATATAGACTATGGACCAACATCTCGTACTCAGGGGGATCAGCCCTTTGTACAATGTATTGTGTACAAACATTTTAACGTTGTCGCGTAAGTAATCCTCTATATTAGGGTTGTTCATCTCAGTTTATTGTCTGAATCCATACCAAAAAGGAAATTGGCTTGGAACAAGTATAGAAAACATTCTAAGTATTTGAAACGCTCATCAACTAAGGACTAGCTGAATCAATAAGGGTTTGCTAGTCTAATTCAATAGAGTTTGTTCAATAGAAACTATACTTGAAGTTTGAATAATAACAATGATTGGAATAAAGCTTGAGTATATAATCATGATAATAACCTTGCTTGAATATCAATAAGCTAAGGTCAATAAGCTTGCTCAATATAAATAAACTTGTCTTGAATAAATTAACAAGTTAAAAGAGAACAACAACTTGCTATAAATAATTCTCAAGCTTAAGGAAGGAAAACTTGCTCAACATAAAGTAATAAGTTGAGATAAGGAACTTGCCTCAAGCGTAGATTACAAATTAAATATCTCACGATCCTTAAACAACCTATACATTTAATTATAAAATGGTAACATAATTAGTTACAAAATAATATACACTTTAAGCTTGCTCTTATCTTTTTTTTATTATAACATTTCACTTAGCATAACATAGTCAACAAGTACTAGTTTAACAACCATCTTGGTAATTCTTTAGTCACTTAATACATTAATATAAGTTTTAAACTTGTTTATAGCATCATAATAAAAGCACAAAGAAAATAAAAATTAAAAATAATTTTAGTACTGCTCCCTCGCCGAGGCGAGAATTTACTGAACAAATATCTCGCCGGGGCGAAGATTACTAGCTCATTTTTCTCGTCGGGGCGAGACACCCGACAGTCGTCTCCTACAGTTCGCGAACAGTGAAAACTTAGGCCAAATTTGGCCAAATTTTTCGAATTCTATCATCCAGTACACAAACTAGATATACCCAGACATCAAATATGTTAGAAAACAAATACCCAACATGTTTCTAACTAATTTAACTATTATAAAACACATAATCAACTA